>BSBM01000110.1:14030000-15230000 GCA_027924585.1 Larix kaempferi
GCTGATTGGATGAAGAAGGAGTTTGATGAATGGAAAATGCATAACTCCGATTCGTGAGAGACCAGGCCACTATCTTCAAGGGCAATTAGGGATCCTGCAAGATCTCGTGAGAAACATGTCAATTCAGACAGTTTCCGGGCCATATTAGGATGGTTATCCACATACTGCATTCAAATGAAGATGGACATCATGATATGCTGGAAAATCTGGACGGAATGAATATGGGCATTGGGCATGTGTGTTAGAGTGATGGGAAATTGGCATACCCACTGACAGACTCTTTAATAAGAGTCTGCATTCAGGTCCATATTGCTCAGCAAGGAAAGAGAAGCCTCAAGAAACCATGGAAGAAGTTAGAGAAAAGAAACATTTGGACATGTGTAATCGAAGGCATTCCATGGAAACTCATCCAATTCCAACTGTAGATGATGCCACGGTCGTTCCTACCCATCCACCTCAAGAAATACGAATAAATTCACTACAGGGGCCCTCAATTTCAACAACATTTGATGAACAAGCACCCCATGGCACTGGTGAAGAAGTAAGACGTAGGTGCTCATCGGGGGATGTTTCAATTCCCACATCAAGTCAACCTCTGAATATGGTAGTGAATGACTTGTTGGGTAGTGGTTATACAAGCGACGAAGTGAGAGAGGAATTGAGTGGGGGATTGACAATGGAAGAAGCAAATGTCATGGAGACCGTCCAAGAGAATGAAAGACAAGGGGCTCCTATGGAAACGCCGGAGCATCCTGGTGATGGTTTACATGCTCCAGTTCCAACACCCTTACCTCCGTTAGCAACTGCAGGCTGAAGAACTTCGAGACGTATACAGGTTGATGAAACTCTCATTAGTTCACTTGAAGGTACGTTGTCTAAATGTTATATTGCTTATCAAACATGACAAAGTTGATAACCGTTTTGATTCTAAATGTGATGGGGACAAGTGCAAATTAATTTTATCATTGTTGAAATCTAGGCATGTGACTATTGTTAGAAGAACATTAGGGATAAAGATGGCCAAAAAGTTAGAACCAATTGCTCACATTGTTAAAAGTTTAGTAGATGCATTTAGTACAATTGGAAAGAAATCTCGCTCAAAGGATTGCAATGCGGCTCGTCGCGTGTTGTCACAATCAATCGTTAACAAAAGCACAAGGGCATTTCGTTTTCTTAAACCTACATCCAAAATTGTTAATTTGAATGTGAAGACACTTCGTAGGTATTGTGTTAGAAGAGAACAACTTGAAACCAGTCAAACAGATGTTTGGGCCTTCATTGGCAGGTTGCCACGCTCTGATATGAATCTCATTGATGCGGTAAAGGGATTAGTACAAGCTTTTTGGCATGACAACACTAGACCTTCTTCCAACCAAAAAGATGTATTAAAATTGAGAAGGGGTTCAAAGGATCGTGAACCACACATTAATTATTTTCTTGATATGACACAAATAGAATTATATGAGAGATTTAGGAATGAACATAATGAACTTGACTTGGGCCAATGATCCTTTGAAAAATGAAAACCATGGTATGTTAAAATCAACACAATCCGTAACACATGTTGTTGTCGATACCACATTGAGTATGGTTACTATTATGACACATATACATATATTTTTTGTGTATTGCATAACACTCTTGTGCAGGAATGCTCAGCTGCATTACCACCGATTCCCTAGTTTCCAAGATGGACCTACAAGGTGACACCCGGGCCATTGGACCGGAGGAGAGGAGCCCCTCTAGCACTATCCCGACATCCTGAATCCAACGGAGTTGACGGTTCGTCGATCGGAGCCACGGTCGTCATTCTATGGCTGGCTCTATACCCCTACGTCCTGAGAAGGTTGAAGCTATAAAGCAACAGCTCTCTAGTATTCATCTGGAAGCTCTTTTGTTTATGTCTAAGATAAAGAAGCTCTCAGTTCGTGAGCAGGAACATATCGATCTTAACAGGATTTACACAATCTTTGTTTTAGATGCGAGACAGAACGAGCCATAGAATGACGATCGTGGCTTCGATCGATGAACCATCGAATCCGTTGGATTCAGGACATCGAGATAGTGCTAGGGGAGCCCCTCGCCTTTGGTCCTGTGGCCCGAGTGTCACCTTGTAGGTTTATCTTGTAAAATAGGGTTTTGCTCAGTGAGGGAGTGTGCAATTTTTGCACATTGGGGTCAAATTTGCAAAATCATCTATTGAGAACTTCTGGCTAGCATTCCCAACCGGAACCTCCCTAGACACACTTGCAGGACTCCCCGGAACTAGGTTTTGCTGCATGGTTGGAGTTCCATGCCCCTGGCAGTTATTCAATAGGTGTCCCTGAAGGCCTTTTGGATGCGAGATAGAACGAGCCATAGAATGACGATCATCGCTCTGATCGACAAACCGTCGACTCCGTTGGATTCAGGACGTTGGAATAGTGCTAGGGATTCCCCTATCCTCCGGTCCCGTGGCCCGTGTGTCACCTTGTAGGTCCATGTTGGAATATAGGGTTTCGCTCACTAAGGGAGTGTGCAATTTTTGCGCATTGGGGTCAAATTTGCAAAATCATCCATCGGGCACTTATGGCTAGCGTTCCCAGCCAGAAGCTCCATAAACACACTTGTAAGACACCCCAGAAACCAGTTTTGTTGTATGGTTGGATTTCTATGCCCCCGACAGTTATCCAGCAGGTGTCCCTGAAGGCCTTTTGGATGCGAGACGGAACGAGCCATAGAATGACGACCGTGGCTTCGATTGATGAACTATCGAATCCGTTGGATTCAGGACGTCAGGATAGTGCTAGGGGTCCCCTCTCCTCCCGTCCTGTGGCTCGGGTGTCACCTTGTAGGTCAATATTGGAATCTAGGGTTTTGCTCAGTGAGGGAGTGTGCAATATTTGCACACTCGGGTCAAATTTGAAAAATCGTCCATCGGGCACTTCTGGCTAACGTTCCCAACCATAACTTCCCTAGACACACTTGCAGGACTCCCTGGAATCAGGTTTTGCTGCACGGTTGGAGTTTTATGCCCTCGGAAGGTATCCAACAGGTGTCCCTGAAGGCCTTTTGGATGCGAGATAGAATGAGCCAAAGAATGACGACCGTGCCTCCGATCGACGAACCATCGACTCCGTTGGATTCGAGACATAGGGACAATGCTAGAGGTGCCCCTCTCCATCAGTCCCATTGTTGGGCTGGGCCCAAGTGGGTTGGAAAAATATACAAGTTTGGAAAATTGCACGTAGCGAGCTGCAGCAGGAAGAAAAGGCAATTTTGATAATTGCGCATTGCGCACTGCGACAATAAGAGGAAGCAGTTTTGGAAAGTGTGCATTGCGTGCGGTGATAGGCTACAGGTAGTTTTGAGAAATTGCGCATGTCACGCGACGACAATGGCTAAGGCACAGTCTCGCAGGAGGACGATGCGCAAGGTAGCGCATGAGCTATTTTTGGTTCAGAACATGGGTAAAGGTCAGACGAGGACATGACCTATTTTGGGTAAGGAACAAGTGGATGGCAGATGAAATTGACCTATTCGAACGTGTGGCGACAAGTAGTTGAGAAGCTAGGCCACGACGCCGATGGCTACAGGTAGGTGAAGGAGTGGAAAGGGACAGGCCATGATGCAGTTGTAACCGTTTTGAGGACTCTGGCTATCAGAAGAGCGTGTGAGCCACGAGTGGTCCAGCTGGAGCAGGCAAAGCAGGCTGTCGATGGCGATAGCTAGGGTGGTATTTAGCCACACCAGTTTTGGAAACCTTACGGTTTTGGCCTAATGATTGTAAAGACATGACTTATGGGCATGATCTATAAATAAGGCACAATTTTGTAAGGGAAGGGTTACTCTTCATTTTGGTTAAGAATTGATCATTGTAGAATCTTGAGCTAGAAAGCCATTGTAAAGGCTCCGTAGTTGAGTGCGCAGAGACCTATCTGAGAGAGAAGAGATTCTGCAGCTGAGTGCGTAGACTAAGAGCGTTTGTACCCTTCCCATTAAGAGCAATATTAACAACCGTTCTTGTGGACTTAGCCTCCTTCAGGGGGGTGAACCACGTTAAATTCTATGTTATGTGATTAGCGTGTGTGTGTGATTGTTCATTTGCTTGGTATGAATGTCGATACTAAAGCTATCTGTTATGTGATTTCTTTTGTATGCATTCACCACAGAGAAATGGGAATAATATGTTAAGTAATACATGTATGGATGACTGTTACGTATTTACCAAGTACAAGTTCTTGAATGTATGAATCTGCAAGTTAACCACATAAGTCGAACATTGAATTTAAGCGTAGCGTTGGAGCATGCAGTAATTATATGTTTATTCAATCTCTGCATCTTAATGATAAGAAAGTCAATGGATTGAAGGGATAAAGAAGGCTAGGTAGGATTGGTTGGAATATCCTGACAAGGACGTGCAGTCTTGTTGATGCGCCGAGTCATTGAAGGTTGCTGCAAGGTAAGTTGTTGATAGCTTATTGTCATAATGCAAAGGTATCATGTATCGCATAGTCATTAGAGGTGCAAGTGTGCAAGCAGAGTTGTGCGCTGAAGTACCCCCCCAGAACAGAAGGTTCGCGCAGTTATCTATCTGCGTAACCCGTAAGGCGTTTCGCTACTTATCAGCCTTTCCCCCCTACGCACAGCCTGGTTCCAAAAGGGCCGGTGAATAGGGGTTTTTTTGGTTCCTTGAACCGCGAAGTACCTGGGTCTACACTGGAAACCTCCAGAAGGTTATTTACAACCAACAAATGGTTCTGTTGCCCGGCTAATACCAATGATGCGATAGAGTGTTGGAAAGTAATTTGTGAAGAAGAATACCAGTTCCCATTGGGTTCAGACAATTGGAATCCCGAAAAGAAAGAGATATGAGATTGGTGTGACAAGATTGAAAGAGATTTTGCAAGAAAAGAGAACAAACACCCATGTCTATTTGACGTAGAGTGGTTGAACAGATACTTGTGGAGAGAGATTCACGAGATCTTCTGGGCTATGTTTTCGAACGAGCTACACGTGTGGATATCGCGACTCACAGAAAAGAAATCTTGTTTTCAAGGAGTACCTACAGAGTGGACTACAGAGCTCACAGCGCAGCTTAAAGCAATAGGCAGCCCATTGACACGAGCAGTCGACTTCTGGGTTGATATCATACTTGAGGGATTCGTGACCGAGTTTGTTGTCGACACACTAAAGTCCTACAGTCAAGCTGAAGCATATTTTTTCGAAGGATTCAGAGGTAAGTTTCTGAACAATCTCAGTCTATACATTAAAATGCTTTTAGCTGAACAAGGCGTCTTAAGAATGCAGTAATATTTTGATTCTGTCATGGTCAATAGCATTTTTAGTGATTCTGACGAAGAAACCCATAATCTGAGAAGTGGAAAGAGATACCATTTTAATAAGGAAAAGCATCCGGGAGGCCCTAGACTCTGTGTTGATACCGAAATCCCATGTGACCTTAATAATTAGACCGTGCCGTTATCAGCTACTATCCACCCTACTACACCTCAGAATCCGTCGGTTGCAGAAACCGCGCCACCCTTAGTTCAGAACCCACCCGCTGCGAGTGTCGCGCAACTCATTCCACAGAATCCTAGTAGTCTGAATATTCCCTTTATTTTCTCCGTGTAGATAGTCAACACTACTCAGCGCAGTGCACAACCAGGAAGGAGAATGACAGATAACGATATAAAACTGTCGATATTCAAAGGAATGGGTCTAGAAGACCCTAATCAGCACTGGCTTCTATGTGAAGCCGTATGGAGTTTAAAGCAAATCCAGGATGATGCTGTGAAAAGAGCGCAGCTCATCACTACTTTCAAAGACCGTGCGTTGCATTGGTTTATGAAATATTCTCAGGCACAACCAAGAACCCTAACAGAAATTCAGGCTGCACTTGTTGCAGAATTTAAGAAGCCAAAGTTAGAATCACAGTGCATAACAGAATTAAAGGAAATCAAGCAAACGCCTACCGAATCAGTCTGGGAATTTGACCAAAAATTTAAAACATTGTTAGATGAAGTGAGCTTTGTGATAGCTCCGCAACAGCACAAGGAATGGTTCATCGTTGCGCTATTGCCCCACATCAGACAACCATTGATGCAACAGAAGGTTGCGTCGCAGGCAAAGGCCTTATAGATTGCAATGAAGTTGGAGTCTTCACCGATTGGTGAGAGTAGTACTGGGATGTCACAGATTCAGAACCAGCTGACTACCCTGACATTAGAATTACAAGGTATGAAGAATGGAAAAGAACAAAGATATGAACACAGACGTGAAGTTTGGTGCACCGGATGTAAAGGAGAAGGCCATACTAGAGAACATTGCCCTCTATTTCAAGATTATCTTGACAGTGGCGCACCAAACCCAATCAATATGAATCACAATCAGGTGCCGTGGTGTGAAATCTGCAGAACTAGAGGACATAGGCCTGAGGATTTTTACCTAATACAAAAATATGTAAGAACACCTAAGAGCTTGTATTGTAATTTCTGTAAATCAGTGGGACATGACGAATCCAACTATCGCACATATGATCTCATGAATGAAAGAAAACGTGACATGGAAGCAATGCAATGTGTTGGGATGTATCGCATCCAAGAGGAAAATCAACCAAAGCAAGAAAACACCCACTATGATCAAGGAGGATATAGAGGTCGCGATGGTGGATACCACGGGAGACGAAGAAATGTCGGCCCGGTGCAAGGAAGATGCCACGGCCAGGTAATCTATTATAACTATGGCCAGCCAGGTCACGTTTCTAGATATTATACCAACCCATGCACTACGTGCAATTACTGTAAATCATTCGAGCATGTTATTGAAGACTGCCCTTTGCTTGAGGTAGAAATGCAGAAAAGAAGAAGGACAGAACCACCGAATCCCAATATTCAGTTAATTGCAACAGAGAGCAGAACTACGGATCCAAGTGTAAACGTGGTAACATGCAGTGGTGCTGATACAGGAAGGGACGGAGGCGCAGAATCTTTGACCTCCAGAACACGTGACCCTAGGCAGAATCTGGGAGAGCCAGTATGGATTAGGAAATCTCTTGGGAAAGCATCGGGTCTGGATTTATAGAAAAATAAGGGAGGATTTGAGGAAGCGCGGGAGATGTTCAGATCACCGCCACCTGGCTCTCCAAGAACACAGTTGCGCAATGAAGTACCACAAATAGAGAACATGCCAACGACACAAAATCAGAAAAATGCCGCCATAGATACAGGGAGCTCTGTTGCGCAGTTCTTACGCAGCTGCATGAAATTACTCAAGAGCGTAGATGCTTTTACGCAATTTGAAAAGCTACTAAGACAATATGATCCAAACAGTGACAAGGGGGCTGCCAGGGGTGCAGTCCACACTATTAGGATTCCTAAAAGAACAGGAAGGGAAATGAGACTCACTGCACAGATTGGGGACTATGATATGGATGAGATCATCCTTGATCTGGGATCCGAAGTAAATGTCTTGACCAAGCAGACATAGCATCAGATGGGTAAACCCAAGTTACAGTGGTCACCTCTACAGTTGAGAATGGCTAATCAAGGGATAGTTATACCTTTGGGGAGATTACCCAACACCATTGTTGACATTGATGGAGTGCACAACTATGCTAATTTTGAAGTAATTGAAATAGTGGATGACAGCCATCCTTATCTGGTACTGCTGGGTATCGATTGGGAAATGACTAACTCTAACATTATTGACTTAAAGACTATGAAAATGATATTTGAAGATAATGATATCAGGGTCACCGCGCCATTGGACCCTTTTGGAATATTTAAGCCTTCCTACCATTTAATTATTTACATAAGATGCTTTAATTAATCACTTGTGGTTAATTCTATGTAATAATTGAGGAAATTGCCATTGTGAGGCCCACAAGGCAACTTGGGAGGATAAGATTCCATCTGAGGTGTGTTCTACAAGTCTCCTAGGCCACTTGGGTGCATACCTAAACAATTCTGGATAAGATTTGTGAAGAAGGGCGCATTTGTGAAGAAAGCTGCCGCTTTTACTGCTTGTTCCCCCAAAGGAAAGAGCTAGTCAACCTAGGAAAGTGTTTTATTCACCAAAAACATTCCTTGACACTATTTCCACCCAAATTTCGTATTTGACATTGATTTTACCTATATTTCACCTTCAACTCACTAATTTTTCAATTCGTGAGCTTTTGAGCAGATTTGGAAATCCAACTTGCCACCTAGGGGGGATGGGCAGTTTTAGAAAGTCTGATGGATGGAAGATTCTTTTGGCATCTTTAGCCATTCGAATTATTGCTGTAATTTTATTTAATAACATCCTACAACATTCATATGTTGTCTGGTGTAATTATTATTCATGAGAAGTAATACAGAATTCCATTCTTGTGCATTATTTTTGTGTCTTTGAGCAGTTGTGTGAGATTTTTTTATATGAGAGAGGTTAATTTATTGCATAGTTCTTGGATGTAATCTGATTTTCACATGGTATCAGAGCCATCAAGATTTTCCTTTCATCTATTGATTGTCTTGCAGGATCCAACAGTCTCAGGAAGGGCGCATTGATCAATTCACCGGGTGAATTCTATTCTCTGCAGGGCGCATTTTGGAATCCATAAGTGTTCTAATTTCAGTCCAAAAGTTATATCATTTGCAGCAATGGATCATACACAGCAGATCATCCTCACTCCTTTCAATTATTTTGATTGGAAAGCACAGATGGAGATTCTACTGAGGAGCAAAGGACTCTACAGGGTGACCATGGCAACAGAAGCTGAGCCAACCTCAGTAGTGGAGAAATCTAAATGGAATAATCGAAGGGATGAATCCTATGGGATTTTATGTCTCACTACATCCATAGAACTCTTATTTCATCTTGATGGCCTCACTTCACCCAATGAAGTATGGTTGAAACTTCAAGAATTGTTCGGTAAAACCGATGAATTGAGAGGCCACCAATTGGATAACGAGCTAGTCTCTTTGAGCCCACAAAATTTCGATAATCTACAAGACTTCTCCAAATTCAAGTCTCTTGTATTGCAGCTGAAGCAATGTGGAATAGACAAGAAATATGAGCAATTAGTTTTGGCCATTCTTTCCAAGCTTGGCCCGGACTATTCAATTTTTGTCTCTACCTTCCATTCCACCCGGAAAGCAATTAAAAATTGGAAGAGCCCGTCACTTTCAGAATTCATGGAGTCATTAACTCAAGAGAAAGACAAGCTGGTCTTAATGGGAGCCATTAAAATCCATCAAAATACCATTGTCTAAGTGTTGGAGACTCAAAGAATTCGAAAGGCAAGAAGAAAGGCAACTTCAAGAAGCCCACCGGTGAACGGAAAGACAAGCAGAATTTTAAAGGAGAGCCATCAAACTCCAAGAAGAATCCGAACAAGAAGAATGAGAGGACAAAGTGCACATATTGCAGTAAGGGCTTTCATCCCGAAAGCTCTTGTATGAAGAAGACCATCGACCAATTAACTCAGGCATTGGAGAAAGCCAACATCCCTCTCCCAGAGAGTGCAAGAAGAAAAGATGGAGGATCAAATTCCGATGACAAAGAGAGAGTTCATGCACTGATGGATGGAACTTCCCAATATTCATCATTCATCATTGATTCTGGTGCTTCAAGACACATGGTGTCTGCAAGTAAGTATTTTACTTCACTTGGCTCTTCTAGTGGTCCGAATATTGTATCGGGAGACAATTCTGAAACCTCTAGCAAAGGCAAAGGTAGCATAGATCTCGAGTTTGGGTCATTTAATAATTTTTTATATGTCCCTGGACTTGTTGCAAACCTACTGTCAGTCTATCAAATGACCCATACAGGGCTGCCCAAGAGAGTCACCTTTACCCCCAATGATGTTGAAATAGTAGAAATTTCAACAGGAAAGATTATTGCATTTGGTACTGCTGACCACTGTTCTAGAATCTACAAGTTTTCTCATTTTGTGCCAAACTTCTCACCTTCTGCTCTACTGACCCATTCCAATGAGTCCAACAAGCTATGGCATGAAATATTTGGCCACCTAAACTACAAATACCTTTCCCAACTTCATGAGAAAGAGATGGTTATAGGGCTGCCCAATATCAAATTTTCCAAAGGTGTCTGTCAATCCTACATCCTAGGAAAACACTTTGAGCACAAGTATGGGAGATCTACCACTGAGAGAACCACTGCACCATTGGAACTTATACACACTGACATAGCAGGTCCATTACCTCATGAGTCATTGAATTCAGCAAAATACATTCTCACATTCATAGATGATTTTAGCAGGTACTATTGGGTTTATTTCATCAAGCTTAAACCAGAAGTTTTTGGGTTTTTCAAGCTATTCAAAGCCTTAGTTGAGAATCTGTCTGGTAGGCATATTAAAGTGTTAAGGTCTGATAATGGTGGTGAGTATGTGAAATCATATTTTCAGCAATTTTGTGCCTCATCGGGCATATAGATGCAACATACAGTTCCATATACACGTCAGCAGAATGGGGTTGCTGAGAGAAAGAACAGATCTCTTAAGGAGATGGCCACATGCATGCTTGAGGAAAAAGGTTTGTCTCCTAAGCTATGGGATGAAGCAATAAATTGTGCCACCTATATTCAGAATAGAGTTCCACACAAATCTCTCAAAGGTATCACTCCTTTCGAGGCTTGGACAGGTAAAAAACTAGATATCTCTCATTTCAGGATTTTTGGCTCAAAGGCTTAGGCTAGGATTCCGATTGAGAAGAGGAGGGCTATGCAGCCCCAAATCCAACCATGTTTGTTTGTGGGATATTCAAAGGACTCCAAATCATATAAGTTTTTGAACATGACAATACATAAAGCATTCATCGAAAGAAGTGTGCAGTTTGAGGAAGAGCCCTCTTAGAGTGCAGAAATTGGAGATTCATCTTCACTGCCAACTGAAGAAGAAGTAAGTGATGTTGTTGATATTTTTTATTCTGATATTTCTGATGATGAGGATCAATTTATTTCAGATGCAAACTCACCTACAAGGCCTAAGTGTGCTGCAAAAACTTTGCAAGCAGTAGGTGAACTAGCAGGTAACCCTCGGGACCAAAGGAGGACTAGATCACAGTTTGAGACTGCTCTCAATGTGAATGATCCTTATCTTTCTGATAAGTGCTATATGATGATAGATTCTGATCCACAAACATATTAGGATGCCTCAAATGATCCTAGATGGCAGATTTCTATGGATGAGGAGTTTCAGTCTTTGCAGAAGAATGAAACTTGGGAGCTAGTCAAGCTCCCCGCATGCAGAAAGTTGGTAAGATGCAAATGGATTTATAAGACTAAATGTGCAGCGGATGGTACAGCCATTAAGTACAAGGAAAGGCTGGTAGAAAAGGGCTAGTCTCAAGTCCAAGGACTTGATTATAATGAAACATTTGCACCGGTAGCTCAGAAAGACTCCATTAGACTAGTTTTGGCAGTGGCAGCTTCCAAGCGGTGGGAAGTACATCACATGGATGTGAAAAGTGCTTTCCTCCATGGGGAACTCGAGGAGGAGATATATATGCAGCAGCCACAGGGGTACACATCAGATACAAACCTTGTTTGCAGGTTGAAAAAATCTTTGTATGGACTCAAGCAAGCCCCCAAGGCTTGGTATGCAAAGATGGACAGTTTTTTGCTGTCACAATCCTATGTTCGGTGTAAATATGATACAAATGTTTATATGAAGTTTGTTGATGGTTTTATTATGTTAATAGTGTTGTATGTTGATGATTTTCTGATCACAGGTGATAGCACTAAACAAATAGCAACTCTTAAGACCGCAATGCACCAAGCATTCTCCATGAGTGACTTGGGAATTCTCAAGCAATTTTTAGGGCTTGAAATTTCACAAACAAAAGAAGGTACAAGGGTATGTCAGTCAAAGTATGCTTCTGATCTGTTGAAGAAGTTTAAGATGGCTGATTGCAAGCCTTCTAAGACTCCATTCCTTTCTGGAGTCAGAATGGAAGAAGTAGAATCTACACCGCTTTTTGACAGTACACTCTACAGACAGTTGATTGGCAGCTTACTCTACTTGACTCACACTCATCTAGATCTTGCATATGCTGTGAGTGTGGCATATAGATACATGGAGCAGCCACATGAGTTAAATTGGAGGGCTGAAAAAAGAATCCTTCATTATGTGCAGGGCACAAAGAGTGATGGGATTCACTATGTGGTAGATTCTAGCTTAGATCTCTTGGGTTTCACAGATTCGGATTGGGCCGGTGATAGCCTTGATAGGAAATCCACATCAGGATTTTTTTTCATGCTTCGAGGTGGCCTTGTTTGCTGGTCTAGCAAGACACAGAATTCCATAGCAATGTCTTCAGCGGAGGCAGAGTACAGAGGAGCAGTGAATGCTGCTACACAGTGTGTCTGGTTGCAAGGGATTTTGTCTGAGTTTGAGATTGCTTTCAGTACTCCTACTGTCATTTATTGTGACAACCAGAGTGCCATTAGAGTTTCATGTGATCCAGTATAGAGGCAGAGGACCAAGCACATATATATTCATATGCGCTACATCAGAGGACTAGTGCATGACCAGATCATAGATTTGCAGTATTGCCCCACAGGTGAGCAAACTGCAGATATCTTCACCAAGGATTTCAAAGAGAAGACATTCAGCTATCTTAGATCACTGCTTGGGATGGTTGGACATGTGGTGGAGTGAAGGATTGATCAACAACCTTTCAATTTTGAAATGTCCATGTTTTGAGGGAAGTTTTTTCCAATGAGGTTTTCCTTTTATCCTTGTTTTGTGGACCGGCAGTATTTTGTACGGTTTGACCAAGTCTTGTTACTGGGCCCTTAGCATTTTTATATATTCTGATTTTTTAGACCATTCAAGTCAGACTTAAGAGGGGGTGTTGAAATATTTAAGCCTTCCTACTATTTAATTATTTACATAAGATGCTTTAATTAATCACTTGTGTTTAATTCTATGTAATAATTGAGGAAATTGCCATTGTGAGGCCCACAAGGCAACTTCAGAGGATAAGATTCCATCTGAGGTGTGTTCTACAAGTCTCCTAGGCCACTTGGGCACATTTCTAAACAATTCTGGATAAGATTTGTGAAGAATGGCGCATTTGTGAAGAAAGTTGCCGCTTTTACTGCTTTTTCCCCCAAAGGAAAGAGCTAGTCAACCTAGGAAAGTGTTTTATTCACCAAAAACTTTCCTTAACACCATTTCCTCCCAAATTTCGTATTTGGCATTTATTTTACCTATATTTGACCTTCAGCTCACTAATTTATCAATTCATGAGCTTTTGAGCAGATTTAGAAAGCCAACTTGCCACCTAGGGGGGATGGGTAGTTTTAGAAAGTCTGATGGATGGAAGATTCTTTTGGCATCTTTAGCCATTCTAATTATTGCTGTAATTTTATTTAATAACAGCCTACAACATTCATATGTTGGCTGGTGTTAACACCCAAAAAGTGCTCACTAGCTCATTTACCACATTATATGACTCATTTGTCCATTTTCCTACCATATTTCCATTAAAAATCCCAAAAAACCCATTAAAAAGCCTCCAAAAGGCCTAAAATGCCTCCAAAAGGCCAAAAAAACCCTCAAAATAGCCTAAAAAAGGCTAAAAAACCCCCTTTTCCTCCAAAAATAGCAAAAATCCCCTAAAAAGGAATAAAAAATATAAAATAATGAGGAAAAGGAGGAAAAAACCCTATACAGCTGCCCAAAACCATGTGTTTCCCAAAACCATGGGTCAGCACTCCACCACCAAAAAACTATAAATAGGTGATGGAGATCCCTTATTCCATATCCACAATCACAAGCACCCTTACTCTGCCAAAATCTCTCTCGAAACCCTAGTTCACCTTTGAACTATTTTCACCTTGAGAGCCACCTTTGGCCCATTCCCAACCTTGGAGAAGGAGAAGGAGCATTCAGAAGCTTGGAGCATCCTCTTGGACACTGCAAAGGGCTTCACCAACCTTGACACTCAAGGTAACATCAATACAAAGTCATTCTTTCATTTTGGTGTTTATGCTTCATGCTTGTCTTAGAAATAATTTATTTTTTTGTTTTTTGCATAATTAGCTTAATATACTGAACTGCTACTAAGGAGTCCATTCTCCTTAGTAGGTGCTCATTGGCACAAGCTAGGGGTAAAACCCTAGCTACAGTTTTGACGTCAACCTCCAGACCCGTCGGAACCAATATGGCTCCACCTCTGAAGCCACTCCCACGGATAAACCCGCTAACGCCCATCCCACCGATCAGGCGTTACGTATACCTCCGCCTCCCATAGACGGCGCTGCGAAAGCACCTCGTTTCCCACTTCGCCGAATCAACAATAACCCTAACGCGCGTGCTGCGTCAAACTACAACATCGTAGACGACCTAGCCCAATCTCCCGCAGCCATGTCTGCGTTGGAAGTCTTGAAGAACTGCCCTTCCCAGCGCAAGACTTTACTTTCCGCCATCGGGGGGATTGACCCAACTGATTCACATTTGATGGCGTTTGATTTAGACCAGTCTGAACCACGCCTACCTTCTAGCTTAGCCTTCCAAGTTACAGTCTCCGTTAGGAATCTTGTTATCCATCGGTGCATCATTGATGAGGGTGCTTCCACATGCGTTATGTCTACATTTGTATGGCAGAAGCTAGGATCCCCTCCTCTCCAGCAGTCCACCACTGCGTTACGTGCCTACGACGGTCGTTCGGCCCAGCCCCAAGGCCTTCTACCCAACGTTCCAGTCCAGTTAGGTGGTAAAACAGTTCTTATTGACATAGAGGTAATCAATGCCCAATTGGATTACAACCTTCTACTTGGCCGCAGCTACATGTATGCCATGCGGGCGGTTGCCTCTTCTGTCTTTCGCACCATGATGTTCCCCCATGAAGGACGCGTGGTTAAGATTGACCAGCTCACCTACTATGATCCCAGTGCTCCAGCGGCACCGGAAAATGTTCTCCCCATGGTTGAACAACCTGTTTCTCCTGCCTCCACCTCATTTGTTTCTTCTACGGGGCCTGGAGTCTACTCAGACGCGCCGATGACCTCCACCTTTCAATCCATTCCTCCGCCATCATCTACGCCCGAAATGTCTGACTTATGTACCTTGTCCCATGACATCCTACCACCTAACAATCAACCATCCTTGTTGCCTAAACCACCATTGGTACCTAGTCACATTGGTGTTACACCGATCCATACGATCCCCTTCCTAGTTCCTCCAGCAGGAGTAGTAAGCGCCCCGGTCATGGCTACCCTTAGCCTCCCTGGGTTAACATTGGGATTACCTGTATGGTACCTTTCGCCTCCCGTTCGCCCGCCGACACCAGATGTCGTCCTCCAGCCGGTGCAACCCATGGCTACTACCACCCACCCACCTCCCGGGGTCCCTACCCCTTCGTCCTCCACGACACCTCCTCCTCCTCTTCAACCCACTGGGGGCAGAGGTCCACAACCTTACACTGCTGTCCCACCTCCCAAGACAGTCAAGAACCCTCCAGTGTTTCGTGCTCCTCCCAAATGCTCGCTGTGTGACGAGTTGGGCCATGCGACCCACCAATGCCCACAGTTACCTGCATTACAGAAGCACATGCAAATGCTCGATGATGACCCCAACATCCCAACAGTCGAACTAAACCCCACTCCCAAGCCTAAAGATAAGTCCCTACGTACCAACCACTCCTGCGCCATCTGCGGTATTTATGGGCACTATTCACATCATTGTCCCGATCTCCCGGGTTACAGAGCGGCTCTCTATGAGATGAACAATCTGGATCTTGAGACGGCACCACCTACCATTGAGGAGATCTACCCCCCAGATTCTTCACCTTCCGGAGAGGTTAATACCATCTATATGATCTTTTCAACCACTACCCCCTCGTCAACCGATTTGACGATGCACACTTTCCATACTGATGAGGAGATTCTTGAGGCCCTTACTGCCCCGGATTATCCTTGGGATGATATGCACACCCGTTCCTACTTCATCCCAGAAGAATCCTCCTCTAGCACCGCTACCCAATATGCGGTTGAATCCAAAGACTTCCTCTCCACCAAGGTCGACTGGTTCAAGGACTCTATTCCTGCTCCGGATGCCTTCGAGGAAGGTAACATGGCCAACATCTCACCTGTCATCCAAGTTGATATTGCTGCTCCAGGTCGTGCCCCTGAACTCATTACTTTAGGAGCATTCTGCAGTAAACAAGAGATTGAGGACTACATAAACCTTTTCAGAGAATTCCATGATGTCTTTGCCTGGTCCTATACCGAAATGCCCGGGCTTGACCCCGCAATTATAGAGCACCACCTTGACACCTCTGAGTCAAGGGGCATAATAGATTCCCTCGACCCTGGGATAGGGGGCATGATCAATCATTTTGAACCTTCCCCATCACATCTATCTCAGCATGTCACTGAACCCATCGTTCAAACCCACACATATGTGATCCATAATCACAAACCCCATGCACATAGCATGGGGGCAGGTCATTAACCTTGCTCACTTTTTCACACTTGTGATCTCAACCATTTTTGAGGTCACATATCACTTGTAGATTTGATTTGCTTTGATACACCTAGTATTCTTCCCCCACGGGTCATCATTTATCCCCACCACTGCATCCTTGGCTTGGTGGGCTCACCTTTTACCATTCCGGAGTCTTTATGACCTCCGTTTTTCGCACCATTTGCACCGCCGGATTCATCTTTCCGTGCCCGTGACGATGCTTGAGATCATTTCTCGCTCTCACTAGGACCAATATCAACATTGTGTCCAGACACCACTAGTCGCCTCGGTTTCCGTGCCACATCGGCCGTTCTCCGTTTCTCACATGTTTTATATCATCGGATTCATTTTTCCACGCTGGTGATGACGCTTGAGATCATTTCTCGCCCTCACCTTCAGATTTTCTGGGCATTTTTCAAAATGCCCCCGTCACCTCGGTTTGCGTGCCACATCGGCCGTCACCCGTTTTTGACATCCTTTATATCGCCGGATTCATTTTTCCGAGCTCGTGATGATGCTTGAGATCATTTCTCGCTCTCACCTGGTACAATTTCAACATTGTGTCCCAACACCTTGCTGCCTCGGTTTGCGTGCCACATCGGCCGCCATCGGATTGTTCCACATTTTTACATGAGCCATTCACTCCTGTCATACTGCAAATGTTTCGTTATTTTGCCACCATTTCATCTACCCCGCAAGGAGGTCCATCAGTGTTCCCACCTACCCTCGTTCTTGGTCATCATTACTCAACCTTGATTGAACACTTCCTCCTTGCCTGGCCATCCCTTTTGTTCGGTATAATTTTATCCCTTTTTCGGGCCGGACAAGTCCTTTACGAAAAAGGCACTTAGGGAGTTTCCGTTAAGCTCTTTTCTGACTCCTAAAAGAATGAAAAGATCGCCGAGCAATCTTGCTTCCTTTCATGCTCGTTAAAGTACCTGAAAGGGCGTCTATCTGGTATAAGTTTAACCCTTTTCCGGACCTGGTAGACTACTTACGAAAAAGGAATACTCTAGTCACACCGACTAGAAGAGTTCTTCATTGCATCCTTTTATGCTTCTTTGGGCCTTGGAGACTAAACCTACGAAAAAGCAACCCCCTGGAGTCTTCTTACTTGCTTTCAGACTCTCTAAAATTGAAAGCAACCACGAGCATGCACTGTCCTGGGCTCGTAAAATCCACACGACAGTACCATTTCACTACCTCAGAGTCTTCTTATCGCTTTCAGACTCCTTAAAATTGAAAGCAACCACGAGCATGAACTGTCCTGGGCTCGTAAAATCCACACGACAGTATCATTTTATCCACACACTTCTTCTAGTTCCTTAACCCATGAAGAAGTATCCTCCCGTGCCTCATGGCACTCAAATCGATCATCTCGGCAGCACCCCCAATTCGGTCGCCTTTGTTCAGAGTATTCTGCAGTCTCCTACCATTTTATACCAGCTTGAGTCTCCCTCAGCCAGTTATTACCCCAGATTCATTACAACTATGATCCCTTTTCCCTGAGTCAGTTTCATATGCTGCCAGATCATTCCCATTATCATACTCTGAACAAAGGAAGTTTGAGTCCACCCGCTCTACTTGCCCAGTTGTCCCACCACAGTTTATCAGTCCTGCCATCAGCACTATCACATTTCGGTCTTGTACCTCGCGCTCCTGTCAAGGAAACATCATTGCCTTGATAGGGGCAGGTCTCCCTCTGTCGACGACAGCTCCTCTATTCCAGAGGATAGGCCCAGAGGTCCCTACGCCTTGGACTTATCACCATCTGTGGTAAGTGCCTACGGATCATTCTGAGAGGAGACATCATTGCCTCTCCGAGTGGTTGTTCCTCACATGCTCGACTTCAGCACCTTGATCGCATCGTTGAGGATCGCGTAGGATTATATCCCATCAGTTTTTAGTCGAAGACCCCGGATTTCCCCCGACTCTAGCACATTGGTGAGTCACTTCGGAACGCCCAGTTGTATGTTCCTGTGGATGTCCGGGCTGCGTTGGCGTTTGTATTCGGAAGCCATCCAGTTTCATGCTTCCTTGAGTACCCAGTTTCAGTTCCAGATCAGTTCCAGTTCAGTGTACCATGGAGAGTATGACCCCAGTCACTATGATCCAGCAGCTCATCAGTTCCTTTGGTACCACACTCAGTAGCACTGTTGATTGTTCCGGTGCACCAGTTCTGCAGTTCACACATGATCCGCTCAGCAGTATGTCCCGGATTTGTGTCCCCTCTGGACTCTTATGATGTACACAGTGGTCATGTATCTTACAGGTCCCCTTTTTTGGGCCTCACAGTTATATTTATGTATCTTGATACGAGCATGGGTATGCCCACCTCGTCCATATATTGAGATTATTCCTCAGTCAGTATTTGAGGTCATGTATATTTCAGGTCCCCATTTTTTGGACCCCATTGTTGTTATTATGTTATATCCTGATACGAGCATGGGAATGCCCGCCTCGTCCATATGATTAGATGATTCCTCATCCATTATTGAGGTTATGTACTTTTAGTTCTTGCAGTTGTTCGGGATCGTTGTTCCGGGCTTCAGTTTGTTTCTTCTCTTCTCTCCACATCCCAGGAAAACCATTCATGACTTATGATGTCCATCGGCCATACGATGAGCTCCCGACCTCGCACATCAGGGGGCAATCTGTTAACACCCAAAAAGTGCTCACTAGCTCATTTACCACATTATATGACTCATTTGTCCATTTTCCTACCATATTTCCATTAAAAATCCCAAAAAACCCATTAAAAAGCCTCCAAAAGGCCTAAAATGCCTCCAAAAGGCCAAAAAACCCTCAAAATAGCCTAAAAAAGGCTAAAAAACCCCCTTTTCCTCCAAAAATAGCAAAAATCCCCTAAAAAGGAATAAAAAATATAAAATAATGAGGAAAAGGAGGAAAAAACCCTATACAGCTGCCCAAAACCATGTGTTTCCCAAAACCATGGGTCAGCACTCCACCACCAAAAAACTATAAATAGGTGATGGAGATCCCTTATTCCATATCCACAATCACAAGCACCCTTACTCTGCCAAAATCTCTCTCGAAACCCTAGTTCACCTTTGAACTATTTTCACCTTGAGAGCCACCTTTGGCCCATTCCCAACCTTGGAGAAGGAGAAGGAGCATTCAGAAGCTTGGAGCATCCTCTTGGACACTGCAAAGGGCTTCACCAACCTTGACACTCAAGGTAACATCAATACAAAGTCATTCTTTCATTTTGGTGTTTATGCTTCATGCTTGTCTTAGAAATAATTTATTTTTTTGTTTTTTGCATAATTAGCTTAATATACTGAACTGCTACTAAGGAGTCCATTCTCCTTAGTAGGTGCTCATTGGCACAAGCTAGGGGTAAAACCCTAGCTACAGCTGGTGTAATTATTATTCATGAGAAGTAATACAGAATTCCATTCTTGTGCATTATTTTTGTGTCTTTGAGCAGTTGTGTGAGATTTTTTATATGAGAGAGGTTAATTTATTGCATAGTTCTTGGATGTGATCTGATTTTCACAGACCCTTCACAAGGCGAGAGATATGTTGAACCCATTCAAGAGGAATCTAGATCTCACGACTTGGACCGTATCTACAAGATGACAACCAACACTGCTGACTATATCAATCCATCTGCGGATGGCACACTCAGTTGGCACTGTGATAGTTCTTGCGTTTCAGATTCTGATGCAGGACTGGAGAACTAGAAAAGTAGTTTACATGGGATCGGTGTAGAATTAAGATGCAAATCAGGTTTGCTGATAAGTTTACCCTATCCTTTGAGAATTATAATGGACAGACAGATCCACGAGAGCATATTCGAGTCTATTCCAAAGCATGGAAGGAGAGGCCACAGACACAGTGGTGCATCTGTTTGTGCACACGTTAGAAGAACCGATTCCGAAGAAGTGGTACCTAGACTTGGAGTTGTGCAGAGGCATTGGATTGATCGAGCCTGACTGCAACCTTCCAGCAGTATTTCAACTTCGAATATGAGCATCCAAGTATCAATGACGCGTTGCAGGTCATTAAGAAAAAAATATTCAGTCCAGATTGTACACAAGGAAACCTGACACTAGAAGAATTCTTTGGCGCAGAAAGCATACATGCGCGCCTACAACCTGAATGGGAGGAGCAGTTAGAGCATTCCCTGGACTGTTATCACATTGATGGAGAAACCAAGGACACAGCAGATAGTGATGAGGAGGACCCGCGCAACATACGGATACCTGAGTCAGAGGGATCGCGCGAGGTAGAAGGACCTCCACTGGAAATTCAAGATATGAGTGGACCTGTGAAAACAAGGAAAGTGAACATTGGCACCAGCAAAGAGCCAAGGTTCGCAGCTATTGGAGATTATTGGGATGAAGATACAGTTGAGGAAGTCACGGGTATATTGTAGGAATATCAAGAACTATTCCCGACCAAGTTCACAGAGATGAAAGGTATCTTGGGAGACTTAGGAGTGATGAAAATTCCTCTTAATCCTGGCGCGAAGCCTGTGAAACAAAGACCATACAGACTAAACCCACGCTACAAAGAACGAGTTAAGGAAGAACTCGATAAGATGCTCGATGCAGGGATCATTGATCCAGTCGAAGAATCTGAATGGATAAGCCAGATGGTTATCCAGGACAAGAAAACAAAGGGCGAAATCAGAATCTGTGTGGATCTCAGAAAACTGAACGATGCTTCAATGCATGACCCATTTCCTATACCTTTTACAGATGAAGTCCTAGATAATGTTGGAGGGAATGAGGCCTATTCTTTTACTGATGGATTCTCTGGTTACCATCATATTAGAATTGATTACGCAGATAGGCACAAGATGACTTTCTCTACAGAATGGGGGTCATTCCAATACACGGTGATGCCCTTTGGTCTGAAGAATGCACCCGCCATATTCTCTAGAGTGGTTGTCGTGGCATTTAAATATTTTATACATAAGTTTTTAGAGGTTTACTTTGATGATTGGACCATTTTGGGTTTATTGAAGAACCATGCCGCAAACCTCCGGATGATGCTGGAAAAGTACAGACAACATCAAATTTCATTAAACTTGAAGAAGTGTATTTTCTGTGTTCCCTATGGAGTCTTGCTGGGACACATTATGTCCAAACAGGGCTTAATGGTAGACCCTACTAAGATTGCAGTCATTGCAAATTTTCCTATACCCAACTTAGTTAAGCAGTTGCGCACTACACTGGGGCATACCGGTTATTACAGGAAGTTCATAAAAGGGTATGCGCAAATAACTACAGCTATGGAAAATATTCTCATGAAAGACGTACCATTCATTTGGAATGCGGATTGTGAGAAAGGATTCAACACATTGAAAGAGAAAATGGTCACCGCGCCAATCCTAGTTTTCCCAGACTAGGAGAAGCCATTTCACGTCCATGTCGACGCCGCATGCATAACATTGGGCATTGTTATTGCACAACCAGTAGAGGGAGGTATTGATCATCCCATTTCCTTTTCCAGTATAAATTTATCATCCGCTGAGAAGAACCATACCAATACTAAAAGAGAAGGACTCGCTATGGTCTATGTGCTGCAGAAATTCAGACATTACTTGCTGGGTGCGCATTTCTCCATGTTCACTGATCATTCTACCTTGAAATACCTGGTCAATAAGCCAGTGTTAGGGGGGCGCATATGCAGATGGTTACTACTCTTTCAGGAGTACAATTTTGAGATTGTTGTTAAGCCAAGTAGATTGAATTTGGGACCTGATCATCTGTCAAGAATCGAGTCAGGAGAAGAGCCTATGACTTTGGAGGACAATCTGCCTGATGCATAGTTGTTCGCCATACAAGTTGTAGATGAGTACTACTAGGACATCATTGTTTTTTTACCACTGGATTTGCACACAGAGAGTTCACTACGCAGTAGAAGAAGCAACTAGTAATGTGCGCTGCATACTTCACCATCATTGCAGGCCAGCTATACAAGTTGGGAGTAGATGAATTATTGCGCAGATGTGTACTAGAGCATGAAAAACCATTCATATTGGCTGATGCACACTCAAGAGTCGCAGGAGGCCACTACCGAGGAAGAGCTACTGCGCAGAAGATACTACACGCAGGGCTATGGTGACCTATAATTCATAAAGACCTGAAGGAACACTGCGAGAGCTGCAATGTCTGTCAGAGGACAGGGAAGCCATCGCGCATGGACGAAATTCCTTTAAATCCACAACTGACATTACAGGCCTTTGAGAAGTGGACTATTGATTTTGTGGGTCCTATTAACCCACCGAGAAAAAGAATTGGTGCGAGGTATATCATTACTGCTACTGATTACCTCACCAGATGGGCAGAAGCAAAGCCAATAAAAGACTATAGCGCAGCTACAGCTGTAGAGTTTATATATGAAAATATCCTCACAAGGTTTAGATGCCCGAAGATATTGATGAGTGATCAAGGCACTCATTTTCTGAATAATACCATTGCAGCTTTGACTGAAGGGTCCCACGTTCATCATCAGCGTAGCATGCCTTATCATCCACAGGCCAATGGGACTGTCGAAGCATTTAACAAAGTATTGGAGAATGCACTAACCAAGATATGCAACGTCAATCGGGACGATTGGGACCTGCGCATTCCATCTGTGCTATGGGCATATAGGACTACTTGCAAGAAGCTAACTGGCCATACATCTTTCAGGTTGGCCTATGGGCAAGAAGCAATAATGCCGATGGAGTACATTATTCCCAGCTTGAGAATAGCAGTGTTTACAGGCATGGCAGATTGCGTAGCACTCGAAGAAAGACTCCTACACTTGGTTGGGTTCGAGGAAGATCGCTTCGTCGCAGGATTCCACCAACAAGTACAAAAAGAGCACGAAAAAGCATGGCATGATCATCACATCAAGAACAAGAGCTTCCAGGTAGGTGATCTAGTCCTCCTGTATGATAGTAAATTCACGAAATTTCCTGGAAAGTTTAAGATGCACTAGCTTGGCCCATATACTGTAATGCATGTTCCTAATGGTGGTGCAGTTCAGTTAGCTACATTAGCCAGTGATACCTTGCCGAATTTGATAAACGGTAGCAAACTAAAGCTTTACCGCGATAGTATGGTTGCGCACAATCTGGATGATTCGGGGAAGTGTACCATGCAACACTGCTGAAGTTGCGCATAAAAAAAAAAAAGAGAAGAGCAGCGGCACAGAGCACGTACAGCTATTGATCGCGCAAAACAAGTCCAGATACTCATCGCGCAGAACAGACAGAACAACAGTCGTGCAGAAGACAACACCCAATGCGTGTCCCGAAGCAAACATCCTGTTAGACAGCCAACACATTACGACGGAAACCATTACCGCAACATTTGTCGGCTAGTTAGTGGGTTGTTAAACAAAGTGACGGCACTTGGAAAATCTAAATATTAAGGGCGGATGTGAGATTTTGGAACCCATTAAAGACCGACGTGACCAGTTAGCATTGAAATCCAGCTGGCGGGATAAGCCATTAACACGGATCCAATGGAGTTGACAAGCTGGCTTGGTAGGCACCCTTTTGGCATTTAAGGAAACAACATTCACATCATGAGAAGGATCGGCTGACAGGCTCGAGATAATACGCACGAATTGGCAATCATTATGGCTTTAAGGGCTTCAGCAACTGCGGAAGGCCATGTAGCAAACCAGCAACGGCTATAAATAGACCTCGCTCGGCCACTTAACCATTTTTACGAAGTGTTTGAACTAGTCGAGAGCTGAGCGACTAGAGCATTGTATGAGCGAACCGGTTGAGCTAGCAGATATTTCCTAGCTATTTGAGCAGGCGGGGATTCCAGTAGCAATGACGGCAACGAAAATAGGTGCATCTAGAAGTTCAGCACGATAGGCTGCAGGAAGCAGCAAGGGCAAATAAATAGCTTCAGAGCAGGGGGGCTCTGAAGTGCCATTACAGCAAAAAGCCTTGGCTCAAGTCCCGTTGTTTTATCCTATGCCTGACTACATTCCCCTAAGGAAGCTCGATGCCCCACTAGTCAACATAGAAAAGAACTTCAGATACGAAATCCCGCTACCCACTATCTCTACCAGGGTGAAGATTGAGGAGAATTTGATGGGTGGCGTACCAGGTTGCAAGCTGGATGACCAAGACTTACTGGAGAATACGTCGGTAACACCAAAAAATTACCCACAATTTAGATCAGACGCCTATATCAATTAGGTCAAGGATGCACAAACCGGAACCGGCAGGCTAGAAGTTCAAGAATGGATAAGGGCCATCCGGCCATCAGTCTTGTTAAATTTACTGCAAATGCCGCACTTCACTAAGAGTCCTGAGTTTTAAGCGGTAGCGCAAACACTGATCACATGCATGCATGAAGGATTCCTATGGTTGGACATGCGCATTGACATCAGTATCGACCAGGTCCATCAGATGACTGGAATAAACAAGCGAGGAGAGGACCCTGCTAACCTCATCATAAAGAAGGCGCACGATAAAGCCCTTATCGTCGAAATAGAAAAATAGTTCGGCGTAGTGCGCAAGGGACGAGGGTTCCCAACGGTCAACATCAATGATCGCGCAACATAGTTTACGACCTAGTTTCTTGCAGGCAAGCTATTGCGCAAGTGTAGACCACCTGAAGTACCTGCGGTCGCAATCAGGGTAGCCGCTAATGTATTGTGCGGAAAAGCTTACAATTGGTGTCAGTTCTTATTGAACGAGTTTCTGGAGGATGTTCAAGATACCCATTGATGGAACACCATTCCATTTTAGTTGGTTACTAGTGTTGATAGCCCTTGTAGGCTGGAGGGAGCCAGAGGGATATTAGGGAGCTACCACTTTAGTCGGACAAGGCCGAGGAACGCGCTTTGCCAATCTATGGATGAGCCCAAAGGCGTCTAGGCAATGGCACATGGCTGAAATCTTCTATGTTTACTATCACCAGTTGTGCGAAGTAATTTTGGCAACACCGCACATCTCCAAACCACTAATTGATGAATACACTTGCATCATGAGGTTTAGCGCGAAAAGGCATCAATCCTTCATTCAGCCAAGGGCTGACAGAGATGTGACAGAGTTATGGTATCCAGGGTTTTACCGACTGGATGAGCAAGCGATCGAGGGAATGATGGAGTGATGGGAACCAAAATGGAAATTTCCCGCTTCAACCGATGATGCATCATAATACGAGTAGAATGTAGAACCTATCCGGGAGAAAATCGAAGTAAAGGACACCGATGAAGAAAATACCGAAAAAAATCAGGAAGACAAGGGGGAAACGCCAACTAAGAAGGGAAAGAAGGGTGGACTACCAGCTGGAACACCTATGAGGAAGAAAAGGCTGACGTGTAGAGTCAAAATACATCCACATCAGTAGGAAAGAGAAATGCGACTAGAGGCCCCTCGCAATCACAAAGACGACGCACAAAGAGGAAGGCTGAAAAACCCGAGTTCGGGCCACAACTACATCCAGATGATTGCGAGACCATCACAACCAACGTGCAGGAAGCATGGGAAGAGACTCGCGCTGAGAAAGAAGCCAAGCAAGAACAACTACAGTTGACCATAATCCAAGCTATGGAGGAGGTCAAGACACTGGTAGCCCATATGGGATTGGGGCAGTCAGGTTCAGGTTTTGACGGGAAGTCAGGAGAGCCGAGTGCGCAAAGAAGACCACATGTTGCTGAAAGCAAATATCTGCGCATCCTGCACCTTGAACCGGGCTACCTTATCTATCCAAATGAAACGGTCAAGGAAGCAGTAAAGAATGGGCGCCTCGACCTAAATATTGGGGCCTTGCCCCTGGAGGACCTGAACGAGTTGCACATGAGAGTTGCAAAAGAAATTCATGAGAGAGGCCTCGTCTCATAGGATAAATGTGTGCAGTTAGTTGAAGACATCAATCAGTTAAGGCAGGAATCAAACAACACCAAGCAAGAATTGAGCGCAACCAAGGAAAAGGGCCAGAAGCTTAAGGAAACCATTTCAGTTGTGTGTGCAAACATAGAAGAATACGAAGAAGAAGATGATATGGAGGACACAATAAAGAAAATTGGGGCCATGGTAGAGTCCCTTACCTCTGAGAAAATAGAAATGGAGGCCTTGTTGTGGCCACAACAGATCCCATGCTTACTTAAGCATGGGAGCCCCGATCTTAAGAAACACTATGGTGTTTGGGTGAGTCATTTTGTAAATGTTAGAATTTTGATTTTACCTCTAATGTTCTTCACCCATGCCTTTGGTTTGTTTGTTTGCAACTGTTGTTCATTTTTCCAAGGTGTTTTGGTCTAAAAGGAAAAGAAAGCTAAATTTTTTATTATTTTGTTGATTGTTATCATCATTCCAAAAATTAGCATTTGGAGTCTCCGAAACCCGCAACCCGACATTTGCGAGTTACGGGACTGTTGTTTGAAATTTTGGTATTTAGTGATCCCGCAATCCGCAACCCGACATTTGTGGGTTGTGGAACTGATCGGTAATAATACCAAGGAATAATTACCCCAAAACCCGAACTCCGCAATGGCGGCATTTGGCTTTCGGGATGATCGTTTTTCGTTTATTTGCTGTGTGCTCCCGAAACCCGCAAACCGTAATTTCGGGATGCGGCTTTCGGGATGGATATTTTACGTCACAGTTCAACGTTCTGAAACCCACCACCCGCACAGTAGGTTTTCGTCTTTTGGAAATCCTTTTTTTACTTTCATTTTTGTGAACCCGCAACCTGCAAATCCGTACTTTCAGATTTCGGCTTGCAGAATCTTTGAATAAAAACTTCTTGAACGTAATTGAATTCAATTCCACATCTCGCTCTAGCTAATTTCAGCCGTCCATTGTTATGACTTTGTGGCGACGTTGATTTTGGGTAATCAGTTAAGTCAGGATGCACTATTTTATCTATGGAAAGCTGGTTCTCCCAAATTATCAGTTTTTCTGTATAATTTGTAATAGTGGATACTACTACAAGATTATCAATTGCTTCATGTTGGATGGACACCATTGCTCTGCCTTAAGTTCGCCATGTCTGGTCTCGAGTTTTGACGTTTTGTCGTTTTTGCTCCGCTTATTAATGATCATCTATTTTCACTTAAAATCTGATTTCAAAGCTTCTATCCTTCTCATCGAAGTTGGGTCAGATTGATCCGATTTGTTACGTGTGAAGAAATGATCACCCGTGTACTGGAACTCCTAATCGAAATTTTTTGCAGGTCAATTCTATCACCGCATCCTCCGTTTCCATTATTAATTACCAGTTATAATTATCGAAGGGGGGTTGCCTATAACGATGTGATCGTAAAAGCAATTCAAAATCATGCAAGCAGTAATTGAACCTGTACTTCGCACAAGCTTAAACTCAAATCTCGATTTTTTTCATGACAGTTGAAGTAATTATAATGGGTTCGCTGCGTAAGTTTATTCATTGCAAATTGCCTCGCTCAATTGGCATCACCCTGCCTATTGGTCTTAAAGTAGCAATTAACATGAAAATTCTACATTGATCATTGCTTTCTGTAATAGGAAACTTTCTGCCCAGCGTTTTGGGCATCCTGTTATCTAAAGATTTATCTAGGATGAGTAATTTCCATGCAGGAGGTGAACCTTCTAATATTCATGTTGATAATGAGGAAATTTACCCCTTGTTGTATCAAGAAACGTTGTCACCACCATTTGATGCAGGTATTCCTGATCTTAGCAGCGGTAGTAGTGAAGAGGACTTTGAAGCGTTATCTTCCTATGTGCAAAATTCCATGGGGTAGAGCAAGGAAATTCTGGAAGAACCAGCTGACCTTGATGATGATGTCATACAAGACTTTATAATCAATGGAGAACCTGACGTACCGGCCACTGTTTCTGAAGTAAATCCTTTAATGGATTTCTCTGTTTCTGACCATGAATTACCTGATCCTGAATTTCCTACAGCAGATGTTTAACAAACCATGCCACCTGTCGAAGATAATGAATAATCTGTTATTGAATTTTTATGGTGCCACGAGACCCTATCTAATTAAAGAGCGAGTCTTTGTAACATCTTTTTGGTAATAAGGTGGCGGAAAAATCCTTCAAGCTGGAAAGAAGCAAGTTTTATTGGATCGACGGTTGGAGCCGATTTTTGTAATTTCTATTTTGTATAATTTCTCCTTTTGATATTTTGGGTAAAATTTAGTATTTAAGGAGGAATGTTTCCCTTAGCAAGGGGTTGGTAATTTTGGAATTACGATTCAGCGGGAGTATGGATTGAAGATGCTTTGTCTATTCGAGCCATTGTAATTTTTGTACAAGACTTTTATATGCAGTAAAGTTATCTTTATCCACCTTGTTGTGTTCTTCAAATTTCTTTGACAATCGTTGAGTTAAATGTTTCAAATTGTCATCAGCTATGCGTTCAATCTATTGCAGATTACTTATTGATGTATATGATCCTTCATATTGATTTTTCTATATGTTTTGACTCATGCTCTGAATTGTTCTATTAAATTTCTTTGATTGAACAGTTCTCACTTTTATATTTCTGCAAATGATTCGATGCAACTAAATATGTATAATCAGTTGTTAATTTTTCAATTGACACAATGATTACAGATCAGGTATTTGAATGGGCTTAAACACTTTGAAGAATTGTCACTTAATTTCTTAATTGATAAAACTTTAATTAACAAGTGAAGAACCCGAAGACATTTCTATTTAAGGTACTTAATCACTTGTCCATCTCACTTCAATTTTGATCTGCACGACATCAACTCTTCCTTTTAGGCTAGATCTGACTCAGAATAGGTTCTTACCTTAGGTAGGTTAAGTTAGATTTCGGTAACTAGTTTTCACTTTGTTTTCCTTGATAGGAAAACTGATCTTTCACAATCAAATCTTTTACTCATAGAGTGATAGCGGAGGATAAATAATATCCATGGGTGATCACCACACCAAACAACTTGAGGATAGAATTGCCCTTGCGTAGGGTCTTTCGAATCCTTTGGCTGGGTTTTCATCCCCTGTTGTGTGCCTTGGAACCCATTCTAGCATTTCGCACTCACCCTGCACCCTCGAGGCATCAATAAGCCTCTTATAAAGGAAAAATCGCAGAGTTGGAGGCTAGGCACCCTGTCATTCCACCAGATCAGTGCGCAGCTCCAGTTGAGGACATCAAGGAAACCATGGATGGCATTTCGACGGAAGTGACGAAATGCCAAGATTTACTTGAGCGGATAACTACAGTAGTAACCGGGTTGAGTGAGGATCCTACGCTACAGAAGGTAATTGAAGAAGTAGAACAGAAGCAGCAGCAGGTAGATGCTGCAAGTGTGCATATGAGGAATGTGCCGGCAAGAGAGAAAGTGCAGAGATTTAATGAGGTCAAGGACCTACAGAAAGAGTTGGAAACACTAAGGGAGAAAGAAGCTACTGCATAGGTTAAGATGAAACCTATTGAGCAATAAGGCCTCAAATTAATGCAGCAATTCGACGCAAAGTTCGTAGAACTTCAACCAGCAGAAGGAACCATGCAGGAACAAGTGGCTCGGGAGAAGGTCTCGCAAGCAACTCTGGAGACGATGCAAGGGTTCGAACGAAAAGCCAAGGAAATAGTTGCAGAGTTAGCAGGAACTCTGCAAAGCTTTACATTAAAGCTTGGGATGATGGAAGATGTGGCACCAGTTTCCGCAAGTGAAAGTAGCTCGGGATGAGCCACAAGTGAGTTTTAGGGGCCTGTTGGGATGGGCTCAAGTGGGTTGGAAAAATATACAAGTATGGAAAATCGGGCGTAGTATGCTACAGCAGGAAGAAAATGCAATTTTGTTAATTGTGCATTGCGCACTGCGGCAGGAAGAGGAAGCAGTTTTGGAAAGTGTGCATTGCGCACGGCGACAAGCTACAGGCAGTTTTGAGAAATTGTGCATGTCGTGCGATGGAAATGGCTAAGGCACGGTCCCGCAGGAGGACGATGCGCAAGGTAGCGCATGAGCTATTTTTGGTTCAGAACATGGGTAAAGGTCAGACGAGGACATGACCTATTTTGGGTAAGGAATAGGTGGATGGCAGATGAAAGCGACCTGTTCGAACATGTGGCGACAAGCAGTTGAGAAGCTAGGCCACAACGCCGATGGCGACAGGCCAGCAAAGGAGTGGAAAGGGACAGGCCATGATGCAATTGTAACCTTCTTTAGGACTGCGGCTGTCAAAAGAGAGTGTGAACCACAAGTGTCCCAACTGGAGCAGGCAAAGCAGGCTGTCGAAGGCGACAGCTAGGGTGGCAGTCAACCACGCTAGTTTTGGAAACCTTAGTGTTTCGGCCTGATGATTGTAAAGACATGACCTATGGGCATGATCTATAAATAAGGCACAATTTTGTAAGGGAAGGGTTACTCTTCATTTTGGTTAAGAATTGATCATTGTATAATCTTGAGCTAGAAAGCCATTGTAAAGGCTCTGCAGCTGAGTGTGCAAAGACCTATCTAAGAGAGGAGAGTCTGCAGCTGAGTGCGCAGACTAAGAGAGGTTGTACCCTTCCCATTAAGCGAAATATTAACAACCGTTCTTGTGGATGTAGCCTCCATTTGGGGGTTGAACCACGTTAAATTCAGTGTTATGTGATTAATGTGTGTGTGTGATTGTTCATTTGCTTGGTATGAATCTCGATACTATAGCTATCTGTTATGTGATTGCTTTTGTATGTATTCGCCGCAGAGAAATGGGAATAATATGTTAAGTAATACATGTATGGATGACTATTACGTATTTACCAAGTACAAGTCTGTGAATGTATGAATCTGCAAGTTAACCACATAAGTCGAACATTGAATTTAAGCGCAGCGTTGGAGCGCATAGTAATTATATGTTTATTCAATCTCTGCAACTTAATGATAAGAACTTGAACGGATTGAAGGGATAACGAAGGCTAGGTAGGATTTGTTGGAACATCCTGACAAGGACGCGCAGTCTTGTTGATGTGCCAAGTCATTGAAGGTTGCTACGAGGTAAGTTATTGATAGCTTACTGTCGTAATGCAAAGATATCCTGTATCGCACAGTCATTAGAGGTGCAAGTGCGCAAGCGCAGTTGTGCACCAAAGTACCCCCCCCTAACATAAGGTTCGCGCAGTTATCTGTCCACGCAACCCGCAAGGCGTTGCGTTGCTTATCAACCTTTCCCCCATCGCATCACCCAGTTGTGGAAACTTGATTCTGCAACCACCCCCTCAGCTTTGCCTCGGGTGAGACCTCAGGCTGCGCACAGCCTGTTACCGAAAGGGCCGGTGAATAGGGGTTTTGTTGGTTCCTTGAACCGTGAAGTACCTGGGTCTACACTGGAAACCTCCAAAAGGTTATTTACAGCCAACACCCATGGCCCACGTGTCATCTTGTAGGTGCATTATGCAAACTAGGGTTTTGCTCAGTAAGGGACTGTGCAATTTTTGCCCACGGTGGTCATCTTTGCAAAATCATCCACCGGGCACTTGTGGATAGAATTCCGAGATGGAACCGTCCTAAACACACCTGCATGTCTCCCCGGAACCCAGTTTTGTTGCACGGTTGGGATTCTATGGCCCCAATAGGCATCCATCAGGTGTCCCTAAGGCCTTTTGGATGCCAGACGAAATGAGCCATAGAATGAAGACCTTGGCTCGGATCAACAAACCGTCGACATCGTTGGATTCATGACATCGGGACAGTGGTAGGGGTGCCCCTCTCCACCGGTCCCATGGCCTACGTGTCATCTTGTAGGTGCATTCGAACATTCATGTTTGGGTAAAACAGTGCTGCGGTCCGCGGCACTATTTTTTTTTGTTATATTAACCAGAATGCGCAAGTGTTATGGTGAAACATAACATGTGAGCGTTATGCATAACCATAACGCTCACGCATTTTGTAATCCTATCCTACATGTTAAATGACATGGCAGGTTCGGAGCCCACCATTCCTAGTTTTACATAACGCGCGAGCATTGTGCATTTACACAATTCTCGTGCATTTTTCATTTACGCAATTCCATCTAAAGGGTCCCTGAACTTCGTGCGAGGGCACACAGATTCCGAGCCGCACAGTCCTTTGGATGCGTTATTGTACAAGTGTTAGCCGCGAAGAAGGTGAACTTTGCGTAGTCCCCAGTTCACAGCGCGAGTCCTATAATGCGTTGCTTGCCATTTTGTTAAGCGCTCATCACCCGGTTGTGGAAACCTAATTCCGCAAACCTCCCTATTAACTTTTCCTCGGGTGAGACCTTAGTCTATTCGCAGGCTGTTGCCGAAAGGGTCGGTGAAAAGGGGTTTTGTTGGTTCTTCGAACCGTGCAAAACCTGGGTCTTTCTAGAAAAACTCAAGAACAGTATAATCAACCAACACTTTCCAAGAGGTTTAGATACATATCCCCTAAGGATAGATAAAATTCAACTTTGACAATTCTCCAAGGCCAATCCAGGACTAGTCGGGGCCGGAAGGTTATTCATGGATTTTCAAGGAAACATCATTGTAGTATACCTAGGAAAAAGAACTAATTACCAAGCATAAACGAAATCCCCTATAATGGGCATCTTGGAAGCCTTAAAACCCGGTTTCAAGAAAATATTTATAGAGGGGACTCCAAAGCGGTTATAATTCATCTCAAGGGAAAAACTCATCAATATTCATGGGAAATGTGTAGTCAGTCCTCTTGGATTATGAAAGCTATTGTTTGTTTTGAACTATGCAAATTTGAACATGTTAGGATATTTTCTATAACCAAAAGACCATAATAGGGTATTCAGCAAGCTATCCATATCATTAGTATTTTTATTCCAGTAAGCCTAGGTAGCAGAAGGGGGATGAAACTCAACTTTTTATATATGGATATATTTCCTTAACCAGGAGGAAAGAAATAAAAACAAATGAAAAGTCTCTGTAGGGATTTATGAGACTAGAATGAGGCTTCGATAACTGAGAATGAATTGGTGGTAAATAAATAAGATATTCCTCGATGATCTCAATTTTGTTGAAACTTTCATTCATTCGATGTCTAAAGAGATCGGTCGTTGGTTAAAGAATATAAATAAAAAGTAAATAGAGAAGAAATATCCCAATATAAAACTTTCAGGTTATGGAGCATACATTTAATGCAAGAAGCCTTCATGCCTTACTAGGATGCCCTTTTTATGAGGATTATGTACTAGTATTTATACCTTAGGCAGCACCCACTTTCTTTAAATCATTGTGCACTTCCTCTTTTATTTTAAGATAAATTACGAAATGGGGGGGGCGAAATTAGTATAAGAGGATCCAATTATTGCTAAAAAAATGTCAATCTCATTACAACAGTTCATTGAATACCAATAGAGTAAGTAATGATGGAAGGTAGGATGAGGGAGCCATAATCAAGTGAACCGAAACGTTGGACCAATTGAGAACCACAGAGCTGGGAACAACACATAAGATCGACAATGCTCCAACATAACAGGCAACATAACAGGCATATGTAATGACTGCAAAAAGGCACTTGAAATAGATAAATAGCATTATTTTATGATAAATTGCAAACGTAAAAATTGTCAATCGATTCATCTCTTTTTTTTAAATTTTGTGCAAAGAGAAAAAATTCGGTTAGACCAACACACATAAATATGTCGTAAAGATACCCAAACGTGGTCGGTCAGAAAGGCAAATTGCAAATAAGAGAGTTCCAAGCATGACCAGCTGAAAAAATAAAGGAAAAGTAAACCAGCCTAGATCCAAATCCTAGGCTCTATCAAGCGCGGAGAGGGATCAAATCTCCCTAGGTGCAAACCTCTCCTTGAATAGCTCCTTGAGTGCAATACCTGAGCCACCTAATCATAAACTCTAAAGGCTCTAGTTTAACTCTCATATTTACTTTTTACTTTGTATTACTCTTTTTTCGTTTATGGACACATAATATTTATTACTTTTTACTTTGTATATTCGTTTTTGTTTACTTTGTATTATTTTGTTACTCGACAAACACTCTAAAGCCTCATATTTACTTTTTACTTTGTATTAAAAGTAAAAAGTAAAGTCTCTAGTTTAAGTCTCATATTTACTTTTTACTTTGTATTATTCTTTTTTGTTTATGGATGACATAATATTTACCACCTAATCCTAAGCTCTAAAGTCTCTAGTTTAAGTCTCATATTTACTTTTTACTTTGTATTATTCTTTTTTGTTTATAGCGGACATAATATTTATTACTTTTTACTTTGTATTTATTACTTTTACTTTGTATTATTTTGTTACTCGACAAACACACACGTGTCACAAGATCTCCCTCATACTGGACTGTAGAGCGCCTCTCGGCGCAACTAGTTTCCATAACTAAAAACTAACGAAAGTATTATTATAACTAGATTAGCCATGGGAAATGTATACAATCCACGAAACTCAAAACCTAGAGATCTAAAGAAAAGATGTAGAGAATTCATTGAAAAAAATAGCAAAAACCATCAAGTTCAGGGTAGCCATTTGGTTTTGAGATCCAAACCCATAGATGCTATTAAAGATATCATTATTTTTCCTAAAATGAAATGGTGGGTATTGAGGAGCATATTTTGTGAGGCATGCATTCAGCCGAATCATGACAATGTTGAAACCAAGTTGCAGAAACCACATGCTACTGCGTAATACCTCGATTTTACACTTGGTATTCCTGAGTCTAGCACACTTGGTATTCCAGGAGGCACACAGTTGTAAAAAGGTTTAAATGCAAAGTTGCAAACCTGTCAACCTGTAAACCTTGATGCTTGTCCACCCATCTGTATGGTATGCTTAATTGTCATCCTATCCACTAGAAACAAAATATTTAGATGTTAACATTTGCAAGTTCAAAGTAGTGTTCTATTTTCATTTTATTTTTCTTAACTCATGACAATGATAAAAATTGTCTTTTCAAGCAATTTCCACCAATAAAACTTACAGACTTATTAAAATATTTTATTAAATAAATACAAATAAATAAATAAAAATTTTCAACATTATAGTTGTAAACTATAGAAATGTTTTAGAAATATTTATTTACTAAATATATTAATAGTAAAAAGCCTAACATATAATCTCTTCCTACGAAGACATTAATAAAATATTAACCCCTAAACAAAACACTAACATAAAAATAAAAGTGAAAATGTTACAATCCATAGAATGCCTAAACATGCCACTAGCAAATAGCCATATAGCCCTATGTTATTATTGCCACTTAACCCTTGATTGTGATGTCATTTATAACGTGAATCATTAAGAAAAATATTTATACATATAAATCACATATCACATATAGTATGGTTAAATACTATCCATGGTCCCTTGTTGACAAGCATGGGCTAAAATGAGCCAAAATGCCTTATTTTTACATGTTTTTGCTGGATTTCAAAAGTTACAATATCACCACCTCGAAAAATATGGCCACTTCAACAATGTGATAATAATATCTTTATGAAATCTATGCATCGAACATTCTGATCAACCAAAATCAAAGATTGTGTATTCCTCAAAATGAACAAGGCTGCATGGTATTCATATCTGTTAAATTGAAAAAACTATTGCATTTGCATAGTTTTGAATGGAAGTGCTAATACTTAAGTTTTCCTGTGATTACATTGGCATAGCTTTGAATGGGATGGCTAATACATTGCATATCTTTATTTTCAATAAAATTGCACAACAACCAAACGAAGGAGGCAAGCATTAGAGATCAAACCTGTACCGCACAAAGTATACCACAAGAATTAGGAAAGCACTCGGCAAGCATCTCACCTTTGCATACATAACCTCTAAGGAACCATTGCTTTGCTGTACTATTAATAAAAGGAGATGCCAATGGTTGAGGATATCATCGCTTTAAAATACATAGACAAAGGATCGCTTTATGATGGTTGAGGATATCATCGCTTTAAAATACATAGACAAAGGATCGCTTTAAAAAACATAAGCAAAGGGCCATATAGGATTTATTTACTACTGAATAAAAATAGGAGGTTCCCATGTAGGACTCATTGTGTGAATAAAAATGAGGGTTAGTTCGCCCGAACCCCAAGTAGGCAGGGTTCACTTTCTCATATAACATTACTTCAAAGAAAAAAACTAGCTGCAGCTTTTGTTTGTTGTATCAATAGTTTTAGTTTTTAGGATTTCAGTTTATGTTGGTGCAGCAGACTCCAAGCCGAAAAATTCTAGCCAAAGAATGGAAATGCATTCAGACATGGTAGTGAAAATTGTAGATCTGCATCATGCATCAATTTCATGCTCCAACACCACTGTTGACAACACCAAGGGCCGCTGGTTGGACGCATCTACATCCGCTTCCATGGGTCATCATCGCCAATATAGGACATTGAGCGCGTCCTTAAAACAACAGCAATAGCAGGTTTTTATCATATTTTCCTACTACTTACTGCTTAGCACCATTTTTATCCTTATCTCAAGCTTTTCAATGCTCTATTCACAAATGGCGTCAGCAACGCACGAGGGCGAGAATGGCTTAGGGTAGCATTCAGGAGGAGGGCAGTTCAGTTCGAGCGACAACACTACGGTCGGCCAGAACCGAGGTCCGGCGGAAGTCGAGCCCGGGGACACTCCGGCCGAGAAGAAATGTCCCTATGGCCCGGGGAGACCGTGTTTAGGGTGATTGTTCAATTGCAGAAGGTAGGGAGTCTCACTGGGCAGAAAGAGGAGCTTGTGAAGAAAATGTACGAGGAGACCAAGGCCATACTTGTTTAGGCTCATGTATTATACTTGTTTTCTTCGATTCGAATTTGAAATAAAGTTCCATGAGAGCTAAGAGCGCTGTACAAACATTGTTTAGCAATAGCAACGGAAAGCATTTAAGACTGTCACCTTGATGCAATAAAATCTGTCTCTCTTCCGTTATCAATGTACTGGAGCGCCTACTTGCTCTGCTTGTATTCTGCAAAGCAACCTTTGACTGTAGCAGTTGGATCAATAACTTAACTTCAGATTCTCCGAGGCTCCCTGTGCTCTGCAAAATAAAGGGATGACCAGAAACATTGTAGACATCCCATGGAGGCGATTAGGTAATAGGATATATGATGCATATAGGGAGAGTAGGTGTGGTACCTCTATGCCCGGAGCTGGATTAATATCGACCAACTGGACTAATACTTGTAATAACGATGATAAAAGAAATAGGAAATAAGATTTGGATCACGGTGGAAGGCACATCTTGGCGCTCAATTCCTGTTCTGGTTTCCAAGCCATGTGAATTGGCGTAAGCTTTGGCTACGATGGAAGGCGCATCATTGGAGCTCAATTCTTTTCTGGTTTCCAACCCATGTGAACTGGCGTGGCTCAGTCGATAAGCCGTGGTAAAATCTGTGTATTCTGCATGATAAGAAGCTAAATACTTGCAAGCATATTCAAGCGGTGCAGAAAATTGAAGGCGGTGTAGGAAGGCGGTGCAGTCTACGAAGGTGGCGAAGAGGTGCAGAAAATTGAAGGCAGTGTAGGAAGGCGGTGCAGCAATATCTACGCGGTGCAGGAAGTCTGCACAACAATCTCGAGAGCATTTAGTATCTTTGCAACAAGCACGCAATAAGACCCAGCTATTAAAACTTTAGCATAATCTCCGGCAATAAGAAATTGAATCCAATAGCCAATAACAAGTCAGATAAATGAATCCATAAAATGGATAAAAATAAAATAAAAAGTTAATCTCAAAGTAAAAGTTAGAAAAAGCCACATAAATTTTTAGTCAAAGCAAGAACTAATAGCGTTTGACTGAAAATTGAATATAATATATATATGGCCTTCGGCAGGTATAATAAAAATGATTGAAAATCGAATCCAATCTATACGGCGTTCCGTAGTTATAATAAAAATGGTTGAAAAAAGATTGATGGGAAACCATTTATATAAATATAGGTCAACTTAAAAAAAATAATAAAATTTATATTTATAAAACTATATTTATAAATCTATATTTATAAATATTATTTTTTTTGAAAAAATTATAATTTTATTATTGAAAATATAATTACATTCTTCAAATACTTCATAAAAAAACTCATAAACATATTTAGCTAAATATCAGTGACAATATAAAAATATTCGTTACATTATTTATACATTTTATAAATATATCTAACTAAATATTTCATAAATATATCTAACTAAATATTAGTGACAATATAAAAATATTAATTACATTATTTATACATTTACCTTTTAACTTTCATTATTATTAGAGGACATATAATCTAAATGTATATACGAATCTTTCTTAATTATATATATATGTAATAGATTATAAGAAATGTAAATGGTGGGAAGAAAACATGGTTTTGGAATTTTTTTAAGTTATTCAACTTAGCTTATTCTTCATCAATCATTTGATCAATCATTTTCATTTAATGTTAAACATGTAGAGAATTTTTTTTTTAATTAAATTGAATAATCTAATTGAACATAATTTTAATGTGCATAATTGATTTATTTTTTTTCTGAATGTCATCATTTTCATTTAATATTTACCATGGACAAAGTTTATGTTTTTTAATTAAATATCAATTTATTGTTGTAATGTCAAATAGCATATATGAATTGTGTCGTTTGGTGTAGATTTTATACACCATTTTGAACATACATTTAGCATATTTTATAATTTAGATTCTAAAATAACTTATTGCTCAGCCATTATTTGAAAAATGATTACACCATATGACATTATAAAGGTTTAGTTGTAAAGTTTGAATGATTTATTAGAACATAATTTTTACATAAATATTTAAGTGGTTATTTTTTTAGTTAGATAATATTATTATAAAATTAAATAACCTAATTGGACATGATTTTAATGTGTGAAATTTATTTTATTCCAAAAAAAAAAATTAATGTTGTCATTTTCATTTAATATTAAACATGTAAAGAGTTTATGTTTTTTGAATTAAATATCAATATTGTTTGATGTGAAATGGCTTATAGTGGAATTGTGGTTTGTTGTAGATTTTAAATGCTTTTTAACGTATATCTAGTATTCTATATTATAATTTAGCTATATAGATTTTATAAATAGAAAACTTTATGAACATTTTTTTAATTATACATTTATATTGTTTTTCTTTGAATTAATTTTTTATTATATATTTTATAATTTTATAATTTCCTTTCCATTTTATTTATTAACTATATATATAATTGGAAATAAATATAATTAAGAAAAAGAAAGGTAATTTATGAAGTTTTATGATTTTTTAGTATTGAAGATAGTATTAACAAGGTAAAAAAATTATTATGACTTAAAAACTAGCACAACCAACCACTTAGTTTTGTGGAGATGGTTGGTTGTTAAACAAAGGTTAAACATTAAAATAATTAATATAAATATTAAAGTAAATGAATTCCCACTATACACTTGTTATGTATTTGAGCATAACAACACGGGATGACCATGAAATGAATCCCCACTCTACATGACTTGTTACATTCACGTTAATCTTGTTAATCCACATAAAGAAGTCCAAAATCTATAATATCTAAACACATATCGATGTAATAATTGTAAATTAATAAATCATTAATTTTGGAATACAAAAAAAGTGTTCATTATAATTAAACTCTTGCAATTTTTATTATTTAACCTAAAGTGTAGGGTTATACTATTATGTATTACCTCATCTTTATAACAATTTAAGAATGTTTTTCTTATAACTTTTAAATATATAATATTTTTTTTAAGTGATTTATAATCCTTTAAGGCTTACTAAACTACCATAAAATAATAACAACAAACTTCTTAATTATTTATAAAATTTCCAATTCATAAAGTATTTTTAAAATTAATATCATTATATTAATCTCTAACATCAATATTTTATATAATATTTTTGATTCATATATATTTGAATTATAAAATACTTTGTAAAAAATAACAAATTTAAAATATTTAATCAATTGATTCACATTTAAATTATAAAAAACTAAAAAATTATAAATTATAAATATTTAAATCTAAGATACTAAAAGAAATTACAAAAACATAAATACTAAAACAAATTACAAATCTAAAATATTTTAATATATTACACAAAAATATTTTTGTTTTATTAATATGCTTAATCTCATTTATGCTGAAAACACAAAGTTTTTTTTTATATACATTGTTAAAATATGAGCAAATTCTTCATTTCCTTTCATTTTTCTTTTAAATAAAATAATAATAAAAATTATATAAAAAAAATATTTAAAAAATAAAAAAGAAGTAAGCACATAGTAGAATTGGAGTAAGGTGACCAACATTTATGATGGATATCGCTATTCATTAATCAAATCTTCACTGAAAATGACTATAAATATTTCTCATTATAAAATCAAAATCACCTAATTCATAAATACAATTAAAAACATACAACCAATCAAATCTTCATTGAAAATGACTATAAATATTTCTCATTATAAAATCAAAATCACCTAATTCATAAATACAATTAAAAATATACAACCACAGTATTGAAATAAGTAGTAATAACCTTACCTAGACTATCTAGCTACATCTACGTTATCCGCCCTGGATCTTGAATGACAAGATTGGTGACCGACTTCTTGTTTTCACATTAACGATGCAGAGAAAGCTGGGACATAACTGACAGGAAGCAGAACATAGGAATGTTACATCTCCGTAAAATATACAGCGTTCAAACCCCAATATTTATTACAGACACAGTTTTCGTGCTTCGCAAGACGAATGAGCTGGTTGCGTCGAACTGAGCATCCTCAGTTGCGCCGCGTTTGCAGATCTCATGTATTAATTCGCCTGGCGTGTAGCTTCACCTTGAACCGCCTTTCATGTAAAGAGTTACTCCAAGCTTAGATTCCACGCTTTCAATACTATCAGCTCCTCTAACTTTAAAGCAATACAACACGGATGATGCCGCTACGTATTTCATTTGCAAATAAGCAAAATCTTTTCCCAAGCATAGGCGGGGACCTCCATTGAAGACAGCGAACTTAAGGCTAGAGTGACTCAGAAAAACGCCATTATTAAGCCATCTCTCCGGCCTGAACTCCATACAGTCGTGTCCCCACATACTTTCCATCCGTCCCATGGCATAAATGATGTAAAATATGACAGTAACTTTCTTAATTGGCGTGCCATCAGGCAAGACCACGTTCTCCGAGACTTGTTTCCTGTCAATGGGCAGAGGAGGGTAAAGCCTCATCGTCTCAGACAGACATGCATGCAGATAATGCATCTGTTTCAATTCCTCTTTACTGAAACGAACTGGATCTTCATTACCTTCTTGTTGCTTCTCATGATTCAGTCGTGCTTCTAAATGCTGTAAATCTCCTCCATTATCTTATCTTCAACGTCCGGGTGTTGAAGAAGCAGCCATAAAACCCACGAGAGTGCTACATACGTTGTGTCACGGTCCGCAAGGATGAAATTTACGCAAACATCTCGCAAGAATGTTTCAGAATACAAGAGCCCATGCTCGTCTCGGGATTTCATGAACACAGACAACAAGTCGTCGGGCAGCTTGTAATCAGAACCGGCAGTTATGAATTGTTTCCTCCGTGAGGAAATGATCTCCATAGCAAACTCGTCGATAATCTTCAACACAGCTTCGAGTTTGACGTCGATTCCCACTCCTAAATGTTTCATGAATCTCCCAACAAATTTGGGTGTCACGAATCGAAGCGCAGTCAGTTGAAGAGACAGTATGAGGTGAATTAACTAATTCAACGCAAATATATATTAAGGAATAATTGTCACTGTCATTCAATTATTAAATTAATGAAAATGCACGACATAATCCAAGGGCAAATAATTCATTGATCAATAAAGTATATATCAACTAAGTGTAGCACAAAATTGCAAATAGATATAGCAAGTAGATATGCAAATATCATTCATCAAATAATAGTAGCCCTATTCAATATTTTATCAACATCAACATATAACTTTCAGATATGTATGTAATCCCAGTTGATTGATTTTATAGCAAAAGTAGAGAGGGAGCAAAAACTGCCATAACCAGTTCAAGTAGCTGAAGTAAATACTGGAAACCATAAATTTCATTTGGCATAAAATCTTTAAAAAGTAAGCTTTAAAACCAAAGAGAAATAACTTAGGATCTTGCAAATTTGTAAATAGTACTACATAAATATTTATGGGTTGAGTCTATGTTGCCAACTACCACAAAAATGCATTAATAGTACATACAATATATCCTGACTAGTCCACAGAGTTTTTGTTTATTGGTCGTAAGAACCGACCGACATATCTCGACTCGTCCACAGAGCTTGTCGACTTACATTGCAAATTTTTGACTCGAGGGCCTAGTCGATAGGTCTACCTCTCCTACTTCAAAATCTTTCTTTTTGCCGAAGAAAGAAGGAGATGTGAAATAACTGAACAAAAGATGGATGACTGTGCAAAATTGATAGGTGTAGCTGGTACTGTTTATTTATGATTTGAACTGGCCGCTGCTTCTTGTTGTGCACAGACCTGAACAATTGTTTCAGCCGAGACAGATAGATGGTGGTGGAAGTTTTCCCAATGGCGCAGTGAGTTTTGGATGTCAATCGTAAGTGTTGTCAGGCTTGATAACTCAGTCATATTTTCCTCTGTTGTCTTGCTCTGCAGATGAATTAAGTTTGGACCAAATAGCTCAATTTTCTGATTGGCAGCTGTAAGCAGTGTTTGGAGATGTGGTTGAAATTGTTCCACTTTGAAGAGGTTGTTTTGGGCTTGGCTCAACCATTGCTCTTCACTTTTTTCTAATTTCTCCAATTTTCTATTTTCTATCAGAATTTGATCTTCGATGGTTTTGCTCATGGTGTTGTCAGCTACTCGGCGTTGCTGATGAAGCTTATCAATCAAGTCACTTGTGTTCCGCATTTCTGTGAATACATTGCCATAGTGTTTGTACCAATTTCGAAGAACATCAATGACAGTAGCTGCTTGGTCATTATACTGGTTGAGCTGATCATATGCTGAATTAAATGCTTCATATTGTGCCAACATCAGGGATGTTGTTATTGTCTCCTATTCCTGTCGGTCCCTCATGATTTCTTCTCACAATCTCGACATGACTGTTTGGAATAACTGAAGAGCTTTATCAAGTGTGTTAGTCGTGTCGGAGCTGGCTGGAAGAGAAACGACTTCTTGTGATAAGTCCTGACACTTAGCCAAAAATACATTTTGGTCCTCTTGTAATTGATGTATGCGGTCTTCGGTTTCTAGTCGTCGATGTCGTTGCTCTCGATTAATTGCATCAGCTAGTAAGTCGAGCTCTGTTTGTGTTGCTTCTTGTGGCTTGTATGTCAAGATTGGCCTGATTTGGTCGAGATGTACAGATAATCGACCCAGCTGAGAGATATGATCCAGATGCTGTTGTTGCTGTTGCAGCTCTCTATTTTGGTGTTGTTTGTCTTGACGCTGCTTTTTCTTGGACATCCGTTGAGATTTTGGAGGCTTTAGTTGTTGTTCTGAGTCTTCGTGTGTCTCGGCTGCTTCGCGTGAGACTTGTGTTTCCACTTGTGCTTCGTCAATGTTTGTTTATGCTTGTATTGAGCTACTTGGTACGGCTGTTGTATTTGTCAGGAGTGCTTCTGCGACTATTGGTTGATTGTCTTCTTGTCCTCGTTCCATGGTTGCTTCAGTGATTTGTGTTGCTGCTTCGGCTGCTAGTTCCATGGCTGCTTCAGTGATTTCTGTTGCTGGTTTGGCTGCTGCTTCGAAGATTTCTTGAGTCGGTGCTTTTTGTTCTTGAATTACTTCAGATGGAGTAGTGGTTCCGTCAGGAGGGGTAGGGAACGACACATTAATAGCTGGTGTGTCTTCCATTCGGGGAGCAGGTTTGGAAAGGGAGCTTCCAGACGGTTCCGGACTAGCGACAGGAGACAACACTTATGGTATCAATGGTTCGAATGAATTCAAAGCTTCAAGGTCTGGGGGCTATTCTGGTGGATTGACGACAGGTCGGGGAGGTGAATGGGCTTGCACCGACGGGTTCACTGGAAAAGGGATAAACTGTGAAGTTTCCTCACAAAGAATGGGACTGGTGGGGTCAGATTATGCTGAAGATGTCTATGATGCATACCAATTGCTTCTGGTGCTGAAGTATTCAGAGGGTTCAATAGTTTAGTTGGGTAAGCACCAAAAGGGGCAAAATCAGTCGATGGGTTATTGATGAAGAAGACAGGTTTCTTGGTCACTAAATCTTGCCATTGTGGGAACATATTGGGAAGATTGGTTATGAACTACGTTAGGTCTTGTTCAGTTTGAAATGTTTGACAAAGAGGGAGAGGAAGAGATTGTACAACATTTGAAAACTGAGTTAATGCTAAAGGTGCAAGTGGAGTACTTACAGGTGTAGCGAAAATAGTGTCTTCCATCACAATAGTCGGAGACATTGCGGTTGAACTTACAGTCAAGTCGATAGAATCCTCGATCATAAGCTGAACTTTCTTTTTTGGTTGTGGTCGGCTACGAGGTTCCTCAGCTTCCAAAAATCTCTTAAACTCCTCGTCGATTGGTACTTTATTTTTAGCTGCATCCTCCAGAATTTGTGTTGCACTGTCGAACAATTCTACCTTGTCTTCCTCAGTCGGCTCCTATATGATCATTTTTATTTTTCCCTTTCCATGCAATTGTACATTTTGTGCTTGTCGAGTTTTTGCTAGCTAATCAGCTAGCTGTTGAATGTTGTCACTCGTCAAAGCATATTCTAGGTTGTCGGAGTGACTTTGTTCATTTGAATGTTCGGCTGTATTCGGAGGGTCTTCATGTGGTGTAAGAGTAAGTGCTAGAGGTTGTTGTGGGACTGTAGGTTCAGCTTCATATACAAAGGTGTGCATATATAGGCGGCCTTCATGCTCTTCCTCTTTTTCTTGATCTGTTATAGGTTCAACTACGGGGACGCTGACCTCACGGGCCTTAGCAGGAATTGTCAGTATTGTATTGCTTTGTCTGCTGAGCTCATTGAATATTTCGTCGACGGAAGGGTAAGAGTCGAGAGCACTTGTGCCGCCACCTATGCCTTGTAGGTGCCAGACCTTGGTGTGATCCAGCTCAAGTTGGATGTGTGCCGACGGAGGCAGACTTCGTCGAACATTTTGAGGTACTCTCATCTGGTGGATACAGTTTTTAGGTTTTGAAACCAAACTTCGAGACAAATGTTTACTGTTGAAGGGCCTAGCTGACTTCCCCCAAATGTAAAACACTTGAAGTTTTGCATTAACATGGGTCTTTCTAGAGCAAAGTCTTTATTTCCTGATGGTCTCAGATGCCTCATGGCAATCCAGATAATTAGAGATGGGTACCGAATGGCCGCTTTATCATTTTGACATTTGGAGCATATCGTCCGGATAATGTCGGCTAAGTAGTTTTCCCAGTTGTATTGTTTGCCACTTACTGCCATGTTCAGTACTGCCTCTAGCATTTCAGTTTTTAGATCCGAACTGCGAACCGAAGTTGATAAAGCAGTCGAAACGATTCGAGTAGCTATCTTATAATTTTCATATTTCATCTTACTTATCACTAACCCTTGAGAATTTTTCCCATTCGGGTGCTCTGTAAATTCTTCAATCAAATCTGGCCTATGTCGAACGGGTACGTCTTCGCCTTTATTTGACAATCCTGTAATCTTGTAAATAAGTGCACCATTTATCTCAACCGGGGTATCAAAATAAAATTTGCCATTATGAAATCTGCTAACTATGAATTAAGCAATAATATCCTTGAGTCCGCCAAATGATTCAAGTAGAGGTGCTTGCATGTAATTCAAAACTGTAGCAGCCCGCAATTTTGCAGCTTCTTCTCTCCATTGGCCTTTTGAATCTTTTCCCCAAATTAGAATGTCTTTCCATGTTCTTCGCCAATGTGACTCCTGTACCTTAGAATTTTGAACCTGCTACAAGCGGGTTTGCAACGATGATTGGGTTGTCTCTAACTTATGGACTTTAGCTGCGACTGAACGAGTGGTTTTCTGAACCCTCTTGGGTGCCATGGTTTCTATGCAATTATAAAGATCGCAGAGGTTTTCTGGTATTTCTTAAGTCTGGTTTTCTATTTCTTGTAGAAGAGTATCCAGGAATCCTCGACTTCAGGATTTAAAGAAGACAAGCTCGGCATGTGTGACTGTTAAGTAGATGGGTGTAATAAAGAGTGATTTAACGATGGAGTTAATTTTGATTGACGGGCTATCTGTGCCTCATTAAGTGGATGCTTTGCATTTATGTTGGAAGGTTGTCACCTTCTATCTTTTATCTGATCATGTCGGGTATGGCTAAGCTGTCGATTATGATGAATATGGTGTGATGAACCTGCAATAATTAATTAATGCAAATACATGAGATATCATAAATAACAGAACTCAGAATCACTTTTATATTGATCGAGGCCACTTCGAGGGTGCAACCTCCTTTGAGAAAGCTCAATACAATTAACTTCACGGTGCCTTCATAGGCCTCAACACACACTCATATACTAAGTCTAGGTGCCAATACTATGAGTCAAAACCATGGGCCAATACAAACTATGGCTCAACAAAACTATGGGCGACTTACAAAGCATATGCGCCAACAACAATAACACAAACTATGGATCAACAAATACTACAGGACGACTTACAAAGCATATGCGTCCAACAACAATATACTAACAAAGTAAAGACATGGGTTCCTAACATCCCCTCTCCCTTAGAAAAAGCTTTGTCCTCAAAGCTTTAGATGTGGAAATTGATGCAGAATCTGAAGGAGTGGGTCCCCTGTAGCATCCTCGGGTTGCATTCCAAGCCATTGGAGCCTTTGGAGTTTCAGGGAGGATTGTGTGGAAGGCTGTAGACGAAGAAGAACCATATCAGCGACATGAAAAGTGCGTGCAGAACGGTGCTAATCGTCTTGTTGTTTTAGTCGAATTCTTTCCATGTGAAGATTGTCCTCCAGAATGAGAAGAAGTTGATCGCGGTTTCGAAGAATTTAGTCAATGGCCTGAACCGAGGAGCTGCTGAAGATGTATGGAAGAAGAACTGGTGGTGCCTATCCAGAGACTGCTTCATATGGTGTCCTTTTAGATGTGGTACTATACCACTGGATCGCTTCTAGGAAATCCATAGAAATAGTTATCCAAATTTGTGGAGGGATGGGAAAGGGTTCGAACAGTCCCGAAAGGAGTGTCGTTTCACCCTTGTTGACCTGGAAAGTATCACAGTCAACCACCATCCGTTGAGTTGTCATTTTGAGTCCCTGCCAAAAGAAGTTACATTGTTCCTGGTCATATGTTTTGAGGAACCCAGAGTGCCCTACTGATGAAGAAGCATGGAGTTCATAGAAGAGATAGACCCGTTGAACAGATTGCAACCAATTTGGAACAAGTAGAGAAATAGCTATAAGGGAAACTGGGTCATCAAATGTGCGAGGAGAAGCATCTGCCACCATATTGCCCTTACCCTTCTGGTAAGTGGTCGCATAGTCATAACCCATTTCAGGTGTGCTGGGGAGGAGACCCGTTGTTCCAGGAAAGTTTCCAGACTCTGGAGATCAGTCTTGATGCAGAAATAATTCCCCGATAGGGATGGCTTCCATTTCTGTACTGCATGCAAAATAACCATCATGTCCTGCTGAGATGTAGATGTGGCTAAATTCTTACCGGAAAGGTCTCATGAAGGCGGAAAGCCCACTGGTGCAATAAAGACACCTGCATATCTATCCAAAGAAGTAGTGGAGATCGTTGGTGGGTGCATCTGAAGGGAATGGAGATGAGCAATGAGACCATGTGAATTCTTCTTAAGGATCTTTTTCAGGTGATGTGAACTGATGATGCGAAGAGACCATGGTTGTAAGCCCATAAATTTGTGTTGTGTCCCATTGATTGAAAATTGCATCCAAAGTTCAGTAAAATCCCATAAGATGGGGCCAAGTGTGCGTAACCATTGAATGCCCAAAACCACATCACATCTGCCTAAGGACAAGGAAAACATGTCAGAGCGTAGGTTATAATATTCCATAGAGATACGCACATTATGACACTTCCTCTTGCAAGGTAAGGTGCCCCCATTGGTAACCATGACTTCAAAGTTGGAGCAAGGATGGACAAAACAATCAACCTGTTTGGCAATCCGAGGGTCAATGAAGTTACCAGAATCAATGAGTATGGTAAGAGGGAGATTCTTGAAGTATCCCCTGACCCACATTGTTTGTGGGGTGGTGATGCCATTTACAGCATGGAGAGAGATATCAGGTGGGTCGTCCTGAGATGGGGTGTCAACAGGCGGGTGTTGAATGTCGACCTGATCATCTACTGTATCTGGAGCTTCTTCACCAAGTTCTAAGGCAGGCGGAGAATCCACATCCAAGAGATAGAGATTTTGTCGAACACATCTATGTCCCCGAGTGAATTTCTCATCATAATTATAACAAATCCCTTTTTCTCAGCATGCCTGCATATCTGTTTCAGACAAATGCTTGATAGGAGTTGGTTGAGGAGCAGGTGTGATGGGAGGTCGTTGGGAACCCATATTTCTGAAGGGAACAAAGGTGGGTTTGGAGCGTTGTTGAGCTGCGATCTTGTCCTCTGCCAACTTATTGAACCCTAGGAATTATATCATTGTGTTGGGACAGAACATTTTGACCTATGAGTGGATTTCATCCTTGAGACCACTAATAAAACAACTACTGTAGAATTCATTAGACAATCCTTCTGTGTGACTGGTCAGTTTCTCAAATTCTGTCTGATACTCTCTCACTGTGCCAATTTGGTGAAGTTTAGTGAGTGCTCCTGTGAAGTCATCAAAAGCACTAGGACCAAATCATGGCAAAAGAAGCTGGCAAAAATCTGTCCAGTTTGGCTCGGGATGAGCTTTGATGTACCAATGGTACCATTGAAGGGATTTTTGTTCCAAATGAAAGGATGCAAGTGAAACTTTCTGGACATCAAAAGTATTATGCAGATTGAAATATTGTTCTGCTCAGTATATCCATCTAGTCGGATTAGTACCATTGAAGCGAGGAAAATCAAGCTTTGGCCCACGAAAAATTGCTGGAAGAAGAGAACTCGGTGGCTGTAAAAGATTCTGGCTGTCGGTTATTGTTCATGGCTGAATGCTGAAGATGGAGGCTGAGAAATTTTTCATCCAGATCTTGGAGTTTGGTTTGGATGGCTGCAAGTGCTTCCTCCATGGTGTGTGCTCCTGCACGGGTGACAACCATCACCAGGGTTTTTTTTTGGGGGGGGGAGTGGGTAGAAAAACACAAACAGATGATGATTTAGTAAAGGGAAATTTGGATTGGGGAAAAAATATGATGGGTAATTGGGATTTGACTAGATTTTGGACACTGTCGAAAGGACAGGAAAGCAGAAAAGGAGGATTTCAGAAGCGGGGTAAAAGAATGAGAAAATTTGGCTGAGAGGGACAAAGAAGCAAAATTAGAAAAGGAACTCTATGGTAAAATTTGAAGGTGATCGAGTGAAAATCGAAGAAGTTATGGCAAACCCTAAAAATAGACAAATGTGAGATTTCGGGTGTTGGGAAGTGGAATCTGGGATAGGGTCCTCAAGAATGAAATGTGCAGAATGGGATTGCAGGGGTGTTAGAGAAGTTTCAAGGGAAACAAAGTTAAAACAAGGGAGATATGGATCTGGAACGGCAACAGATGGATCTGAAACGACACCGAATGGATCGAAAACGACTGGATCTGGAACGGCTTTCAGAATAGATCTAGAACGACTTTCAGAATGGATCTGAAACGGTTGGATATGAAACGGCTCGGAATGGATCTGAAATAGCGCGGAAGTGATCGGCAATAGTTCAACTGAAAATAGATATGGACCCCAGGTATGTTCGACTTCCTAACAGTTCAGGTGTTTCACTCAGCCACCAATGTTGTCTGACGGCTTGCGTATTGGGGCAGTACCCCTCACTTCACGGCTCAGGTAAAACTGATAACTGCTTTTCCACAAACGACAGTTCTTGGTTTACCTCACGGGTGGGAACTAATCAATTAGCTAGGGATCGTTACCATTTTCGCTGGCAGGTCCTCTCAATGGGCCAGCTACTTTGGGGTTCCTGTGGTACTCCTCACAATGAGTTTTAGGGCTTATGCCCAAGTACTTCCCACAGTTAAGCGGATAGGGATTATTCCCTGATTCGAACTTGCAACAGATGCGAAAAAAATTTGGCAGAAATTCCACCCAACGAGCCCAAGAAAGTGCTCTGATACCAGATGTGATGAACCTGCAATAATTAATTAATGCAAATACACGAGATATCATAAATAACAGAACTTAGAATCACTTTTATATTGATCGCAGGCCACTTCGAGGGGGCAACCTCCTTTGAGCAAGCTCAATACAATTAACTTCACGGTGCCTTCGCGGTGTAGGAAGGCGGTGCAGTCTACGAAGGTGGTGAAGAGGTGCAGAAAATTGAAGGCAGTGTAGGAAGGCGGTGCAACAATATCTATGCGGTGCAAGAAGTCTGCACAACAATATCGAGAGCATTTAGTATCTTTGCAACAAGCACGCAATAAGACCCCGAGCTTTTAAAACTTTAGCATAAACAAGCACGTCTCCGGCAATAAGACATTGAATCCAATAGCCAATAACATGTCAGATAAATGAATCCATAAAAATGAATAAAAATGAATAAAAATAAAAAAAATTAATCTCAAAGTAAAAGTTAGAAAAAGCCGCATAAATTATTATTGAAAATATAATTACATTCTTCAAATACTTCATAAAAAACTCATAAACATATTTAGCTAAATATTAGTTACATTATTTATACATTTTATAAATATATCTAACTAAATATTAGTGACAATATAAGAATATTAATTACATTATTTATACATTAACTAAATATTAGTGACAATATAAGAATATTAATTACATTATTTATACATTTACCTTTTAACTCTCATTATTATTAGAGGACATATAATCTAATTGTATATACGAATCTTTCTTAATTATATATATGTAATAGATTATAAGAAATGTAAATGGTGGGAAGAAAACATGGTTTTGGAATTTTTTTAAGTTATTCAACTTAGCTTATTGTTGATCAATCATTTGAAAAATGATGCCGCCATGTAATATTATAATCGTTTAGTTGTAAAATTTGAATGATTTGTTAGAATATAGTTTTTACATAAAAGGTTTAAGTAGTGATTTTTTTTAGTTAAATAATATTATTGTAAAATTGAATAATTTAATTGGACATGATTTTAATGTGTGAAATTAATTTTATTTAATTTTTTTAATGTTATCATTTTCATTTAATATTAAACATGTAGAGAATTTATGTTTTTTGAATTAAAAATAAATAATCTAATTGAACATAATTTTAATGTGCATAATTGATTTTATTTCTTTTTTATGAAAGTCATCATTTTCATTTAATATTTAACATGGAGAAAGTTTATGTTTTTTAATTAAATATCAATATTGTTGTAATGTCAAATAGCATATATGAATTGTGTGGTTTGGTGTAGATTTTATACACCATTTTGAACATACATTTAGCATATTTTATAATTTAGATTCCAAAATAACTTATTGCTCAGCCATTATTTGAAAAATGATTACACCATATGACATTATAAAGGTTTAGTGGTAAAGTTTGAATGATTTATTAGAACATAATTTTTACATAAATATTTAAGTGGTTATTTTTTTAGTTAGATAATATTATTATAAAATTGAATAACCTAATTGGACATGATTTTAATGTGTGAAATTGATTTGATTCCATTAAAAAAAGTTTAATGCTGTCATTTTCATTTAATATTAAACATATAAAGAGTTTATGTTTTTTGAATTAAATATCAATATTGTTTGATGTGAAATGGCTTATATTGGAATTGTGGTTTGTTGTAGATTTTATATGCTTTTTAACGTATATCTAGTATTCTATATTATAATTTAGCTATATAGGTTTTATAAATAGCAAACTTTATGAACATTTTTTTAATTATACATTTATATTGTTTTTCTTTGAATTAATTTTTCATTATATATTTTATAATTTAATAATTTTCTTTCCATTTTATTTATTAACTATATATATAATAGAAAATAAATATAATTAAGAAAAAGTAGGTAATTTATGAAGTTTTATGATTTTTTAGTATTGAAGATAGTATTAACAAGGTAAAAAAATATTATGACTTAAAAACTAGTACAACCAACCACTTAGTTTTGTGGAGATGGTTGGTTGTTAAACAAAAGTTAAACATTAAAATAATTAATATAAATATTAAAGTAAATGAATCCCCACTATACACATGTTACACTCAGGTTAATCTTGTTGATCCACTTAAGGAAGTCCATAAACATACCCTACTATTTAATAAACATACCCCTTTTCTTAATCAAGATGCATTTGAGCATAACAACATAGGACGATCATGAAATGAATCCCCACTCTACATGACTTGTTACATTCACCTTATTCTTGTTAATCCACTTAATCTTGTTAATCCACTTAAGGAAGTCCAAAATCTATAATATCTAAACACATATGGATGTAATAATTGTAAATTAATAAATCATTAAATTTTAAATACAAAAAAAATGTTCATTATAATTAAACTCTTGCAATTTTTATTATTTAACCTAAATGGTAGGGTTATACTATTATGTATTACCTCATCTTTATAATGATTTAAGAATGTTTTTCTTAAAACTTTTAAATATATAAATTTTTTTTAATGATTTATAATCTTTTAAGGCGTACTAAACTACCACAAAATAATAACAACAAACTTCTTAATTATTTATAAAATTTCCAATTCATAAAGTATTTTTAAAATTAATATCATTATATTAATCTCTAATATCAATATTTTATATATTTTTTTGACTCATACATATTTGAATTATAAAATACTTTTTAAAAAATAAAAAATAAAAAATATTTAATCAATTGATTCACATTTAAATTATAAAAACTCTAAATTATAAATTATAAATATTTAAATGTAAGATACTAAAACAAGTTACAAAAACATAAATACTAAAACAAATTAGAAATCTAAAATATTTTAATATATTACACATAAATATTTTTAGTTTAATAATATGCTTAATCTCATTTATGCTGAAAACACAAAGTTTCTTTTTATATACATTGCTAAAATATGAATCACTTCATATACACAAAGTTTCCACATATCTGTTTAGATTTGCTTTGACAATGATCTATATTAAAAATGACAACACAAAGTTTCCACATATCTGTTTGGATTTGCTTTGACAATGATCTATACTAAAAATGACAAGTTTGCATAGAGTCATATGGATCTTGATTATGAGTAAAGTTTCCATTACAAACATCTTCATAGCAAATTCTCTACACAGTAAATTTTCAGAATACTCAACAACATACATTAAATTAGCATAATATTTTTTTCATTTTTTAAAAATAAAATAATAATAAAAATTAAAAAAAATAAATAAAAAAGAAATAATTATATGGCAAAATTGGAGTCAGGGGGTGAGCATTTATAATTAAATGACTATTCATTAATCAACATTAATTAAATCAAGTAACATAAGTAACATACATTTGACTCTTAATACCTGTAAGGAATTTATGCTATCAATTCCTCACTAGAAACGACTATAAATATTTCTCATTATAAAATCAAAACCACCTAATTTATAAATACAATTAAAAACATGCAAGCCCAGTGTACTTATTTCGTATTGAAATAAGTACGCCTTATCGAAGTCATAACCTTACCTAGACTATGTAGCTATATCGACGTTATCCGTCCCAGATCTTTAATGACAAAATTGGAGACCGACTTCTTGTTTTCACATTAACGATGCCGAGAAAGCTGGGACATAACTGACAAGAAGCAGAACATAGGAATGTTACAGCTTCATAAAATATACAGCGTTCAATCGCAATACTTATTACAGACACAGTTTTCGTGCTTCGCAAGACGAATGAGCTGGTTGCGTCGAACGGAGCATCCTCAGTTGCGCCGCGTTTGCAGATCTCATGTATTAATTCGCCTGGAGTGTAGCTTCACCTTGAACCCGCCTTTCATGTAAAGGGTTACTCCAAGCTTGGATTTCACGCTTTCAATACTATCAGCTCCTCTAACTTTAAAGCAATACAGCACGGATGCCGCTACGTATTTCATCTGCAAATAAGCAAAATCTTTTCCCAAGCATAGACGGGGACCTCCATTGAAGACAGCGAACTTAAGGCTAGAGTGACTCAGAAAAACGCCATTATTAAGCCATCTCTCCGGCCTGAACTCCATACAGTCGTTGCCCCACATACTTTCCATCCGTCCCATGGCATAAATGATGTAAAATATGACAGTACCTTTCTTAATTGGCGTGCCATCAGGCAAGACCACGTTCTCCGAGACTTGTTTCCTGTCAATGGGCAGAGGAGGGTACAGCCTCATCGTCTCGGACAGACATGCATGCAGATAATGCATCTGTTTCAATTCCTCTTTAGTGAAACGAACTGGATCTTGATTAACTTCTTGTTGCAGCTTCTCATGATTCGGTCGTGCTTCTAAAATGCTGTAAATTTCCTCCATTATCTTATCTTCAACGTCCGGGTGTTGAAGAAGGAGCCAGAAAAACCACGAGAGTGCTACAGACGTTGTGTCACGGCCCGCAAGGATGAAATTTACGCAAACATCTCGCAAGAATGTTTCAGAATACAAGAGCCCATGCTCGTCTCGGGATTTCATGAACACAGACAGCAAGTCGTCGGGCAGCTTGTAATCAGAACCGGCAGTTATAAATTGTTTCCTCCGTGAGGAAATGATCTCCATAGCAAACTCGTCAATAATCTTCAACGCAGCTTCGAGTTTGACATCGATTCCCACTCCTAAACGTTTCATGAATCTCCGGACAAACTTGGGAGTCACGAATCGAAGCGCAGTTGCCTCCGCCGCTACCTCTATCGCCTCGGCAAAGGGAACGGTTGGAAGGCTTGGACTCAAGCAACTGGGCTCCACACCAAATGCCCTGTTACAAATATTATCAAAAGTAAAACGCATGAATACGTCTTGAAGATCAATGATTCTGCAGCTGGAACAGGCATCGTCCAGTATCGGTATTAACCGTCCAGGCACGGACTCTTGCAGGGATTCGATCGCGTGACCGAGACTGGTTGAAGAATTGAATTCCGACACGGCCGTTTTCCTTTGCAAGGCCCAAAGATGCCCGTCGGCGTTTAAGATTCCATCACCCAAAAAATCTCTGAACGCCCTTGTGAATGTCGGGCCCTTCGGAAAACTGGAAAACTTTGTTTTCAGTATGTATTCCACGTTTGCGGGGTCGCTGGTTACGACTGCGGACCATTTATCGTTTGGGCCTCTGAACACCAAAGTTCCTCCGCATTTGTTCAGAATTCTTGAAAGCCAATCATAGGTGTCGTTGAGAATGAGATGGATAAACAAGGATGGAGCCATTCCTACGATAGGCCAATGAATGGGAAATCCCTGCCTTCTGCGATTGATGAAAAATAACAATACACAGCAAATACATGCTGCAATACCCAACAAGCTGGAAGCCCAGCTGCCAGAGGCGAATTTTATTATTCTTACTCTGTGCAAGAAGCCGAACAGATCCATCTTCTAAACTAGCTGAGTTCTAGAAAACTAAAACTCCATACGAGAACGCGTAGTGCAGGAAAGTAGCGAAACGACTGGGTATTTAACACAGGGTGGCCTTCGCCTTAGCCTTGACGTTTAATTAATTTTTCTGGTTACTTCTACGTCATTTAATAACCGCCCAACGACTGTAGAGTAATTTATAGTTCTCTTTTTACGTGTGTGTTTTGGTGTTTGTAGCCGTTACTCATTTTTTTTAAAATTTTGTTTTATTTATTTTTCTTTAAAGATTTGATCTCTCTTTCGATAAGATTTGATCTCTCTTTCGATGCTTGGTAGATACTTTTTAAGATAGATATATGTTAGTATTTTACAATTTTGGGTATTTTAGATCCCTTTATACTAGCAAAATATATTTTTATGATGTAGTTCTAAACTATTATAAAAGAAGAAATATAAAAAAATATCAACTGGTGACACTTAACTTATAGTCTATCAACCTTCATTAACTATAAATTAAACAATTATAAAAAATATATATATCAAAATTGTTTCTCTTCAAAATTTATTTTATTCATTTAAAATAAACAATTATAAAAAAAGAAATATATAGTTTTTACCATTTACCTATGATAACTGATAACACTTTATTTATGACCTATCAACCTTCATTAGCTACAATTTAATTATGCTAATAAAATACTAAAAGAAATAATCTATTCACAAATTAACTAAATTTTCATTTATTATTCACATGTCGATTTCAAATCATACGGACAAATTCAATGACCCAGCAGCGTGGTTGGTGAATTGCAATTTATAGCCGAGGGGATTTTCACATTCAAATTGTTCTCCATATAGGGAACCCTAAAAGAGGTATAGTTGTTCATGTTTGTGACATTACTCCACAAAATTACATCATTCAAATTCATTATAAAATATTCTTATAATTTTTTTCAAATTATAATATATACAAAATTTTAGACTAGATATTTGTTTTCTAATTTCTCAAATTAATTTAAAAATATAATTAATTTTATTAACTACATTTAATTTAATTATAACTGCAGCTACTATGACCATAAACTATTTATGGTAATTGAGATTCATAAAACTACGAATTTGAGATTCCCTATTTTACACCAAATTCAAAAAAAATTGTTAGATACTTATGTTAGTGGCATAGCGCATCTGAGTAATTAATGTATTTCGCAAATTACGGAACGTTAGATACTTGGGTTGGTGGCATCGACAATCCTAAGTAAATGCAGTGAATTGCGACTATTTGATTGGTGCTCTATATACATTATTAAATAGCCTCATTATATTGGTTGGAATTTGGCAACCTAATAATTATCTAAATTGATTTTTTTGTTTATTTGGATCGTTTCTGGTTGTTTACAGATTTCCTTTTTGGTTGCAGTGGCTTTAATACAGATGTGCATTGACATTGGCTGAGAAGACTCGTCCATCCATCGAAATTAAGTATTTGTACATAATCTTACGGTTAAAGTGTCATGAGAATCGTATACCAATTACTTTGAGTGTTTATAAATTTATCCAAAATTTCATTATGAATTTATAACTATTACAAATTTAAACCTCTAACTTAAATTTATATTAATATTTTAACATATGACAAATTTAAATTTATAACTTATTCAAAACTAAACTAAAATTTTCAAAACCATTTTTATGGTTTAGATAAATCATACTACTTACGTTGACCTAGTCGTCAAGCATTATACATTTAAATATAAGATATGAGTGTTTGAAAAATCGGGTATAAATTTTTTAAAAATTTGGTTACAATTATTAAATTCTGAAATTTTGAATGTTCAATGAATTTTTGATGATGTTAAATCTGTTTCTATTATCAAAATTCCTTGAAAACATTGTTAAATTCAAATTTTACAAACTAAAAAGACCATAAAAACCCCATCCAAACTTAATAGTCCAATTTTTAGACAACTCCAAAAATATATTAAGAGTTATTAATATGAAATCTGAAACGGTGTAAATCCAATATATATTGCTTTCTGTTTGCTGGACGCTACTGCTCAGATTATATCTGACAGAAAAGGACATGGGTAATAAATAATACTGAGGATGTCATTAAGTATTAGTGGTCAAATGTCTTACAAAGCAAACCTCGGAATTTATATACACTCGAAGAGTAGTTTTTATAATGAATGCGTATAAAATTATAATCAAAGTTGTCACCAAATTCTTTGGTCTTTCATAAATGTTCTTTATGATTCTAGCAGATTTTATAACTAATACGTACAAAAATGCAATCGAAGTTATATTACCAAACTGTTTACTCATTTATTTATGGCAGGTGGTGCATTCAAAGTCATCACCAAACTTTTCAATTTATTTTAATAGTAATGTTAGGAAGTGAGATAGAATGAACACAATTAAAGCTCGTCCTATCTGACTTACTTGATTAAGATTTTAAAGAACTAGGAGTGGAAGATAATAAGTTAATTAAGGCATTTCCAAATAATCTTAATCTTACGTTAGAAAATGATCACAATTAAAGCTAGTTCTATGATTTATGATTTTTTATGACTTAGGTGTAGAGTAAGGTTTTAAAGAACTAGCCGTGAAAGATGTTGCAAGTTAATTAAATCATTTTCACTACTGACAAAAACAATTTTTCACTATTTAAAGCTAGTTTTCTGATTTTTACTATTTAAAAGTAGAATAAGATTTTAAAGAATTAGGAGTGGAAGACAGAGTAAGTCAATTAAAACATTTCCAAATAATACTACTAACAATAACAAATAAAAGCATTTCCATTATTGACAATAACAAATAATTAAAGCATACAGGGGAGGCAGGTGCAGGGGTTATCTTTGATCCCAGAGGAAAAATTGTAAGCTCCTTTGCATGGGGACTGGGGAAAAAATCATATAACGTATCTGAATGGTTAGCCCTTCTTCTTAGCCTAGAAACTTTTGCTAAATTAAATTTTGGTTTAATCTAATGATTTATGGAGATTCGAGGCAAGTTATTCAAAAAATGAGAGATGGCTATGTCAAAGGAAATCCCCGGTGTAAAAGAATATATTGTAACATCCCCCTCACCCAATCCGACCATCGGGAGGGGACGTTGGCCAACTACTGGGCTCGAATATTTCGCCTCAATACATAATGCAATTTTTAACAATAAACAAAATGTGTGTAGAAATGTATTAAACATGCACAACGGAAATAAAGATCTATCCACACACATCTACCATTCAAATACACAAGCATAACATTACATGCATGAAATAAAAACGCTTTAGAAGCAAACGCATAAGATTACTTATCTTTATCCAATGCAGATCCAAGCAACTGGTTGTGTAAGAGTGCTTTTCCACCCAACCATAGGCACTTAGTCTAGCATATACTCTTTCTGCTGCTGAGGCCACCCCCAAGATGGGCTATGAGGTCACTAGGGCGAAGGAAACACCTACAGGCTTCTATCTCTCAGCCCACAACCCATTCTTCTCTTTGTGCTTAGTCAAATGCTCATACAGAGCTCTATAGGGGTCTCACTCAACCTTCACAGCCTTGGCTTCCACAATTCCTGCCCCACACAACACCCTTCTACCTCAGGCATCCCCCTTCATTGATCCACGGTTCTCTTGGGTGATCCATCTTGCTGGGTGCTTCTAGTGTGTGCATAGAAGAAGTCCAACCTGATATGGCTGCTATAGAACTAGTTGTAGCCTTGATTTGTGACTTCTCAAGCACCTACAAGCAGCAGAACTCCATGGGTAAGGTTCCTAGCTTGCCCAACCTCTCTACTCACGTACAACCAATGATTTTCCCTTCCAAAAACGCAGCTCTGTCTTCTAATTCGAAATTATGGGTTTAACACACAGTCCAGTGATGGATATGAACAACAATGGTAACTCTACGTAGTGTAGCAACTTGCATGCATGAGAATGAGAATGGAATAATCAAAATAGTGTTGACTCCAAGGATATGAGGTGAGGGTGAAGAGACAGCTGACATGGATTCTAACCATAGAAGAAATAGGGCTACTGACATAATTGTCACAACCCCCATGCTTCAATAACTACAGGAAGTGACTTTTCCCACCAACCTCACATGTGCAATTAATGATTGGGAAAGTGGTCAAAAGGAGATAATTAGCTTATTCCCATCACATGACAGAATTTTGGGTGAGTTCTAAGGTTGACACATGGCATCATAGGATTGGGTTTCCCATAAGCCCCCTTCCTCTTCCCCTCTGGTGGAATCATAACCCTTTTGGTGCTCTTTACACAACCATTGTTGGACCATTTTATTAATTTTCAGCATAATATTTACATACATTTAGAATTAGGCATACATGCCAACCAAACAATCCAAATAAAAATATAACATCATACATGCCTATCCATTCACTAGTAGAGCCTTGGCCTTGATCTCCGCACTAGGAATTCACACTAGCATATTTACATCATTTACATAATATTGGATAAATACATTCCAAGTCAAAACTAGGGGTATTACATATATAATCGAATCTCTCATCTAAACATTCCTCAAGACGTCAACTACTTTCACATTCTAAGAGAAAATAATAAGATGGCTGATGAACTAGCTAATAATAGAGTCAATATTGGTCTAGGAGTTGTGAAATATGGGAATGATAAACAAAGCTTCATATTTATCCCCTAAACTGGTTAGCTTCTCTCGCTTACATCTGAATTGGAGATATTGGAATTATGCGTTGTCTTCAACCAAGCTACTTGGGAGGGCGTGTGGGCATGAGCAAGTTGGCGTCCGTCCCATTGCTGGCAGAAGACACACTGCAACATTAAATGAGAGCCACGCCCAAGGCTCTAAGCCTCTTGGCATTTGCTCCGGCGTTATGTCTCGCACTCCGTCTTTTTCATGGGTAGAAGGGAAGGTTTCTGGAGAAGGCTTGCAGGGGCTGTAGGATTATCTGGACGGTCTCTCCCTACATTCTATGTCTTGCGCTGGAAGTATCTCCGAGAGACCAGAGCATAGGATCTCTCTTCTCACCCCGTCTCATTTCCCTACTTATGTTGATTGTGCCCATCCCTTTGTAAATTCATCAGTATTCATGGACAGTATGGATTATTTAATGACCAGTATAGAAGATCTCAGGCAACATCTCAGGAAGGTTTATGAAGTGGTTTGAGCTGGCCTCAAGGAAAATCATGATTCTGCAGAAGATATGGAATACATCTCACAACAGCTCACCTGGAAGGACTCTCACATTGATGATTTAGAGAGGAACATTACTGAACTCATGGGAACTATGGACATTATCAAAGACAAAATTTTAAAGATGGCAAAGATGACACGGTGTAGTCATTGTCAGGAGAATCCAAGTGAAGATATGTTGCCTATGGATGAAGCCTCTATCCAACAACACGTATAGGGTCTGCTTGGTTACCAGGAATGATACTCTTGTCTCCTTTGTTTGAATGTTTTTTTGTAAATTGCTAAATTTTCAGTTTGTAAGGGTTTACCCCTTCTCGGTTATGGAAACACAAAGGAAGCATAACCGAAAATTCTTTAGATCAGGAACAAAGAAAATTTGATGGCTTCTCTACATAACATTTCTAAGCTCAAGTTTAAGCTTCCATTTTGTATTGAATGGTTGTGCCCATCCTTTTTATAATATACACCCTCTTTCCAATTTATGTTAAAAAAAACAAATAATTAAAGCATAATCTTGAAAAAGAATAATGACTACCGTTGTAGTTAACAAACATGCTACATGATGCCCCGGGAACGTCAGTGAAAAAAGATTAAAAAAACAAAATTTCTTGAATCCATAAATTAAGTGGATCTTAGTATGATGTATAGATTAGCATAGAAGTGATGTTGGCAGCTATATTTCATTTAATGATATTTTATTTTTATATTTAATTAAAAACTTTTGTTTATATAAAAAATAGCAATTTCTATTCATAAATAAGAATGAAAATTTCATTCTTAGGTGTGTAATACCCTAATTTTGAGTCTTGGATGTATTAAATCAAATTATGTAAATAATGTAAATATGTTAGTAAGAATTCTTTGTATGAAGCTAATTCCCATTCCTTTGACTTATCCATCCAATCATTGAATGGTTATGTGAGGTTGGTGGGAAAGTCCTCTCATGTAGTTATGGAATTACAAGATGACTATAGGTTTATAATAATTGTAAGAAGATCATAGATTCTATGGTTACAATTAATGTCAATTGTCCTCTCACCAATCCTTTGATCTCCAATTGACTCTATCACTCATTTTCCATTCATAGTTCATACACTAAGTAGTTTTTCATGATGTTCTCCATATTGCCAATTACCAAACTGAGAAATTAACTAGAAATTAACACTATTAAGAGGATGTTCTAGACATTAGACTCAGGAGGACAGTTATAGGTGAGCATAGAAGCTAGGAAAGATAGGAAACCTTTACCCACTTTTTTGCTCCGTGGATGCTTGAGAAGCCATGAATTGATTTTACAAGTAATTCTATAAAAGCATGCATTTGGTTGGACTACTTTTGCACATTGAAGAGCATTGTAATGGTTAGGTACTTGGAGCGACTACTTAGCAAAGAAATAGTAAACCTTCCTTATGCTGTGTAGGGTAGTGGAAGAGAGATCCATGGATGGGATGATCGAATGAGATTCTTGTAGTGCTTTATGGTGAGTAGGTTGGCTAAGCATGCGAGTAAATGGTTGGGATGAGAGATAATGAAGCCTGTAGTTATTTCATTTTCCCTAGTGATCTCATAGCCTGGCTTGGGTGTGGTATCTGCAGTTGATATCTACAATTTGATGGAAAATCACTTTGACATAGCCAATTGCTTGTATATTCTTCAATTAAAAGATAAAAAATAATTGTTGTTTATGAATATGCAAAATGATATTTGTTTATGTTATGAACACTCTAGTTTATGCATGTTGTGTGTGTGAAATATAGTTTTTAATTCCACTGTGTTTTATATTTATGCACTTACACATGCATTTCTTAATTCATGATACTTATGGGAGGCTTAAATTAGTTCAAAATTCAAATAATTGTCTTCATGTGGAGAAATTCGAAAGTATGGAGTTCATAACTATCCACTATGTGGTTGGAATCATGGATGGGGATGTTACACTGTGGTATCAAAGCTCTTGGTTACAACATTATGGTTATATGAGATGGAAATAGTTTTTACACAAATAAATCAGAGTTTACATGCAAAGTGTTTGATGAAATGCCTCTAAGAAATTCATGTTTTTGAATTGCTAAATGTGTTTCACAAAGCCATGAGCTAGATCTTATGTTATCGGTAGAAATGGTAAAACTATTCTTAGAATGGTAAAAGTATTCTAAGAAATGGTAATGAATGAATTGTAAAAGAATATCTTTTGTGGCTTTTCCCTTTTATAGTTTTCCATGTTACATCTTGTGTACTGTGTATATTTCATGTGATGCTGATTTGAAATGTTAAGTGTCATTGTTCACATGATGTGTTCAGGGTTACAATGGTTAAAATTGTTCAATATTGATTCATGCCCCCCTCTCAGTTCTATTGAGGGTTCCAATAATTGGTATCAGAGCAGGTTTCCGTCAAGCAAAAATTTAACCAATGGAAGGAAGATACCCAAAAGTACATGTGGGAAAGAAAGAACTCCCTCCAAATGAAGCACCCTGGTTTGATGGAATAGATTGTCTATCATGGAGTCTAAAGATGAAGGCATATCTGCAAGCTCTAGAGATTGAGGTGTGTGTTATATTCTTATTTTCCATCCTTAGAGCTTATAGGAGACATATCTTAGTTATCATGGTCAACACTACAACAAAACCCTGTGAATAACATCCCTTTTTACTTCATCTTTTGTGTCTAGACCCCTTTTAAATGTATTTTCTTCATTTCCTTGGCCAAGTAGGCGCAATTTCTCGATTTGGCGCCATTTTAGGTGTTTTTTAGTCCTTTTGTTAAATACGACACTAAATCTAATGTAATTTGCACCAGTTTTAACACCAGATTTTGCATCTACTTTTGACCAGAATTTGCACCAAGTTTTGTGTCTAATTGTGCACCTAGTTTTTTCGTTTACTCTTGTTGTACCCTTTTTTATGTCCATTTTTTCCTCCACTTTTGCACCCATGTTTTCGTCTACTTTTGCATTTTTTTTACATCCTCTTTTGCATCCACTTATGCTTTTTTTTTGCATCCCTTTATGCATCCCTTGTTGTGTCAGGTTTTTCATCGGGTCTTACATCCCGTTTTGCATTTAGTTTTGTTGTATCCACTTTTGCACTGAATTTTGCATCATTTTTTGCATCTCATTTTGCATCCATGCTTGCATCCTTTTTTGACTCTACTATTTTGTCCACTTTTGTTGCACCCTAATTTGCATCCATTTTTGCACCTACTTTTGTAGCCACTTTTGCTTCAACATTTTGCATCCTCATTTGCATCATTTTTTGCACCCGGGTTTGCAATGACTATTGCATCCCTTTGTGCATCCATTTTTTCATCCACTTTTGTGGTGGGTTTTATGTCAGGTGTTGCGTTTATTTTTACATCTAATATTGCATCTATTTTTCTTACATCCACTTTGGCATCCAATTTTGCATCCACTTTTCGTCCATTTTTGCATCTTGTTTAGCATCCACAGTTAGTTCCCTTTTTGCATCCACTGTTGCATCCACTTTTGCATTCACTTTTGTTGCACCACATTCTACACCCACTTTTTCTCCTACTTTTGCACCCACTTATGCATCCATGTTTGCATCATCTTTTGCATGTCGGTTTTTGTCCACTTTTGCATCCACTTTTGTGTATAGTTTTGTGCCTAGATGTTGAAGATGATGATAAGGATAATGATGATGATATTCACAATGACTATGATGATGATGATAATGATACTGATGATGATGACAATGATTATGATGAAAACAACAATGATGATGATGATGGTGATGATATTGACAAATGAGAATGGTGATGTCAACAATGATGATAATGGCAATGAAATGAATGATGATGATGGAAATGACAATGACGATGCTAATGATGATGTTGAAAATGATGATGATGATGATGATGTTGAAAATGATGATGATGATGATGATGAAAATGAAAATGATGATGATGTTTATCAGCTTCCAAAATAGAGTTGTTATTTATCATGCGTAGATCGTATGTGTCATCCATGACCCTTTTTCACTAATCACATCTTTTGGGTTAATGATATTTCTTATCCCAAAGGTAATTATGATTCATGAATAGCTAAGGACAATGTCGATAATCATGATGATGACGACGATGAATATGGTGACAATGATGATGTTGATGATGACATGAATGATGATTATGATGATAATGAAAATGATGATGACATGAATGATGATTATGATGATAATGAAAATGATGATGACAACAATGATGATGGTTATGATGACAATGACAATGATGATGTTGACAACAATGACAATGAATATGACAATCACAATGCTAATGACCTTGGAAAATATTTCCAATTCTTAAATTGCTATCATTGTCATCATCATAATCATTATCTTTGTCATTCTCATCTAGGTCATTGTCGTCGTTGTCATCGTCATCTAGGTCATCATGATCATCAACAATGACATGAATGGTGACAATGACGACAACGATGCCATTAATGATGATGATGATGATGTGATTATATGAATATAGCCATGAATTGAGTTTTGTTGCTTGTAGGTGCTTGAGAAACCATGAATTATAGCTACAAGTGGTTCTACATTAGCACATATCAGATTGAACTTCTTCTATGCACACACTAGAAGCACTTGGAAATATGGATCGCCCAAGAGAATTGTGGATCGGTGAAGGGGATTCCTGAGACTAGAAAGGTGTTGTGTGGGGCATGTATTGTGGGAGCCAATGATGTTGTGGCTCAGGTTGATCCCTGTAGAGCTCTGTATGAGCATTTGGCTAAGAACAAAGAGAAAAACAGGTTGTGGGAAGACAAAGAGAAGCCTATATATGTTCCCTTCGCCTTGGTGGCCTCATATGCCAGCTTGGGGGTGTCCTCTCAGTAGAAAGATTATATGTTGGATAGAGTGCCTATGGTTGGGTGGAAAATCGCTCTTACAGAGCTAGTTGATTGGATTTGCGTTGGAAAAAGATAAGTATTTTCATGTATTTGAATCCGAAATGTTTTTATTTGATGCATGTGATAATTATGTTGATAAATGCACACTGTGTGTGGATCGAATTTTATTTCCACTGTGTGTTTTTATTATTCATCTGCACATGTATTTTTACATCTTATGAAATTGTAATTTGGTTATGGGTCGAAATTTCAAAGCCTAAAATCAGTTAATGTCCCCTCCCGATGGTCAGATTGGGTGAAGGGGATGTTACAGAGTGGTATCATAGCTTCTGGTTATAATACTAGAGATGTATGAGCCAAAAGTCCAAATTTAAAAGAAAAAATCAAAGATAGTTCTATAGAAATTAGTCTTTGTTAGATGACGGATAAGGGGACAAGAGAAATTTATAATTAATCATCCTTATTGTCGAATTGAAATTCAGTGCAATTTCAAAATTTTAAAAATTTGGAAAATTTTAGTTCTTCCCCACCCATGCCACATGGACAGGTGACGTGGAGGAGTCACATGGGAAAGTAGTCTGACGTGGAGGGTCCATGTAGGAAGAATGTGTGATGCAAACTAGCCACATAAAATCTGCGTGCATAAGAGACCGGAAGTGATGGAGTGTGAAGGAGGGTGGAGATTTGACCGTCAGATGGTGGAGATCAAGATCGACAGTTGACAACGCTTCAGGATCATGAAGGTTCATGTAGGATAACTAATCAACATGACCCTGAAGTGGTAAAGCTCCTTATGATGTGTCACCCTCTCATGCACTTGGGCTCATGAAAGTGAGTTCGGGAAACCACTTTCCCCGGATCCTAAAACCACTTTCGACTTGACAGGAAATGATGTGATGTGGGTTTCAGACATGATGTGTGGATATGTCGATGGTGATGGGACCCGTGGAGGTCATGTCATTCTGGGAGGATTGTGCATATTTGATCGATGACTGAGATTTCATATTTTATCGACGACTGAGAGTTATTGAGGCCCATGAAGGTGCACGAAGGTTAATGAATAGGCCTCAACCTAAAAGGAAAACTTCCTTGTGACGTGTTTCCATCTCATGCACTCAAGATCACAAAAGTAGTTTCAGGAAACCACTCTTCCTAGAGCTTGGAACCACTTATGACTAACAAATGGTAAGGAAATGTAGGTGGCATCTGAAGGGAGCAAATAATAGAAGGATTTGGGTTTTCACAGTTGGGTTTCGAGTGCCCAAGATAATAAAAAAAATGTAGTTGATCTTATGCGCCAGGTTGCGTGAAATGAAAATATTTACAAAATAAAATTTTGAGGGCGCTGCCCTCAACCTACCATGCAATGGCACAGGGAGGCCGCAAGGGGGAAATCCCCCTTAACCCCCATTTTTTATTTATTTATTTTAAATATAAAAATTTGGTTCTGGAATTCAACTACGGTTGTGAACATTTAGAGTTTGAGGGGGGTGATTTAGATGTTTCGGTGATTTGACATAAATTGTCAATATGGATTGTTCCTAGAATGCATAAAAATAATTTTATAATTTTTTGAGAATATAATGTAGCTAACAAATGTGTTTATAAACACTTTTGTAGATTCAAAATCATACCAGTGATAGTTAAGGGTTATCATTTAGTCTATTACAGTTGAGGATCTTTGGTCTTGGTTGGGACAAGAAGATCATCATCATGGATGATGCATAGGGTCCCTATGAAGTTTAGGAAGATGCAACGGGAGAGAATATATAGGTTGAGAATGTAGAGATAGAATCCAATGGTAGAAGAAACCAAGCAACTCCCCCAAACATTGCAGAAACCATGAGGAGCCTAAGGGTGGAACTACAGATATGCAAACCAGACAATGAGAGGTTTATTAGAGACCAAGAATAAAAAAATCAACTGAATGTATCTATGCTTCAAAGTTTGGAATACATTCAAAGGAATATTAACCATGGGTAGAATTCAAAAAATCAAGAAAAGAGTGGGAGTAGCTCAAGGAGGCATTCCCGCAAGAGATCCCATAGTTCAAGAAGGATTTCTAGAGACGGGACATATACTCCATAAATCTATTTTAATGAGTCATCTGACTCTAAAGAATCCATTGAAGGTTCAAGCTCTTCATCTCATAGGAATAAGAGAAAGAGGCCTTCCAAGAAAAACTCACATGGAGAATTTAAGAAGTCCAAACCTCCTACTTTTGATGGTGAGCTAAAATCTAGTCAAGAAGTTGAGGCTTGGATTCTTGGGATGAGGAAGTATTTCCAAGTCTAAGACTACTTAGGAAATATGAAAGAAATATTGGCCATATTCGATTTGAATGGAAGAGCATCTATATGGTGGGATCACCTTAGGAAAGTGAAGAGGATCAATGCAAGGAAGATTGTGTGGAAGCAGTTGAAGAAGTAATTCAAGGAAAAGTACCTTTATGATAGGTACTATGATGGAAAAATCAAATACTTCCATGAGTTGAATATGGTACAAATGGATATGTAAGAATAAGCAAATAGATTCTTGGATTTGTTGAGGTACGCCAAGTATATTAGGGATGACAAAGTCAAAATTCAACTTTTTCTAAGTGGACTACCCCAATCATATAACGACAGAATTGAGTTTGATGAAACTCAAACTTTATATGGGGCCATAAGAAAGGCCAAGTATTGTTATGATCAAAACAAAAGCAAACCAAAATTCCATAAGACATAAAAGGACAAGAAAAATGAGAATTTTTACTAAAGGAAGAAGGGGTTCAAGCCTCCTCAATTTAGAAATCATCCAAGGTAGCCACCATAGGGTATGACTAAACTAGCTAGGATGATAGGAGACAATCTAAGATATCCATTTCAATGTTGGGGATGTGGAGAGGACCATATGCTTAGGAACTATCCACATTGGAATGGGAGTGCAAAGCAAAATCACAACATCCAAGGAGATGAAACTGTGGGACAAGTGGAAAGGACCATCCATATAATCTATGCAGCACTAGAAGACCGCCAAGCATACCATCAGTCAATTGTGGTTGAAGTTGAAGGTAATATTTCTAAGCAATCTATTTCTATTTTGGTTGAACCTGGATGTACTCACAGTTATGCCACTAGTAAAATTGTTGATATTTGTGCTTTTAAGAAATAAAAACATAATAAATCATGGTTAGTCCTACTAGCCACTAGAACCAAGAGGAAATTTAGTGAAATGGTGGAGAAGTGTCCATTGGAAATGGGTGGATTGTCCACTTTGGAAAATCTAAATATTTTTCCACTTGGTTCCTATGATATCCTCGGGACTGATTGGAGGCCCATAGAGTTAAACTTCATGATAGATACAACAAGAATTTTGAATGCATTGATGAAGAAGGAAACCCAAGGGTTGTAAAGGGAATTCCAAAGGTAGTTTTTTTAGGAGAATTCTAGCCATGCAACTAAATAAATTATGTAAGAAAGGTTTCCAATTGTATGCATCCCATGTTTTGGAGAAAACATAAAATTAAATTCCTAAGTTCGAAGACCATTATGTTCTGAAATAATTTAAGGATGTGTTTCCCGATGAAGTGTTGGGACTTCCTCCAAAGAGGGACATTGATTTTACAATTAATCTTGTGCTAGGAGCTGCACTAGTGTCCAAGACACCTTACATGAAGAGTACACTAGAATTATTAGAGCTGAAAATACAATTGCAAGAATTGTTGGAAAAGAAGTACATTCGTCCAAGTGTGTCTCCATGGGGAGAGCCCATACTTTTTGTGAAAAATAAATATGGAATGCTCATGTTTTGTATTGATTACAGACAATTGATCAAAGTTACAATGAATAACAAGTACCCTAATCCTCGAATTGATGATATTTTTGATCAAATGAGAGTGGCAAAGGTATTCTCAAAGACTGATTTGAGGTATAGTTATCATCAAGTGAGAATCAAAGAGGAAGACATTCACACGACAACCTTTAGAACAAGGTTGGGAACTATGATTTTGTGGTGGTGTCGTTTGGTCTCAACAATGCACCAGCTACATTCATGTGCCTCATGAATAGTATTTTCAACGAGTATTTGGAAAAGTTTGTTGTTGTATCTGTAGATGACATTCTTATTTACTCTAAGAATGAAGAAGAGAATGAAGATCATTTGAGAATGGATTTGCAATTTCTAAGGGAGCATAAGTTGTATGCAAACCTAATCAAATGTGACTTTTACAAAAATAAAATTTATTGTTTGGGTCACATTATTTCTAAGGAAAGAATATCGGTGGATCTCGAAAATATTGAAGCCATCATGAATTTCCCAAATCCAAGGAATGTGATAGATGTGAGATCTTTTATGGGTCTTGATGGTTACTATAGGAGGTTCATTGAAGGATTCTCAAAGGTTGCACACCCAATCACTTCTTTGCAAAAGAAGGGGATAACGTTTGAGTGGACACTGAAATGTGAATAAATCTTCCATCTTTTGAAGAAGCTTCTCACAAGTGCTCCAATTCTAAAAATTGTGTTACTGGAAACACTAGCATGGCTAGTGTCTAATAGAAAAATGTAGGGAAGATGTGACCACTAACAACTTAGTCACACATCCAACTTCTTTGAAGTGTCGTAACCTCCAAGGGGAGATCCCTTTAAATGCTCTGCAAGACACTTAGGACAAAGAGACTATGTCTTCTATAGGATGATGTTAGTGACCAGTGCCTTTAACAAATAAACTTTAGGAATGAAGAAGACATAATAGATAAATAAAGTGCTTGTATATGCCAATGTAAATGTATCAAAGTTAATGTAGCGAGAGAATTCATTCAAGTGATTAATTCAATATTTATCCAACTAATGGTAAAGGTATTCAATAGTGCACTTTAGGACAATAGTAGATTATTCAACAAATACACTTATTCATCATCCAATGAAAAGACAAAACTTATGAATGTTATTATTCTCAATTGTAAACAACAGTATCCATGACAATTGACAGTATTGAACATTTGATAGCTGCAGTAAATGATCAAGCAAAAGGCAAGATAAATAGTGTATCCAAACAATGATTCAATGAACTAAATATATTCCAAATCAATGCCAACTTGAACCTTACCCTTTAGCAGTATAGGATAGTTAATTAGGTCTAATATATATTGTTAATATCATGCAATAAATGTATGATTCAGACCTTAATATTACCTCTTTCCAACAACATTAAGTACTAGCGACGTAGACGAAAACAACAACCTCTAGCAATACCCAAGTTCTTCTTATGCAATACCTTGGCCTCTTCATCCTCTGGGATAGGGATGTCTTCTTTTATATATGGTTCCAACTCATTCTCTTCCAGGATTAACCCAATCCTATACTTCCAAGCTCGGAAGTTATCAACCCTTCAAGCTTATCCTCAAGATTGGTGTGGTGAGACATCTTAAAGAGTACTTCAAATGGAAATAGAAAAGATTTAGGTCTTACCACTTGAAATGCTGAAAACTGGATCTGGTCCCGGATTAGGGTTTGTTAAAAAAACCCTAAAAATTCAAAATGTGAATTTCAAAATTTTGAAAGGATACAAAGATGCGCCTTGATGAGCTGATCAGCCTAGTGCATTCAGAATTTGAGATCAACAAAGCTTTACCCTTTAGATTTGTCTTTTTGTCCTCCTGGGTTCACTAGGGAGAGCCCTGAATTAGGGTTTGAGTTTCCCGGAGATCTACCCAGCCAAAAATCTCGATCCAAAGCTCTAAACTTCAATTTTTGCAAGGAGATTCCAGCTGTGTCTTCAGATTCCATAAATTCCTATTTTTTGTGGAAACCCTAATTTTTAGGGACAAATCTGAAAATGCTCAGAATTGAATTCTGATTGGACAGATAGATGCGCCTTGATGAGTAGAGTCAAACTACTATACTGCTTTTCCAAAATCTGTGGAGAGAAACCCGATAAACAAGAAACTCAAGTTTTCATCACTACAAAATGTCTTCTTCTTAGGTTAGCTCTGATACCATGTTAAATTTTGAGCATTAATTCACAATACTCTAGGATCTTCACTGAGAGAATAACATATACAGTATATCAATGCATGAAAATCACAATAAGCATGACAAGCATGACAAGAATCAAAAGCATGAGAGACAAGAGACACAGAGTTTTCGTGGGGAAAACCCTAAGGTGAAAAACCCCACAACTTCCTCAGAGATAGAGAGAGCAATGGATCAACCAAAGTACAACCAAAATACACTGAGATAGTCTCCTAGTAGCAGATGATCCTTCTCCTCACTAGTGCACCACTTTCTGAGTGAGAGAGAGATGACTTTCCGAATGATCTAAATAGAGATCACCTAATCTCTATTTATACTAACCTATTTGCCCAGTGACCTTATGGGGACGACTTGTCTAGCTAGGTACATCCAAATTATCATATATATATTTCAGGGTCGACCCCACACATGGTGGTCTAATAACCCATCGGCAAGTGCACACACTTGCGACACTTGTCAATCCACATGACGACACTTCCTTATAGAGGAATAACACATCTCTAATAAGGGTACAATAAATATATATGAAATACATAGATGAAATACATTCCGAAGTTACATATACATCAACAATATATAGGCCTGAGTAAGAGGCTGAGTTCACTGTGTATGTACATATTATATTTCATGAGTTTAATGCCTCGTAATCCTTGCATATGATAGATGTGTGAATTAAATCTGTTTGATGCATTTTACATGCTATAATGAATGATAGTGTTTCATGGTTTTGTAATGAATGTTTATGTATACTAACCCTGTGAAGGAGATGTATACTTACACCTAATTCCTGGGGAGGGAAGGGAAACCTAGAAGTGGTTTCAAAAAACTCTGTTGGTCAGATCGAGAGGAAGATCTTGGTAGGTTGAAGATTGGAAGTGTCTAAGTGGAGATATAGGAAGAACTTCAGAGAAGGAAATGAGAAGGTTAGATGTCTCACCTAATCAAGGGATTCTACCATTGGATAGATCTCTCCAAGATATTTCCAACGGTACTAACCTTGCCCCATTTGGATACTGGAGGGAGGAGTTATCCCCCTTAGAAGATTTGATGAAAATTGCCTTGCAGAGGCAGGATTTCCGCAATTCCGAATCTGCAAATTCGGGTTTCGAGTTTCAGGTTGCGGGTTGCGGGATCTCCAAGTTAAAAAATTATGTGTTGGGGATTTCCACAATTTCGAATCCGCAAATTCAAGTTTTGGGTTTCGTGTTGCGGGTTGCGGGATCTCCAAGTTCGAAAATTATGCATTGGGGATTTCCGCAATTCCGAATCCGCAAATTCGGGTTTCGGATTTCGGAATGCGGGTTGCGGGATCGTCGAAGTTCAATATTTTCATATTTTGGAATTCAGCATTTCCGAATCCGCAAGTGCGGGTTACCGATTGCGAGATGTGGAATGTCGGACCCACTGTTGCAGGTTGCGGGATTTGGAAGTGACCTCCTACGGAAATTGGGATTCCGCATATATGAATCCGCAATTGCGGGTTGCAGAATTTGGGATGCGAATTGCGGGATTCACTGTTACGGAATGATGGTTGCAGGTTCACAGCTGCGGGCTGTGGATTGCGGATCCGAGCTCTCCCGACTGTGTGTATGGGCGCTTAGTCGATGTTTTGGGAGGAAAAAAAAATGAATCATGGTCTCCAGTGGCCAGGAAGGTCGATGGGGACATGATAGATAGGACATGTGGTAAGAAATGTTTTGCAAGTGGTTGAAATAGATCGATCACATTCCTATAGTTGCATCACAATACAAGGAACATGTGTATTTCATTCAGTTTGAAGCTCAAAAAACCCCTTATTTGAAATATGGACGCGGAAACTTGCTTGCTTTTACAACCCTTGTAGCAGTGGTGAATGGGATGAATGTGAATGCATGGACTAGGTTGATGAATGGGATTGTGTGTCACTTGCAGTAGAACCACGTGCAATTTTTTAAACAACCCAATTAGAGGAGGGTTAGTTAGCAATTTTGACAACCTACGACCATATCTCAGATCTTGTACAACCAAGACACATATACGCAGTTTGTTGCCCTGAAAGACAATGAATGGGGCATGGATTATTGCTTGGCACGGTACATCCAAGGTAAGAAAACCCTATACGGATCATTAATCGATGATGAAAGTAATGAGTTTTCCTATTGGCTCGATGGTGGTTAAGGCGGAATAGCTTATACTAGATGGGAAGTCAAGAAAGACTAGTGGGTATGTATTCATGGCACTACTACATTTTTGTCCTTTAGGGGGGGTTGTCTTCCACCCCCAAAAGTGACCTATGGTGGGGGTTTTGGCTTTGGGGGCGGTTTTGGAAAAACCGCCCCTAAAGGCACCGATGTTAAAAGTTTTTCCCTTTAAGGGCAGTTTTTTACGAGATTGGAACTGCCCCCAAAAGTGACTTTTGGGGGCGGTTTGTGACCCTCCTCATAGAGGTCTACGAAGGAGGTTTGAAACCCCCCTTGTAGACCCCTTCATAGAGACCTACGAGGGCGGTTTTGAACACCCTTCATAGAGACCTATGAGGGCGGTTGTGAACCCCCCTCATATAAACCTACAGGGGTGGTTTGGAACCCCCCTCGTAGGGGACTATAGGGGTGGTTTCAAACCCCCCTCGTAGAGGCCTATAGGGGCGGTTGTGAACCCCCCTCGTATAGTCCTATAGGGGTGGTTTGGAACCCCCCTTGTAGAGGCCTATAGGGGTAGTTTAGAAACCCCCCTCGTAGAAGCTTATAGGGGCGGTTTTGAACCCCCCTCGTAGAGGCCTATAGAGACAGTTTGAAACCCCTATAGGGGCGGTTTGTGACCCCTATAGGGGTGGTTCTAAACCCCCCTCGTAGACACCTATGGGGGCGGTTCAGAACCCCCCCTAAATGTCCTTATTACAAACCTTTGGGGGTAAACAAACCCCCCTTTGGGGGCGGTTACAAACCCCCCTTGTAGGTACCTACGAGGGCAGTTACAAACCTCCATCGTAGGTACCTATGAGGGTGGTTGCAAACCCCCCTCGTTGTAACATACAAGGGCAATTTTTAACCCCCCTCGCAGTGACATATGAAGGCGGTTTAGAACCCACCTCGTAGAAACATACAAAGGCAGTTTGAAACCCCCTCTATAGCCATAATAAATCATAATAAAATATATTTTATTAAAAATATCAATATTGCAATATCAATAGGGCATGGAGGAATCGAACCACCAATCTCCTGCTTGTAAGGTAGGCGCTCTTGCATTGAGCTAGCACGCTTTCAGAATTGGGGAGAGGAGCAATATGAACATCTAGATTGCATCATTTGTAATTCTAAGAAAAGACATTAATATCCAAAGACAACCATGCTTAAAATCCAATCATTTTTCAAAACACACTGATAAGCACAAAAATCCACCATAATAAGGCAACAGAATATCCAAAACAATTATACAATCTATTAAGGTGGTCTGCAAAAGGGTCTAAATGCCATATTTTATTTTATTTTTCTACTTGCATTGGCTGATCTCCTAACAATGGAACTAGATCTTTCAAACTTTTTGAATGCACGGTAGAAGACAAACTCTAATTTTCCTTTGAATAAATGTAGGAGATTACTACTTTGCAACATTTAGGTGTCTGCTGCTACAAATAAATGACAACCTCTACAAGGACACTGCAACACAGGATTTTGGGAGGGAATGACAAAGAAAATTGACTCCAACTTATTTGTAGACATTCTTCATATATTCTAGGAAAATCACTAAGAAATTTGAAATTAATCACCAGATAGTGTACACCAAACTTTAAACTGAAATATTTTAAAGAATGCATCATAAATTATGAGCGAAAATTTGTATTGTTAATTTTGCAAAACTGCTTTTATACAATATATTTCCTTTCAGTTCATGTGTATTTACTATTTTATGGATTAATATAATTTTGTTGTATTTCCTTGTAGATAGTTGAAATTTATGTTTCCCAAAACTCTGTTTCTATTTTGATTATGTTTGCAGGGTGGATCTTTGCATTCTGATCGTTAGAGAGTAGAGGTGGATTTGGTTCTGATTACTGTGGCAATGAATGCTTCAACTAATTCGTCCATCTTGCGGTTTTGTGACGAGGAAAATGTCTCTTATTTTGAAGATGCAAGATCTTTCACTACAGCAGATTTTCAGTTGGCAGCATATAAAGCTCTTTTGGCATCATTACTTTCTCCATGTTGTCACCGACCCCCTTACCTATCTCAAGGACTTGCACTATTTCGTAAAGGTCTCTCTCTCTCTCTCTCTATATATATATATGACATATACTTGCACACATGATTGTAGAATGCATGTTGATGGGATGAGTATTTGAATCAACAAGAAATTGAAGTATTCTCTTGATTTTAATGGGATATAGTAAAATATACTAAATTATAAATTTTTCCCTTTCATTTTTTCATGTTAATACTAATTTTTACTAAAATTTGGCACTTCTATGTGATTGACATGCAGGTAGGCAAGTATCTGGAACAGAACTTGCTGAATTTTGTGCCCGTGCACTTTTAGCCCTTGAACCACTCATTCATCCACGTAGCCTTCCATATGTTGGCACACCAGCAATGGCCACAACTATGGCAACAGGCAAGGGAATCCAAGGAAATTCGGTTTCGCATATACAAAAATCTAATGTCTTCTTTCCAAATCTAAATCGTAGTCCATCTGCCCCTGGAGCTTCTGGTAGCATGTCTTTTGGATCGTCAATAAGAACTTTTCAGCATGGCTTTCAACTTGGAGAAGATGATCTTTGTCAAGATGATGAAATATATCTAGGCTGGCATGGAAATGGTGAGGACTCAAGTACAAATCAGCAACACCTTTATGATAATACTGAAATTCCCATTGAGAGTATTGTAGAGACACTTACAGAGAATGGAGGATTACAATGCTCTGCTCTTGATGAAATGACAAACATGACTTCTATACAGTCTCCAGTTAATGATGAAATGCAATCCATTCATGTTGTAGGTACTAATATTCCCTTCAGTTGTTCAAACATAGGAACTCTTCCAGTGGGGAAGGAAATCAAGCATTAGTTTGTGGAGAAGGAAATCATTTTCATAAGGCCCAGGACATTGTTTATGGGGATTCTTGAGATAAGGATGGTATCACTGAGTTATGTTATCACACGAGATTATTATTATTTCTAATGATGAGGTAGAAATAGATAGAGAGAGTTGTGCTCCTTCACAATCACATTCACGTGCAAAAGGTGGATTTCAAAAGCCACTATCTTGTGAGACTGAAAATACAATACAAACTGATGAAAAATATCATAATTCTCTCTCAAATCATAAGTGTTATAGTAAATAGCACATAGGGTTTTTCTTTGGTTACAAGATCTAGCAAGAGCTCTGCTACAGATACTACTATGGGGTCTAGTAACTTTGGTATAAAAGAGCCTCCATTTACTTAAATAGTCTAATGATAGAGACAGTATAGTCCCAAAACCTCATGACCTGATTTCTAATGTTCCTTTCAGCACTCTACAACCCATAGTGTCAGAGTATAATTCATTGTATTTACCTACTATTGGTGATGAAAAACATGTTTCTATCCATAAAATACAAGAAAGCTTCAAAGAATTTAACATAAGCTAGATTTTAAACAAAACTGGGGATGCAACAAATGATGGAACTGGTTTAGAGTCTCGTGGCATTGGGGGCGAAAAATATGATGCTGAAAATATAGTTAGAATATCCAGGGTGCATAAGCCATCAATTATCTGTAGTTCTAGTGATGATTTGCTCTTAAAGGAGATGGCGTTCTCTAGTAAGGATGATCCACTTGAAGCTGAATTTGATGGTGCAAGAAATGTGCAAACATTATTACCAAAGCCTCCAGATCCTCCAAAGCGTCAATTGATCCACTTTTAGATCCCATTGGAGAAGAATAAAGGCAAATTTGATAGGTTGCAAAGTGGGATGAGAGAGTATAAACCTCCTAGACTAGATGATTGGTACAAATGAATTCTAGAACTAAACTATTTCTCTATTGTTGGAATTAGTCTTTCTGGAAGTGAAATTGAGAATTGCAAGCAAGTATCTTGATGCAAGTTCCTAGTTCTTTTCTCTCACATGACCATTACATGGATATTTTCCGGCCTTTGGTTTTGGAGGAATTCAAAGCACAATCGAGACATTCATTTGAAGAGATATCTTCACCAGAAGACATGTGCTTTGGCAATCTGCGCTTGCTGTCTTTAGAGAAATTTGATGAGTTCCACCTTGGGCGATTTATGCTAGATATTGGAGAAGATGCTACAGGCAGGGGTTTCTCTAAAAATGACTTGCTCTTTCTTTCATGGGAACCTTTCCAGCTAGTTTCTCAAAATGCTCATATGATTCGAACTGTAATGTAGAACTGAGCTTTGTATTGTTGTGCTGAAATTTGTGTCACTATGCATATTTTCTCTACAATTCTAAATGTATATTGGTTTGCAGGTGCAACTCAGGGAGAGAGATGTTAAAAGCAGGTCAACTATTATGTTATTAAGGTTATACCTCCAATCTGGTATTCTACATCTGGCCAAGGCTAGAAGACATCTCACTGTACATAGTAAATGGTGTGTGACCAGTTTTATGAGCATTAAACCTCAGCTTAGAGAATTCTAGGCACTCTCAGTTGTCAAAGATGTTCTTTTATTTCCCACCATCCTCAATCCACACATAGCTACAACAGAATTTGTAGATGTTTGTACTCACACCCAAGGTGAAGATATGAACTTATTTCCAAATCCATTGAAGGAGTACCTAAAGGAAGCCTTTAATGAGAGTCAACTCAAAGCAATTAATGTTGTTCTTAAAAGAAATGATTCACAAAATAATAGTGGACTATCCATTATTCAGCCCCCCCCAAGTTGATTTTAATACTTTCAGACATTTTATTTTTTGAATGCTTTTTCAATTGCAAAAGATAGTCAATGACTTGATGAGGTTGTTTCTGAGTAAGTAACTCAATGTGTAGGTTGGGAAAACAAGAACCATTCTGGCCATTGTGAGTGTATTGCTTGCCATGAGTAAAATATCAAACAAATCTAGTGGTGGAATTACAAGGGACAATGTCTGTACACAACAAGTAGCTACTTCAAGTCTGTCTAGACTCTAGAGGGAAATTGAAAATGAATCATTCTGCTGCAACACCAACACAATGGAAAGATGTTGATCATGCTAGGGAATTTATGAAATACAATAACAAGTCTGCATATAATCCTTTTGAAGAAAAAACTTCAAGGGTGCTTGTTTGTGCTCAGTCTATTGCAGTAGTTGATGAGTTGGTCGCAAGGATATGCAAACATGGTCTCCATGGCATCACTGGTCAAAACTATAATCCTTGCATAGTTGGAGTAGGAAATGAAAAAACAATTCATCCCGATTTGTTTCCCGTCTTCATTGATACATTAGTTGAACATCATTTGGGGGTGAAAAAACAGAATGAAGTTGATTGTAGGGATGAGAGTGCATATAATGTGACTATAAAACTAATATATGATCTTGAGAAGCTGGTGGAGAGCATTCGGTTTCATGAAGCCTAATGTTCTAATCGTCAAGATGAAGGGACCAACAAAATTTCCAGTGAAGATGATGCATGATTGAAATTTTTTTATAGCAAGAATAGGGCAATTTTTATAGAACTTGCTATTGTTGAAGCTGAAGAGAAGAAATCTTTTGAGGATAATAGTGCTCTAAAGAAGGATTTACAAAGGGATATAATAAGGGAAGCAGAGATAGTTGTGACTACATTGAGTGATTATGGAGGTGATATCTACTCTGCTTGCATTGAATTGGTTTCTCAAAATAAAAATGTCAAGTCAGTTGGTGATGCCCTGTTTGATGTAGTGGTGATAGATGAAGCTGCTCAAGTTATGTTTTGCATAGCATCTATCCATGGTAGATTTTTTAGTTTGTTGGTAATATGAGTTTCCTTTACCAATTATGGCGACAATGTTACAAATTTAGAGTACAAACTACAAATAGAAATTAATGAATTTCAATACAGACACTACCTTTTAGTTTTTCTAGCTGTAACACACCTCTTGAATGGATTTAATGTTTAGGTTTTAGAACTAGTAGCTGTAACAGATCTCTTGAATGGATTTAATGTTCAGGTTTTAGAACTAGCAACTCTTATCCCTATGCAACTTCTGAAACAGACAAGCAACAAATTCACATTACCCTTTTTTAATATCTTATGTGGCTGCAAGAAGTTTATGGATGTGTTGTTGTGTCTCTCTCAAACATTTCATGTGGATGTTACATATATATTAGATCTGTTTATGACTGGTAATATTTTCTATTTCGTTGATTTATCACATATTCTTCATCTATTTCATTTGTTGCCTAGACTCCATATCCAAGGAACAATCCTGGCAATACTTATATCCATTTTAGACAAAAAGGTGACAAAAATAATTCTATATGCTTCTAGACCTACACTGCAAGACAATTCATAACTAGATAAGATAATTTTATCAATGTCCAACAAATGACCACAAAAGTAAGTCAATGGGAATGTTAGGTACCAAGATGTTCATACAAAATGGGATCACTAAGGAGGCTCCTATAAGATGAAATGCAGAAAGAAAAGTAATACCAAAACCTAGATATCGAACTCCAAAGATGGAGAGACAACATTACAGTCTGATATGGCAATATCAAATGCATGTATCTACATTTAATTAATGGTGACATGCTTGACTTAACAAAAAATTTTAACACTTCATCCATCTAAAACATTTCATTAATTTGAAAAATGGTAGAAAAACTTTGATGATATTTTACAAAATAACTTGTTCACAACAATATAACCAGTGTCAACAACAAGAAACTGATAAGAAAGACTTCTAATATTTTTGTATAAAAAAATTGAACAACATCATTTCTCCCAAAGCCAAAAACAACTAGTATGAAAAATCAGCCCCTGATTTCTAGTCTTGCTTTCTCTTTTTGACTGACCTCATTAGCATTCATGTTACTTTGAGTCTCGCTACCAGTTTTGCAAATGACCAAAAGGAAATAACTGTTCATCTTTCCTTCAACAACTTTCTGAGTAGCTTGCATTATTGCTTTCCCAATATTTGGGTCAATACTAAAGGATATTCAAAAGTGTACAAATTAGTACCATGTTTTCTCATCCTTGTTGTCCCACATCTGCTCTATTATGTGTTGGTAAATGGTTGAGTGCTTTGGGCTAAATCCTCTTGATCAACTTGGCAAAAGAATAGGCTAGCCATTATGGTTTTATAATTTCTTGGATTATTCCTTTCCATTCCCTTAAAGATGGTTAGGGTAAGACTTGTTTCTAATATTTTGAGAAACCCTCCATGGTCTTTTGATTTAGTAAATTTGTTATTAACTAATAAATTCCTTTCTCCATTTCATGCATTTGCTTGGAGTTCATTGATTTCTTCCTATTTGCCTAGTGTGAGCCTCTTAATGCTCCCTTGCACAGTCTTGCACACCATCCTTTGGGGAAATCAGTTCTTTTATGTTGATTTCCAAAGAACCTTTCCTTTTATCCAGATATTCAGTAGATTTTCTAGCATGTATTAGCCATTGTTCACTTGAGATATTATTTTCTTGTATGTATTAGCCATTTTTCTTGTTTCCATTACTAGTGGTTCCTCTTGCATATTTTCTAAAAAGGTTCTTATTTCAAGCTTCACTATTTGTTTGTAGGATATGAGATTCTCATTGGTTGGTTTTCATTTACAAGTTTTTTGGCTTCATTGCATGCCTCACTAAACCAAGAGTTCTCTAGAAAATTGTTAAAGGCTCTTCTTTCTTTCTTCAAACTTTTACGTTTGCAACGTGCTAAACTAGATTGGATAGTTTCCATCAATTCCTTACACAATTCATTGATGTTCATTTTTGCACTAAAAACACTTGGTTGAATGGTTTTTTTGTACAATATAGCACCACAATTGCTCATCCTTTGTGTCCACATCAATTTTATTATGTGGTTTAAGGTAATGCAATGGTCAATGGTAGAGTGCTTTGGTTAGAATCTCGCTTTTTCTTTGGTTAATTTTTCTATCGCCTTCGCCCATTGTTGATTTTTCTTTCGATAATCCAACTTTATTAGGGTTGTAAAGATTGGGTTGATCATAATGGTTTTGTAATTTCTTTCATTGTTCTTTCCCCTTCTTTGAAGATGGGTAGTGTTACCAGGATAAAAACCAATGAGGGCTTATGGGGAACTAAGAGGGGTAGAAATCCTAAGGTTTAGGGGTTTGACTTTATAAATCCCTCAACTAAATCCTCAAAATATGGAACAATATCCATAATGGGTGCCGCAACTCCAAATTGGCAGACAACTAGCTCAAAAAGTGGCATAAAAGGAAACTCCCAAAGGTGGATGCTTCCCCAAACATGGGATCAATGGCCTTTGCAAGTGGGGCACCAACAACAGTCACTATGAGAGGGCCACCTCAATAATCCATATATAATATGAATACCTTCAAGGCTTCAAATAATAGAAAACCTCCATAGTGGTGGAATGCCCTAACCATCAAGGGTAAATCATATGAATCCCCTTCAAGGTAAATCTCTCTTCAACAAAAAACAAAAAACCTCCTAAAAAATGCACTTCAGCAAAGAAAGGTTCGACATAGGGCATTAGCAGATGTGAAGGCAACTTTTGAAAGGCATATAACACTCCTCAATAAAGCATAGAAATGTTGGACACTGTGAAACCCTATTCTCCAAACTGCTTTGATTTACCCAATATGGCACAGATAAGTTTGAAGAAACCTCCATAGTGGGATGCTCACATCAAAGAATGGCTTGAAGTTATGTTTGGAGTCTTGGACTTCTGTTCATGCTGCTGCAAATACATTTATGTAGCCTGCATGCTGCAGGCTAAAGGTTCTGTGTACCCAAATGACTTAGGATATACCTCAAATTGCAGCGACCACCTGATGTCCAAATGATTCAAGTGACCAGATTTAGTTTTAGACCTTACGGCAGGTTTGTATCTTCAAAAACACCATAATGATTTGCTGTTGCTCACTGATATCACAGGCTATAATACGTTGGTTGCTTGCTGACCAGTTTTTCACCTACCAATACTCTGCTTTCCAAAATGTTTGAGAGCAACCTGATGATGGGTAAAACCTGGTTGTCTTCAGGGCACCAAGTTATTCCTTAAAGAGTGCTTCAAATGCCATCAAATAGATCTGAAAATTCTTAATAAACTGCTCCAAGGAAACCATCCAAATTTGTTGGGCATTTAAGGTCATGAGCAGGCTACATTCATTGATTTGATATGCACATTACAGTGTTCTAGCAGTTTATTATGTTAATCTTTTTGCAAATATTTTTTCAACAAATAGAAGTCTCCTTAGTTTGTTTTATTCCTGTAACTTCTATTTATACCAGGTCCGTGCTTCAATTTATTACCTTTTGGATTTCTCCTTTACTGTGGCTCTGATTTCGACCAAATTGAACATACTATCTTTCCACAACATGCCCACTGAGTGCTATAAATCCCAATATGCTAGGGTCTTGGATCCTATAAGAGGTTGTAAACTTGTGAATGCAAATTTGTTTGAAAATCTGGTGATTGGATTGCCCAAAATTTCTTTGAAAAAGGCCCATAGGCACTATTTGCAATCAGCTTCAACTGCCTGCTCAGATGAATCCTTCAATCCATAAAAAATGGTTGATTTATTCCACAGAAATAATCAGGCAACAAACTGAATATTTTTCATGCATTTAGGGCATTCCTCCAGTTTTGAGAGATTGTATTATTATCTTGTTGTTGTTTGAGTTGTGTAAATATGGAAGAATTGGGAGCAATAGCCATGCATGAACATAAAGTGCATCACAAGCTCTAGAGCACTCCAAGAGTAGATTATCAACAAGTGCAATCCAACTCCAACCAGCTAGTATGATTCAGCAGAATGAGAGTATATGTTGCGAACATATGTTAGAATGAGAGTGTTCCATGTCAAACCAGGCATCAACCCTCCATAAGCTGGGATATATCTATTGAATCTTGATGTTTTGTAGCTTGGACAGGAACTTCCACATAGGTTAGGTGTTAAACATACGTGGAATCGTCCAAGTTAATCTATTTTGTAATTCACTTTAGTAATAAAATGAAAGTCTTTTAATTAGCTGTTGAATCTAATAAAGTGCATTTTAATGCATTAGTGATTTAGGGTAATTTCAACCATAGATCTCGCCATGAGATTAGGTCTTAAGTTAAAGTATAAAGACAGGTAAAAGTAGAGAGTAAAGACACATTCATTCTTCATGAAGACAATTTTGTCTGAAGACGAAGAAAGAGGCCGAGAGAGACGAAAAACAGGGTAACAAAGAGAAGATTGACTTGCAGGTTCCACAAGTTGAAGAACAGGGTAGAAGCAACATTTCTATACTGCTGCACAGAATTCTATACATCTATACAGACAGGTCCCCACAGATCTCTACAGTTGTACAAGCAGGCTGTACTACTGCACGGACAGATCTGTCAGTAGTTTCTTCTCAGATGTGTTTGTCGTTTTTCCTCATTGGCAGGCAGAAAATACTTTGATTCACATTGTTGCATATATTTTCTAGACTATATTACCATGCTCCAATCTCAAGGAATTGTTAACTGAATGTGGTCACATAGTTGTATAGGTGCATAGATAGTCAACTAGTCGAGGATTTAATTTGATATGGTGGGATAATGATCCATCCAAATGTGGGCTCTTCTAATAACATCTCTGCATAAGTGAGTGAGCTGATATTTAAATAACCTACCAACCATCTGACAAATTTAACTTATCTTGATCAACATATGCACATTATTTGCCTCAATCCAACTTCAGTTCCACCAGCTTGAAACTCAGACAACAACAAATATGTCCACACACTCAAACAATCGAGGGGTTGTAGATGATATCCAAGTAAATCAAAGTCACGAGAATGCTTACTAAGATGGCCTATGAAAAATTGAATGCTCAAATAGAAAAAATCTTTGTAGAAAATGTTGTGAAGATGGGGTTAAAACAATTACACCAAAATGATGTCAAAAAATGTTCAATACATACCACCGAGAGTTGAAGAGATAGAATAAGATAAGATGATATAATTTTATTAATGTCCAACAAATGAGCAAAGCAGTTCAATGGGGACTGTAGAGTACATAAGTGTAGATACAAAGTGTAAGTGTGGAGGCCACTCCTTTAAAAGTAAAAAGGAAAGCTAATCTATAAGATCTAAGCTCTATTGACTATATAATATTCCAACTAATATTCTGTTGCCTTTTATAGTCTTTCTGATGTAGTTTCTTGCTGATCAGAAGTCTTGTAAGCATTAAGCAAAAGATAATGGTGAGTTCTATAAACCAAATTAAATATTTCTATTGGGCTATTTCATTGAACTTCAGATAATTACAGATCTTGTTAATGGATAAGTAAAACAAGATCTTAGATAATGCAGCCACAAAACATGCAACTTTGAATTGATTAGAAGTAAAAGTAAGTCAATGGAATTTTTTTTGCTATTACTATGGTTGGAAGTAGATGCTAGTTTTGAAAGACTACTATGTTAAGACTATATGGGAATTTGTAATGTCCCCATTTTGACCCCCTTTGCATTAAATCGTAAATGATGTAAATATTGTTATTTAATCATGGTGACAAGCTCAAGGCCAAGGTCCCACCATTGATTTAGCGTTTTATGTATCGGCAATTAAAAATAGATGCCTATGGTTCTTGTGCTAGATAGGCACAATGTAAATAAGACATCATGTAAATACAAATTTTAATGAAAATACCCACAACTAGCTATGCAATGCAACAAAGAGATGGGCGCATGATTCTACAAGGAATAGGGAGGGAAATTATTCAAACCCTTGAGCCAATGGTGTTAATCCATGTGTCAATGAGAAAACCCATAAACCACCAACTACCCATTTTGGGTAATGGACCCAATCATTTAATTCTTCCAAAAATTGGTTGAGGCAGTTAATGCCTTGGGAATGGAGGTATGGCAGCCAATTTCGTGTATGGGCAAGCCATCAACTTGGGAAATCGTGTTTTGTCTCCTTGGGAAAGAAAACACCCACGAAATGGTGCCCAAAGCGATTCTAAACCCACAGTCTTTCCTCTCTCCCGCAGTCTGAACTACTGGGTCTTTCCCCATCACGTTTTTCACCATTTTTCCTGCATTTTCCATGCCTGGGAGCTCGTTTTTGCATTATACAGCAGCTGGGAGAGAAGGGCCATGATTTGGGACTGTGATGGAGGTTGTTTTTGCCCCAAAATACCCATGGGCATTTTTCTGAAAACGATTTCTGCTCTCCAGGGTTGTTCCCCAATCGCCATTTCATTTTTGGGATTTCCCACATTTTTTCTGAATTGGTAGAAACCCCCTCTTTGGGCATCCCACTGTAGAAACGTTTTTATCATGCCCAATAAGTGTGGTTCTGCTGTTATGTGCATCCCTGTTTTGATTTGAACCTGTGAGCAAGAGATTGGAGTGGTAGTGGACAGAATTGGCTTGATAAACCTAGTGGAGGGAGTAACCTCTCAAGAAGATCAAGAGGGCTGGCTACTCTTCTATGCACACCTGGGACACTCTAGAATTGGAAGGTTTGGCCTGAGGGACTGTGAATTGGTGAAGGGAATACTTCCTTGAGTGGGGTGTGTAGGCATTGTGGGTGCCAAGCTAGATAGATCTTGTAGAGGTATCCATAGCTCTGTGGTTGAGCTCACTAGCTTAGCAATTCTTCCTTTCCATTTCCTAATAGCCTGATAAACCCAACTGTAGTTTAGCTTGGCTGATTTGGTGTATCTTTGGGCTATGTGTGAGTCTGCTATTCCTTGATTCCTTGTAGAGATCATGCCCAGCTTGGGGGTGGCAGCGTGTGGAGATATTGATGACAACAACTGGCCTATGGTTGGGTGGAACGTTGCAGTTGCATAGCCAGTTGCTTGGGACTACTTTGTTAAGATAAGTATTCTCTTTTATAAATTCTGAAATGTCTTTATTTAATGGCTGTCACAGAAATGTTGAATGTATGTTAGATATTAAACATGATTATTATTTCCGCTGTGTTTTTCTTATAATCATACATCCCATATGTCTTTTATATTATGTGAATGCTTAGTTAAAAGTTCATGGGGCTAGATGCCCGGATTTAGTATCACGATCCCCTCCATCATGCTGGTATGATAGGAGGCGACTTTACAGAATTTGGAATCAAATATGATCCTTCCATTTTAGCACCAATTATGAGCTCAAACCTGGGTCATTAAATTTTTACTTTTTGTTTGGAAGGATCTCTTAAATTGCTTATTCTATAGGACACTTTTGCAAAAGATTCACTCCAATGCTCCCAACTTACCACCATAATAGAAAAAATGATACTTATACAGGATGGTAATCATTGTTTTCTCAAGCAATGCAAATAAGTTTTCATCATTATTTGCTATATATAGTAATTAACTGAAATGTAAATTTCTTTTAAGGTTGGTGACCCAAAGCAACTTCCTTCAATTGTATTATCTTAGCTCGCTAGCAAGTTTTCCTATGAATGCAGTATATTCAAACATCTACAACATGAATATTATCCTGTAGCAATGCTTAGTATGTAGGTAAAAAATTATCTGTGACAAGGTGTTATCAAATATATTCATCTTTCAACAGTTAATATACGTGCTAGAGATGATGCTATAAATTATATCCTCTAGCAGCATTTGTTAGCTTGTAAACAGTTCCACATTGGCGATTTTGGTGTTTCATTTAAAATTAATTTTTATGTTATTTAAAATTTTAACCTATAGAATAATATAAAGAGCCAGTCAAAAAACTTGTGGGCAGTTTTATCATTTCATTATGTAAGTAGTGTATTATCAAGCTTTTGTTACTAATTATGATTAGGCCATTGTTCATAATGATTGCAATGAGAGAAGGCCCATTCTACATCCTAGTGTGAGGGATACATGTAAAATTGTGCCTAATGTTGATGTGACACCTCGCATAAGCTCATTTAATATGACATTTAAAAAAAATAGCAGTACAGTATGGATGAGATATGTAACATCCGTGCTTATAAAAAAAATCAATAATGTAAAAAAAAGGAAAATGAAAAAAAATAATGAGGCATTGACCATGATTGACCATGACTATCCTCATTTAAAACTTTTATGGCTCTATATCATTTGCATTTCTTTAGTCCCACTATCCACCTAAAGCAAGTACAATCCTTTATCTGCATATGGTGCTAAAACATGTCAAATTTATATTCCGGCCTCTTTACTACTTGCAATAGCTGGAATCTCAAGTCAAATGGAAATGAGACAATCTTTTTAGTATTCTATTTGATTTGTCAGCTTGTCAGTACATAGTCCACTCTTCTTACGATTTCATACAAATGTAGACATAACTAGTTTGACAGAAATTTCATCAATTTCTAGACTCCCCTGGTTTAGTTTGTGTTTATCTTTATCTTTTGGGGTCTCTCATTTTTAACTTCATATAACTTGAGGCTATGAGAAAATTCTTTCCACTAGGATGCCAAAAGAACTTTTCGCTGATGTCTTTAATTCATGAAATTGAGCACCTAATGTAACCTATTAAACATTTCCATTCCTCTTCTTTTGTTGAATTCTAAGTTTTTCACCGGTGTCCCTTAAAATTTCCAATTTAATACTCTTCGGCCATGATATTTCTTAGAGTTACTTGAAAACATACTTGAATACTTGTGCAAAAACCATGGAACATCAGCCATTTTGTATAGTGAAATAACTATGTGAGGATAAATTGATGTAGGTTCAATGAAGCTTCTTTAAGTACCCTGGGAGGTACACTTAAAAGAGCATTATAAAGGGTGGGATTTAGTCAAGCATAATGGAACTAAACTTTAAAAGAAGATACTGACAGAATAATGTGAAAAATGGAGTCATATTAAGAGCTGATCTAAATTTACCTATTTATCTACCAACAATGTGTTCGACAATGAACAGATCAATGATAACTAAGTAGACTGCCAAGGTTCCATTCTCACTGTGGTTTTCCGTACCCAAATGGCATGAGTTTTGAAGGGATGAGGCCAGGTGCCGATAAAGGAAGTCTAGTCTATGTGGCATGTCGCCTTGGGACGTGTTTCCGGAAGCATTTTCCCAAATGTTCTCCAAAAAATAACCTAGTTGGCATTTATTGGTTTTGCTCAAGATTACAGAAAACTTGTAGCAGATTCTGTGTGAAGCCAAGGAGAATTATAAATTTTGTCATTTTAATTAGCTGAGAAATTGGAACTACATTTAGTAACGTTACCTTTCATTTTTCCATTCAGTGCAAAGAAATACTACACTTCAAAATGTTAACTTTTCAGAATTTACTTCAATATGATATAGGATCTTAACTAAGAGAACAACATGTACAGCAAATTTACAGCATATCAATCATGGACACAATAATGCAAGCACACAAGAGACATAGAGTTTACTTGGGGAAAACCATAAAGGTGAAAACCCCAATAAATTCCTCAGAGATAGATAGAGCAATGATACAACCAGAATACAAGAGATAGTCTTCTCCTAGAAGCAGAGCCTCCTCCTCCACAAGTGCGCCACTCTCCCAAGTGTGAGTGAGAGAATAGAATGTGTAAAATGAGAGAGACACACTCTCTATTTATACACTAACTTGACTTGACCTTTACTCAACTAGGTCGGCCTCAACTTAACCACTTAACATAATGATGACTGGGCCGACACCCAATAGGGTGGTCTAATAACCCTTTGACCCACATGGCCGAACCCCAATAGGGTGGTCTAATAACCCTTCGACCCACATGACTTATACATGGCCGACCCCAACAAGGTGGTCTAATAATCCATCAAGTATAAGTTATGACACTTACAATATAAATGACAACACTTCCATATAGACTAATAATAACATCTCTATAGGAATACAAACACTTCCATATAGAGGAATAATAACATCTCTATAGGAATACAATATACATATATGTGAAATACATTCCGAAGTTACATATACATCAACACTCCCTCTTAACTAAGAAAGGTATTTCTTGACACAGGTCTTCTAGCACAAGTCTTCTTCTCTGGATCATCGTCACTGGATAATCGTCATCGAGTCATCATCATCGTCACTGCTGCTGCTATCTCAATCAATATCTGAATCTACTCGTCATAGGAAGTTCTACAGAGCCAGTCCTTTTTCATACTGGATGTAGGCCCACCACCTGCAGGTTTTCATCATCACTGGCCATACTGTGGAATCCTCAGGACTTATTACGTGCATCACAAAACCTGGCTGCAGCATCCCAGGCTATTACGAGCACACAACTCTACTTGTTGGATCTCCCAGGAGCACATTACATGTGACCCATCACAAAACCTGGCTGAAGCATCCCAGGCTGTTACGAGCACATAGCTCTACCTGTCAGATCTCCCAGGACCACATTACATGTGATCTCACCACAAAACCTGGCTGAAGCATCCCAGGCTGTTATGAGCACATAGCTCTACCTGTCGGATCTCCCAGGAGCACATTACATGTGGTCCACCACAAAACCTGGCTGAAGCATCTGAGGCCTTTTTCATCCTGTCCAGATCTCCCAGGAGCAAATTACATGCAATAGGACAAAACCTCACAAGAGCATCTCAGGATGTTATGGGTACACAACTCCGACTTGAAGATTTCCCAGGGAACAAATTACATGTCCTCCCAGAGCAATGTCTCGAAAGAGCATCCCAGGATGTTATGGGTACACAACTCCGACCTATAGGATCTCCCAGACATGCTCATCTGCACAACCTAATCCACGGCCACAAAGTATCATCCTGATACTCACCATACATCATCCTGATGTACACATGATCATCCTGATCATCATCACTACATCGTCCCGATGCATGTCATCTAGAGAAGCTCGTCATCCATGATCATCCTGATCGTACAATGCATCCACCTGATGCATACCAAGTATCTACCTGATACATATCATCATATACAATGTATCTACCTGATACATACATAGATACATGATCCACACAATGTATCCATCAACATACATGATCTACCTGATCATACCTGATACATATACAGATACATGGTCCAAGCATCCAACATTATGCGTACACACATAAATGTAAATGATCCAACTGATCATATCCAGCATCCAACATGATGCGTACATACATAAATGTAAATGATCCAACTGATCACACAAAGCAGAAACTAGAACATCATCCTGATGCTCATCATCCAACGCTTACATCCACAGCCATGTGAAGGATCCTCCTTCCAGCATGCTTGGAATGGATTCAACAAATGTCTTCATCACTTCTTCCTTGAAGTGTCATTTATCTGAAGAACACCAAGCCTCTCTCTGAAGTACTGGAACTTCACTCTGGCTAGTGGATTCATCAGCACATCTGCAATCTACTCATCCGTCGCAACATACAGGAGCTTCACTGCTCCTCTCTGCACCATATCCCTGATATAGTGGTATTTGATCTCTATGTGTTTCGACCTGTTGTGGAACACTGGGTTCTCAGATAGCTTCACACAACTCTGGTTGTCACAAAAGATATAAGTAGTCTCCAACGGGAGATCAAATAACTCTGACAGTAGCTTCCGAAGCCATACTGCTTCACAACTAGCTGAACAGGTTGCAACATACTCTGCCTCATCTATACTCAGTGCTACGGAGGATTGCTTCCTGCTAAACCAAGAGATCACACCTGATCCCATACTGAAGCAGCACCCAGATGTGCTCTTCCTATCTGCAACACTACCTGCCCAATCAGAATCAACATAACCCTGCAGGTTAAACTTTTGATTCACTTCATACCTGAGACCATAATCAACTGTACCCTTCAGGTACCTCAGAATATGCTTTACAGCAACCAGGTGAACACTCCTCGTATCCATCAGGAATTGACTCAATGTGTTCACCACAAAGCAAATATCTGGTTTCGTGTTCGTCAGGTACATCAAGGACCCAATCATCTGACGATACATAGAGACATCAACTAACTCAGATGAAGCATCACACAGAAGCTTCAGTTTCGATGCCATGGGTGTGGCCATGGCCTTGAGTCCATCATCCTGAACCTCTTTAGGATCTCTACTGAATACTTCCCTTGTCCAAGGAAGATTCCATCTGCACTTTGCCACATCTCCATGCCAAAAAACAAATAGTGCATCATCCCCAAGTTATTCATCTCGAACTTGGAAGCAAGCTTCCGCTGCATGTTGGCAATCAATCTATCTTCACCTATAATAAACAGGTCATCCACATACAAAAGTAGTATCACTGGATTTCCTTCCTCAACCTTGTAGTAAAGGTTGGAATCCGCTTTACTCTTGTTAAATCCCAAACTGGATAGAAAGCTGTCTATCCTACCATACCAAGTTCTGCACATATATGAATCCCTGTCATGTGTCTCAGAACCAAGTGGCTGCTCCACATACACTTCTTCTTCAACTACCCCATTCAAGAAAGCTATCTTGAAATCCATCTGGTGTATCTTCCACTTCATCACTGCAGCCAGAGCAAGTACTGATCTAATGGAAGTGTATCTGGATACAGGAGCAAAAGTCTCTATGCTACCACCTGCAGCATGCTTGATCTTGTAGATCCTCTTGGAAGTCACTACAGACTCCCCTTCAGGTCTTGGGACTGCATCCCAAACATCTTCATGATCGACTGGTACTCCTCGATCATGGCATTCTTCCCAGATCCTAGGAACTTCAATATCTTCAATATTTTCAATAGATAACTTTGTTGCTGAAAAAATGTTGTAGTCCTTTTTGTAGGTGATGGTATACAATCTTTCCTACACATCAAGTTAAATTGCATGATTAGGAAACATCTCATAGTTTCCAGAACAACTTCTTACACACAAAGAAATATGTCATACAGTCATGCAATTATCTTAGCCAATGCTTCAATACAACATTTATCCATATTCCATAACTTTCTAGATGCCTTCCAATCTCTACCAAAACATTGTTAAGAGTGTGCACAACTCCTAACATGTCATCAAAGAGGTTTCATTCTAGATAAGTAGCAATGGAATGTTGTACAGTGCCATAGGCCACTTACCCATCAAATGCATATTAGTAGTATATTGTTCATTAATGCAATCATTCTAATATGCACAATACATATCCTAAGTCTAGGAACATAAGCATATACATCATTGAATAACATTATGTAAGAAATGACAATTCAAATACTTATCTTTGTTTCGTTGCTGGGTGGACTCCCTCTGAATCTTTGCAACTCCATTCTGATGTGGATTGTGAGAAGTGGTCAACTCCCTCTGAATATCTGCATCCTTGCAGAGAATACTGAAGTGTGATCCTTTGCTTTCTTGCAGGAACAACTGGAGTGTGCTCCCTCTTGATATTTGCTTTCTTGCAGGAACAACTAGAGTTTGCTCCCTCTTGATCTTTGCTTCCTTGCAGGAACAATTGGAGTTTTCTCCCTCTTGATCTTTGCTTCCTTAGTTACCTGTCTTTGAACTTATATCCATCCGTAATGACTATGCATGCTTGTTAGTATATACATAATCAAACATTCATTAGAATAATCTTAATATTATCAAAACACAATAATCTCAAGCATGTAGAGTTAGGATCATTTCAAACACAGATAATAAACATTAGTATTCAAGGTTTCAGGGAAGTCTTCTTTTACTCATGCATATTCTTATTTGATCATAAGACTCTTCTGATTAGTTACATCATCAATGCATAAACCCGTGATTACTCAAACCTATGACTTCATGAATAATCATTATCAACAACACAACAGTATAAGATCCTAACACAAGGTAGGATTCTAGCTTGATATAGGAAAAACATACTTGGATTAGCATGCTAGCTAGTTATGTCTAACATACCCGCATAATTTCTTCTGGTTCTCTTCAGTGACTTGTGCTAATAACCTGCATGTCTCATAAGTTAACCATTGTAGAACCAAGTTATACATACCTCGTAAGAGGATCTTCTATGTGATCCATGACAATGGATGAATCTTTGTCTTCATGTCACCATGATCATATGTTCTTGAAGTAGAACATGATTTTTCTTTCTTGGTGTACCTTTTATGTTAGCGAACAACATAAACCTCATACAACATCACAATGCATTAGTACATTCATAAGTGTCAAAACCTTAATCAATAAATATCTTCTATTAAGGTGATACGACAAGTCTAGTGATTAATCAAGATTGTACTGTAATGATATGAAGACAAACATATGATAAACTTAACCATGAAACATACCTGTAAGCCATACCTATCAAGGTTGTTTCTAATCTTCTTATGGAAGGCCTTAGCCTCATCTCCCTTTGAGACATGAACTTCTTCACTTATGCAGGTGACCAATCCATCTTCTTCTAGGATTAACCCAATCCACTTGATTTGCAAGAACTGGACCTAGAGATGGATTAGGGTTTGTCAAAGAAACCCAAAAAATTCAAACTTTGAATTTCAAACTTCCGAAAGGATAGAAATATGCGCATTGATGAGCTGATCAAGTTGGTATATTCAGAATTTGAAAACTTCAAAGTTTCACCCCTCGAAATTGCCTTTTAGATTTTCGGATTCATTGAGGAGGACCCTGAATTAGGGTTTGAGTTTCCCAGAGCTTCAGCCAACGAAAAGATTTGATTCAAAGCTCTAAGCTTCTATTTTTCTAAGGAGCTTCCAGCCGTGGTCACAGATTTCCAAAATTCCAATTTTTGCAGAAGCCCTAATTTTCCATCTTTCCGATCAAAGTCCCAAACTGGGGTTTGATCAAGCCCGGCCTTCTGCCCAACCAAAAAATCTGATATTGGCCTCTAAATTTCAATTTTGATGAGTAGCATCCAGCCGTGGTCTCCGATTACAAAAATTCCAACTTTATCCGAAACCCTAAATTCCGGAAGCCATGAATGAAGGTGCTTAAAAATAATTCTGTTTTGACAGAAATATGTACCTAATTGTTTCTGGTGTAACTCCAAACTTTTCGATCCACAGGGTCTAAAAATTTTTCTTGCGATAGCCTGACCTGTCATATTTCCATATCGATAGGTCTGACCTCAATTGGATTCTCTGAGAGAGAGTTATTCCAAGTGTCGTAACGTGACCTATTTATGGGATAAAACGGGAGAGCGAACTTGTATGGCGTGCCACGTGTCACTGGTTCAACTTCAGTCTCTGAAAAATTTTGCTGAGATATTACAGTCTATGTAATACCTGTCACTTTTTACGAAATTTTATTTGGAGCTTCCTAGCCCAAGTTATGACCTTTTTTCCAAGGTCACCTGTTTTTGACACAGATCTGGAAGAAGCAGAAACCCTATATTGTACAGATCATAAATCACAAAGTACAACGAATTATAGGTTTTCCTTTAGGCACAAGGTACATGGGGATCTGATCTTCGACCTATAAAATTTTCAGACCCGAAAACTTTGCCGGAACGGATTTATAGAGAAAGTTCTACGATGATTGGTTTTTGCTATATCAAGCCCTAGCATCGTAAGTGCAACAAGTGTCATACATGCCATATCATGCCTTCTTTCAGGATAGCTCTGATACCATGTTAAATTTTCAGAATTTACTTCAAGATGATATAGGATCTTAACTGAGAGAACAACATGTACAGCAAATCTACAGCATATCAATCATGGACACAATAATGCAAGCACACAAGAGACACAGAGTTTACTTGGGGAAAACCATAAAGGTGGAAAACCCCAATAACTTCCTTAGAGATAGATAGAGCAATGATACAACCAGAATACAAGAGATAGTCTTCTCCTAGCAGCAGAGCCTCCTCCTCCACAAGTGCGCCACTCTCCCAAGTGTGAGTGAGAGAATAGAATATGTAAAATGGGAGAGACACACTCTCTATTTATACACTAACTTGACTTGACCTTTACTCAACTAGGTCGGCCTCAACTTAACCACTTAACATAATGCTGACTGGGTTGACACCCAATAGGGTGGTCTAATAACCCTTTGAACCACATGTCCGACCCCTAATAGGGTGGTCTAATAACCCTTCGACCCACATGACTTATACATGGCCGACCCCAACAAGGTGGTCTAATAATCCATCAAGTATAAGTTACGACACTTACAATATAAATGACAACACTTCCATATAGAGGAATAATAACATCTCTATAGGAATACAAACACTTCCATATAGAGGAATAATAACATCTCTATAGGAATACAATATACATATATGTGAAATACATTCCGAAGTTACATATACATCAACACAAAACAACCCTTGGCAAAGTCCGTTTGACCTAAGGCAAGGCCAGAATAATTTCCAACCATTGGTCACAGGGTGGAATCCTAGGCAGTGATATTTCATACACAAGATAAGCCCTAACAACATGGGAAGATGTACCAAAAATACACATACATCAACTAATAGATCTCAGGGGAATTTTTTTTCGAAGATAAATCTTCGGGGAATTTTTTTTAAAGGTTTCCTTTGATCGTGAGCATATATCAACTAATAAAACTTAAAGGAATTTTTCTGGAGACTTCCTTTTGGCAGTGAGTAACTCAGTAGTGAGAAAATAATTAGAAGGTAATGAATAAAGGAAGAAGAGATGTAACTTACCCGAGCCACCTGACACAAAAGGTATGAACAATAAGGCTCCTGGTGTTTTTGTCCTTGTTCTAGCTGAGCCACTTGTCCAATGTTTGTACTAGCATTTTAGTGCCCTAATGTGCCCTGGAGCTCATGTAGTAACTCTTATCCCTCATGGGAAGATAGACCGTAATGGTGTGCATGCCACGACCCATTTACCACTCTGCAAACTCTCTCATATGTCTCTGCTCGGAGCCTACCCACCCTATCAACATAACTACAACTGGCACAGAGATTTTCCAATATTCTGTTGTTTGTTTTGCACTGTGCATTACATAATTTTTCTCCGCACCCGGGTTGGGGTTTGAGTTGAATATGTGTATTATTTGATTGCATGCTCCAATGTTGAACAGGAACTCAAATTCGTCCCAATCTAGAGGATAGTTCTATTGGAGTAGTAGTATTAATTTTTTATAATTGTTTTGGAAGGAAAACACCAAAAGGAAGAAGAGGACAAAAACCACCTTATTGTAATTATTTTTATTCTTTTCTCATCAATGCATTTGCACCCAAGCCAAATGAAGAAGCCATTGATTTGGATACGATTCTATCATAATTGGGGCTTTTTGATGGATATGTTTCTATGGCATCGCATCCACGACCACTGGCCTACAATCACTACAACCAAAGCTAATGCCTTCCCATTACAAACTCAACTAGGTGTAGGCTCAAGTTAATCAACCTAATTTTGGTCCCTATGCAAATCAACAATAACACTCCACACAAATAATGATGGGAGGTTGCAATCAACCGAACAAATTGAACTTATAGGAATTCAAATATGGCTATGAATAGTGCCACTAATCATGGTCATGAAATAATTGTGTGGAAGTATAGGTAGAACCAAGCTTCATCCTCTTGAGACTACAACATGCACAAATTTACAATGGGTTCAATGCCAAAGTGACAAAGCGAATTAGGATTCAAATGATAAACCAAATGCCAATGAAACCTAGCCATTAAATTGAGATCTAAGGTAGAGATTGTTAACAAATAGTGCATGCAAGGATTATTAATATTGAAATATGTATGTTAAGGTAACTGTTCGACAAATGGCATAAGATCCTCAATGCATTTCGGTTTATTAATCCTAATGAAATCTTTGGACAGGCAAAAAATCACACCACCCAACTTGTACACCAATGCCAAAGTTTTGTTACAATGTTACATGGTGGTGGGGTTTAATACCATAGGATGTAACTATTATAAAATTATAATATTTGCAACACCTCCCCAACATTATCACTATATATTATGATATGCTTGCACTTTGTTGTAATGCATATATGCAGTACGGTATGGTCTGCATATTTTGTAATGTGCATGCCAGAGTATACCTGTTTACTTTAGGTTTAGGTCACTTTGCACAAACGTGCACCAAGTTTATTACTATGATGTTTTTCTTTGTTTTGAAGGTACCAATTGAAACCAAAAGCAAAGTTAGAGAAAACAATCAAAACATCACTGCAACATAATTCGATGTGTACATCGGTGATTTGTATATAACACATGTAATTAGAGACACACATAACCATTGGAACTTAGTAAAAACAAAACCATAATCCATGCAAAGCAATATAATACTAAAATAAACATGAACACATCACCATAAATATAAAGTACATATAACCATATCACCCTTAAGTTCTTTTGCATTGTTATTGGTTTGTGGGATGGGCTTGTTATTAGTTTTTTCATGGAGTATTACACAAGTAATCTTAGAGCCCTGTCAAAGATGTTGTTGATTCATGCAATACTAGAGCAACAACTAATGTTATATTTGGGTTGGATTTGGGATACATATTTGTTATTCTTCCCATATTTACAGTTGCAATAGGCATTTTTGTCAGTTTTAGTTTGGCTTCCATGGATGGTATTGCAGTAGCATCTTTGGGCATGCTCAATACAATAGCAATTGGATTGGCCATTGTTCTTTATTGGATTATGAAAAGTTTAATGGGTGAGATAAAGTGAGCAAATTGATGTAAAAAGGGTGGGGGATATTCTAAATGAGTTTGAGACATTCCAAAAATTAACTATTGGTAAAGCACAATCAGGATTGTTGATGTTTTGTACAAGTGAATTTTGTTTTTGTTAATGAGGGGTTATCGAGTAATTGTTGCCGATGCACCACTTGTTGGAACCATCAAGGGTGGGTTAATTATTTTGAAATATTATTGGATGTTATGGATATTCACCATGTACATATTTATGGGGCATATCATGGAGGATTTTTATCACAACGTTTTACATAATATCGTCCAAGACAAGAATTTGAGATGGACCACATGAGCCATTTATTGCAGATTCTATGGATTTTGTAGTTAGTTAGATTGAGACACTTTCAAGGGCGATATTGGCATTTCGTTTGACTTTGAATACAATAATCACTTCCATTGGAAGATTACTACTTCTAGACTTTGAAATTTATATTATGGATACAAATGACCTATCTACCATTCAAGGGGAAGGTTTTAAATTAGTGGAATGTATTCATAATCTTGGATTCATAGTCCAGGAACAATGAAAGAAATCAATTCAAATATGGTTATAGATACAAGAACACATACAAATTATACTAAGTCCATATGATATATGCAACACTTTGTCTATGCATAAGCAAACTAATAAATATATTAAATGGAACTATTACTATTCAAGGACCCTTATAAAAGAAGTGATTTGGATAGTTTCCTACACCACTATGAGCAAAAGCATCAGGGGAAAAGGGTTGAACTCATTCTCTTTTGTAGGGGCTGATATGGAAAAAGGGTTGAGGAAATTCCGGCCCTATCATAGGGGCGATTACGTTATTCATTATATCAGCAATGCTAGAGCTGAAAGAAAGAATATGGAAACCAACTTGTCTTTGCAAATCATGTTGTCTTAGCATTTACAAAGAAACACGGTGAAGTACTTCGCACTGAAACAATTTATCGAAATGGTTCTATGCATTACTTGCACCAAAGATTCAAAGAGATTCAATATACACAGGGAATCAAATTAACTCATTGAATTAGAAACATTGGCCATTGGACACAATTCGTTGCCAATCTAGGCAATGAACTCTCCTCTCCACCAAAGCTAGGCAATGAACTCTCCTTTGAGCCAGTAATGAGATCTCTTCACTAAATGAAAGAAAACCAATGTTTTTTTAGGAAACTTATTGTTATTTTTTAGGCACAAGCTTAATTTCTTTGGAAAAGTATATGAAATGTTGAAAAATCACGCAGGTTTTTCTTAATAAAAATTTGTGGTGTGTCTCTCCATTCAAAGTTAACTAGTGATGGTTGAGTGGAAAACACATAATTTGATTTTGATCCCCACTCCACTAAGATTACTCTACTACAAATATATGAGAGGGACCCTCCATATATTTTTTGTTGTTGAGAGTTTCATGCAATTAATTTAAAATCAATCTTTTGAATCTTGGAATCAATGATGAAAAACAATATCATCTTCAATTCATCGACATTGTTCTTCATGATGGATTGTTGTTATAAATTGGTATATAGCATATTATCAAGAATCATGCCTACCCTATCTTGAGAACTATGATATGTTCCCCATGGCCTTATTTGGGGTGACTAAATGTGCAACTAGAACAATAGAGCTAGATTCTTAACTACCTTAGACATGAAAATGTTGTGAGTATTGATATTATCAACTAGGATTGATTGGAGTTGAATGATGGTGTTGTCATGCTCTATTTGTTTTAAAATAAAGATAATTGGTTGGAGGAGGAATTCCAAGAGAGGAAGGTATAATGGTATCAATGCTATATTTATCATTTTCAAGATGCAACAACATCATCATCATCATGTGTCGTTAGAGTCACTCAAATGTTGTAGGGACACTCAGATGCCATTAGGGTCATTTAGGATTAATTATGGTCTCTTAGTTTCCAAAATGGCCACTTAGGTTCGATTAAGGTCACTCGGGATCAAATAATGCTATAGCATGCATCATCCTCATCATAATCATTATCATCGACATCGTCATCATCATTGTTGTCCTTATCATAATGATTCTCATCATGGACATCAACATCAATGTCTAACACAACCCTCCCAATCTAACCCTCAACTCCAATAACTAATAGCCTATATCCCATCAATTAAGTAACTCATATGTTGAACTAGGCTCAATTCTAGGAGGAAAACTTGTGCTATTTTGGGAGCAAATTTAGGCGCAATACTAGGAGCAAAAACATGGCGGTACTTTGGGGAGCAAAACTAGATTCTACAGTAGATGAAAAACATGGCGCTAAACCTACGAACAACTAGGAAGCTAAATTGGGCGCTAAACATGGTGCTAATCCTGGCTTAAATCTTGGTGCAACTTGGGGAGCCAAACTAGGCGCATTTATTGGTTTAAACACTGGTGCAAAAGAGGAAGCTAAACTTGGCACTATGGAGGACGTTATTTCTGGCACTAAAGGAAGCAAAACTAGGTGTTATTGAGGGCATTATACTTGGTGTTATTCCTGGTGCTAAAGTGGATGCAATTAGCGTCCAATTTAGTGCCTAATTTCAAAAAAGGATGCAAAAAATGCCAAGAAAAGTGCCATCTCGTGAAATAGAGCCAACTTTTCCTAGAAAATCAAGAAAAATACACTAAAAGTGTTAGTGGAATCCAAAAAGGGAGCTAAAAGAGATGCTAATCACTAGGTTTTGTTGTAGTGTTAGGTTATGAGAACCACTATTGGTTTACATAATCTATAAATATTAAACCATGGTTGGTGTATTGGTTTACATAACCATGGACAAACCAACAACAACAATGACATCAACAATGGTGACAATGATGATCATGACGATCTCACATGTAGGCTAGAGATTCTTATGTGGTAATCTAGGTTAACATGCATGGACCATCAACCCCATGGAAAATTAATATGGCATTAGACCCTAAATTTAGTTCACATTCCATAGTCCAGGCCACGAGAACCATCCTTTGTGTTACAAATATTGAAATGGCCACCATAAATATTGCCACTAATTAGACATCGACCTAACACAACCAACCCATGTAAATGACTCATGCACTTGGCACACTTGATCCATGCAATGAATTCATGCACCTAGGAAGCTTCAACCTCTAACCCCCTCACTGTTGGGGCCAAGGTCGCAGCTATAGTAAAAGCTGCGAATTTTGAGAAAAAGCACGAGTATGGAAGGAAAGTGCTAAATTTTGGGACAAGCACTAAGTTTTGGGTAAGAAGGAGACGGTGCGCAGTACGGTGCCAGATGGATGATCTCAGCGCAGATCACGGAACGGAAATTGCGGAGCTCGCGCGCACGTCATCGAAGAATGAAGGTAGCTCAGCTACCATAATAAATAAGGCGATGGAGTAGAGGGCTCAGCTACCCTCATTTAAAGGCTTAGTACAGAAGTTATGGTTGCTCGGATCAAGGAGGAGCAACGGACCAGAGCATTGAAGGCGAAGGACGATCGCCCATACCCACAATCTGCGCCGGAATTCACGGAGCCTGCAGGAAGCGGCGACGTGACTGCAAGCGGCGCCTACAGTACACCTAGCCATGTGCGTGGTTAGGGTTTTTGGGAATCACTGTTGGGAAAGGCCCACAGTTTTGTAAAGGTGACCGTCATGGCCACCTATATAGATGAATCATTGTAATGGGTAGAGGTTCCCTCCCCCCTCCTCCCCTAGTTCCTTCAGTTCCGTCCTTTCTGGAGAGTTAGAGAGTTAGATGCTAGACTGTTAGAGAGCCAGTCTAAAGGATAGATCATGTGTTGATTATCCTTCACTGTATTTTCTACCCGGTGTGTAGAACTAGAGAGGAAATCGGATAGCCGAGGAGCTAATCCCTGAGTTGCCAGACAGTCTGAGTCGACGTCTGTGCCTTTGTAATCTCCATAGAGAGGAGACAAGCTTGAGAGAAGGGCTCCCAGCTGTGTGCGTGGAGTTTCCTGTAAGATCTAAGGCTGCAGCTGTGTGCGCAGCATATTGTATAACTCTATCATTTTCTGGTTAATATAAAACTCCTGTGGACGTGGTTTTCCTCGAGGAGATGAGCTTCACATATATCCTCTTGTTATAATATTTGCGTGAATGATAACTGTTTAAGATCATTACCTGTGTGTACATCTTTTGCTTCATCTTTGCGACTGTTTAAGTGAGTCGGAAAGGTCTCTTGATAGCTATAAGTGTTAAGTACCAAGAAGTAGTAACGCGCTGTCGCTGCAGCGAGCGAGGAATACGTTACGGCGCTGGATGCGAAGGGCGAGGAAGTATTTAGCGCGTCAACGCCAGGAATAGTTGCCTTCTGCGCTAGAGAGGAGAAACCGCGCAGTAGGCCGGCCAAGGAAGGAATCCGCGCAGCTGCGCCGAGCGGCCTGCGGGAAAGTCCGACCGCCGATATTTGAGGAAGAAGAAGATATACAGAACAATCTCCGCGTCACCACGGTTAAGGAAAACTGATTCCTTAACCCCCCATAGCCACTTCGGGTGAGACCTCGAGCTGCCGCGCAGCTCGTTGCCGAGAGGGCCAGTGCGCCAAGGGGTTTTGTTGCTGCGCTTCATTTAAACCCGAGTCTGCCCAGAAAAGCAGCCAACAAATGGTTCCGTTGCCTTGCGACTTGCTGTTGTGAGACTTGTTATTTTGGCGACGCGCGAGATTGAGGAACCAACAAATGGTTCCGTTGCCTTGCGACTTGCTGTTGTGAGACTTGTTATTTTGGCGACGCGCGAGATTGAGGAGCCAACAAATGGTTCCGTTGCCTTGCGACTTGCTGTTGTGAGACTTGTTATTTTGGCGACGCGCGAGATTGAGGAGCCAACAAATGGTTCCGTTGCCGCGCGAATGAGACTTGTTCTTTCAGCGACGTGTGAGATACTGTTGGAGCCAACAAATGGTTCCGTTGCCTAGTAACCAACAAATGGTTCTGTTGCCTCATGACTTTTTGATCACATTACTTCCATGGCTTTGAACCCTGTTGATTGAGCCAACAGATGATTCCTTTGCCTTGCGACTTGTTGCTGTAAGACTTACCAGTCACGCGACATCTGAGATTGTTGCTGAAGACAACATAAGGTTCTGTTACACTGAGACTTGCTCAGTTAACAAATGTGTTACTGGCATCCTACAGCTAAAGAAATTGGAGATTGGTTTGATTTAAAGGCTAAAGAGTTCGCTGAACAAGAAAATAGAAGCCTTACGCTTCAAACAGAAGACTGGTTACAGAAGTATATTTATGCTGACCTTTACGAAATTTTCTTTGTTACGTTTGCATTGGAGTTACACGCTTGGATAGCCAAGTTAGCAGATTCTAGACCTACGCTGCATGTTGATCAACCCGTCACGTGGACGCCTGAGCTAGTTAGTATTGTGAAGCGGATAGACAATCCTGTGTCCCGTGCAGTAGACTTTTGGTTGAATAGTCTACTGGAAGGTTTCATTACCGAATTTGCAGTCGATACAAGAAAGACTTTCAGTGAAGCTGAGAGGAGCTTCTTCCAAGTACACAGAGGTAAGTTCTTAAATTCTCTGAACTTATGGATTAAAATGCTTCTGTATGAAAAAGGAAAGCTATGTATTGCTTCTGATGAATAGCATAGACAAGTAATGTCCGTAGATTCTGATAGTGATCCTGAAGTTATTGGTTGCACTCGTAGTGGAAAACGATATAAAGTAGGCCTTGACCAATATTCCTTTGAATCTAGCCCAAACGATAGCCAAGTCCCTGGACCAAGCCATACAGAAAGACAAGAGAATGCTCATATCCCTTATTACCCTTTTACACCGCAAAAGCCAGACAAAGCTCAGTATAATCCTACAGTAACACCTTCTAGTAGCCCACACGGTACTTCTAGTACCTCTGTACCACCTTTGTTTAACCATCCCGACGGCACTGCTACAGTACCTCCACCTCAAACCCGCGCAAGAAGGATGGGTGATGACATGAAGCTACCAACTTTTAGAGGAACAGGGATAGAAGACCCTGAGCAGCACTGGTTCTTATGTGAAGCCATTTGGACAATTAAGCAAATTAATGATGATGCTGTTAAACTGGTTCAGTTAGCAACCACACTAAGAGATAGAGCCTTGAATTGGTTCATGAAATACTCAGCAGCACAGAATAGGACGCTTGCTGAGGTAAGAAATTCCATGATTAGAGAATTCAAGAAACCTAAATCAGAATCACAGTGTATAACAGAGCTCAAAGACATCAAACAGTTACCTACAGAATCAGTATGGGACTTTGACCAGAAGTTCAAAGCTTTGATAGATCAAGTAAGCTTCGAGTTTGCACCACAGCAGCATAAAGAATGGTTTATTGCTGCACTGCTTCCACACATTAGACTTCCCCTTATGCAACAGAATCTCAATACTCAGGAACAAGCTCTAGAAATGGCTATGAAACTAGAAGCTTCGCCAATTGTAGGAACAAGCAACGATGTTGCGCATTTACAGAACCAATTAGCAAACTTAACCTTGCAAGTGCATGATATTAAGAAAGGCAAGGAGATTAAGGAAGAAATTTGGTGCACAAAATGTAAATCCCAAGGTCATTCAAAGGACCATTGTCCCGTTTTCATAGACTATATTGCAACTGGAGCACCTAACCCTCTACCACAGGCACAAGGGCCTTGGTGTGAAATCTGTAGAACTAGAGGTCATAGACCACAAGAATGCCACTTGCTTCAGAAATATGTACAAACTCCAAAGAATCTATATTGTAATTTCTGTAAATCAGTAGGTCATGATGAGAACAATTGTAGAGCATATGATCTTATGATAGAAAGAAAGCATGATGTCTATCGGGTACAAGCCGAGACACAAGGACCCACAGCAGGTCCACCTTATGACCAAACTCGGGACGCCCGAGCAGGAAATTACAGGGGACGTGGACGCACAACAAACTTTGGTCATGGAAGAGGACAGATCACTTGTTATAATTGCGGAGAACAAGGTCATTTTGCTAGGGATTGCCAAAATCCTACAACCCTCTGCAGATATTGTAAATCTTCTGACCATATCATTGAAGAATGCCCTCAGTTACAGGCTAAGATGCAAGCAAAGACACCACAGGTAAATCAGAATATTCAGTTGATTGGAGCAGAAAAAAGAGAACCGGACCCTACAGTTAATATAGTGACACGCAGTGGAGCAACCACTGGTGCGCAAGAGATGGGAACGGGAAAGCAAGCGACGCAATGGGTGCGCCGCGCTAACATTAAACCAGCCCCACTTAACCTGCAGAAGCAAAAAGAAGCATTTAAGCAAGCTCAAGAGTATTTCTCAGATCCGAGAGCTTCAAGTTCTGCCGCAATTCCGCAGAACAATAGTAGATCGCAAGTGCTAAGACAAGACAACCTGGTACAAGAACAGGCGACTCCAGTTGGAAGGCCTGATGATGATGACGACGAGCATGCACTAGGCAGTGTTCATGCGTTCCTGCGACAATGTTTAAAATTGTTGCGCAATGAAAAAGCAACTCTAGAACTTCAACACCTGTTGGATCAGTGCCAACACTCTGTTTCGACGAACACACCGCAGCGTGCTGTTCACCAGATTAGGAGTCACATTAGAACTGGAAAAGAGATGAGGCTTACAGCGCAGATTGGAGCATTTGAAATGGACGAAGTCATGTTAGATTTGGGCTCAGAAGCCAATGTTCTCACTATGCATACATGGGAACAGATGGGAAGCCCTCAGCTTACAAGATCCCCTATCCAGCTAAGACTCGCAAATCAGCAACGAGTCTCTCCATTGGGCAGATTACCCAATGTACCTATTGATATTGAAGGAGTAAGAAGCTCTGCAGATTTTGAAGTAATCAAAATTATGGATGATAGTAGACCATACCCAGCGCTGTTAGGAATAGACTGGGCATTTGATAATTTGGCTGTCATTAACCTGAAGAAAAGACAGATGACCTTTGAGGATGACCAGATTAGGGTCATCGCACCTCTTGATCCTACTCAAGGACCAAGATATATAGAACCCATTCGCGCAGAAGAGGAAGCGCGCCACATGGAAAGTTTGTACCAGATGACTACTAACCACAGTGACTATGTCAACCCCACGGCAGATGGCCATATCAGCTGGCGATGTGATAGCTCGTGCACATCAGACTCAGATGCAGGATTGGAAAACTGGCAGAATCGTCTACATGAGGTTTCTGCAAGACGTTGCGCCATGATGACTAAATCCATTCGATGGATTGGCACAGAATTAATTGACACTCCAACTTTTGATGGCTTAACTGAAGTAACTAAATTCATACAGGAATATGAACAAAAGCTTCCAGAACCGCAGCGCATACAGGCACTAGATATAGCATTGCGCGCTACACCCGCAAGATGGTGGATTGCACACAAGGAGAATATTCATACATGGAAAGACTGTCGCAGATTGATACTGCGCAGATTTCAGGACACCACAGCCGAAGCGCTACGCAAATATGAAGGACAGAGTGACCCCAGGTCACACATTGAAGCATGTATTCAGCAATGGTCAGATATTCCGGAAGATGAATGGGTTCACCAATTCATCCACACATTGGATACAATCCCAAGGAATTGGTATACTGAAACAGAATTGCGCAAAGGCACTCTTACTTGGGCTCTTATGATAGAAAGTTTTCAACTTACATTCAGCTTTGAGTCAGAGCATCCAAGCATTGATCAGGCTCTGAAGTGTATTAAAAAGAAGGTATTTGAACCAGGTCTAGTAACAGAATATTCCCACCCAAATTGGGCTGTCCAGATAGAACATGCCCTGGAATGCTATAACTTCACCGCTGAAGATGAGGAGGACGATCCTCGCAACATCAATATCCCAGAATCAGAAGGGACACGCAATATTGAAGGTCCTGAGCTTGATATTCCTGCCATCGCAGAACACGTCAAGCTCAAGAAAGTTAACATTGGTACAGAAGCTGACCCAAAGTTTGCTTCTATAGGAGATTATTGGGATGATGAAACTGTTGCGCATGTTTCAGATTTATTACGTGACTACCAGGATATCTTTCCTACCAAGTTCACAGAAATGAAAGGAATCCTAGGAGACTTAGGAGTGATGCGCATACCTCTGAAACCAGATGCCAAGCCAGTAAAGCAGCGCCCATACAGGTTGAACCCGCGCTACAAAGAAAAAGTCAAAGAAGAAATTGATAAGATGCTTGCAGCAGGTATTATTGAGCCAGTAAAGGAAAGAGATTGGATTAGTCCTATGGTGGTCCAAGAAAAGAAAACGAAAGGTGAAATAAGAATTTGTGTCGACTTGCGCAAACTCAATGATGCATCAGCGCACGACCCATTTCCCACTCCTTTCACAGATGAAGTACTTGATAATGTTGGAGGACAAGAGGCTTACTCTTTCACTGATGGATTTTCGGGATATCATCAGATTAGAATCCATCCGGACGACCGCCACAAGACTACTTTTGCAACTGAATGGGGCTCATTCCAGTATACGGTAATGCCCTTTGGTCTTAAAAACGCACCTGCTATCTTCTCTAGAGTTGTTGTTGCTGTTTTTAAAGAATTTATCCACAAGTTTTTAGAAGTCTATTTTGATGACTGGACTGTATTTGGTTTACTAAAGAACCATATTGCGAATCTGCGCATGATGTTAGAAAAATGTAGACAGCATCAGATTTCCCTTAACTTGAAAAAATGTATATTCTGTGCGCCCTTTGGTATTTTGTTGGGACATATTGTATGCAGACAAGGACTCCTGATGGATCCTGCGAAGGTTGCCATCATTGCTAATTTACCTGCGCCCAACTCAGTTAAGCAATTGCGCACTACATTGGGACATACAGGATACTACAGAAAATTCATCAAAGGATATGCAAGGATCACAGCGCCTATGGAAAGATTGCTGAAAAAGGATTCGAAGTTCCAATGGACAGAGGAATGCCAACAGAGCTTGGACACACTTAAAGAAAAGATGATCACAGCGCCTATTCTAGTTTTCCCGGACTGGAGAAAACCTTTTCATGTTCATGTTGATGCTTCTTCCATAGCATTGGGAATTGTGCTTACACAGTCTGGAAAAGGAAATATTGACCACCCAATTGCTTACTCCAGCAGAAAGCTATCTACAGCTGAGAAGAACTACACCACTACAGAAAGGGAAGGATTAGCTATGGTGTATGCCCTACAGAAATTCAGACACTACCTGTTAGGAGCTCACTTTAAAATGTATACTGATCATTCTGCTTTGAAATATTTGGTCAATAAACCAGTATTAGGAGGAAGAATTTGCAGATGGCTACTGCTCTTTCAAGAGTATGATTTTGAGGTTATTGTAAAACCAGGCAGATTGAATGCAGGCCCTGACCATCTATCCAGGATAGAGTCAGGAGAGGAACCTACGAGTCTGGAGGACAATCTGCCTGACGCACAGTTGTTTTCTATCCAAGCAGCAGACGAATATTATTCTGATATTCTTGAGTTTCTCACTACCGGACAAGCGCCGGCTGAGTTTACAATCCAGCAGAAGAAGCAACTTGTTGTCAGAGCCGCAGACTTCACTTTGATAGCGAGCCAGCTTTATAAGTTGGGCCCTGACGAAATTTTGCGCAGATGTATCTTACCACATGAAAAGAGCTCTATCATCGCAGAAGCGCATTCAGGTACCGCAGGAGGCCATTTCGCAGGAAAGCCGACTGCGCAGAAGATATTAGCCGCAGGACTTTGGTGGCCGACATTGCACAAGGATACTAAGGAATTCTGTAAATGTTGCGATGTGTGCCAGCGCACAGGAAAACCCTCAAGGAGAGATGAAATGCCGCTAAGACCCCAGATCACACTGCGTGCTTTTGATAAATGGGCCATTGACTTTGTAGGACCTATTAACCCACCAGGAAAAAGAACTGGCGCAAGATATATCATTACAGCTACTGAATACCTCACCAGATGGGCTGAGGCGAAGCCAGTTAAGAACTGCGACGCTGCTACTGCCGCGCAGTTCATTTTCGAGAACATTATCACTAGGTTTGGATGCCCAGTGATCCTCATGAGTGATCAAGGTACACATTTCCTCAATGAGACTATAGAGGCCCTTACTGAAGAATTTCAAATTAATCACCATAAGAGTACACCCTACCATCCTCAAGCTAATGGTACGGTGGAAGCATTCAATAAGATCCTTGAGAATGGCCTGACGAAGATCTGTAACCAACAAAGAGATGATTGGGACCTTAGAGTCACAGCTGTATTATGGGCTTACAGAACCACTTGCAAGAAACTAATAGGTCACACACCTTTCAGCTTGGTGTATGGACAAGAAGCAGTTATGCCCATGGAATACATTGTTCCCAGTCTCCGAATTGCGCAAATAACAGAAATGGCAGATCCTGATACTATGAATGAAAGACTTTCCCAACTACTTGCCTTAGAAGAACACAGACTTTTGGCCGGATTTCATCAACAGGTACAGAAGGCAAGACAGAAAGCTTGGCATGACAGGAACATCAAGCATAAGCACTTTGAAGAAGGAGACTTGGTACTCCTTTATGATAGTAAATTCATCAAGTTTCCAGGCAAGTTTCGTGTACATTGGTTAGGTCCTTTTCAGGTAATAAAAATAACAGACGGAGGCGCAGTTCAGCTTGCGAAGCTGGATGGAGAATTCCTACCTACAATGATAAACGGGAGTCGGCTTAAGCTTTATTGCGACGGCCACTCCGCCCTGTCGACATAATATATTACTCAAGAATGCAGATGCCCAGTGTAGTTGAAAGAGACATCGCATTCAGTCTACACGGAAGCTGCGACACACCCTCAGTTCCAGCTTCCTGCGCAGTTCCTTGAAATATCCGCGCATCCTGAATAAAAATTGCTTGAAGAGAGCTTATCGGTGCGCTCTGGCGAAGTTTTGTTTTTGGATCGTTGAACTATCGCTCTTGCGGAGTTCCCTTTGATAATTTGTCGCTTGAAAATTTTTGTCATGGACCCATAGAGGCACAGTTTCCTAAGTTGAAATGACCCGTCGGAAAGTTTGAATTACAGCAGTTATATAGCCGCGTTTGAATAAATGAAGGATAAGGCCGCTATTTAAGTCCAGCCGCTCCGACGGATTCGGCTTAATCTCCGAAAGATTTGCATTTAACTTAGGCGCCGAAAGCATTAGCTTCTCCCGGAAGGCTGTCAGAACCCGTCAATCACAATAAATGCACCGCTACGGCAAGGAGGATACCGTGTTGTCAACTCATCTGTAGCCGCCTATATCTACGTTACCCCACTTGATCGCATTTACTATCCCCGCTGGCTATAAATACCTCACACTTGTATCATTTTCGGGTTACTGTCTCGAGTTGCATAGTTGTGTTTGAAGATCCAAAGCATTGTTTTCAGAGCCGAGTGTGCAGAGTATTTCCCCTTGTTTTCAGCATCTATACCCCACGCAGTCCCGCCATTTGTTGTCCAGAGTTTTGTTATTTACATTGGTTCACAACGGAGAACTTATCAACTGAAGAAGTTGTTCGTCAATTTCTGCGCCGAGGCTTAGATTTCGGCATGGCCACTCCGGTGACGGCTTCGACCTACGTACACCCTGGTGCTACTGATCCCAGAACATCTCCAGGCACAAGAGCATCTCAGCAGCAGCCGGAGGAACCTGTTCCAGAGCCGCTCGCGTCTATGGTGAACTATATTCCGCCGCGTCCAGATGATGCACCGGATGTACAAATTCCGAAGAATGCAAAGTATCCAATTCCGCTACCGCCACTACCGGCTAGTGTGCGGGTAGAAGGCCAACTATTGGGAAACATTCCATTGGTTAAATTCTCTGATTTTAACCTTGGAGACTATAAGACATATCCTCAGTTCCAGTTGGACTGATATCTGGATATCGTCCATAATCCCACCAGAAAAGTTGATGAGTTTATCCCGAAGGGATTTGCAGCAAATCTTGAGCGCCCTGGACTCTTGAATTTGTTGAAGCTACCGCACTTTGGGCGTAGCAATGAAGTGAACGCAGTCGTTAAAACACTGCTATCCTGCGTTCATGGAGGTTACCTTTGGCTCGGGAGGCCAATTGATCTAAATGTTGATTTGATACACCGCATCACCGGTCTATCTAAGGCTGGTAAGGATCCCAATATCCATTTTGTGGGGAAGGAGAAGGACCGAAAATTAGCTGCAAAGCTGGTCCAGAAATATAACTTGACAAGAGGAGGTCGGGCTTATGACCTCACGACGGTAGAAGATGAGGCACTTCGCTTCACAGGAAGTCTGCTTGCAGGCAGACTTCTCACAAAGTGCCGACCGAAAGAAGTTACTGGAGCTGTCGTCGAGCTCGCTATCGCAGCTGCGGAGGGAGAACAGTACAACTGGTCTCTCTTCTTGCTGAATTCTTTTTTGGCTGATTGCCTGAATGTGCAGGACAATGCAGGCCAATCATTCCATTTTTCGTGGCTTCTAATTTTATGCGCTCTCGTCGGGTGGAAGGAGCCCCCGAATACTCAGTTCCTTCCGCGCCGCGCAGGAGAGGTTGCCGGCATGCGCTACATCAACCTCTGGGATTCCCCTAATCCCGCGAAGCGCAAGATGAATCGCGCTGTCTTTTGTGAGTACTACTATCTCCTCCGAGATACCATACAAGATATGCCAAGGCTGAGCGAGGAGACAGCCACATTGTATGACGGGAAGTTGGCTTTTACTGCCGACATCCATCAACTTTACCTTCGGCCTTGCGACATTCCAGGTGACTGGGCGCTAGGTCTTTACAGGATGACCACAGAAGATGTCGAAGAAACCATTAAGTCGTGGTCGGACGAATGGAGAGCAGCAGCTGACATCGCACCTGTGATGCCACCCGCCGCTGCGCAAGAGAAGGATAAGGGCAAGGAATCCCCTGAGCAAAGAAGCGATGAGGGCTCAACAGAACCAGCCACCAAGAAGCAGAAAGTGTCGCATCCCACTGAGGCCATTCCCTCGGAGGTCGACAAATACTTGAGAGAGCAATTTCGTGAGATGAGGAACATGCATGCTCACATCCGAAGTGCTCTAGACTTACAATTTGTAGAATTGAAAGGTCTCGCAGGAAGAGTTGCGCAGACCCATGCGCCAGCATCTACTTCGCAGGCGCCACAAGAAATTCCAACTGATGAGCGAGTTGAAGAACTCACAGAAAGGCACACTGTCGTGCATATTCCGCCTACCAGCATGACACTTCCAGATCCTCTAGCTGAACTACAAGTAAGCACAGTTGGACCTGTAGAAATAAATTTGTATATGATTCCTATAGAAACTCTACAGCTAGTACAGGAGAAAGTTTCTCTTGAGTTGAGAGCTAGAGAGCTCTCTACTTTCCAGGAAAACCAACGACTGCAATCGCAGGAGATAGAGCTGAAATAAAGTCATAAGAATATCTCTGCGAAGCTTGCACTCTATGAGGCGCAAGACACCGGCATCAGAAACGCAATAGAAGAGATTGCCCAGGAACTGCCGGCTTGCGAGATTCAACCAGACCTCCCTCTGGTTGCAAAAGTTCAAATTATTGGAGGAAGGGTGAAAACCCTGGAGCAAGAAATAGTTGCCATGGCAGAAGGCCATAAAACCCAGATCGCTGAGCTAGAAGCTCGCGTTGCTGCGCATCTTACAGATGATGCGCAGGTACAGTTTGAAGCACTGAGCAGAGCTTCCACACAGATGAAAGATCGAGTACAGGAAGCCAAGAATCTGATGAACCAGGCTATGGAAGCTTGGACAGAGCTTGTGAACCTCCCTTTTAAAGTGGGACTGTCAGAACAAGTGCAAGCTGCAGAACAATCTCTCACTGTTCTGAATGAAGAAGCTAAGTCCTTAACAGGCTTGCCAAAGATGAAGAAAATGGGCGAAGTGCGCAAAATGCAGCAGCAACTGCACAAGCTCAGAACTGAAGATGAGAAGCTCACCAACAGCATTCAGCCATTCATGGATGAGTATGCTGAAATCGTTGGCCAGATTGAGACAAAAATCAAAGAGATTGCTGAATCTCAGGAGATCATTGATACACTCGCTAAAGACGAAGCAACCGCAGAAACGGTGCAAGCAGCTGACGAGTGTATTGAGGAATTGGACTTCGCTATTGCGAAGTGGAAGAAAACATTCGCGGAGACCCAAGCCAAAGCAGATGCGCAAATCAAGAGACCACACGCTAGTGCGAGTGGCTCGAGGGCGAGCCACAAGTGAGTGTTGGGGGCCTGTTGGGGCCAAGGTCGTAGCTATAGTAAAAGCTGCGAATTTTGAGAAAAAGCACGAGTATGGAAGGAAAGTGCTAAATTTTGGGACAAGCACTAAGTTTTGGGTAAGAAGGAGACGGTGCGCAGTACGGTGCCAGATGGATGATCTCAGCGCAGATCACGGACCGGAAATTACGGAGCTCGCGCGCACGTCATCGAAGAATGAAGGTAGCTCAGCTACCATAATAAATAAGGCGATGGAGTAGAGGGCTCAGCTACCCTCATTTAAAGGCTTAGTACAGAAGTTATGGTTGCTCGGATCAAGGAGGAGCAACGGACCAGAGCATTGAAGGCGAAGGACGATCGCCCATACCCACAATCTGCGCCGGAATTCACGGAGCCTGCAGGAAGCGGCGACGTGACTGCAAGCGGCGCCTACAGTACACCTAGCCATGTGCGTGGTTAGGGTTTTTGGGAATCACTGTTGGGAAAGGCCCACAGTTTTGTAAAGGTGACCGTCATGGCCACCTATATAGATGAATCATTGTAATGGGTAGAGGTTCCCTCCCCCCTCCTCCCCTAGTTCCTTCAGTTCCGTCCTTTCTGGAGAGTTAGAGAGTTAGATGCTAGACTGTTAGAGAGCCAGTCTAAAGGATAGATCATGTGTTGATTATCCTTCACTGTATTTTCTACCCGGTGTGTAGAACTAGAGAGGAAATCGGATAGTCGAGGAGCTAATCCCTGAGTTGCCAGACAGTCTGAGTCGACGTCTGTGCCTTTGTAATCTCCATAGAGAGGAGACAAGCTTGAGAGAAGGGCTCCCAGCTGTGTGCGTGGAGTTTCCTGTAAGATCTAAGGCTGCAGCTGTGTGCGCAGCATATTGTATAACTCTATCATTTTCTGGTTAATATAAAACTCCTGTGGACGTGGTTTTCCTCGAGGAGATGAGCTTCACATATATCCTCTTGTTATAATATTTGCGTGAATGATAACTGTTTAATATCATTACCTGTGTGTACATCTTTTGCTTCATCTTTGCGACTGTTTAAGTGAGTCAGAAAGGTCTCTTGATAGCTATAAGTGTTAAGTACCAAGAAGTAGTAACGCGCTGTCGCTGCAGCGAGCGAGGAATACGTTACGGCGCTGGATGCGAAGGGCGAGGAAGTATTTAGCGCGTCAACGCCAGGAATAGTTGCCTTCTGCGCTAGAGAGGAGAAACCGCGCAGTAGGCCGGCCAAGGAAGGAATCCGCGCAGCTGCGCCGAGCGGCCTGCGGGAAAGTCCGACCGCCGATATTTGAGGAAGAAGAAGATATACAGAACAATCTCCGCGTCACCACGGTTAAGGAAAAATGATTCCTTAACCCCCCATAGCCACTTCGGGTGAGACCTCGAGCTGCCGCGCAGCTCGTTGCCGAGAGGGCCAGTGCGCCAAGGGGTTTTGTTGCTGCGCTTCATTTAAACCCGGGTCTGCCCAGAAAAGCAGCCAACACTCACCTCATACCTAACCTTAACATCTAGCCCTAAACCGAATAACATGATAAATTATAAACCACTTAACCACTAGTACCAACAAAACCAAAACCCCTTTCCCACTAACCCACTGATCCCTTAGGTTCCTCGCTTCTAATCCAAAAACTCCCCAAAGTCTACCACATTATGAAATTGTAGAAAATATCCCCTTAAGTCATTGTCCCTCTAACCCTAACCCAATCACTAACATGCCTACTGCACCAAATCAACACACTAACATAATAAACTTTGACCTTGGGTTATTTATAACCAAGGTCTTAGATCAAAGACTTTGACAGCAAGGTTTGAATGATCACTGTATGGGATTTTATCAAACTAAAATTAGTGCAAAAATAAACACAAGAACTTAGACTATAAACAAAATATTCCCTATATAGGGTATGTATGATGACACAAGTCCCTATGCATGGCCCATGAGTCTCAAAATAAAGTTTTATTGCCCAAGAACCTACATTTTGTCCCTAGACCATAACATAGGCTCTTAGAACCATCCACGACATGAAAATACTAAAACAAATGACAATGTGTTACTCAAAAGCTAAATATTCCTTGCCTATGGCCTATGTGGTGGTATAGAGAAACTCCCATAGGTCACAAGACCTTGAGGTAACTACCAGTGATTATAAACTAGATTTTGATCTAACACCATGGACACCATGGATTAGGCTTCAAGAACCATCCATGATGATGTAAATATTGAAATGGCCACCATACCCACTTGCAAGCTAAATATTCCTTGTGTAGGAATCATGTGGTGATTAGGGCCCTACACATGGCCCATTAGCCATAAAGGATAATCTTATGGCACACGAGTTTATATTTTGACCATGGATCATGGAAAGTTGCAGTGTGAGAACCATATTTGATGCGAAAAACCTAGCATGACTGCCTCAATTATAGAGCTCTAATGGGATATGGTGTTGAATGATGATGCACACCCTTCCTAACACTACAATAGCTTTTATGTGCTTAGCTCCAATGTTTTGATGAGATGCATTGTTGAACCCATGTGACACACCTAACCCATGTACATAAATGACTTTTAGGGGGTTTTAAAAAAACTTCCTCGAAAATTTCAATTCGCATGACTTTTAGGGGGGATTTCAATAAACCACCTCCAAAAGTTCAATTCTCATTTCTCTTAAGGGGGGTTTCACAAAACAGCCTCCAAACGTTCAATTATCATGACTTTTAAGGGGGGTTTTTAAACAACTGCCTCCAAATTTTTAATTTGCATGACTTTTAAGGGGGGAGTTCAACAAACTACCTCCAAAAGTTTAATTCTCATGACTTTTAAGGGGGATTTTGAAAACCTGTCTCCAAAAGTTCAATTCTCATGACTTTTAAGGGGGGGTTCCAAATAACCGTCTCCAAAAGTTCAATTCTCATGACTTTTAGGGGGGGTCCAACAAACTGCCTCCAAAAGCTTAATTATCATGACTTTTAAGGGGGGTTCCAAACAACCTCCTCCAAAAGTTCAATTGTCATGAGTTTTAAGGGGGGTTCCAAAAAACCGCTTCTAAAAGTTCAATTCTCATGACTTTTAGTGGGGGTTTTGAAAAACCGCCCCCACAAGTTATGAGAATTGGGCTTTTAGGAGGGCTTTCAAACAACAGCCTCCAAAAGTTCAACTCTCATGAGTTTTAATGGGGCTTCCAAACAAACTGCCTCCCAAAGTTCAATTCTCATGACTTTTAGGGAGGGTTTTGACAAATTGCCCCCAGAAGTTATGAGAATTGGGCTTTTAGGGGGGGGTTTTCAAATAATTGCCTCCAAAAGTTCAATTCTCATGACTTTTAAGGGGGGGGTCCAAACAAACCGCCTCCCAAAGTTCAATTCTCATGAATTTTAGGGGGGTTTTGACAAACTGCCCCCAAAAGTTATGAGAATTGGGCTTTTAGGGGGGTTTTCAAACAACCGCCTCCAAAAGTTCAATTCTCATTACTTTTAAGGGGGGTTCCAAAAAAACCGCCTCCAAAAGTTCAATTCTCATGACTTTTAAGGGGGTTTTTGACAAACCGCCCCCAAAAGTTATCAGAATTGGTCTTTTAGGGGGGGTTTTCAAAAACCACCCGCAAAAGTCAAATTTCAGGACTTTTGGGGGCGGATTTTAAAAAACCGCCCCCAAAATTCCAATTTCCATGACTTTTAGGGGCGGTTTTAAAAGACCGCCTCCAAAGGTCTGAAAAAACTTTTAGGGGGGGTTTTACCAAGACCCTCGCAAGCCAAAACCGCCCCTAAAGGGCTATTTTGTTGTAGTGTGGATTACAAACCAAGTTCAGTGGTGTATCACTTCACAAACTTGATTGTTGGAAAAAACATCCATCTATAGACAATGTCAAGCAAGAGCTCAACCAAGGTATGCTACTTCCCGCCTCATTTAGAGCATGAGAGATTGATGGAGACAATTAGCAATAGAGAGGATCTAGATGGATTTATTGAATGAGGTCAGTCAAGTTTACATAAGAGATAGAATTGCATCAAAGAATGTTATGTTCTACATCAAGGTATGTGTAGTTTTATGTTATTTTGTTGGTACATGCATTTTTTGTCGGTACATATATACATACATGTGTTATTTTTCATGTTTTAATGTAATACAAAAAACAAAGCTTGTTGTGCATTTTTCCAATATTTTATCAAACCCTAGTTTGATGCCCTCTTTGTTTTTTGATTAAGCGACCCTCTTGGGAAGAAAAATACTCGTTTGTTTATTTTTTATCATGTCTTCAAAAACCCCTTAGGATATCACTAAAATCCTTCTAAGTCATTCTAAAACCATCCTCCATCACACCACTTCTATCTCCCCTCACTTAGCTCCACCCATACACACTTTACAGTCATCAAACATTAACAAAGATACTTCATAGTCACTTGTATCCTACCCCTAAACCAATATTTTGAGGTGTACATGTGTGTCTACTTCTAATTCATGTACACGTGTGTCCCGCATTGGTGGAACAATGTCGGCTCTGCCCATGCCAACCCTTCTCGGTTTTCTTTTTGCACCCCAGGCTCGAATTGACCTTGTAATACTCACATTATCTAAGACTCTTGAATCACCCTCAACAACGTCCTCCATTAAGGCATCACACATCCCTAATGAATAAGTAGAACCTAGGTCACCTGACACAAGGACACGGGAGAAATCTAGTTAACTAGTGCACATCATTGAAGCAAACAATTCCAGTTCTCTCTTAATTAAGTGAAGTATTTCTTAATCACTAAAGTGAAAAATTCGAGTTCTCTATTATCTTAACATATCTAATTTTTATCTCTTGTCTTATCTGCATGATCCACTTGTGTCATATTTAATTTATTTATCATATCAATATACTAAGGAGATTTTTCTAATGATGTGACCATCTTGTTCTACTATCGTTCCAAGTGGTCATATGCTAAAGTGATTCACTCTAAAGTGTTGAAATATTGTAACTTCAAAGAATATTATATTTGTATATTATTTATTCCGGAGATGTTCCATACCTCCGATGTGATTATACTATAAATCCGGAGATGTTTATTCCTCCGAGTTGGGTGTGGTAACTAGGGTTATTAGACCCACCATGTGGGGGTCGTCCCAGTCAGTTATAATGGGGTATTTAACCTAATGGTTAAATACGAGCCTACATGTACTTGTGTAAAATACATATCAGAGTAGTGTATAAATAGAGGAGGTGTGTTCCTCATTTGATACATTCACTCACTTGAGGATAGCGCACTTGTGGAGGAGAGGTCTGCTATTGTGGAGGAGGAGATCATGTCTCAGGGTTTCATCTTTGTATATTTATGGTCATCTATATTGAGGAAGCTTTGCTGGGTTTTCTACCCCATGAGGGTTTCCCAGGATAAATCTCTGTCTCTTGTGTTCATGCTCTGCTTGTTGTTTCTTCAGTGATCCTGTATATGCTATTATTGTGAAATGGAATGTAATGCTGCTATTTTCTGTCTTATCATATTAAATCTTAACATGGTATCAGAGCTAACCTGAAGGAAGACAAGGTATGGCACTAACGACACTTGCTTTACTTACGACAATTTGAAGGTTAGGGTTTTACATAGCAAAAACCAGTCATCGTAGCACTTTCGCTATAAATCCGTTTTGGAGAAGTTTTCAGATCTGAAATTGTTACAAGACGAAGATTAAATCTCCAGGTACCTTGTGTCCATAGGACAACCTCTAATTCGTTGTACTTTGTGATTTATGATCTGTACAATATAGGGTTTCTGCCTCTTCTAGATCTGAGTCAAAATCAGGTGATCTTGGGAAAAAGGTCATATCTTGGGCTAGGAAGCTCCAAATGAAATTTCGTAAAACGTGACAGGTAGTACACAGTCTTTAATATCTCAGAAAACTTTTTCAGAGGCCGAAGTTGAACCAGTGACACGTGTCACTCCGTACAAGTTCGCTCTTCTGTATTATCCCATAAACAGGTCATGTTGCGACACTTGGAATAACTCTCTCTCAGAGAGTCCAATTGAGGTCAGACCTGTCAGGATGGAAATATAACAGGCCGAGCTACCTCAGGAAAGTTTTTCAGAGGCCGAAGTTCAAACAGTAACACGTGGCACGCCGTACAAGTTTGCTCTTCTGTTTTATCCCAAAACAGGTCACGTTGCGACATTTGACATAACTCTCTCTCAGAGAATCCAATTGAGGTCAGACCTGTCAGGATGGAAAGATAACAGGTCAGGCTATCTCAAAAAAAATTTTCAGACCCTGTGGATTGAAAATTTTGGAGTTACACCAGAAACAATCAGGTACATATTTATGTCAAAACAGAATTATTTTTGAGTACCTTCATTCATGGCTTCTGGAATTTAGGGCTTTGAAGAAAGTTGGAATTTTTGTAAACGGAGACCACGGCTGAATGCTACTCATCAAAATAGAAATTTAGAGACCAAGATCAGATTTTTTGGTTGGGCAGAAGGCTGGGCTTGATCAAACCCTAGTTCGGGACTTTGATCAGAAAAGTGGAAATTTAGGACTTCTGTAAAAATGGAAATTTTTAAAATCTGTGACCATGGCTGGAAGCTCCTCAGAAAAATAGAAGCTTAGAGCTTTGGATCAAACATTTTGATTGGGCAGAAGAGTGGGATTCATCAAACCCCAGTTCAGGGTCACGTCCAGTGAATCCGGAAGTTTCAAAGGAAAAATTGAGGAGTGAAACTTTGCAGTTTTCAAATTCTAAATATATCAGTTTGATCAGCTCATCAAGGCGCATATTTCTATCCTTTCGGAAGTTTGAAATTCAAAGTTTGAATTTTTGGGGTTTCTCTGACAAACCCATATCCAGCTCCAGGTCCAGTTCTTGCAAATCAAGTGGATAGGGTTAATCCTAGAAGAAGATGGATTGGTCACCTGCATAAGTGAAGGAGTTCCTGTTTCAGAGGGAGATGAGGCTAAGGCTTTACATAAGGAGATTACAAGCGATCTCGACAGGTATGACTCATCGAGGTATGTTTTGAGATTTGTTCATGATTAAGTTTATGGTATGTTTGTCTTCATGTTATTACGGTTAGTACAATCTTGATTTTAGATTTGTTGTATCACCTTAACAAAATTATGAATGCATGATAGAAGATATTCATTGGTTAGGGTGTTGAAACTTATGATTGTACTAATGCATTATGATGTTGTGTGAGGTTGATGTTGTCTGCTACATCACAAAAGACAAATCAGGTTCCATGACCATGAAAAATTGAAGACAAAGACTCATCCATAATCTTTGTTCTACTTACGAGGTATGTATGACTTTGTTATATTATGCTTAACCTATGAGACATGCAGGTTCTAGCTCAGGATCTCTAAATCATTGAAGAGATTGTTTAGGTATGTTGTACATAACCAAGTAGGTATACTAATCCAGGTATGTTTCCCATGAATCTTACCTTGTGTTAGGATCCCTTATATAAGTATACTTGGAATGATTGGTTATGCTTATTCATAAAGTTAGTAATCAAGGGATTATGCATATTATATCTTTTATCTTGATTGATGATATGCATGAGTAAAAGAAGACTTCCCTGAAATCTTGAATACTAATGTTTATTAACTATAATCATGACTATACATTTTCAAGATTATTTAGTACTATAATGTTTTGATAGCATTTAGAATATACTAATGAGTGTATGTTTGTGTATGAGATCATGAGGATGACTCTTGAGCATGCACAGTGGTACAGAATGAATAGAAGTTCAAAAGACATATAGAAGATCAAGCGGGAGGCAGCCACACAAACATAAAAGATAAGTATTTGAGTTGTTATTTGAAATGGTAATAATATTGCCTGTAATAGGTTGTATGCATATTTGTATTCCTAGAATATATGATGCTGAGTGTAAACATTCATAGAGAATTGAACAGTATACAACTAATGTGCATATGATTGGTAAGTTAGACAAACATTCCAATGTTGCTTGTCTAGAATGAAACCTCTTTGCTGACATGCCGAGAGCTGTGCACACTCTCGATAGTATGTTCTGGTAGAGATGGAAGGCATCTAGATAGCGACTGTATGCATACAGGATATGGGAAAGTGTTGTGCCAAAGTATTGGTCAAATTAGTTGCATAACTATATAAATGATATATGTATGCATAATAGGTTACCATGTAAATATGATTTGATGATTATGAAGTATTACTAATCCTGTACTTAATTTTGATTTGTAGGAAAGATCATGATGAATGATGAACACTGAACAAGCAATGGATGTTCAACAAGAAGATTTACAAATCAAACAAAATATAGAAGGCTCATGGCTAGAAGATTCTCTTAGAAAGAGGAAGAGAATCATGATGAGATGTTTGCTCCAAGTGGCTAAGCTAAGACCATTCTCTTAATGGTGTAATTAAAGAAGAAGTGTGAATCAGGTTCTATATGGTTCCCAGGATCGATAATCAATTGATGAGCTTAATGATCACCATGGGTGATATGGATCTCAACCTTTGCTACAAGGTTGAATATGGCTTCTATACACATATGACATGGATGCAAGAAGGAACTCACCACAGAGTTCGAATGATGTTGAGGCTCATATCAATAGACCCATCTGATGAGAGATGGCACAGATAGATGACTGTAGAAATGAAATTGAAAGATCTTAGATTGATGCATTACTTTCTAGGTCTAAAAGTATGAAAAGTCTCAGAAGGAATCTCTCTCAACCAGAGAAAGTATGCTGAGAAATCTTGAGAGGACTTGATATGTTGGAATGGCCACTCTTATGGATTCCAACTTAAAGCTGTTAGGAGATGACTCATCAGAGTTAGTGGATATAACTCTATACAGTCAAATTATTGGGTCATTGATGTATCTAACATATACTAGGTTAGATATATGCTTTGTTGTGAACACCTTGAGTCAGTATCTAGTGGAAACTAGATGTGTTCACCTGATAGTTGCAAAGCATGTGATGAGGTACATAAAGGATACGATAGAATTTGATCTATGCTATCTTGGAGATCATGACGTTAGATGGCTAATCAGATGCTGGTTGGGAAGAAAGTGTATCAGAAAGGAAGAACACATCAAGAGGATGTTATTGTCTGGGATTAACCATGATCTCGTGGTTTAGCTGGAAGCAGTCTAGTGTGGCTCTCAGCACAAGCAGAATATATGGCTGCTTGCTCTGCTAGTTGTGAAGAAGCTTGGTTTCAGGATTGGTTTGAATTAGAGATAGAACCAACTGTGATCCTATGTGACAAATAGAGTTGTATGAAGATGACAAAGAATCTAGTGTTCCATGATAAGTCAAAGAACATAGGGATCTAATAAGATATGATGCAGAAGGAACTAAAGTTTGAATTTGTAACAGGTTACCGATGTACTAACCAAATATCTACCTCAAGTGGAGAAGTTACCAACATACTAACCAAACCTCTGTCTCGAGTGAAATTTGAATACTTCCGAGACAAGCTTGGTATAGCTCAAAAGGACCCTCCTCGAAAGGGGGAGTAGTATAGTCACTGATGATGAGATTGTCTCATCGAACAACAAGGTCGATGATGAGGTAACCTGTTCTCTACACCTAGATACTTAGAAATATTTAGATTTAGGACTCTTATGCTTAGAATACTTTGTTTTACATGCTTTTGATGATAGATGTATTGGTGAGAATACATGCTTTTGATGATAAGATGTATTGGTAAGAATACCTACTTTTGATGACACATGTATTGATTAATGTACTTGTATGGTTGAGGATACTTGTACTTGTATTGATGAGAATACATGTGGGGATTGGATCATCCCTGGACTTTCAGTCCTAAAGAGAGCCGTAGACGTGAGGTCTCCGAAAATGAAGTCCTTAGTGGACAGTTGAGGGGATTGGATCATCCCTAGACTTTCAGTCCTAAAGAGAGCCGTAGACGTGAGGTCTCTGAAAATGAAGTCCTTAGTGGACAGTTGAGGGGATTGGATCATCCCTGGACTTTCAGTCCTAAAGAGAGCCGTAGACGTGAGGTCTCCGAAAATGAAGTCCTTAGTGGACAGTTGAGGGGATTGGATCATCCCTGGACTTTCAGTCCTAAAGAGAGCCGTAGACGTGAGGTCTCCGAAAATTAAGTCCTTAGTGGACAGTTGAGGGGATTGGATCATCCCTGGACTTTCAATCCTAACGAGAGCCGTAGACGTGAGGTCTCCGAAAATGAAGTCCTTAGTGGAAAGTTGAGGGGATTGGATCATCCCTGGACTTTCAGTCCTAAAGAGAGCCGTAGACGTGAGGTCTCCGAAAATGAAGTCCTTAGTGGACAGTTGAGGGGATTGGATCATCCCTGGACTTTCAGTCCTAAAGAGAGCCGTAGACGTAAGGTCTCCGAGAAGTGGGGATTGTATCATCCCCGGACCTTGGTCCCTGAATTGATCCGTAGACGTATGGTATTCGAGAATAAAGTGATGGGGATTGCATCATCCCGGAACCACTAGTTCAAAATGTACGTGATGGGGATTGCATCATCCAGGAACCACTAGTTCAAAATGTACGTGATGGGGATTGTATCATTCCCAGACTTAGGTCCCTGAATTGATCCGTAGACGTGAGGTCTCCGAGAAGTGGGGATTGTATCATCCCCGGACTGCGGTCCCTGAATTGATCCGTAGACGTGAGGTCTCCGAGAAGTGGGGATTGTATCATCCCCGGACTTAGGTCCCTGAATTGATCCGTAGACGTGAGGTCTCCGAGAAGTGGGGATTGTATCATCCCCGGACTGCGGTCCCTGAATTGATCCGTAGACGTGAGGTGTCCGAGAAGTGGGGATTGTATCATCCCCGGAATTAGGTCCCTGAATTGATCCGTAGACGTGAGGTCTCCGAGAAGTGGGGATTGTATCATCCCCGGAATGTGGTCCCTGAATTGATCCGTAGACGTGAGGTCTCCGAGAAGTGGGGATTGTATCATCCCTGGACTTAGGTCCCTGAATTGATCCGTAGACGTATGGTCTCCGAGAAAGTGATTTTTGATGTGGTTACTTGTATCGGTAGGATACTTGTATTGATGATGTGGTTACTTGTATCGGTAGGATACTTGTATTGATGATGTGGTTACTTGTATCGGTAGGATACTTGTATTGATGATGTGGTTACTTGTATCGGTAGGATACTTGTATTGATGATGTGGTTACTTGTATCAGTAGGATACTAGTATTGATGACGTGGTTACTTGTATCGGTATGGATACTTGTATTGATGATGTGGTTACTTGTATCGGTAGGATACATGTATTGATGACATGATTACTTGTATCAGTATGGATACTTGTATTGATGATATGTATACTTGTATTGGCATGAATACTTGTATTGTTATGGATACCTGTGTTGATGACGATGCTGACGATCGTGTGATGACGATACTGATGATCGTGTGATGACGATGCTGATGATCGTGAGATGACGATGCTGATGATCGTGTGATGACGATGCTGATGATCGTGTGATGACGATGCTGATGATCGTGAGATGACGATGCTAATGATCGTGTGATGACGATGCTGATGATCGTGTGATGACGATGCTGATGATCGTGTGATGACGATGCTAATGATTGTGAGATGACGATACTGATGATCGTGAGGATCCAGATGTTGATGTTGTTGTAGTTGTTCGAGTGCTGCAGAAGATAAAGACTCAGTACTGAAGATGTTGATGTTCCAGTATTGAAGATGTTCCAGTAACTGCTTGAGTTACTGATGATGTTGAGAAAGCTTCCAATGATTTATAGATGTATCATGTATGATGTTGATGACTCCTTGCTCGTGGAGATACTGTTATAATATCCTTCTCGTTAAGGGGGAGTGTTGAAATATTGTAACTTCAAAGAATATTATATTTGTATATTATTTATTCCGGAGATGTTCCATACCTCCGATGTGATTATACTATAAATCCGGAGATGTTTATTCCTCCGAGTTGGGTGTGGTAACCAGGGTTATTAAACCCACCATGTGGGGGTCGGCCCAGTCAGTTATAATGGGGTATTTAACCTAATGGTTAAATATGAGCCTACATGTACTTGTGTAAAATACATATCAGAGTAGTGTATAAATAGAGGAGGTGTGTTCCTCATTTGATACATTCACTCACTTGAGGATAGCGCACTTGTGGAGGAGAGGTCTGCTATTGTGGAGGAGGAGATCATGTCTCAGGGTTTCATCTATGTATATTGCTGGTCATCTATATTGAGGAAGCTTTGCTGGGTTTTCTACCCCATGAGGGTTTCCCAGGATAAATCTCTGTCTCTTGTGTTTATGCTGTGCTTGTTGTTTCTTCAGTGATCCTGTATATGCTATTATTGTGAAATGGAATGTAATGCTGCTATTTTCTGTCTTAGAATATTTAATTTTAGCATAAAGGTGGCTAGTATCTAGAGGAGCCTTAATAGATCAACCATGGTTAGTAGTACAACACATGCCATTCATGCTTCAACATGCAAAGAATTACCGCAACATGTTGAGTCACCACCTCAACATATGAGGATCTATGTTGATAGACATAATCATCACTTTGACACATAAAGAACTTACATCAACATATGAGCCTTAACCTTTACACATAAGGATTAGTTATTCTTGAGTCCAACTCAATAATCTACTCCAAGTTTCATGAGTCCAACTCAGGCTCCCTAAGGAAATACCTTGACACACAAGGCTCAATCTTGGCGCACAATATTGGCTTGAAGAATGACTCATGATGCTGAAAATTTAACAGTTTGAAATAGGGACCCCATTTAGATTTTAAATCCAACATCCATTAATTGTTTTTGGTACGCTACTTCCTGCCTCATTCAGAGCATAAGAGATTGATGGAGGCAATTGGCAATAGGGAGGATCCATATGGATTTATTGAATGAGGTCAGTCAAATTTACATAAGAGAGATTTTTTGCACAAAACCCCCTTAGGACATCCCTAAGAGCCTGCTAAGTCATCCTAAAACCATCCTCCATCACACTACTTCCATCTCCCCTCACTTAGCTCCACTCTTACACACTTGAAAATCATCAAACATTAACAAAGATACTTCATAGTCACTTATGTCCTACCCCTAAATCAAAATTTTGAGCTGTGCATGTGTGTCTACTTCTAATTCATGTACATGTGTGCCTCACATTGGTGGACCTCTAGGATCTGATGGAATTCGATTATGCTTCCTGGTTTTCGTTTTGAACCCTGAGCTTGAATTGACCTTGTAATACTCACATTATCTAACACTCTTGAATCACCCTCAACAATGTCCTCCATGAAGGAATCACACCTCTCTAATGAATAAGTAGAACATAAGTCACCTGACATGAGGACATGGGACATGAAGGAGACGTAACCTAGCCCCGGAGACCTAATCTATCCCTATAGAACCTAATCTAGCTTATAGACCCTAGTCTAGCCCTATAAACCAATAAAAAACAAATGTATCCCTGGAAAGCCTAATGTGGACCAACAACCCTGTAGACCTAATATGGAGACCTGGAGACCCAAGCCTAATGTGGAGCTAGAACCAAACATCTGGAATCCATCGGAATCGACGAATTCGCAATCGAAGTCACGGTTTGGTGCTACAAGCATTTTGGTCAGGCACCCTAGGGCCATTCAGAGACACTTTGAGGATTTGATCTGGGGCCACGGAAGCCAAACCGGTGAGCGGGACAAGGTTTTTTCAGCTCCCACATGTGCGTATGGCAAGTGTGGGCCTGTCTGAGGTGGCCATACATGCTCGGGAGCCTTCGGATGAGAAATGACCCCCTTGAGTGGAATTGGAATGGCCTTCACTGAGCAAAAAACTAGCTCTAGAGATAGCACATTAGCACCTTTTATGGGCATTAGGGCATCATGTGGGGGGACCCCAGCTATAAACCGACGTATAGAATCCATCAGAATCGACGGATTCGAAATCGGAGTCACGGTTTTGGTGGAACAGGAATTTTGGTCAGGCACCCCGAGCCCATTCAGGGACACTATGAGGATTTGCTCTGGGGCCATGGAACCCAAACCGACGAGTGGACCAGGGTTCCGTCGGCTTGTACATGTGTGTATGTCCAACATGGTCTTGTCCATGATGGACATGCATGCCCGGGAGTCTTCGGATTAGAAATGCCTCCCTTGAGCGGATTTGGAATGGCCTTCACTGAGCAAAACCATAGCTCTAGAGATGGCACATTGGCACCATTTTCAGGCATTGGGGGCATGGTGTGGGGGGTCCCCCAGCTAGAAATCGGTGTCTGAAATCCACTAGAATCGATGTATTCGTGATCAGTGTCACGGTTTTGGTGAAACAGGCATTTTGGTCATGCACCCCGGGGCAATTCATGGACACTTTGAGGATTTGCTCCGGGGACACAGAACCTAAGCCAGCAAGCAGACCAGGGTTCCGTCGGCTCCCACATGTACGTATGGCCAGTGTGGGCCTGTCCATAGTGGACATGCACGCCCAGGAGCCTTTAGATGAGAAATTCCTCCCTTGAGTGGAATTGGAATGGCCTTCACTGAGAAAAACCCTAGCTGCGAAGATGGAACATTGGAACCATTTTTGGGAGTTGGGGGCACGACATGGGGGGGGCGAAGATAGAACCCGGTGTCCGGACTCTATCGGAATAGACAGATTCACTATCGGAGTCACAGTTTTGGAGCTATGGGAATTTTGGTCAGGAACCCCAGGGCCATTCAAGGACACATTGAGGATTTGCTTAGTGCCCATGGAACCAAAATCGATGAGCGGACCAGGGTTCTATTGGATCCCAAACGTGTGTATGGCCAGTGTGGTCTTGTCCATGGTGGCCACACATGCCCAAGATCCTTCAGATGAGAAATGGCCCCCTTGAGTGGAATTGGAATGGCTTTCACTAAGCAAAACCCTAACTCCGGAGATGGCACATTAGCACTGTTTCCGGGCGTTGGAGGCACGGTGTGGGGAGGCCCCCAGCTAGAACCCAATGTCCGAAATCCATCGGAATTACCAGATTCATGATCAGAGTCATGGTTTGGTGCAACGGGCATTTTGGTCAGGCACCCTGGGGCCATTGAGGGACACTTTGAGGATTTTCTCCAGGGCCACGAAACCCAAAGCGACGAGCGGACTAGGATTCCCTCGATTCTGTTAGGAACCCATGTCTTTACTTTGTTAGTATATTGTTGTTGGACACATATGCTTTGTAAGTCATCCCATAGTATTTGTTGATCCATAGTTTGTGTTATTGTTGTTGGCACATATGCTTTGTAAGTCGCCCATAGTTTTGTTGATCCATAGTTTGTATTGGCCCATGGTTTTGATCCGTAATAATTGTTGATCTATGTTTTGTATTGGCCCATGGTTTGTATTGACACATGGTATTGACCCATGGTATTGGCACCTATACTTAGTATATAAGTGTGTGTTGAGGCCTATGAAGGACCGTGAAGTTAATTGTATTGAGCGTGCTCAAAGGAGGTTGCCCCCTCGAAGTGGCCCGTGATCAATATAAAAGTGATTCTGAGTTCTATTATTTATGATATCTCATGTATTTGCATTAATTAATTATTGTAGGTTCTTCACAGGTTCCCACACGTATGTATGGCTAGTCTAGGCTTTTCCATGGTGGCCAAACACAATCGGGAGCCTTCAGATGAGAAATGGAGCCCTTGAGCGGAATTGGAATGGCCTTCACTGAAAAAAACCCTAGCTCTGAAGATGGCACATGGCACCATTTATGAGCATTGGGGGCACGTTGTGGGGGGTGTAGCTAGAACCCGACATCCAGAATCCATCAGAATCGACGGATTCGCGATCAGAGTCACGGTTTTGGTGCTACGGTTATTTTGGTTAGGCACCCCGGGGCCATTTAGGGACACTTTGAGGATTTGCTCCGGTGACACGGAACCCAAATAGGAAAGCAGACTAGGGTTCCGTCGGCTCCCACATGTTTGTATGTCTAGTGTGGGCTTGTCCATGGTGGCCACACACGCCCGGGAGCCTTCAGATGAGAAATGGACCCCTTGAGCAGAATTGGAATGACCTTCACTGAGAAAAACCCTAGCTCCGGAGATGGCACATTGGTACCATTTATGGGCATTGGGGGCATTATGTGGGGGGGGGGAGCCAGCTAGAACCTGACATCTGGAATCCATTGGAATCGACGGATTCACGATCGGAGTCACAGTTTTCGTGCTATGGGAATTTTGGTCAGGAACCCCAGGGCCATTCAGGGACACTTTGAGGATTTTCTCTGGGGCCACATAACCTAAACCGATGAGCGAACTTGTATTTCATTGGCTCCCACACATGCGTATGGCCATTTTGAACATGTGCATGGTGGCCACGTACTCCTGGGAGCCTTCAGGTGATAAATGGGCCCCTTGAGCGAAATTGGAATGGCCTTCACTGAGAAAAACCCTAGCTCCGGAGATGGCACATTGGAACCATTTCTGGGCATTGAGGGCACGATGTGGGGGTGCCCCTAGCTGAAATTCGACATCCAGAATCCATCGAAATTGATGAATTCTCAACCAAAGTCACGATTTGGGTGCTACAGGTATTTTTTCTAGGAACCTTGTGGCCATTCAGGGACACTTTAAGGAAACGCCCAAGGCTGTAGAACCCAAAACGACGAGTGGAATTGGATTTCGTCGGCTCCCACATGTGCATATGGCCATTTTGGATGTCTTCACAGTGGCCATGCATGCCTGGGAGCTTTCAGATGAGAAATGGACCCCTTGAGTGAAATTGGAATGGCCTTCACTAAGCAAAACCGTAGCTCCGGAGATGGCACATTGGCACTGTCTCCAGGGGTTGGGGGCACGATGTAGGGGGACCCCTAGTTGAAACCTAGCATCCAAAATCCATCGGAATCGATAGATTCGCTACCAGAGTCACTTTTTGGGTGCTACGGGCATTGTTTCCAAGCACCTCATGGCCATTCAGGAACACTTTGAGAATTTGCTCCAGGGCCACAGAACCCAAACCGACAAGCGGACTTGGATTCTTTTGGCTCCCATAATTGCATATGGCCATTATGGACGTGTTCACAGTGGTCATGCATGCCTGGGATCCTTCAGATGAGAAATGCCCCCTTGAGCGAAATTGGAATGGCCTTCACTTAGCAAAACCCTAGCTACGGAGATGGCACATTGGCACTGTTTGCATGTGTTGAGGGCACGATGTACGGGGGGTCCTAGCTGAATCCCGACATCTAGAATCCATAGGAATCGATAGATTTTCTACTGGATTCATAGTTTTTGTGATAGGAGAATTTTTTCGAGTAACCCCGTTCCCATTGAGGGATACTTCGAGGATTTGTTTTAGGGCCATGAAACCCAAATTTACGAGCGGACTTGGATTCTTTCGGCTCCCACATGTTCGTATGGCCATTCTGGACGTTTTCATGGTGGCCATGCACACCCAGGAGACTTTGGATGAGAAGTGGCCACCTTGAGTGAAATTGGAATGGCCTTCATTGAGCAAAACCGTAGATCCGTAGATGTCACATTGGCACCATTTCTGAGAGTTGGGGGCACGGTGTGGGGGTTCCCTAGTTGAAACCCAGCATCTGGAATCCATCGAAATCGACGGATTTGCTACCAAAGTCACGGTTTTCGTGCTACGGGCATTGTTTCCAAGCAACCCATGGCCATTTAGGGACACTTTAAGGATTTGATCTAGGGCCACGGAACCTAAACTGACAAGAGGACTTGGATTATCTCAGCTCCCACATGTGCATATGGCCATTCTAGATGTGTTCACAGAGGCCATGCACGCTTGGGAGCCTTCGGATGAGAAATTCCCCCGTTGAGCGAAATTGGAATGGACTTCACTGAGAAAAACCCTAGCTCCAGAGATGGCACATTGGCACTATTTTTGGGCCTTGGGGGCACGGTGTGGAGGGACCCCTAGCTGAAATCTGATGTCTGAAATCCATCGGAATCAACAAATTCGCTACCGGAGTGACGGTTTTGGTATTACGAGCATTTTTTCCAGGCACCTTGTGGCCATTCAGGGACACTTTGAGGATTTTATCTAGGGCCACGAAACCCAAATCGATGAGCGGACTTGGATTGTTTTGGCTCCCACATGTGCATATGGAAATTGTGTAGTGTTCATGATGGCCTCGCACGCTTGGGCACCTTCGGATGAGAAATGCCCCCCTTGAGCAAAATTGGAATGGCCTTCACTGAGAAAAACCCTAGCTCCGGAGATAGCACATTACACACGGGCATTGGAGGAATTGTGTGGGGGTTCCCTGTAGTGTCCCTTTTTAAGAAATTTGGAAAATTGTAATTTTTGGCCAGTTCGACCCTTAGCCTAGTTATGACTCCAATGCTTCCAAATGGATCCAAATGCTTCTGAATTGGTTATGAAGGTATTTTAAAGGTATTAATACATAAAAATGAGGTTGTTAGGTGTATGGAAACTCTCAAAATAATTTTTCAACATTCATTTACAATCAGGGAAAGATAGGGAGATTTACTAGTCAAATCGAGGTTCAAAACCCCCAAGGGTAGGGGACAAAGATGGATTTCCAAACGATGTACGAAATTCCCAAATTTTAGAACAGAGACCAGTTACTTTTAAAGCACTTTAATGGGATCTGAAATGAATCATCAATCTTTTTCTTTAGGCTTCTGCAACTCCCATAAATCATAGTTTTGTTGACATGTCCTCACATAGGGGGAAATGGTAGGAAACTTCACCATTTGCTATGAAATTCAATATTTATGTTCCAAAGGATTTTTCAATGTATATGAAACTTATTCAAGACATTAATGACTCTTTGTACATCATAAAAATCACAGATATGAGTTGATACATGTCGAAATAAAGCAACTTCAAGCTTTCATAACAAGACATGAGGAAAATGGCACCATTTACACATTGTTTAATATTTTGACAGTTTCAATTGGTATTTCGACCTGAGGATATTCTGAGCATAAAATATAGAGTAAATACATCATATTACAAATAAATGGGGCCACAATAGCTCCCCCAAATAGAAAAACATCTCACCAAGTGCGCCCTTCCTCCAAGAGCCAAAATATGAAGAGAAAAGTGAGAAAGGTGTGGAAACATGTTGAAGAAGAGAATGTCACAAGAATCCCTGTAGCTTCAAACTGAAACAAATGAATCCATTTTATCTCCAAATGAAAGTTCTGAATGGCCTCTCCAATTTCCAATTAGGATGGGAATCTTTCACCCTCGAAATTGGTACTAAGGCAAGTAGAGTAAACACTCCACAAGCATGGACGAGCTATGTTCTCCAATATGAATGAGAAATGATCAAAATCCACTCTCCTTCTTTGGTATTTACTTTCATAACCTTCCAAATATCTCCTTATCTCGAATTCCATCCATGAGATTCATGCCAACTCGAATTGGGAAGAGATTCCAATGTGTGCCACTTGTCCCTCCATTCCTAGCTTCCTCCTTCACTCAATTCGAATGGATGACTCTTTGGCTTCCCTAACTCCCTTGTGCACCCTCTTGGAGGCTATTTTTATCTCTGACATGTCATATATGTCATATTTCAGTAATCAGGTCTGATTTGTGTCATAGGTGTCATAGCATCTTCATCATTGTTGTCATAGAAGCTAGGGAATCTAGCCCAAGTGTCTTAATTTCTCTCAAATGCCTCTTCCTCTTCTATGGGAGTTACTCTTCCACTCCAATTCGAAATTGATTGAATAATTCCAAGTATATTGACCTTCCAACTCCCCCAAGAATGTGGAATCCACCTAGGATTTGAATGGGTGAGAGTGGAATGCCATGCGGCATGGGGAATCTTGCTTAAGTGGGTCCCACACCTCCAATGTTCCCTCATGACCAAGTGCCACCTTATTTTCCTATCTTAATTATTTATTTATTCCCCATTTAATATATTTGGTCAAGCTAATTTCCATTTGGGGTTTTATAGTTCCCTTATTCCAAATCTAATGTTTCCACCACAACCTAGGAAACTAGTAGATTGGTGGAATTTTCTCTTTTTGAGATTTATTTGAATGGGGACATTATAGTCCTCCCCACCCAAGATTTATTTCCCTCAATCAATTTCAATTTAGGATGCTACAAAATTCCCTCCTCTATCAGGTGGCCTTCTTGGATGATGCCTCAATGTGGACTTCATACTGTGGGAGGACCCTACTTGATTCAGATAGGTGTGAATTCCTCTCAATACCCTTTGTTTTCCTTCTAAATATTTGAATCTCATTTCAGGGACTTGATAGTTCAATGTATGCTCCCCTATAGAGTATATACAATGCACTCCCAATACCACATTAGTATCAGCAACATCAACCACATAAAAGCTATCAAAAAATGTGCAATTACCTATGGTGAGTTGTAGCTTTGGAATCCATGTTTTGCACTCCATATTATGGTGACCTGGAATGATGACTGTGAATTCATCAAATGGTTCAATAGGTAGATTTATCCTTGTTGAGATATTGTAACTTCAAAGAATATTATAATTGTACTTTATTATTCCGGAGATGTTTCATTCCTCCGTAAATATCTTATTGTATATCCGGAGATGTTTATTCCTCCGTCAGAATGTGGTAACTTGGGTTATTAGACTTCCCTAGTGGAGGTCGGCCCTTTATGTGTTATGTGGGTCAAAGGGTTATTAGACCACCCTAGAGGGGTCGGCCCAGTCAGTTGTAGTGGGGTATTTAACCCATTGGTTAAATACGATCCTACGTGTACTTGTGTAAAAGATGTGTCAGAGTAGTGTATAAATAGAGGAGGTGTGTTCCTCATTTTACACTCACTCACTCACTCACTTGAGGATAGCGCACTTGTGGAGGAGAGGTCTTCTATTGTGGAGGAGGAGATCATGTCTCAGGGTTTCATCTTTGTATATTGCTGGTCATCTATATTGAGGAAGCTTTGCTGGGTTTTCTACCCCATGAGGGTTTCCCAGGATAAATCTCTGTCTCTTGTGTTTATGCTGTGCTTGTTGTTTCTTCAGTGATCCTGTATATGCTATTATTGTGAAATGGAATGTAATGCTTCTATTTTCTATCTTAGCATATTGAATTTTAACATGGTATCAGAGCTAACCTGAAGGAAGACAAGGTATGGCACTAACGACACTTGCTTTACTTACGACAATTTGAAGGCTAGGGTTTTATATAGCAAAAACCAGTCATCGTAGCACTTTCGCTATAAATCCGTTTTGGCGAAGTTTTCGGATCTGAAATTGTTACAGGACGAAGATTAAATCTCCAGGTACCTTGTTTCCAAAGGAAAACCTCTAATTCGTTGTACTTTGTGATTTATGATCTGTACAATATAGGGTTTCTGCCTCTTCCAGATCTGAGTCAAAATCAGGTGACCTTGGGAAAAAGGTCACATCTTGGGCTAGGAAGCTCCAAATGAAATTTCGTAAAAAGTAACAGGTAGTACACAGTCTGTACTATCTCAGAAAACGTTTTCAGAGGCCAAAATCGAACCAGTGACATGTGGAACTTTGTACAAGTGCGCTCTACTGTATTATCCCATAAACAGGTCACGTTGCGACATTTGGCATAACTCTCTCTCAGAGAGTCCAATTGAGGTCAGACCTATCAGGATGGAAAGGTAACAGGCCGAGATATCTCAGGAAACTTTTTCAGAGGCCGAAGTTAAAACAATGACACGTGGCACGCCGTACAAGTTAGCTCTCTTGTTTTATCCCAAAACAGGTCACGTTGCGACATTTGGCATAACTCTCTCTCAGAGAATCCAATTGAGGTCAGACCTGTCAGGATGGAAATATAACAGGTCAAGCTATCTCAAGAAACCTTTTCAGATCCTGTGGATCAAAAATTTCAGAGTTACACCAGAAACAATCAGGTACATATTTCTGTCAAAACATAATTATTTTTTGGTACCTTCATTCATGGCTTCCGGAATTTAGGGCTTTGGAGAAAGTTGGAATTTTTGTAATCGGAGACCACGGCTGGATGCTACTCATCAGAATAGAAATTTAGAGACCAAGATCATAAGTTTTGGTTGGGCAGAAGGCCGGGTTTGATTAGACCCTAGTTCGGGACTTTGATAAGAAAAGTGGAAAATTAGGGCTTCTGTAAAAATGGGAATTTTTGAAATCTGTGACCATGGCTAGAAGCTCCTCAGAAAAATAGAAGCTTAGAGATTTGGATCAAACATTTTGATTGGGCAGAAGAGTGGGATTCATCAAACCCCAGTTCAGGGTCACGTCCAGTGAATCCGAAAGTTTCAAAGGCAAAATTGAGGAGTGAAACTTTGCAGTTTTCAAATTCTAAATATATCAGTTTGATCAGCTCATCAAGGCACATATTTCTATCCTTTCGGAAGTTTGAAATTCAAAGTTTGAATTTTTGGGGTTTCTCTGACAAACCCATATCCAGCTCCAGGTCTAGTTCTTGCAAATCAAGTGGATAGGGTTAATCCTAGAAGAAGATGGATTGGTCACCTGCATAAGTGAAGGAGTTCCTATTTCAGAGGGAGATGAGGCTAAGGCTTTACATAAGGAGATTACAAGCGATCTCGACAGGTATGACTCATCGAGGTATGTTTTGAGATTTGTTCATGATTAAGTTTATGGTATGTTTGTCTTCATGTTATTACGGTTAGTACAATCTTGATTTTAGATTTGTTGTATCACCTTAACAAAATTATGAATGCATGATAGAAGATATTCATTGGTTAGGGTGTTGACACTTATGATTGTACTAATGCATTATGATGTTGTGTGAGGTTGATGTTGTCCACTAACAAGATACAGGTACATCACAAAAGACAAATCAGGTTCCATGACCATGAAAACATGAATACAAAGACTCATCCACAATCTTTGTTCTACTTACGAGGTATGTATGACTTTGTTATATTATGCTTAAGCTATGAGACATGCAGGTTCTAGCTCAGGATCTCTAAATCATTGAAGAGATTGTTTAGGTATGTTGTACATAACCAAGTAGGTATACTAATCCAGGTATGTTTCCCATGAATCTTACCTTGTGTTAGGATACCCTATATAAGTATACTTGGAATGATTGGTTATGCTTATTCATAAAGTTAGTAATCAAGGGATTATGCATATTATATCTTTTATCTTGATTGATGATATGCATGAGTAAAAGAAGACTTCCCTGAAATCTTGAATACTAATGTTTATTAACTATAATCATGACTATACATTTTCAAGATTATTTAGTACTATAATGTTTTGATAGCATTTAGAATAAACTAATGAGTATATGTTTGTGTATGAGATCATGAGGATGACTCTTGAGCATGCACAGTGGTACAGAATGAATAGAAGTTCAAAAGACATATAGAAGATCAAGCGGGAGGCAACCACACAAACATAAAAGATAAGTATTTGAGTTGTTATTTGAAATAGTAATGATATTGCCTGTAATAGGTTGTATGCATATTTGTATTCCTAGAATATATAATGCTGAGTATAAACATTCATAGAGCATTGAACAATATACTACTAATGTGCATATGATTGGTAAGTTGGACAAACATTCCATTGTTGCTTGTCTAGAATGAAACCTCTTTGCTGACATGCCTAGAGCTGTGCACACTCTCGATAGTATGTTCTGGTAGAGATGGAAGGCATCTAGATAGCCACTGCATGCATACAAGATATGGGAAAGTGTTGTGCCAAAGTATTGGTCAAATTAGTTGCATAACTATGTAAATGATATCTGTATGCATAATAGGTTATCATGTCAATATGATTTGATGATTATGAAGTATTACTAATCCTGTACTTAATTTTGATTTGTAGGAAAAATCATGATGAATGATGAACAAGCGATGGATGTTCAACAAAAGGATTTACAAATCAAACATACTATAGAAAGCTTATGGCTAAGAGATTCTCTTAGAAAGAGGAAGAGAATCATGATGAGATGTTTTGACCATTCTCTTAATAATGTAATCAGGTTCTGTATGGGTTCCCAGGATCGATAGTCAATTGATGAGCTTAATGATCATCATGGGTGATGTGGATCTCAACCCTTGCTACAAGGTTGGATATGGCTTCTCTACACATATGACATGGATGCAAGAAGGAACTCACCATAGAGTTCGAATGACTTTGAAGATCATATTAGTAGACCCATCTGACGAGAGATGGCATAGATAGATATGCAGAAGATCACTCGATGCAGAGTGTGAATAATGGACAATTGACAGCTTCATGACAAAGCTTGGGCTTTACCAGAAGTAAAGTTGATCCTAACCTTTACCTTAAGGTTGTGGATGATGAACCTATCATACCATTATTATGTGACGATGATCTCTTTCTGACAAGGAATGAGAAACAGATCATGAAAATGGCTGCAGAAATAAAAATGAAAGATCTCAGATTAATGCACTACTTCTTAGGTCTAGAAGTATGGCATGATCCAAAAAAAGGAATCTTTTAAATCGAGGTAAGTAAGCTGTGAAGTTTCTAAAAAGATTTGATATGTTGGAGTGTAAAGCCATGGCCACTCCCATGGACTCCAACTTGAAGTTATTAGTTAATGACTCATCGGATTTAGTGGACCTAACCCTATATAGACAAATCATTGGGCCAATGATGCATTTAACAAATACTAGGCCAGATATATGCTTTGTTGTAAATACCGTAAGTCAGTATCTAGTAGAACCTAGAAAGATTCACTTAATAGCTACAAAGCATGTAGTGAGGTACCTAAAAGGTACTTTAGATTTTAGTCTATATAATCTTGGAGGTCATGAACTCCGGTTACATGGTTACTCAAATTCTGATTGGGCAGGAAGTGTCTCAGATAGAAAGAGTACTTTAGGTGGATGTCATAGTCTTGAATCTACCATGATCTCATGGTTTAGCAAGAAACAATCTAGTGTGGCTCTCAGTACTACTGAATCAGAATATATAGCTGTCTGCTCTGCCAGCTGTGAAGCAGTGTGGCTTCAGAAGCTATTATATGGAGTGTTTGACTTAGAAATGGATTCCACTGTGATTATGTGTGACAATCAAAGCTGCATCAAGATGATAGGAAATCTTGTATTCCATGATAAGTCAAAACACATTGAGATCCGATACTTCTATATACGAGATATGATGCAAAGAGGAGCTATCAAGCTCGAGTATATAAGCACTGAGGATCAAATTGATGATATCCTGACCAAACCTCTGTCTCGAGTAAAGTTTGAACACTTCCGAGACAAGCTTGGTGTAGTTTAGAAGGACTCTCCTCGAAAGGGGGAGTAGCACAGTATCCGACATCAAGTCTATCTCATCAATGATGAGGTTACCTATTTACTGCACTTAGTTACCTAGAATTATTTAGATTTAGGACTCTTATATTCTTTTGATGATAGATGTATACATGCTTTTGATGTTAGTTTTGATGATAGATGTATACATGCATTTGATGTTAGTTTTGATGATAGATGTATACATACTTTTGATGATTTTGATGATAGATGTATACATGCTTTGTTGATGATGATATATGTTGTGGTTATACATGTTTTGTTGATGATGATACATGTTGTGGTTATACATGTTTTGATGATGATGATACATGTTGTGGTTATACATGTTTTGATGATGATGATACATGTCGTGGTTATACATGTTTTGATGATGAGAATACATGTTTTTGGTATACAACATGTGAAGGGATTGGATCATTCCTGGAATTCAGTCCGAAAGAAGAGTCGTAGACGTATGTCTTCGAAAATGAAGTTCTTGGTGAACATGTGAAGGGATTGGATCATTCCTGGACTTCAGTTCGAAAGAAGAGCCGTAGACGTATGTCTTCGAAAATGAAGTTCTTGGTGAACATGTGAAGGGATTGGATCATTCCTGGACTTCAGTCCGAAAGAAGAGCCGTAGACATATGTCTTCGAAAATGAAGTTCTTGGAGAACATGTGAAGGGATTGGATCATTCCTGGACTTCAGTCCGAAAGAAGAGCCGTAGACGTATGTCTTCGAAAATGAAGTTCTTGGTGAACATGTGAAGGGATTGGATCATTCCTAGACTTCAGTCCGAAAGAAGAGCCGTAGACGTATGTCTTCGAAAATGAAGTTCTTGGTGAACATGTGAAGGGATTGGATCATTCCTGGACTTCAGTCCGAAAGAAGAGCCGTAGACGTATGTCTTCGAGAATGAAGTCCTAGATGGACGATGGAGGATTAAGTCATCCTTGGACGTAAGTCCTAAATGCATGGTTGAAGGATTAAGTCATCCTTGGACGTGGTCCTAAAAGACGGTGGAGGATTAAGTAATCCTTGGACATGGTCCTAAAAGACGGTGGAGGATTAAGTCATCCTTGGACGTGGTCCTAAAAGACGGTGGAGGATTAAGTCATCCTTGGACGTGGTCCTAAATGTACGGTTAAGGATTAAGTCATCCTTGGACGTAGGTCCTAAATGTACGGTTGAGGATTAAGTCATCCTTGGACGTGGTCCTAAAAGACGGTGGGGGATTAAGTCATCCTTGGACGTGGTCCTAAAAGACGGTGGAGGATTAAGTCATCCTTGGACGTGGTCCTAAATGTACGGTTAAGGATTAAGTCATCCTTGGACGTAGGTCCTAAATGTACGGTTGAGGATTAAGTCATCCTTGGACGTGGTCCTAAAAGACGGTGGAGGATTAAGTCATCCTTGGACGTGGTCCTAAAAGACGGTGGAGGATTAAGTCATCCTTGGACATGGTCCTAAAAGACGGTGGAGGATTAAGTCATCCTTGGACGTGGTCCTAAAAGACGGTGGAGGATTAATTCATCCTTGGACGTGGTCCTAAAAGACGGTGGAGGATTAAGTCATCCTTGGACGTGGTCCTAAAAGACGGTGGAGGATTAATTCATCCTTGGACATGGTCCTAAAAGACGGTGGAGGATTAAGTCATCCTTGGACGTGGTCCTAAAATATGGTGGAGGATTAAGTCATCCTTGGACGTGGTCCTAAATGTACGGTGGAGGATTAAGTCATCCTTGGACGCTGTCCTAAATGTACGGTAAGGATTGGATCATCCTTGGACTTTGGTCCTGTAAACTGAGCCGTAGACGTGAGGTCTCCGAGAACATGATAGGACTGGATCGTCCCTGGACTTCGGTTCAAAAGGTACATGATAGGACTGGATCGTCCCTGGACTTTGGTTCAAAAGGTACATGACTGGTTTGCATCATCCTTGGATATAGAGAACTGGATTGATCGTGTGATGATGATGCTGATGATCGTATGATGACGATGCTAATGATCGTGTGATGACGATGTTGATGATCATGTGATGACAATGTTGATCGTGATGCTGATGATCGTGTGATGACGATGTTGATCGTGATGCTGATGATCGTATGATGACGATGCTGATGATCGTATGATGATGATGCTGATGATCGTGTGATGACGATGCTGATGATTGTGTGATGATGATGCTGATGATCATGTGATGACGATGTTGATCGTGATACTGATGATCGTGTGATGACGATGTTGATCGTGATGCTGATGATCGTATGATGACGATGCTGATGATCGTATGATGACGATGCTGATGATCGTGTGATGATGATGCTGATGATCGTGTGATGACGATGCTGTTGATCGTGTGTTGACGATGCTGATGATTGAGTACTATCAACTCTGATGATGTTCATGTTCCAGTATTAAAGATGTTCCAGTATTAAAGATGTTCCAGTAACTGGTTGAGTTACTGATGTTGTTGAGAAAGCTTCCAATGATTTATAGATGTATCATGTATGATGTTGATGGCTCCTTGCTCGTGCAGATGCTGTTATAATATCCTTCTCGTTAAGGGGGAGTGTTGAGATATTGTAACTTCAAAGAATATTATAATTGTACTTTATTATTCCAGAGATGTTTCATTCCTCCGTAAAGATCTTATTGTATATCCGGAGATGTTTATTCCTCCGTCAGAATGTGGTAACTTGGGTTATTAGACTTCCCTAGTGGAGGTCGGCCCTTTATGTGTTATGTGGGTCAAAGGGTTATTAGACCACCCTAGAGGGGTCGGCCCAGTCAGTTGTAGTGGGGTATTTAACCCATTGGTTAAATACGAGCCTACGTGTACTTGTGTAAAAGATGTGTCAGAGTAGTGTATAAATAGAGGAGGTGTGTTCCTCATTTTACACTCACTCACTCACTCACTTGAGGATAGCGCACTTGTGGAGGAGAGGTCTGCTATTGTGGAGGAGGAGATCATGTCTCAGGGTTTCATCTTTGTATATTGCTGGTCATCTATATTGAGGAAGCTTTGCTGGGTTTTCTACCCCATGAGGGTTTCCCAGGATAAATCTTTGTCTCTTGTGTTTATGATGTGCTTGTTGTTTCTTCAGTGATCCTGTATATGCTATTATTGTGAAATGGAATGTAATGCTGCTATTTTCTGTCTTAGCATATTGAATTTTAACAATCCTCTGTACCATGGCTTCATCAATACAGTTAGGTGTGGCTCCTCCATCTACCAATACCGAAACCATTTTTCCTTGTACCACTCCCTGGCATCGAATAGTGTGGAAACGAGGCACTCTTGAAAGCAATGCTAGTCTCCCTTTGTAAAGTAATGGATGATATTCTTCTTGTTTCCCTTCTTCTTAAGTTCCATATCCCTCTTCTTGGGCTGAAATATTTACTCCTTCCTTCATACCCCCTTCACACTCATCATCATCAGAAAATGCTTCAATGAATTGTGCTTTCCCCTTAGCACATTTATGTCCTAGTACCCATGGTTAGAAGCATGTGTAATAAAGTTTTTTTCTTCTGAGTTCTTCCTTGCTTGGTCCCTCTTTCTTATCCTTTCCAATTGCATATTATTTCCATGGATTCTTTTAAAATATGAACTGGGAAGGAAGGTTGGGCTTGGGAGGAAACCTTGTCTTGGGTAGCACATTTTGTAGATCTCTTGCCAAGTTCATGGCATCTTTCAATGAAGTAGGTTTGTGGGCCTTAACTAAATCCTTCAAAGGTTCATCTAAACATTCATTAAAGAGAAATACTAATCTGACCATATATATATCAGCCACCTTATTGATAATTTTTGAAATTCTAACATGTACTCATCTGGTGTTCCACTTTGCTTCAACTCTGCTAGTTCTTTGAAAGGCATTTCTGGGTCTTTTTGCTCAAATCTTTCCAATACCCTGTTAACAAATTCTTCATATGTTTTAACCTGATCATATCCCAAGGTTTTAATTCTATGGAACCACCAATCATTGGCATCTCCCTCAAGATGCAAAATAGCCATTTTTAGAGCATCCTCTTCAATCATTGGATTCAGCTGAAAATACACATCTAGTTTTTGTATCCAAGTATTTGCAGAACTTTGAGATGAACCATCAAAGGTAGGAAGGGGCATTTTACCTATGGAATAATTCAATTCTTTATTTTGAAAATGAGTTATGTTACCTCCTCTCATTTTGAGCTTTTTTGAGATAGTAAAGAATTGATCAAATGGTAATGTTCTTCTACAATCTTCACTCAACTCTTGCCATTATGCTAGAATTTCCTTCATGCCTATTTGAGGGTTAGGATCTTATTTGGTCTGAATAAACTTAGGTGTGGTAGATATTGTTGAGATCTGAAACTTGTGAGCTTGATTATGAGGCCTTGTTCTTGAGAAAATGCTTCCACCCACTGTCTTATTTGCCTCACTAGAGGAACTGCTAGTGCCTCTTGTGGCCAATTTGCTACCAATTTGACTAGCCATCAATTGGAATCCTTGCATTATTTGCCTTATTATATCTTAAAAAAATGTTCCATGAATTTCCTAAACTCCTCTTTCTCCTCCATATCATAATTTCCTTTCTCATCCTAGGCCATAGTCTCAACAGAATACACCTCTTCTCCTTCTTCTTCCTCTTCACCAAAAGCACTTCCAGTTTCAGTTTCTAAGGGTGGGGGATGATTTATTTGACTTATTGTACTCATAAATGGTCATCCACATCAAGTTCAAGGACCATGCTCTGATACTACTTGTAGTGTCCCTTTTTAATAAATTTGAAAAAAATTGGAAAATTGCAATTTTTGGCCAATTCAACCCTTAGACTAGTTATGAATCCAATACTTCCAAATGGCTCCAAATTATTCTGAATTGGGTATAAAGGTATTGAAAGGTATTAATACATAAAAATGAGGCTGGTAGGTGTCTGGACACTCTCAAAATATTTCTGCAACATTCATTTACAATCAGGGAAAGATAGGGAAATTTACTAGTCAAATCAAGGTTCAAAACCCCCAAGGGTAGGGGACAAAGATGGATTTCCAAATGTTGTACGACCTTCCCAAATTTTAGAAAATATACCTGGTACTATTAAAGGACTTCAATGGGATCCCAAATGAATCATCAATCTATTTCTGTAGGCTTCTACAACTCCCATAAATTAGAGGTTTGTGCACATGTCTTCACCTAGGGGGAAATGATATGAAACTTCTCCATTTGCCATGAAATTCGAGATTTATGTTCCAAAGGATTATGAAATGTATATGAAACTTCTTAAAGACATCAATGACTCTCCATAAATCATAAAAATCACAGATATGAGCTGATAGAAGTTGAAATAAATCAACTTCAAGCTTTCATAACAAGACATGAGGAAAATGGCACCATTTAAACATTGTTTAGTATTTTGACATAGTTTCAATTCTAATTTAGACCTAAGGATATTCTGAGCATAAAAAAAGAGTAAATACATTGGATTAATAATAAATGGGGCTACAAGATCTCCCCCAAAGAGAACAACATCTCACCAAGTGCGCCCTTCCTCTGAGAGCCAAAATATGAAGAGAAAAGTGAGAAAGGTGTGGAAACAAGTTGAAGAAGAGAATGTCACGAGCATCCCTGTAGCTGCAACCTGCAACAAATGAATCCAATGTAGATCCAAATGAAAGGTTTGAATGGCATCTCCAATTTCCAATTAGGATGGGAATCTTGTGTAAATTTACAGAAATGATCACACAACTAGAGCAAATCTCACTCAAGAATTGTAGAGAAGAAGAAGAAGAAATGAATCAATTATCACTCATAAACTAAGCAATGGAGAAATATGTAGTATAATCATACATCAGCTATAAAATGGCAGTATGAAAACTGAATACAATGATGAGACTGTCAGGTGAATTCGAATTAGCCTAAGGTCATTCGAATTCTCCTCAGTGTGTGGCTTGGATAGCATTGGAGACATCATCCAATCAGTGGTAGTAGTCACAAATAGTCAAAAGTCAGTAAAATGAGTCTAATTGAACCATGTGAGCACAAATCAGGGGATGGAAACTCCAAGGAGGCTGCATGAGGCTGTCAGTAGGTCAAGTGGCACTCTGATCGAGACAACCAGAATCTACAAGCAGTTAAACTGAGCAATAAATTCAAGAACTGGTCAATCAATGCTCTAACTGATTGGTGATCCAAGTACTGTAGTATGTTGCACATGTCATCCAGGTGAGGAAAACAAGGCACACTAGGTAGGTAGGAAGTCTACGGAGGGCTGGAAACATGATATAGGGGGATGAAAATAGGCTCCGAGTGCTGGAGAGACCACCATACTGATGAATGGATGCATCCAAATGCATGCATGATGATTGGATGCATGCATGCATATAAAAAATGATGGCGAAAATATTCCAACAAATCTTTCACCCTCAAAATTGGTACTAAGGAAAGTAGAGTAAACACTCCACAAGCATGGACAAGCTATGCTCTCCAATATGCAAAATGAGAAATGATCAAAATCCACTCTCCTTCTTTGTTCTTGACTTTTATAAGATTCCAAAGACCTTCTTAGATTGAATTCCATCCATGAGCTTCATGACAACTTGAATTGGGAAGAGATTCCAATGTGTGCCACTTGTCCCTCCATTCCTAGCCTCCTCCTTCACTCAATTTGAATGGATGACTCTTTGGCTTCCCTAACTCCGATGTGCGCCCTCTTGGAGGCTATTTTTAGCCTTGACATGTCATATATGTCGGATGTTAGCAATCAGATCTAAGGTGTGTCATAGGTGTCATAGCATCTTCATAATTGTTGTCATAGAAGCTAGGGAATCTAGCCCAAGTGTCTCAATTTCTCTCAAATGCCTCTTCCTCTTCTATGGGAGTTACTCTTCCACTCCAATTCGACCTTGATTGAATCATGCCAATTATATTTAACTTCCAACTCCCCCAAGAATGTGGAATCCACCTAGGATTCAAATGGGTGAGAGTGGAATGCCATGTGGCATGGGGAATATTGCTTACGTGGGTCAAGACCAAGTGCCACCTTATTTTCCTATCTTAATTATTTATTTATTGCCCATTTAATATATATGGTCAAGCTAATTTCCATTTGGGGTTTTATAGTTCCCTTATTCCAAATCTAATGTTTCCACCCCAACCTAGGAAACTAGTAGATTGGTGGAATTTTCTCTTCTTGAGATTTAATTTAATTGGGACACTACAGTCCCCTAGTTGAAACCCGACGCCTAGAATCCATCGGAATCGATGGATTCGCTATCGGAGTCACGGTTTTGGTGCTACGGTATTTTTTTCCAGGAACCCCATGGCCAATCAGGGGCACTTTGAGGATGTCAAAGGATATGGGCCTATAATAATTCAGTCTTTGCATTTTTACTTGATTTGAGAAGTTGCTTTCTTTGCTATTAAACTATGCAATTTCCTTCAAACTTCTTTTCATTGAAATAATGGATACATGGAACTTAATTATTATTTTTTTCTACTGTCATTTGCAAAAACTAAGATAGCTAAATTAGATTTGCTTTCAACCTATTTAGTTCCCTTGTGCATACTTTGTGTTGCTTTGTGTTGGAGAATTTTCCAACCACACATCATTTATTTAAGCTTTACAACTTAATTATCCAGTTATCCTAAGTATTTTGACTCCATCATGTACATACATCATCAACATATCACAGTTTCAGTAAACTGGACATCCTCCTACATTCTAGGAGCCAAATGGCCCATCATATGATCCTCCTCCACTATTCAGGGGGTGATTTGCATGACTAATGCGCACTACTCAGTCCAAATGACAACATTATTAGTTAAATCACCCAACTAAAGACTACAAGGCACCCTACTACATTGTTTGAATTCATTTGGTGTTATTCTCACCTACTATTCAGTTAAACTGCATACAGAAGGTGCCCTCTCCTATTTTTTGGCATTCAATTAAGTTCTAGATTGAGTTAGACTCAATTAGATAGTTTCATAGTCAGTTAGAATCAATTATTGATTAGTTAAGTGTTTAGCTGATGTGCCAAGTGGTGTTAATTGCCAAGTAAGCCACTCTCATGCATTCAATTCGAATGACCACGATGGAATTCGAATTGTTTGGCTTATTGTAGCCATTTTTGCACATCGTAATCTATCTTCTGAGTATATGAGATTATTTTACTACTGCAAACCTTCTGCACAGTGTTTGCATACATTTTGTTGTATGCATCTCTAGTAACTAGTGTACTTGTTCCATAGATCTGTTGTGCTTGAATTTCACATGGTATCAGAGCCATGGAAGGGACAATACAACTCTTCTGCAGAGATTTCATATGAAGATTGAGCAACTTTTGCTCAAAAAAATTGCAGTAGTTTTCTGCAGTTGCAACACTAGCTATTGCTCAAAATATTCCAACTCGGCACCAAAAGCCGAAAGTTTTCCACATAATTCCTAGATATTGTGGATCTGAATCTTCAATCTTGCTTGATATTTTATGCCGGATGTGATGTAACTTGAAAAGTGCAGGTTGTCGACCTAAATGGTTCTTGTTTGTTTGTGATTGCAGGTTTCTCACTTCCTCCTATTGCATTCGCTATTGCAGAGATGGACTCTTCTTCACAAAATATTCTCACTCCTTCCAACTACCATCCATGGAAGGATGATGTTGAGATTGTGTTGCACTCTAAGGGATTCTACAGAGTCACCATGGGCCTAGAACCAGAGCCTAATTCTGTAGTAGAGAAGTCCAAGTACTTCAATAAGCTTGATGAATTTTATGGTTTTCTTTATCTCAATATTTCAAAGGATATTCTTTTCCATCTCAGTGGATTGACTACTCCAAAAGAAGTGTGGGAACAACTTGCCAATACTTTTGGTAAGAAGGATGAGATGAGGGCTTATTAGCTGGAGAATGAGCTGATTTCCCTAAATCTTGAGAATTTCAAAATCATCAATGAGTGTTTCACCAATTTTAAGCATTTGGTACTGTAGTTGATGCAATGTGGTGTTGAGAAGAGAGATGAGCAACTATTCTTTCTATCCTTACGAAGCTAGGAAAATATTATTCAGTGTTTGTCTCTACTTTCCTTTTGGGAAAAATCACTATTTTGAATTGGAAGATGCCTACCTTGAATGCATTCATTGAGTCCTTAACAAAAGAGCATGATAAGCTTGTTCAAATGGGGTCCATTAAAACCTCCAAAGATCAATACCTTTTTGTTGGAGGAACCAAAGCTACGAATGGTAAAGGAAAATAAAAGAAATAGAAGGCCAAGTTTGATCATCTGAAGCAAAAGGAGAAGACCAAGCAGTCAGATGAGCCCTCTTGTTCAAGAAAAGACAAGCAAATGGGAAAAGAGAAGACAAAGTGTTCTTATTGTTGTAGGGGATTTCATCTTGAAATCTCATGCATGAATAAAACTATTGATCATATGGCCCTTCTCTTGGAGAAAAACAACATTTCTCTTCCAGATGGTGCAAGGAAGAAGGATAATAATGATCATGCAAGAAGAGGTCATGCACTCATGGCAAGTGTTTTGAATTCTACATCTCTTCTCATAGATTCAGGAGTTTTGAATCACATGGTTGCAAGAAAAGAATGATTCTCATCATTGGACTCTGACAACTGCATCTCCATCCACATGGGAGATGATTCACAAATTTCTTCGAAAGGAAAAGGTACTATTCATTTAGAACATGGCAGTTTTCAAAATGTTCTCTATGTTCCTTCTCTAGCTTCGAACCTGCTTTCTGTGTATCAGATGACACACACTGGTTTTCCAAAGAAGATTGTATTCAACCCTAATAATGTTTAAATTTATGATATTTCCACCGGAAATCTCATTGCAGTAGGAAAGGAAAATCATGCTGCAAAACATATGAGTTTTCCCATTTTTTGCCACATTCAAAGCCAAGTGCCCTTCTGACTCATGGAAATGAGGTTATCTAGCTATCGCATGAGAGGTTTGGAAACCTAAATTATAAATATTTGCAGTTGCTACAAAATAATTCCATGGTTGAAGGCCTTCTGAACATCAAATCCTCAAAAGGGATATGGAAGGGTTGCATCATTAGCAAGCATCCTGAGCACAAGTTCGATCGAGGAAAAGCTAGCAGAGCTTCTTGTATTTTGCAGTTGATTCATAGTGATATCAGTGGTCCGCTTCCAAATACCTCCATGAATAGCGTAAGGTATGTTCTGACATTTATTGATGATTTCTCCAGATTCACATGGGTCTACTTTCTCAAGAACAAATCGGAAGTGCTAAAAAAATTCAAGAATTTCAAAGCTTCTGTTGAGACTGCTACTAAGAGCAAGATCAAAGCTCTTAGATATGATAATAGTGGAGAATGTATTAAATCATAGCTGCTGCAACTTTGTATGGAAAATGGAATCCAAATCCAGCACACAGTCCCCTACACACCTCAGCATAATGGTGTAGTGGAGAAGAAAAACCGAGCACTGAAATAGATGGCCACTTATATGCTTGAGTCGAAAGGTTTGGCTCCAAATATTTGGGATGAGGCCATAAATGTTTTTGCCTACATTCAAAACAGAGTTCCACACTCATCCGTCAAAGGTACTACTCCCTTCGAAACCTACACTGGTCACAAGCATGATGTGTCCAATCTCAGGGTTTTTGGCTCCATGGCATGGGCTAGAATTCCGACTGAGAAGAGAAAATATTTGGAACCACAGAGTACTGAGTGCATACTCATTGGATTTGATAAAGAATCCAAAGGATACAAAATCATGGATATCAGATCCAAAATGATATTCATCGAGCGAAGTGTCAAATTTGAAGAACCGCTTCAAGATCTGAAACTAGTCGAGGAAGAAACTATTGAATTGCCTCCTCCCCAAGAAGAAAATTTAGAAGAAGATGATGAAAGTTTGTGTTCTAATATTTCTAATATTTTATCATAAATTAATGAACATGAAATATCAGGTTCAGATTCAGATCCAGATAAGGCCCCTCAGTTTCCAAAGTGGGCAGAAAAAAATCTCAATTATGTTGGTTCTAACATTGGAAATCCTACTGATCCAAGAAGAACTTGAGCAGAATTTCAAAGAGCAGGTATGGCTCTTTCATATTCTAATACATTACTATCTAAAAAATGTTCTTTGATGAGAGGTTTAGATACTAAATCATACTATCATTCCCACCGATATCCGAGATGGAAAACCACCATGGATGAAGAGTACAATTCTCTTTAGGAAAATGCTACATGGCAGCTAGTTTCTCTTTGACCTGGGAGGAAATTAGTTCAATGCAAATAGGTCTACCGAACCAAGGTTGCTGTAGATGGATCAACATGCAAATACAAAGCTAGTTTAGTGGAAAAAGGATTTGTTGGTTGTGGAGCTTGATCTCCAGACTCAGAGACATTATTATTCATTCGTGTTTGTACCCCAACTTTATATGATATGTAAAAGGATTGTACACTCACCCAAGCCGGGGGGGTGTGGGAGGGGTGAAGTCTCCCCCCACCGAGGTCTGTGGGTAATTACCCTCAGCTGGGGGGTCTAGGGGAAGCACCCCCAAAGGAAATTTTTGGGGTTGTTTTACAGGCCCATGGTTTTGGGTAACCCGTGGTATTTTTCCTTTGTATTTCCCCTTATAAGAAATACATTGTAATACGGATAGGGTTGAGGTATTAGGTTTTATGCATTGTAAAGATCTCAGAGATCCGAGGAGATACTATGAGACAGCGAAGAGGAAGTGCAGCAGCTGTGCTACAGGTTGTATCCCTTCACTTTGCTGGACGGAATAATAATAAGGACTGGCAACTTTAGTGTGGACGTATCCCATCATGGGTGAACCACGATATATCTGTCTCTCTTGTAATGTGTATGTGTGATTATATTTGCATTTCTGTTTATTTTTATTGCTCTGCGATCCTATTTTTCTAACAATTGGTATCAGAGCCAAAGGTCTATTTGGCAGTTAAACCCGTAGGAAACCAGGGTTTCTGGTACGAGTGGGAGCAATGGCAGAAGAAGAAAAGTTTAAGGTCGAGAAGTTTAACGGCCAAAACTTCTAGCTATGGAAGATATAAATGGAGGATTATTTATAATAGAAGGATCTATTCCTGTCGTTGGGAGGAAGAGCAAAGCAGTCGGCGGTTATGAAGGACAAAGAATGGGAGGTTCTTAACAGAAAGGTATTGGGAACAATACGGTTGTCCCTGGATTCATCGGTGGCTTTCAATATCTTAAAAGAAATGACAATGGAGGGTTTGATGAGTGCACTGGGTAAGCTGTATGAAAAACCCTCAGCTTCTAACAAGGTATTTCTAATGAAGTGTTTATTTAATATGAAGATGTCTGAAGGTGGATCTATTACTGGTCATTTAAATGAATTTAATACGATTACAAATCAAGTAAGTTCTGTAAGTGTGAACTTCGATGATGAGGTTAGGCATCTTCTAATCTTGTGTTCATTGCCAGAAAGCTGGAATAGCTTGGTCATGGCTGTAAGTAACTCTGTCTCTGGTTCAAACACCTTGAAATTTGATGATGTTATTGGTGTTATTCTTAGTGAAGAAATGCGAAGAAAACGCACAGGTGAGACATCAGGTAATGCGTTGACCATGGAGAGCAGGGGAAGACAAAAGGAGAGAGGAAAGAGCCAAGGTAATTGTGGCAAGTCTAAAATGGGAAGATCCAAGTCCAAACTAGGAAAAATAGAGTGCTGGAACTATGGAAAGAAAGGACATCTAAAGAAAGACTGCACATCTCTTAAGAAGAAAGGAGATGCACAGAAGGAAAATACCAAGGAAGCAAATGTAGCAGGTGATGTGTTACAACATGATTTGATTATTGCATTAGATAATACTAGTGATTATTGGGTAGTAGATTCAGGGGCTTCATGTCATGCTGCACCCCATAGGAAATACTTTCATGATTATGTTCCATGCGATTTTGGACATGTTTTATTGGGTGATGACGAGCCATGTAAAATTTTTGGAATGGGTAAGGTATGGATAAAAGTTAAGAATGGAACTGATTGGTTGTTGGAATATGTAAGGAAAATTCCTGCTATGAAAAGAAATCTGATCTCAACAGGGCAGTTGGGAGATGGAGGCTATCTATCTACGTTTGGAGAAATGTAGTGGAAGATCACTAAACGATCAATGGTGATAGCAAAAGAAGATAGAATAGGTACTTTGTATTTATGTCCTCATAATACTTACCATTCTATCTCTTTAGCTTCCACATGAACAGATACAGCATTGTGGCATCATACGCTTGGCCACATGAGTGAAAATGGGATGCAGATTCTCCACTCAAGGAAGTTGGTTCTAGATTTGAAGCAGGTAAGTTTGGAATTTTGTGAGAACCATGTTTATGAAAAACATAAAAGAGTCAAATTTCTCAGGGTTGGGAAACAGAAGAAGAATGAAAAGTTAGATCTTGTGCATACAGATGTATAGGGACCGGTTCAGGTACAATCTCTTGGTGGCTTTCATTATTATGTTACATTTATTGATGATGCAACTAGGAAAACTTGGGTTTATTGCATTAGACAAAAATATGATGTGTTTGCTACTTTTAAGAAGTGGAAAGCTTTGGTTGATAATGAGACAGGAAAAAGGTTGAAGTGTCTTAGATCTGATAATGGATGTGAGTACTGCGGCAATTAGTTTGATAGTTAATGTTCATACCATGGGATTTGTAGAGAGAAGACAGTCCCAGGAACACCACAAGAAAATGGTGTCTCAGAAAGGATGAATAGAACAATAATGGAGCATGTAAGGTGTATGAGACTGCATGTAGGGTTTCCCTTATAGTTTTGGATGAATGCTGTAAATACCGTTGTTTACTTAAAAAACAAAGGACTCTCAAGTGCTTTGGATGGTGGTATTCCAAAGGAAGCATGGACAGATAAAATGGTAGACTACTCATTTATGAGAACGTTTGGTTGTGAAGCATTTGTCCATATTGATGAAGAAAATAGAACAAAGCTTGAAGCTAAATCCAAAAAATGTACCTTTATTGGATATGGGGTTGATGAATTTGGTTATCATTTATGAGATTATGAAAATAACAAAATCATCAAGAGTAGAGATGTGATATTCAATGAAAAGGTCATATATAAAGATCAGTTGCAGGGAAAGAAACAAGAAAAAGAAAACACATAGTACACAGTGCTTGATGAAATTAAAGAAAATAAAGTTCCAAAGGTGCCAGAAAATAAGGAACAGCAACAAGTACCTGAAACTCCTACAAGTGTAAGAAGATCTACCAGGTTAAGTAGAATCCCTGAACAATACTCTCCTTCAATGTATTATTTATTGATTACTGATACTGGTGAACCAGAATGTTATGAAGAAGCAATGCAGGTGGAAACTAGAAATAAGTGGGAGCAAGGCATGAATGAGGAGATGGACTCATTGGTAGGAAACTAGACTTGGGATTTGCTTCAGTTTCCTACTGGTAAAAGAGCATCGCAGAACAAATGGATTTACAGGTTGAAGGAAGAAGAAGGAGGTAAGAAGCGGTACAAGGCCAGACTTGTTGTAAAGGGGTTTGCACAAAAGAAAGGTATAGATTTTGATGAAATATTTTCCCCTGTTGTTAAGATGACTTCAATTAGGACTATTTTAGGTCTAGTGGCGGTAGAAGATTTGCATCTTGAACAGTTAGATTTAAAAACAACCTTTCTCCATGTGGATTTGGAGGAAGAGATATATATGCAGCAGCGACAAGGGTATGAGGTCAAAGGTAAGGAGAACTTGGTATGCAGGTTGAAGAAAAGCTTATATGGATTGAAGCAAGCTCCAAGGAAGTGGTATTTAATATTTGATAGGTTTATGACAGAACAACGTTATCGTAGATGCCATTCTGACCATTGTGTTTATTTCAAGAAGCTATACAATGAAATATATATTATCTTGTTATTGTATGTGGATGACATGCTTGTTGCAGGGTCTAACATGCAGGATATAAATATGCTCAAAAGGAAGTTAGCTAATTCATTTGCGATGAAGGATTTGGGTGCTGCAAAGCAAATCCTTGGTATGAGAATAACGATAGACAGGAAAAATCACAAATTGACAGTGTCTCAAAGTGAGTACATACAAAAGGTGTTGGAGAGGTTCCTAATGTAGAATGCAAAACCAGTTAGTACACCTTTGGCCAGCCATTTCAGTCTAAGTAAGGAAATGTGTCCCAAGACACAGGAAGAGACATATTACATGTCCAAGATTCCCTATCAATCAGCAGTTGGAAGCTTAATGTATGCCATGGTGTGCACAAGACCAGATATTGCACAAGCAGTGGGAGTTGTGAGTAGATATATGAACAATCTAGGTAAAGAACATTGGAAGGTAGTAGAATGGATTCTCAGGTATTTGAGAGGTACTACTACTCAGGCATTATGTTTTGGAGGTTTGAAAAATTTTCTACAGGGATATGTTGATGCAGATATGGCAGGTGATAAGGATAGCAGGAGGAGCACCACATGGTATGTGTTTACTGTAGGTGGAACAACAATAAGTTGGATTTCGAAACTGCAGAAGGTTGTTGCACTTTCAACAACGGAAGCAGAGTATGTTGCTGTTGGAGAGGCTAGTAAAGAGATGATTTGGTTGCAGAGGTTTATGGAGGAATTGGGTAAGAGGAAGAAGGATAGCAGTTTGTATAGTGACATCCAGAGTGTCATTCATCTTGCAAAGAACTCATCATTCCATTCTAGGACAAAACATATACAACTCAGGTACCATTTCATATGCTCTATTCTAGAAGATGAACTGTTGAAGCCGGAGAAGATACATACTAGCCAGAATCCTACAGACATGTTCACAAAGGTAGTGACTAGAGAGAAATTGAGCTCTTGCTCGGTTTCAGTTGGCCTTCAAGCATGAAGGTGAAGATGAGAAATTTTCTAAGTCCAAGGTCCAGCAAGTGCAGCAGCGGTGTGTTGAATATTGTAACTTCTAAACAATATTATATTTTTACTTCATTATTCCAGAGATGTTTCATCCCTTTGAGGTGATCCTATTATGTATCCGGAGATGTTTATTCCTCTGATGGATTATGGTAACCAGGTTTATTAGATCCACCATGTGGGGGTTGGCCCTGAGTTATTTAATTAGGAGTTATTAGACTCAATTGGGAGAGGTCGGCCCCATTAGGGAAAAAGTCAGTCGGAAATCTAGTATAAGTAGAGGAGGATGATCCTCGCTTATCTCATACTTGCATAGCTTGGAAAGTAGCACACTTGTGAGAGAGAGGTCTGCATAGGCGGTAGAGAAGGAGGTCTAGTCTTGGAGCACATCTTGTATTTTGGTTGATTATCTTATTGAGGAAAGCTTTGCTGGGTTTTCTACCCTATGAGGGTTTCCCAGGGTAAAATCTCTATCTATCTTGTGATTGTGTTTCTTTCAGTGATCTTGCTAGTAAAATTAGTTTAAACTTAACATGATATCAGAGCTAGCCTGAATAGAACATCTTTCACAAGGTGAAATTATCTTTCTCTCTCTCTCCCAAAATTAGGGTTTCTACAAAAGTTAGCATTTTTTGGATTCTGGTTGCATGGCTGAATAGCCCTTCTCAAAATCAAAGTTTTGAGCTCTAGATCGAGATTTTTGGTTGGGTAGAACTCTGGAAAATTCAAACCCTAGTTTGACCAAAAGTGCGATAAACCAGAAATTCTGTTGCAGAACCGGAAAGTGAAAAGTTGAAGTTTTCATAAACAGAACACATCAGTGTTTCCAAGACACTCAAGTAAATCTCCTGGTAAGTATTACTCTATCTCTTGAGAAACTTCAATCTCTTGGACTCCCCCAAGAGAAGATGGCTCCAAGCACTAAGCTTGAAGATAAGCTAGAAGGTATAGAGAATTTTCGGGCATGGAAATACAGAATTGGTCTCATTCTTGAAGAGAATGATCTTGCTCAATATATCAAGGATGAAGTTGCAGAACCCACAGAAGATGAAGCCAAAGAAAAGTATAGGATGTGTTAACACCCAAAAAGTGCTCACTACCTCATCTACCCCATTACATGACTCATTTATCCATATTTCCTACCATATTTGCCTCCAAAAACTTAAAAACCCATTAAAAAGCCTCCAAAAGGCCAAAAAACCATTAAAAAATCCTCCAAAAGGCCAAACCCCCCCTTTTCCCCCCGACATAATCCATAATTCCTCCAAAATAGCAAAAACCCTCTAAAAAGGGAATAAAAAATACAAAAAAGAGGAAAAAGAGGGAAAAAAGAAGCAAAAACCCTATACAACTGACCTAAACCATATGGTGCCCAAAACCATGGGCCAGCACTCCACCACTAAAAAACTATAAATAGGTGATGGAGGCCCCTCATTTCATATCCACAATCATTTGTATCTTTACTCTGCCAAAATCATGCCTAAAAACCTAGCTCACCCTTGAGCTACTTTCACACTTGAGTGCCCCTTTGGCCCATTTCCAAAACCCTTTGAAGAAAGAGAAAGGAACAACACTGGTGGAGCTTGGAGAAACCCTCTTGGACTATTGCAAAGGCTTCATCAACCTTCACATTGGAGGAATAATCTTTAATACAAAACACCATTTTTATTACCTTTCTGTTATTTTATGCACATGCTTAGAGTAGTTTACTGTTTTACTGTACTGTCTTTTATTTATTGTATTTTCTGAACTGCTACTAAGGAGTCCCTTCTCCTTAGTAGGTGCTCATTTGCACAAGCTAGGGTGAAAACCTTAGCTACAGGAAGGATTTAATTAGGGCAAAGAGAATCATTGTTGATCCCATTAAGGACCACTTGATTCCCCAAGTGGCATCCAAGAAGACCCAAAAGAAAATGTATGATGCCCTAGGAAGAATGTATGAAGGGAGGAACATCAATAAGAAGATGAACCTCAGAACTCAGTTGAAGAGTACCAAGATGAACTAAGGAGAATCCATTCAAGACTAGTTCTCAAGGGTTTCCCAAATCAAGGAACAACTAGATGCTATTGGAGATACCCTTGATGAAGATGAACTTGTAATGACTGCTCTAAATGGTCTCACTAGACCTTGGGAGTCATTCATACAAACTTTGTGTGCCATAAAAGAAAGTATGAAGTTTGATATAGTATGGCAAGATTGTGTTCAAGAAGAAGCTAGGGTAGCCAATAGGGAAGCCCTTCTCAAGGAGGATGACCAAGCCTTGGTTACTCACACCAAAATAAGAAGAAAGGGTCACTTCAAGAAAGTTGACCACAAAGGGTCTCAACCCTTCCATATATTTAAAAGGGGAGGAGGACCCAACTCAGAAAGAGATCTCTCCACAGTCCAATGTTTCAATTGTCTTAAACTAGGACATATTTCCAGAAATTGTACTTCACAAAAGAAGAAGTTTGTTCACAAAAGACATCATACACATATGGAAGAAGATGATAGTGAAGAAGAAGAAGAAGAAGAAGAAGAGGAAAGGCCTCGAAAGAAAAGATCTAAAGTAAAAAAAGTAGATGTAGAAGAATATGTTCTATTTTCTGCACTATCTGGGTCTGTATCACCTGGAGAAGATACATGGCTCATCAATAGTGGTGCTTCAAAGCACATGACAGGTCAAAAGAAAACTCTCTCAAGACTTGAGGAAAAGACTTCTCCACAAAAGGTTTCCCTAGGAGATGATTATCAATATCCCATCAAGGGAATTGGTGAAGCAAGCTACAAGCTTGATTCTGGAACAACTTTAAAGATGAAATAAATTTTATATGTACCAAGTTTGAAGAATAACCTACTTTCTATCTCAGCATTAGATAAGAAAGGATTTAGAGTTGCATTCATAGATGGACAAGTACTTATGTGGCTCAAAGGAAAATTAATTGAAGATGCAATTGTTATTGGTGAAGAGGAAGGAGGTCTTTACAAGCTCAAGGGACATCCAGAAGTTGCCCTTGTCCATGAAACCTCTAGCCCCAGTGAGCTATGGCATAGAAGGATAGCTCACATTAACTACAAAGCCCTACCCTATGTAAGAAAGGTAGTTATAGGACTACCAGACTTGAAGATTGATCGTAATGGCACATGCAAAGGATGTGAAAAGGGGAAGAATGTCAAGAACCCATTTCCAAAGAGTGAGACAAAGACTAAGAACATCCTAGGGTTAATACATTCAAATGTATGTGGACCAATGCCCACCACATCTTGTTGGCTTGGTTTGGAAACCAAGCTTAGTGCTATGGGCACCTGCTAACTAGTAGCAGCAGTTTCAATATTAAGTAAAAACAATAAACTAAATCTAAATCTAAGCTACACTAACATGTGCATATCATAATAAAATTTTGAATTAAAAAACAAGAACAAGAAAATATAGAAAATAAATTTGTATTGAAAATGGGGGCAAGCAAGTGCTTGCAATAGTAATACCTCCAAATGATGAAGATAGTTGAGAAGCTCCAAGGATGAGTAGCTCCAAACTCCAAAGGGTCCTTTCTCCAAGGTTGCTACAATGGCCAAAAACTCAAGGGAGATTTTGGCAGCATGAGGATAGGAATATGAATGGATGTGAAATGAGGAGCCCCTACCACCTTTTTATAGGTTTTGGTGGTGGGGAATACCATTTGTGGTTTTGTGGAAACCAATGGTTTTGACCAACATGGTTTAGGTACTTTTCCCTCCTTTTTCCTTTTTTGAATATTTTTATTATTTGTATTCCCTTTTTAATATTTTGGGAATTTTGGACCCTTTTTGAGGGTTTTTTATGCTTTTTAGGAAAAAATAATCTTTTTGAGTGGAAAAAGGGGTGTACTAAGGCCCTTTGGTGACCTTTTGTTGGCTTCAGAGGCTTAAATGATGAAAAAGTGGACAAATGGGTCATGTGAATAGGGAAATGAGCTAGTGAGCACTTTTTGGGTGTTAACAGATTGCCCCCTGATGTGTGAGGGCAGGAGCTCATCATATGGCCGATAGACATCATAGTTCTTTTGTCTTTTTTATGGGGTTTGGGGAGGAGAAGAGACCGTTTGGATTCTGGATCCACGGGCCTTGGAAGCTGCAAAAAATAAACAAATGTTACATGGCCTTAATATGAATGAGGAATAATCTCTGATAATGGACGAGGCGGGCATACCCATGCTCGTATAAAGATATATACATAACAATTAGTCCCAAGAAAGGGGTATCTAATACATAAAAAATACACTGGTACATCATAATGGTCCATAGGGGACATTATTTTGGGATGTACTCATGATCATGATTGATCTCAATAACTGATACACTAGAATAACTGATGAACTGCTGAAACTGAAGGTGTCCAACATCTGTAAGGACGTAATGACTGTGAGCCATCTCTAGGAAGTATATGTAACTGTATACTCGAGGGAGTATAAAAACTGGTGTACATCTGAATACTGTTGCCATGCGCAACCCGGATATCTATAGGAAAAGTATAACTGGTTGTATTCATAGGTAGACTCTCCAATGTGGAGGGGTTAGATGGTATCCGCGGTCTTCGTCTAATAACTGAACGGACCGATGCCCTGTGCGAGTCTCAACGATGCGATCAATGTGTTGAAGTCGAGCATGTGAGAAACAACCATTTGGAGAGGCACTGAGGACTCTTCTCGAAATGATTCGTAGGCACTCATCATAAATGGTGATGAGTCCAAGACACAGGGACCTCTAGGTCTATCCTCTAGAATAAAGTGGTTGTGGTCGACAGAGGGAGACCTGCATCTGACAGGGCAATGATGTTTGCTTAATAGGAGTGCGAGGTGTAGAACTGGAGTGTGGTAGTACTTATGGTAGGACTGACATACTTGGGGGATGGGAAGTAACTGGGGCTATATATGGGATAGACGCAAACTTCCTTTGTTCAGAGTATGATGACATGGTTGACCTGGCAGCGTAGGGAACTGACTTATAGGTGTGGGGATCATGAATTTTCAAGGACTGAAGGGTATGTGTTGACTCTGGGGGGGTCAAGTTGATGGGTGCTGTCGAGGGATTCTTAGGGTGACATACTGTAGAATACTCTGAACAAAGGCGACCAAAATGGGGAAGCTTCCATATGAGTAGACGTGATCTGTTGTGGCATCGAGAAGCACCATTGGGTCCTTCTTCGTAGTTTTAATGAGCTCGAAGAAGGGATAAAAGTGTGCTCTAAAATGGTATTGTCCTGTGGATTGGTGAGCCCGGGACTATTCATGCTCATTGGTGCTTTCATTTTTAAGGAGTCTGAAAACAACAAGAAGACTCTGTAGTGGTTATGACTACTGTCCTATTGGTTTTACGAGCCCAGGATGGTGATTGCTCATGGTCGCTTTCATGTTTTAGAGAGTCTGAAAGCGGTAAGTGGACTCCATTGGTGTTCTTTTTCGTAAGTTTAGTCTCCAATGCCCGAAAAAGCATAAAATGATGCAGATGGAGAACTCTTCTAGCCGATGTGACTAGAGTATTCCTTTTTCGTAATTGGTCTACAAGGTCCAGAAAAGGGGTAAAATTATACCAAGTAGACGCCCTTTCAGATACGTTTATCGAGCATGAAAGGAAGCAAGATTGCTCGGCGATCTTTTCATTGTTTTAGGAGTCAGAAAAGAGCTTAACAGAAACTCCCTAAGTGCCTTTTTCGTAAAAGGGATTGCTCGGCCCGAAAAAGGGATAAAATCATACCGAACAACAAGGGATTGATGGGAGCGAGAAAAGGTCTCAAGCGTCATCATGTGTGCGAAAAACTGGATCCGGTGACATAATGATTGTCAAAAAAGGGGCAACGGCCATTGTGGCACGCAAACCGAGGTGACGAGGGGGGCATGGAAAAAATGCCCGAAAAACCTGGGCGTGAGAGCGAGAAATGATCTCAAGCATAATCACGAGCGCGGAAAACGGAATCCGGTGATATAAAACTTGTCGAAAATGGACGACGGCTGATGTGGCACGCAAATCGAGGCGACGAGGGGGAATGGGGAAAAATACCCGAAAAATATGGACGTGAGAACGAGAAATGATCTCAAGCATCAGCACGAGCACGAAAAACTGAATCTGGTGACATAAGACTTGACCAAAACGGACGACGGTCGATGTGGAACGCAAATCGAGGCAACAAGGGGGCGTGGAAAAAATGCCCGAACTATCTGGGCGTGAGAGCGAGAAATGATCTCAAGCATCCTCACGAGGGCGGAAAACTGAATTCGACGATATAAGGTTTGTGAAAAACGGAGGACAGCCGATGTGGCACGCAAACCGAGGCGACGAGGGGGGCATGGAAAAAGTGCCCGAAAAACTTGGGCGTGAGAGCGAGAAATGATCTCAAGCATCATCACGAGTGCGGAAAACTGAATCCGGCGATAGAAAACTTGATCAAAATGGACGACGGCCTATGTGGCACGTAAACCGAGGTGACAAGGGCGCCCAAAAAATGGTCAAAAAATGAACCTGATGAAAACAGGAAAAGGAAAGATCTATAACGAAGTTCTCGCCGTGCTGATTCCAATTGTACCAACGGTTTGAGAAATGGATGTCATATGAGACCGGAATGGCGGTTTGAAAAATGGTGGAATTTCTATAAATAGGGCGTGGGGCCCATATGACGTGTCATTGTTACGTGCGAGTTTGGCAGAGCAGTCAGAGCTCTTTCTCGATTTCTAGGAGATTTGGCCATTGGTTTTCGATTTTGCGAGTTTCAGGTAACCCTATTTTCCTTAGCCTTTTCAATTATGTCTTTTTTGTTTGGCGGTGGGCCCCCGAAGGCCGTGAAATTCCTTGTTGACCTTCCAACGCGGAATATCGCGGGTTTCGGGTCTGTTCCCGCGATGAACCGCGCGGGTTTTAGGCTGACAGTCGCGATGTTCATCGCGACTGTGAGGTGGGAACCCGCGATGTTCATCGCGAGTTCATGGGAGATATTCGCGATGTTCATCGCGACTGTCTGGCAAATATCCGCGATGCTCATCGCGGGTTTTTGAATGGAGGCTGCGATGATCATCGCGGCTTTTGATGGAAAAGCCGCGATGGTGTTTTTTTCAAAAATAATTTTTGTTGGGGCTAAAAATTTCTTCTGTTTTTTGGCAGGATGTTGAGGAGACCGCTGACTTCATGGCAAGAGCGGGAGATAGATGATGGCCTGATGGAGAGGATTCACACTGATCTGGGGGTCCGGCAGACTCTAGCAGTGAGTGGACTTTTGAATTTCGCTCAGATCGCACCAATGCGTTCAGTGAGACGGCTCCTGAACAAGTTGGTGAGTTGGTGGGTGCCTGCCGAGGGTGATTTTATGATTGGGGGACAGAGGTTGGAGATTACCCTCACAGATGTATATTTTCTGACTGGGTTGCCTAGGTTAGGAGAGGTGGGAGATCTTCTGCCGAGGATCCTGCCAGGTGTAGATATGGAGGATTTGTTGCAGACTTTTTGTGTTGATGGGGCCATTTTGCATAACAGTGCCTTGAGTCTTCGATCACTTCGGGAGTGGGACATGAGGGCTGTTGGGGCATGTGTGCTGTGAGTGCTGGGTGCTGCTACGCCACATCGTTTGTCAGGGGGACAAACGATGATGGTGGACTCTGTGCTTCGGGGGACGTATTATGCATGGGCTCAGATGTTTCTAGCTGGTGTCCGGAGAGATCTGGACAAGTGCTGTCGAGAGGGAGGAGAGTTCTGTTATGCCTCCTTTCTATGTTGTTTTTTCTTCGAGTGGGTGCCGACCTTGCGACCATGGGTGCCCATTCGTGATGGTCTGGTGAGTGAGCCGCGTATGGTGCGGTGGGGGCATATGATGCCTCGTGGTGGTGGCGGTATCCGTGGTTTTTTTACGGAGGAGGTATATGAGCAGTGGGAGCAGATGCCCCTGGTGATTGATGATTATCCGTATGTTGGCATGGACTATCGAGGCGACCCAGAGATGCCTTGAGCCCAGGGACAGGCCTGGGGTTTAGACGGTACGTTTTGTGGTTTATACTATATCATGTGATTTGTTTATGATTATAGCTGGATATGTATATGATGATTTACTTGCATTGTGCAGATGTTGGTCCTGTACCTCCTGCCGATTACGTGGCTTGGCGGGGGCGGGCGATGGTGGTTGCTCCACCTCCTGCAGCGGTACCACCTCCACGTGGTGGAGGATTTGCGGCTCGTGGGCGAGGGGTTGGCCCTCGAGATGACGCCATAGAGGGTGTCAGACAGAATTTTGAGATGATTCTAGCTGGACTCTCCGAGGATGGCTAGAGAGATTTGGACCGGGACATCGTGGAGCGTTGCTTCGGTGCGCCGCGTGAGTGGCGGTCGCTCTTGTTGAGGACAGCGGTGTTTGTGGCAGAGCACAGGGATGGTGCTCGGGATGACCCGGCAGGGCCGGCTGAGGGGAGGATCCGTCTACGGGATGATCCAGTAGGGCCAGCAGAGCGGAGAGTTCGTGCTCACCATGATCCGGTGGGGCCCGCGGAGGAGGCGCCAGAGGAGCCCAGGGACCCTGATGACTAGAAGATATGTATTTGCCCCCAAATGCTGATGAGCATGTGGGGAAGCACTATTTTGTACGACTCATGTATTTTTTGTATATTGGGTGCTGAGGGCACCTATGACATGTTGACTATCATGGTTTATATATATATGTATATATATGTTTGGATATATAGTCGTGTATGCACATGGATGCATTTGTTGTCTTTATGTTCGCCCGTGGAGGCATATTTTTATGCACGTGGATGTACATTTTGATTTTTTGTATATGCCCGTGGAGGCACATGTTATGCACGTGGATGCTCATTTTGATTTTTTGTATATGCCCGTGGAGGCACATGTTATGCATGTGGATGCACATTTGGTTTTTTGTATATCCCCGTGGAGGCACATGTTATGCACGTGGATGCACATTTTGATTTGGTATAATGCGATTAGTGTGCCAGTCTAGAATGTTGTTGGCCATATGGTCCGCTACACTATTGAGGCTTCTTGGGACGTGTGTGAATGAAATGGATTCAAACTGTCTAACCATTTGTTTAGTGCGGAGGAATTTTCTGAAAAGGCAGGGATTGCGTACCTGGTAATCGTTGTTGAGTTGGGAAACAAGGAGTTGTGAGTCCAGGAAAATGTTAAGGTGACGTATGCTCATTTGGAGAGCTGCGGTTAGGAGACTGGTCACGGCATCATATTCAGCCTGGTTGTTGGTAGCGGCACCCAAACACACTACGTCGATGTGGATCAACTCATGTGAAGGGGAATATATGACCCAAGCTACGGAGGCCAGATTAGGGGACCAACTGCTTGCACCATCGACGAAACCGACGTAGCAGAGTGGAACATGTGTGTGAACGGGATCAATGGAAGGGGCCGACCGTACAGAGGGGTATCCAGTGGAGATCGTATAAATGGAGGGGTCAAGGCCAGGCATTTTGGTATCTGACCAAGTAAAGACATCAGTGAATTCTTGGAACAGTTGTTTATATTCTCCAAATTCGTGCTCACTGTGGGAGGTTCCTAATGTAATGGTATGAAGGGCACCAGGTGGGTCAGAGATGTCGATGTGGATGACGGGAGAAATATTGGGCATGTTATTATCCTCGGAAGCATCAGGAGTAGGAATAGAGTCTTTGAACCAGTCGACTCTAGTAGGAAGGGAATCTTTGGATTCATCCGCAAATTGGGTAGCGGTGGTGGATGAGGTCTCTTCTGGGAGGAAGTATGAACGATGGTGCATGTCTCCCCAGGGATAAGTAGGGGCTATGGAAGTCTCTAGACACTCGTCATCATTGCGGGAGCTTTGAGTGGTCACATCAAGTGATGAGGTAGTGGTAGTCGAAGAGATCATATAAATGGTGTTAATATCTCCGGATTAGGATGATGCGGGAGGGTAGATCTCCTCGATAGTAGGGGGTGCCGTCTCAAGGTCCAAATTATTCATCTCGTAGAGAGCTTCTCTGTAATCTGGGATATCAGGACAGTTATGTGAGTAGTGGCCGTAAACACCGCATATGGCACAAGGGTGGTTGGTGCGCAGTGATTTGTCACGAGGCATGGGGTTTGGATTGAGTTTGACAACCGGGATGTTGGGGTCGTCGTCCAGCATTTGCATGTGTTCCTGTAATGCAGGTAACTATGGACACTGATGGGTTGGATGGCCTAACTCATCTCACAACGAGCATTTGGGAGGAGCACGAAATACGGGAGGAGGTTTAACTGCTTTGGGTGGGGGCACCGCAGTGTATGGTTGTGGGCCTCTGCCCCCAGTGGGCCTGATGAGCGGAGGGGGATTCGTCGACGACGAAGGAGTCGTGATACCGGGAGGTGGTTGGGTAGAAGTGACAATGGGTTGCACCAGCTGCAAGATGACATTTGTTGTCGGCGGGTGTTGGCTTGGTTTTGCAACCAAGCTTAGTGCTATGGGCACCTACTAACTAGTAGTAGCAGTTTCAATAGAAATAAAAACAATAAACTAAATAAACAATACTTTTCATGGATCTAAACAAGAATCTAAGCAAATAATGTAAATATTTCAAAATCAAGAACAAGAAACATAAGAAATAAATTTTGTATTGAAAAGTGGGGGGCAAGCAAGTGCTTGCGATATTACCTTCAATGGTGAAGGTTGATGTTGAGCAACTCCCAAGATGAGTAGCTCCAAACTCCAATAGGTCTCTTTCTCCAAGGTTGCTTCGATGGCTAAAAGTGCTCAGGGGAGATTTCAGCAGCATAAGGATGAGATAATGGAAGGATATGAAATGAGGAGCCCCTACCACCTTTTTATAGTTTTTGGTGGTGAGGAATACCATTTGTGGTTTTGTGGAAACCAATGGTATTGACCAACATAGTTTAGGTATTTTTCCCTCCTTTTTCCTTTTTTGAATAAAAATAATATTTTAATTCCCTTTTTAATATTTTTGGGAATTTGGACCCTTTTTGAGGGTTTTTTATGATTTTCTTGGAAAAAGAATCTTTTTTAATGGAAAAAGGGGTGTACCAAGGTCTTTTGGTGGCCTTTTGTTGGTTTCAGAGGCTCAGATGGTGGAAAAGTGGACAAATGGGTCATGTGAGTAAGGGAATGAGCTAGTGAGCACTTTTTAGGTGTTAACAGATTGCCCCCTGATGTGTGAGGGCAGGAGCTCATCGTATGGCCGATAGACATCATAGTTCTTTTGTCCTTTTTCTGGGTTTTAGGGGGGAGAAGAGACCGTTTGGAGACTGGAGCCACGGCCCTTGGAAGCTGCAAAAACAAAAAATATTACATGGCCTCAATATGAATGAGGTATAATCTCTGATAAAGGACGAGGCGGGCATTCCCATGCTCGTATCAAGGCATATACAAAACAATTAGTCCCAAGAAGGGGGATCTAATACGTGAAGAAATATATTGGTACATCATAATGGTCCAGAGGGGACATGATTGTGGGATATACTCATGATCATGAATGATCGCAATAACTGATACACTGGATCAACTGTGGAACTGCTGAAACTGAAGGTGTCCAACATCTGTAGGGACTCAAAGACTGTGAGCCATCTCTGAGAAGTATTTGTATCTGTATACTCGAGGGAGTATAAAACTGGGGTACATCTGAATACTGTCGCCATACGCAACCCGGATATGTATAGAAAAAATGTAACTGGTTGTATCCATAGGTAGACTCTCAAATGTGGAGGAGTCAGGTGGTATCCGGGGTCTTCGACTAATAACTGAACGAACCAATACCCTGTGCGAGTCTCAACGATGCGATCAAGGTGTTGAAGTCGAGCATGTGAGAAACAACCATTTGGAGAGGCACTGAGGATTCCTCTCGAAATGATTCGTAGGCACTCATTATAAATGGTAATGAGTCCAAGACACAGGGACCTCTAGGTCTATCCTCTGGAATCAATGTGGTTGTCGTCGACAGAGGGAGACCAGCAACTAACAAGGCAATGATGTTTCCTTGATAGGAGCACGAGGTGTAGAACTGAAGTGATGTAGTACTGCTGGTAGGACTGACATACTTGTGGGAATGGGAAATAACTGGGTCAAAAAATGGGTAGACTCAAAACTTCCTTTGTTCAGAGCATGATGACATGGTTGACCTGGCAGGGTAGGGAACTGACTTGTAGGTGCAGGGATCATAGCTTTGACTGAATGGTATATATTGACTCTGGGGGGGGAGGACAAGCTGATGGTAGCTGTCGAGAGAGTTTCAGGGTGACATACTGCAGAATACTCTGAACAAAGGCGACCAAAAGGGGAAGCTGCTAGCGAGTAGATATGATCTGTCGTGGCGCCAAGAGGCACCCTTCTTCCTTCTTCATAGTTTTAATGAGCTTCAAGAAGGGATAAAAGTGTGCTCTGAAATGGTACGGTCCTGTGGATTTTGTGAGCCCAGGACGGCGCATGCTCATGGTTGCTTTCATGTTTAGAGAGTCTGAAAACAGTAAGTGGACTCTGTTGGTGTTTCTTTTTCGTAAGTTTAGTCTCCGAGGCCCGAAAAAGTATAAAATGATGCGGATGGAGAACTCTTCTAGCCGATGTGACTAGAGTATACCTTTTTCGTAATTAGTCTACGAGGTCCGGAAAAGGGGTAAACTTATACCAGGTAGACGCCCTTTCAGATACGTTTATCGAGCATGAAAGGAAGCAAGATTGCTCGGCGATCTTTTCATTGTTTTAGGAGTCAGAAAAGAGCTTAACAGAAACTCCCTAAGTGCCTTTTTCGTAATAGGGGTTGCTCGGCCCGAAAAAGGGGTAAAATCATACCGAACAAAAATGGATTGACGAGGATGAGAAAATGTCTCAAGCATCGTCATCTGTGCGGAAAACTGGATCCGGCGACATAAGATATATCGAAAACGGAGAACGGCCGATGTGGCACGCAAACCGAGGCGACGAGGGGGCGTTGAAAAAATGCCCGGAAAATCTAAAGGTGAGAGCGAGAAATGGTCTCTAGCATCATCAGGGGCGCGGAAAACTGAATCCGGCGATATAAGACACATCGAAAACGGAGAACGGCCGATGTGGCACGCAAACCGAGGCGACGAGGGGGCGTGGGAAAAAATGCCCGGAAAATCTAAAGGTGAGAGCGAGAAATGGTCTCAAGCATCATCAAGGGCGCGGAAAACTGAATCCGGCCATATAAGGCACCTCGAAAACGGAGTACGGCCGATGTGGCACGCAAACCGAGGCTACGAGAGGGGCTAAAAAATGGTCATAAATGGACCCCGGGAAAAATGGGAAACGGAAGGAACCTCTATGAAGTTCTCGCTGTGCTGATCCCAACGGTACCAACGGTTTGAGAAATGGACTTCGTATGACACCGCAATGGTTGTTTGAAATTTGTGGAATTTCTATAAATAGGACGTGGGGCCCAATATGACTTGTCATTGTTACGTGCGAGTTTGATAGAGCAGTCAGAGCTATTTCTCGATTTCCGGGAGATTTCACCGTTGGTTTTCGATTTAGCGAGTTGCAGGTAACTCTATTCGCCTTAACCTAGTCAATTATGTCTTTTTTAGTTGGCGGTGGGCCCCCGAAAGCCGCGAATCTCCATGTTGACTCTCCAACGTGGAACCGCGCGGGTTTCGGGGCGGAACCCGCGATGGACCGCGCGGGTTTTAGACTCACAGTCGCGATGTTCATCGCGACTGTGAGGTCGGAACCCGCGATGTTCATCGCGTGTTCATGGGTGACAGTCGCGATGTTCATCGCGACTGTCTGGACTAAACTCGCGATGTTCATCGCGGGTTTTTTCATGGAACCCGCGATGGTCATCGCGGCTTTTGTGGAAAAGCCGCGATGGTCATCGCGGCTTTTTGTGAAAAAGTCGCGATGAGATTTTTTTTTCAAAAACTTTTATGCTGGGGCTAAAATTTTCTGTGTTTTCTTGGCAGGATGTTGCGGAGGGCTCAGTCCGTATGGCGGGAGAGAGATATTGATGCCGAGATTGTGGCGAGGATCGAGGATGATGGGGGGGTGAGACAGACTTTAGCCATGAGCGGACTCTTGAAGTTCGCTCAGATACCTTATATCCGTTCAGTGAGGAGACTCCTGAACAAGCTCGTTCAGTGGTGGGTGCCGGCAGAGGGTGCCTTTATTATTGGTGGTGAGAGGTTGGAGATTACTCTCACTGATGTATATTTTTTGACCGGTTTGCCTCGCTTGGGTGAGGTGGGTGATATCTCTCCGAGGTTGCCTCCAGGCGTGGATATGGAGGACCTCTTACAGACCTTTTGTGGGGATGACGCTGTTTTGGTAAACAGCTCTATCAGTCTGAAGTTCCTACGTGAGTGGGATATGCGGGCCGTTGGTGCCTACGTTCTGAGGGTTTTGGGTGCTGCGGCACCACATCGTATGTCTGGGGGGCAGACGGTGATGGTGGACTCCGTTCTACGGGGTACGTACTATGCTTGGGCTCAGATGTTCTTGGCCGGTGTCCGGAGAGATCTGGACAAGGCCGTGAGAGAGGGAGGTGAGTTCTGTTACGCCTCATTTTTATGTTGTTTTTTCTTTGAGCGGGTGCCGACCCTACGGCCACACGTACCGGTTCGTGCTGGTCTACCTAGCGAGCCTCGTATGATGAGGTGGGGGCAGATGATGCCTCGTGTTGGCGGTGGTATCCGTGGCTTCTTTACAGAGGATTTTTTCCAGCAGTGGGAGCAGATGCCACTGGTGATCGAGGACTATCCATACGCCGGTATGGACTACCGGGGAGACCCGGAGATGCCACGTGCCCCAGGACAGGCCTGGAGCTTAGACGGTATGTTTTTGTGTCCTATGTGATGTTTATACCATATGTATTATGTTTGATCATGATGATGTCTGTTGTATAGTATCTGATGGTTTTACTTGCTTTGTGCAGATATTGGTCCGGTACCACCACCTGACTATGTGGCTCGGCAGGGGCGGGCGATAGTGGTTGCGCGTCCTCCGGTACCTGTACGTCCTCCTCGTGGTGGAGGATTTGGAGCCCGTGGGCGAGGGGTTGGCCCTCAGGACGATGCTATAGATGGTGTTCGACGGACTTTGGCCCGGATCGTAGCTAGACTTCCGGAGGATGGCTGGAGGGACCTTGATCGGGACATTTTGCAGGGATGTCTCGGTGCACCGCCCGAGTGGCAGTCACTGTTGTTGAGGGCAGCGGTGCTTGCTGCGAGACACGGGGGTGGTGGAGGAGATGCTCCGGCAGAGCCGGCACCGGGGAGGATACGTCTGAGGGACGACCCAGCAGGGCCAGCCGAGCGGCGAGTTCGGGGTCATCGTGACCCGGCTGGGCCAGCGGAGGTGGAGTCGGAGGAGGAGCCGGAGGAGGATCCTGAGGATCCGGAGGATCCTGATGATTAGACGTCATTGTACTTGCCCCCAAATGCTCATGAGTATATGGGGAAGCATGTTTGTATGACAGATGTATTTTGTGTATATCGAGTGCTGAGGGCACTTATGACATGTAGACGTTTTGGTTCGTATATATATGTGGATATATATTTTGGATATTTTGATGTGTATGCACGTGGATGCACTGTGTTTGTAGATTTATATATGCCCGTGGAGGCACATGCTATGCACATGGATGCATTATTTTGGTTTGTTTTATGCCCGTGGAGGCACATGTTATGCACGTGGATGCAATATTGGTTTTTTGTATATGCCCGTGGAGGCACATCTTTTGCACCTGGGTGCATGTTTGTTTATGGATATGACATGATGTGATTGGTGTGCCAGTCGAGGACACTGTTGGCCATATTATCTGCTACACTATTGAGGTGTCTTGGGACATGTGTGAATGTAATGGATTCAAACTGTCTAACCATTTGTTTAGTTCGCAGGAATTTTCTGAACAGATAGGGATCGCGTACCTGGTAATCATTGTTGAGCTGGGAAACTAGGAGCTGTGAGTCCAAGAAAACGTTGAGGTGACGTATGCTCATCTGGAGAGCAGCGGCCAGGAGACCGGTCACGGCATCGTATTCAGCTTGATTATTGGTGGCGGCACCTAAACATACTCCATCGATGTGAATTAACTCATGTGACGGGGAGTATACCACCCAAGCTGCGGAGGCGAGATTGGGAGACCAACGGCTTGCACCATCAGCGAAACCGATATGGCAGAGTGGAAGAGGCTCCATCTGTGGTCATGCAAGGAAGACAAATATTTAGGTTTTTTTTTTTTTTTTTTTGAAAATTTTTTGTGAACGAAAAAACGTATGCCTATACTAAAAAATGGACGATGGTGTCCATGAGATTTTCTATGGGTAAAATCTTTTAAGGTACAACCCGTTGCGTGGGTTGCGTAAGGTGTTGCCTTCTGAATCGGTCAGAATGTATGCCCCCTGCCCGAGGCAGGTGTGTATGATGTAGGGGCCTTGCCACATAGACACGAACTTCCCTTTTCCGGTTTTATCATGAGCTTGATCGTAAGCGAGGACAAGGTCTCCCTCCGAAAAGGTTCTTGGGTGGACGCGTTTGTCGTAACTTAGTTTCGATCTTTGTTTAGCGGCTTCCATGTTTTGAATGGCTGTGCGCCGATCTTCATCGGCCTGCTCTAGGAGCAGTAAACGTTGCTCGATCGGGGAAGTATCTGGTAGGAGCTCAACGGCGATGTGTAAAGCTGGGATCTGGCACTCAATAGGGAGGACAGATTCGACACCGTGAACTAAATGGAAAGGGGTAAAACCGGTGGCGGTTTTGGTTGATGTGCGGTAAGCCCAGAGTGCTGGGAAAAGCATGTGATGCCAATTGGACTTGTGCTTGTCTACAGTGCGTTGGAGAATGGTCTTCAAGATTTTATTGATCGCTTCGACTTGGCCGTTTCCTTGGGGGTAGTAAGCGGAAGAGAAATGGTGTTTGAATTTCAACATGGTTGATAATTCTTTCCAGACGGCATCTTCGAAGTGAGAGCCGTGGTCAGAGACTAGCTGTTGTGGTACTCCGAAACGAGCGATGACGTGGTTGAAGAAAAACCGCGCCGCGGTGTCGGCTTTGCAGTTATAGGTTGGCATGGCTTCTGCCCACTTGGTGAAATAATCTACGGCCACAATGATGTGTTTGTGACCGCCGGCTGACGGGGGGTTGCAGTCGAGGAAGTCTATGGCCCATTTGCAGAATGGTCCAACAGTGATGACTGGATGAAGGGGGGCAGGGGGGGTTCTTGCCTTGGGGGCAAAGAGCTGGCAGTTCTGGCAATGCTTGACTGCGGTGATGCAATCAGTAAACAACGATGGCCAAAAATAACCTGCCCGAATGATTTTCTGGGTGGTAGCCATGCCGGAGAAATGGCCTCCACAGGCACCGCTATGACAATCATTGAGGACTTGTTCTGCCTCACTATGGGATAGGCAGCGGCGTAAGATAGTATCAACGCCGCGTCGGTAAAGTACATCTCCAATAAGTAGGTATCGGGGTGCGTGGTGTCGTATGCGACGGCGTCCATCACGATCGATGTGTGGTCGGAATTTTTGAGTACGGAGGTAAGTCAAAATGTCTCCGTACCAAGGGTCGTCCGACGAAATGACGAAGATCTGTTCGTCAATCAGGTCCGTATGGATAACGGGTGATGTCGAAGAGGACGGGAGATCTGTAATTAAGTGAGCAAGCGCGAGGGCTTTGGTGCTTTTGGGAGTCTTGAAAGTAAGGTCATATTCCTGGAGGATAATGACCCATTTAGCGACACGACCCTGAAGGAGTCTCCTGGTGAGGAGGTAGACCATGGGGTTGGAGTCGGCCACGACCGTGGTATGACTAAGCAAAATGTAGTGTCGTAGTTTCTGTACGGAAAAGACTACAGCTAGGGCTAATCTTTCCTCATATGGGTAACGTAGAGGTGGGCCAGACAAGGTCTGGCTGACGTAGTAAATTACATGCTCTTTGTGGGAAGCATCTTCTTGGACCAAAACTCCGGATACGGCATGTTCGGATGCCGAGACGTAAAGGGTGAAGTCTTGGGAAAAATCCGGTGGGGATATCAAGGGGGCTTGTGTGAGAGCCTTCTTGAGGGCTTCGAATGCCGTGTCTGCTTGTTCGTCCCAGACAAAGGGTATGTGGGTACGAAGTAAGCGTAAGAATCCATGGACTTTGGTGGCGTAATCGGGAACAAAGCGCCTAAGAAAATTGGACCGACCTTGCAAGCTCTGAAGCTGGCGAAGCGTGCGAGGAGGGGGAAGTTCTAAGATGGCTTTGACTTTCAGGGGATCAACGGTGATCCCGTCCTGAGAAACAATGAAACCCAACAATCGGCCTGCCGGGACGCAAAAGACACACTTGTGTGGGTTCAAGCGGATTTTATATTTACGACAACGCAGGAAAACTTGCCGGAGGTCGCTAAGGTGGTCTGATCGTTTTCGGGAACGCGCTGTGAGGTCGTCAAGATAGACCCGCAGGATATGGACCAAGTCGTGAAAGCAGTAGGTCATGGCTCGCTGGAAAGTGGCACCAGCATTTTTAAGGCCAAAGGGCATGACTCGATAGGCAAAGGTGCCCCATGGGGTGGTAAAGGCAGTCTTGTACTGATCCTCCTTGCGGATGTGAATCTGGTTGTATCCGGAAAACCCGTCCATGAAGGATAGGACCTCATGGCCCGCGCACTCATCAATGAGTTGGTCAATGAATGGCGTGGGGAAATTGTCTTTTGGACAAGCGTGGTTTAGGTCGCGGAAATCAGTGCATACTCTAAGGGTGCCTTGCTTTTTGTTGACAGGGACGGGGTTCGACACCCATGTGGTGTACGGAATAGGGTAGATGAAACCTGCTGTTCGAAGTTTCTCGACTTCAGCCTTGACAGCGGGGAGCTTGGCAGGGTGAATAGGTCGCTGTTTCTGACGAACAGGGGGTACTTCCGGCCATGTATCGATATGGTGTTCAATAATGGCGGGGTCGAGACCAGGCATCTCGGTATAGGACCAGGCGAAGACGTCTCGGAACTCTTGAAAGAGTTTTTTGTATGCCTGAGTTTCTGCTTGAGTGCAAGATGCGCCCAGCGAGATGAGCTCAGGTTTCCCTGGTGTTATGGAAATGTCTATCTGTATGGTGGGGGAAATGTTGGACATGTTCCCTTCTTCAAAGGCATCCGGTGCTGGGATGGGGTCCTTTAACCAATCGACCTTAGCAGGTATGAAGTCTTTCGACTCGACTGATAGCTGGTTGGATGCGGTGGAGGTAGATGCTTCCGGGAGGAAGTACGAGCGATGATGCATATCATCCCAAGGGTAGTCAGGTGCAGTGAGTGTTTTCAAAATCTGCTCGTCAGTATTGAAGTAGTCAGACCATAAATCAAGGGGTTCTGGTTTGAAGGTTGTCGAAATCATATATATCGTATTGACTTCTTCTGATGAGGATGATGGTGGGGGGTGAATCTCCTCGATGAGGGGAGGAGATATCTCTAAATCGGCATTGTTTAATTCGTACAGCGCTGCTCTATAGTCTGGTAGATCAGGGCAATGGTGTGAGTAGTGGCCGTAGACACTGCATATAGCACAAGGATGGTTAGTGCGCAGTGATTTGTCGCGAGGCTGTAGAGGTGGCTCTAATTTGACTACTGGGATGCCGATGTCATCCTCCAACATATTCATATGTTCTTGGAGTGCCGGTAAATGTGGGCATTGATGAGTTGGATGGCCAATTTCATCGCATAATGAACATTTGGGGGGAGCTCGAAACACCGGTGGGGGTTTGGCTGTCTTAGGAGGTGGTATGGCAGTGTAGGGTTGTGGACCTCTGCCCCCAGTGGGCTTAGCAAGGAGAGGGGGATCCTTTGACGTCGACGCAATCGTGAGACCCGGAGGAGGTCTCATTGACGACGAAGGAATATGGGGGTTAGGAGGAGGTGTCGTTGCCGACGAAGGGATCGCGACGCCAGGGGGAGGTTGATTTGTGGTAACAATAGGTTGCACCGGTTGGAGGATGACGTCTGGTGTCGGTAATCGAACGGGAGGCGGGATATACCACACGGGTAATCCCAATGTTAGCCCGGGTAGGCTAAGGGTAGCCATAACCGGGGCGCTTACTACGCCCGAAGGAGGAAATAGGAAGGGGATGGTGTGGATGGGTGTAACCCCAATGTGACTGGGGATCAATGGTGGTTGACCGCCGGGTGTTTGCGTATTCTGCGAAACAGTACAGAGGTTCGCGACTTGGGTCTCCGGTGACGGTGGTGGAATGGCCTGGAATGTAGAGGTCATTGGTGTATCCGAATACAGTCCGGGTGCCACAGAAGACACAAAGGAGGTAACAGCACTAGAAGCGGGTTGTTCAATCATGGGGAGAACATTCTCCGGTGCTGCAGGGGCGTTGGGGTCATAGTAGGTGAGTTGGTCAATTTTGACCACGCGGCCCTCATGGGGGAACATCATGGTGCGGAAGACGGAGGAGGCGACCGCTTTCATGGCATACATGTAACTGCGGCCAAGTAAAAGGTTATAGTCTAGTTGGGCGTTAATGACCTCTATGTCGATGAGCACGGTCTTCCCACCTAATTGGACGGGTACCTTGGGTAATAAACCGTGAGGTTGAGCTGACCGGCCGTCGTAGGCCCGCAATGCAGTGGTGGATTGCTGGAGAGCAGGGGAGCCCAACTTTTGCCAAACAAAAGTGGACATGACGCATGTGGAGGCACCCTCGTCGATGATACATCGATGGATGACAAGATTCCGAATAGAAACGGAAACTTGGACTGCTATGGTAGAAGGCAGCCGTGGTTCAGATTGGTCTAAGTCAAAGGTCATCAAGTTCGAATCATTTGGGTCAATAGCCCCAATGGCGGAAAGTAAAGTCTTGCGCTGAGAAGGACAGGTTTTTAAGACTTCTAACGCAGACATGGCTGCGGGAGATTGAGCTAAGTCATCTACGATGTTGTAATTGGATGCAGCTCGTGCATTGGGGTTGTTGTTGATTCGGCGAAGGGGGAAGCGAGGTGCTTTAGAAGCGCCATCAAGTGGAACCTGAGGTATACGCAATGTCTGATCAGTGGGATTAGCAGTGGTATCCTTTTCGGCGGGGGGGGGCTTCAGAAGTCGGTCCGTATTGATTTCGACGGGTTTGGACATTGACGTCAGCGGTGGACATCATCAATAAGTGGTGGGTACCTGAATCAAACATGGGTTGATCAGGAGCTGCGTAAGTTATTTGTTGTGGTTGCACGTTGCCCTGTTGGGGGGCTAACGGCTGGGTGTTTACCACTCCTTGTGTTGGAAAGGGGTTTTGGAGAACCAGAGGTTGTTGTGGAGGTGGTGGGGGGTTGGGTGGTGGCTGAGGAGCCGCCTGTCCTTGACGATGGGCGTCATTTGTCCATAGTTGTCGAGCTCGCTCGAGATGTGGGCAATCGTGGGTATAGTGGCCATAGACATTGCAAATGGAACAAGGATGGTTTGTCCGTAAATTAGCATTTTTAGGTTGCTTAGGTGGCCGATCAGGATTCTGATGAGCGGGCGCCGCGTTATTGTTTTGCGGGGGCTGGGTAGGCTGTGGAGCTTGGTTGCGGTTTTGATTGTTTCCACGGTTGCGTCCTCTTCCGCGGTTGGGTTGTCCACCCTGGTTGCGCTGGTTATTTTGATATTGGGGCTGCTGTTGTTGTGCGTACACATGCCCTTGAGCATTGGGGGGATTCTGAGGAGCCGCAGGTGCGGGAGCAGGTTGCGGTGGATAGTATGCAGGTGGAGCTGGAGGTGGTCCAGTTGCCTGTTGGGGATGTTGGTACCCCTGTGCCGGTGGAGGTGTGAGGTTAGCCGGTGCAACCGGTTGTGGGTAATGCATGGGCTGTTGTGGAAACTGCATGGGGTTTTGTACCGTAGGTTGAGCATAGTATGTAGGAGGTACATATGCTGATGGCGCTTGGCCATAACAATGTTGTGGACAAGAGGGTCCATGAACATGATGGGTCTGGTTTATTGGAGCATAAGAAGTTGTCGCTCCGGAACTGGATGTAGCCCTAGAAAGGTGCTCACCATACTGAAAGGTTTTGCTTGCGGTGTAATTTGGCCAATAATGCCATCAGCGGCATGTGATGCCCCCGGTGTGTCACCGCGTGCAGAGTCGCCTCGTGGGGCGTCAGGTATGATGGTGTATAGGTATCCTGACTGGGCATAGATAAGGTCAAACTGTTGGGCCTTAAGGATGGCCTCCTCTTCAGACTGGGGTCTTTCAGAAGCTACATCCTTCGCAATGAGGGGAAGGAGGGATTTAAGGAACCAGTCTAAAAAGATCCGGTCGTCTAATTTGATCTTGCATAGGCTTCGGCGCCGACGCCAATCATGGATATGGTCAGTGATGTGCGTGGCCGTGTTCTGTCTGCAAGACAGTAGGATTTCGACGCCCGCATCATAGCGGACTGGTAGCTGAAAGAACTGCAGGAAGGTCGAGGCAAGGGAGGTAAATGTGGAATGCGTCCCATGTGGTTGCTCGATATACCATTTGGCTGCAGAGCCAGTGAAGGTGCGCTGTAATAAACGGAGGCGGACTGAGTCGTCCACTATGGAGTTGGAGGAACACCATAAATGGAAGGACATGATGTGGTTCTGGGGGTCTTCTCCGGCCTTTCCCTCAAACTTAGGGATGTCAGAGGGAAGCTTAGTGGGCATATGGGGCCAAGCAGGATCATGCCTAATGGGGTCATTCGTAAGCCTAGCTAAATCTAGCAAGTTGAGACTTGCCATGTATGGTAGACTAGCGGATGTGGTGACCGGAACCGGGATTTGCCTAGCCATTGTGGTATGGTGTAGGGGTCCAGTAGCTCCTATAGGTATGCTAGGTATGGCGGGTATGTGCCCTCCAACAGGTGTGGCCTGATATGGGTTAGTACTCCCAAGTGCAACTTGGGTTACACTTGGGTTAGGAATCGCATTAGGGATTCCTGGTATATTACTACCGAGTGCAACGTGGGTTACACTTGGGTTAGGAATCGCACTAGGGATTCCTGGGATAGCATTCCCAAGTGCAACAGGAGTGACACTTGGGTTAGGAATCGTACTAGGGATTCCTGGGATAGGGTTTGTGGAAACCGAAGGGGGTATGACCCCCATGTTGGGCATGCCCATGACAGGTTGTGGTCCTGTGCTAGGCATTCCTAAATGTGGAGTGTTACCCATATTGGGCATACCCAAGGGGGTGGGTGTTGTCATGGATGGTATCCCCGCAGAAAGGTCTGCGGATGTCTGACCTATGGTTAATGTAAATTGTGGATCTTCTGGTGTTCCAGACATAACTGTGGTAGGTGGTAACTCTGTGGGGTTTTCGGATTCTACCTCCAAATCAAAGGTGAAGTGGGGTATGTCAGAATCGGATGACCGTCTAGATGATCGACGATGTGTCGAGTCAAGGGATAATGCTCTGCGTCTGTGACGTGGAGAGCCAAGTGGACTAAACTCTGGGAGTTCGCCCTGTAGACGACGAGAACGTCTAGAATTCTCAATGGTGAGAATATGGTTTTTATGTAAAAATTGTTTTAAGTATCAGGTGGTGATATATATGTAAAAGACTCAAAACCCTAATGCAACCAAGGGTGCAAAAAGGGGAGTGAAAAAAGAAGGCTCACAGGCCAAAAAATCAATCCTCAAAAAATGCACTTATTCTAGCAGCTGTGCTACAATAAGTGGAGGAATGCAACAACCGGTCAGAATACCAACATGCAAGCGGCTCCTAGAAAAAATAGGTGTAACTAGACTCAAAAGGTGGTAAAGATCATGCAAACACCTAATCTAAAAGTATTGTGACTCAAACAGACGATATCCCCTGCAAGGTGATGAAATCCAAGTCAGACAATATGAATGTAGAGACAACGGCTAGATATCCCCCTACCGGGAGGGACACCGGGTAATCAATCCTAAAAAGACAGGCTACTAGGATACTCCGTTCATGACGCGTCGAGAAAAGGTAAATCTGCCGTTTGGTCCTTTGATCGCAATATCCCAATACAGGGATATCCCGAGAACTGCGAATGGTAGCCCTTCGGTTACTGAATGGGTTTCGGTATCCCACTCAGGCTTCCGGAACCATCCTCGCGACTTCAACCCTCCTAGGGGAGAGGCCTTCCCACAAACCGGTTGTGACCGCGCCAAAAAGTACTAAGAGATTTTAGCTCCCTAATTGGACAACTTCTATGTCTCAGATGTATGAACTGAGGGGTGTTATTGGAACACCTATCCCCCCAATACTACCTAGCTACAAGAATTCTTTTTGTGTTCCCCAAGTGGGGTTAAGAGTGTGTTCAAATTAGGGTAAGTTTTAAGTCTTAGTTCAATTAAGTGATCGTGTGAGTGCACGTGAGGTGTTGTAAACTGAACTTGAAAAAATTAAATGCTTTAAGGGAAATTTTTCAAAAAAATAAAGGACTTTTCGAAAAATAATAAGCAAATATTTAAGACTTTTTTCACTAAAAGAAATTAAATTGCTTTTTCAAAAATAACTCGAAAAAATAATGGATTTTTTGGATTTTTGAAAGCAAATAATAAACTTCTAAAAGAAATAAATGGATTTCTTCGTTTCAATAAAATTTGCTAAGGGCAAGATTCTAAAGAAGTAAACAGGAAAAAATTTGAATCTAGATAAAGAATGCAAAATGAATCTTTCTTTCACTTTCTTGAAAATTTTTAAAAAGATTTTTATGTATGCACTTTTAAATAGTAAAAAATTTTTCTAAATCTGGAAAATATGCAGAATTTGATACTGTAAAAAATGTGCTATGGGCAGAAAGTACAGTAAAAAATATTTTTCAAAATCGGGATGGCCGAATGAAAAAAAAAATCAGCCGCGCGGGTTTTTGGACGAACAGCCGCGATGGGCCGCGCGGGTTTTGGGCCGAACAGTCGCGATGGACCGCGCGGGTTTTGGACGCACAGTCGCGATGGACCGCGCAGGTTTTGGGCGCACAGTCGCGATGGACCGCGCAGGTTTTGGGCGCACAGTCGCGATGGACAGCGCGGAAAAAGGCCGCGAAGCCGCGGTGTGCAGCGCGGAAAAACACAGAACAGTCGCGATGGACCGCGCGACTGTCTGGAAAAAGGCCGCGATGGACCGCGCGGAAAAATGCAGAAAAGTCGCGATGGACCGCGCGACTGTCTGGCAAAAAGCCGCGAGGCGGAAGCCGTGCACGGAAAACGAGAAACGAACTCGAAAATTTAAAATTTAGGGCTGTTTTTTGGGGCCAAATCTCAGAACAGCAATGGATCTGCTGTCTAAGATGGCAGATCTATGGATCTAATGGTTAAAAACTCATAAAAACTAAGATTTAATGACAAAGCTAGAGATCTAAAGTTCAAACCAAAGCGGAGTCGCCAAAAACTGTTGGCTTGGTTTTGCAACCAAGCTTAGTGCTATGGGCACCTACTAACTAGTAGTAGCAGTTTCAATAGAAATAAAAACAATAAACTAAATAAACAATACTTTTCATGGATCTAAACAAGAATCTAAGCAAATAATGTAAATATTTCAAAATCAAGAACAAGAAACATAAGAAATAAATTTTGTATTGAAAAGTGGGGGGCAAGCAAGTGCTTGCGATATTACCTTCAATGGTGAAGGTTGATGTTGAGCAACTCCCAAGATGAGTAGCTCCAAACTCCAATAGGTCTCTTTCTCCAAGGTTGCTTCGATGGCTAAAAGTGCTCAGGGGAGATTTCAGCAGCATAAGGATGAGATAATGGAAGGATATGAAATGAGGAGCCCCTACCACCTTTTTATAGTTTTTGGTGGTGAGGAATACCATTTGTGGTTTTGTGGAAACCAATGGTATTGACCAACATAGTTTAGGTATTTTTCCCTCCTTTTTCCTTTTTTGAATAAAAATAATATTTTAATTCCCTTTTTAATATTTTTGGGAATTTGGACCCTTTTTGAGGGTTTTTTTATGATTTTCTTGGAAAAAGAATCTTTTTTAATGGAAAAAAGGGGTTGTACCAAGGTCTTTTGGTGGCCTTTTGTTGGTTTCAGAGGCTCAGATGGTGGAAAAGTGGACAAATGGGTCATGTGAGTAAGGGAATGAGCTAGTGAGCACTTTTTAGGTGTTAACAGATTGCCCCCTGATGTGTGGAGGGCAGGAGCTCATCGTATGGCCGATAGACATCATAGTTCTTTTGTCCTTTTTCTGGGTTTTAGGGGGGAGAAGAGACCGTTTTGGAGACTGGAGCCACGGCCCTTGGAAGCTGCAAAAAACAAAAAATATTACATGGCCTCAATATGAATGAGGTTATAATCTCTGATAAAGGACGAGGCGGGCATTCCCATGCTCGTATCAAGGCATATACAAAACAATTAGTCCCAAGAAGGGGGATCTAATACGTGAAGAAATATATTGGTACATCATAATGGTCCAGAGGGGACATGATTGTGGGATATACTCATGATCATGAATGATCGCAATAACTGATACACTGGATCAACTGTGGAACTGCTGAAACTGAAGGTGTCCAACATCTGTAGGGACTCAAAGACTGTGAGCCATCTCTGAGAAGTATTTGTATCTGTATACTCGAGGGAGTATAAAACTGGGGTACATCTGAATACTGTCGCCATACGCAACCCGGATATGTATAGAAAAAATGTAACTGGTTGTATCCATAGGTAGACTCTCAAATGTGGAGGAGTCAGGTGGTATCCGGGGTCTTCGACTAATAACTGAACGAACCAATACCCTGTGCGAGTCTCAACGATGCGATCAAGGTGTTGAAGTCGAGCATGTGAGAAACAACATTTGGAGAGGCACTGAGGATTCCTCTCGAAATGATTCGTAGGCACTCATTATAAATGGTAATGAGTCCAAGACACAGGGACCTCTAGGTCTATCCTCTGGAATCAATGTGGTTGTCGTCGACAGAGGGAGACCAGCAACTAACAAGGCAATGATGTTTCCTTGATAGGAGCACGAGGTGTAGAACTGAAGTGATGTAGTACTGCTGGTAGGACTGACATACTTGTGGGAATGGGAAATAACTGGGGTCAAAAAATGGGTAGACTCAAAACTTCCTTTGTTCAGAGCATGATGACATGGTTGACCTGGCAGGGTAGGGAACTGACTTGTAGGTGCAGGGATCATAGCTTTGACTGAATGGTATATATTGACTCTGGGGGGGGGAGGACAAGCTGATGGTAGCTGTCGAGAGAGTTTCAGGGTGACATACTGCAGAATACTCTGAACAAAGGCGACCAAAAGGGGAAGCTGCTAGCGAGTAGATATGATCTGTCGTGGCGCCAAGAGGCACCCTTCTTCCTTCTTCATAGTTTTAATGAGCTTCAAGAAGGGATAAAAGTGTGCTCTGAAATGGTACGGTCCTGTGGATTTTGTGAGCCCAGGACGGCGCATGCTCATGGTTGCTTTCATGTTTAGAGAGTCTGAAAACAGTAAGTGGACTCTGTTGGTGTTTCTTTTTCGTAAGTTTAGTCTCCGAGGCCCGAAAAAGTATAAAATGATGCGGATGGAGAACTCTTCTAGCCGATGTGACTAGAGTATACCTTTTTCGTAATTAGTCTACGAGGTCCGGAAAAGGGGTAAACTTATACCAGGTAGACGCCCTTTCAGATACGTTTATCGAGCATGAAAGGAAGCAAGATTGCTCGACGATCTTTTCATTGTTTTAGGAGTCAGAAAAGAGCTTAACAGAAACTCCCTAAGTGCCTTTTTCGTAATAGGGGTTGCTCGGCCCGAAAAAGGGGTAAAATCATACCGAACAAAAATGGATTGACGAGGATGAGAAAATGTCTCAAGCATCGTCATCTGTGCGGAAAACTGGATCCGGCGACATAAGATATATCGAAAACGGAGAGAACGGCCGATGTGGCACGCAAACCGAGGCGACGACGGGGGGCGTTGAAAAAATGCCCGGAAAATCTAAAGGTGAGAGCGAGAAATGGTCTCTAGCATCATCAGGGGGCGCGGAAAACTGAATCCGGCGATATAAGACACATCGAAAACGGAGAACGGCCGATGTGGCACGCAAACCGAGGCGACGAGGGGGCGTGGGGAAAAAATGCCCGGAAAATCTAAAGGTGAGAGCGAGAAATGGTCTCAAGCATCATCAAGGGCGCGGAAAACTGAATCCGGCCATATAAGGCACCTCGAAACGGAGTACGGCCGATGTGGCACGCAAACCGAGGCTACGAGAGGGGCTAAAAAATGGTCATAAATGGACCCCGGGAAAAATGGGAAACGGAAGGAACCTCTATGAAGTTCTCGCTGTGCTGATCCCAACGGTACCAACGGTTTGAGAAATGGACTTCGTATGACACCGCAATGGTTGTTTGAAATTGTGGAATTTCTATAAATAGGACGTGGGGCCCAATATGACTTGTCATTGTTACGTGCGAGTTTGATAGAGCAGTCAGAGCTATTTCTCGATTTCCGGGAGATTTCACCGTTGGTTTTCGATTTAGCGAGTTGCAGGTAACTCTATTCGCCTTAACCTAGTCAATTATGTCTTTTTTAGTTGGCGGTGGGCCCCCCGAAAGCCGCGAATCTCCATGTTGACTCTCCAACGTGGAACCGCGCGGGTTTCGGGGCGGAACCCGCGATGGACCGCGCGGGTTTTAGACTCACAGTCGCGATGTTCATCGCGACTGTGAGGTCGGAACCCGCGATGTTCATCGCGTGTTCATGGGTGACAGTCGCGATGTTCATCGCGACTGTCTGGACTAAACTCGCGATGTTCATCGCGGGTTTTTTCATGGAACCCGCGATGGTCATCGCGGCTTTTGTGGAAAAAGCCGCGATGGTCATCGCGGCTTTTTGTGAAAAAGTCGCGATGAGATTTTTTTTTTCAAAAACTTTTATGCTGGGGCTAAAATTTTCTGTGTTTTCTTGGCAGGATGTTGCGGAGGGCTCAGTCCGTATGGCGGGGAGAGAGATATTGATGCCGAGATTGTGGCGAGGATCGAGGATGATGGGGGGGGTGAGACAGACTTTAGCCATGAGCGGACTCTTGAAGTTCGCTCAGATACCTTATATCCGTTCAGTGAGGAGACTCCTGAACAAGCTCGTTCAGTGGTGGGTGCCGGCAGAGGGTGCCTTTATTATTGGTGGTGAGAGGTTGGAGATTACTCTCACTGATGTATATTTTTTGACCGGTTTGCCTCGCTTGGGTGAGGTGGGTGATATCTCTCCGAGGTTGCCTCCAGGCGTGGATATGGAGGACCTCTTACAGACCTTTTGTGGGGATGACGCTGTTTTGGTAAACAGCTCTATCAGTCTGAAGTTCCTACGTGAGTGGGATATGCGGGCCGTTGGTGCCTGCGTTCTGAGGGTTTTGGGTGCTGCGGCACCACATCGTATGTCTGTGGGGGCAGACGGTGATGGTGGACTCCGTTCTACGGGGTACGTACTATGCTTGGGCTCAGATGTTCTTGGCCGGTGTCCGGAGAGATCTGGACAAGGCCAGTGAGAGAGGGAGGTGAGTTCTGTTTACGCCTCATTTTTATGTTGTTTTTTCTTTGAGCGGGGTGCCGACCCTACGGCCACACGTACCGGTTCGTGCTGGTCTACCTAGCGAGCCTCGTATGATGAGGTGGGGGCAGATGATGCCTCGTGCTGGCGGTGGTATCCGTGGCTTCTTTACAGAGGATTTTTTTCCAGCAGTGGGAGCAGATGCCACTGGTGATCGAGGACTATCCATACGCCGGTAATGGACTACCGGGGAGACCCGGAGATGCCACGTGCCCCAGGACAGGCCTGGAGCTTAGACGGTATGTTTTTGTGTCCTATGTGATGTTTATACCATATGTATTATGTTTGATCATGATGATGTCTGTTGTATAGTATCTGATGGTTTTACTTGCTTTGTGCAGATATTGGTCCGGTACCACCACCTGACTATGTGGCTCGGCAGGGGGCGGGCGATAGTGGTTGCGCGTCCTCCGGTACCTGTACGTCCTCCTCGTGGTGGAGGATTTGGAGCCCGTGGGCGAGGGGTTGGCCCTCAGGACGATGCTATAGATGGTGTTCGACGGACTTTGGCCCGGATCGTAGCTAGACTTCCGGAGGATGGCTGGAGGGACCTTGATCGGGACATTTTGCAGGGATGTCTCGGTGCACCGCCCGAGTGGCAGTCACTGTTGTTGAGGGCAGCGGTGCTTGCTGCGAGACACGGGGGTGGTGGAGGAGATGCTCCGGCAGAGCCGGCACCGGGGAGGATACGTCTGAGGGACGACCCAGCAGGGCCAGCCGAGCGGCGAGTTCGGGGTCGTCGTGACCCGGCTGGGCCAGCGGAGGTGGAGTCGGAGGGAGGAGCCGGAGGAGGATCCTGAGGATCCGGAGGATCCTGATGATTAGACGTCATTGTACTTGCCCCCAAATGCTCATGAGTATATGGGGAAGCATGTTTGTATGACAGATGTATTTTGTGTATATCGAGTGCTGAGGGCACTTATGACATGTAGACGTTTTGGTTCGTTATATATATGTGGATATATATTTTGGATATTTTGATGTGTATGCACGTGGATGCACTGTGTTTGTAGATTTATATATGCCCGTGGAGGCACATGCTATGCACATGGATGCATTATTTTGGTTTGTTTTATGCCCGTGGAGGCACATGTTATGCACGTGGATGCAATATTGGTTTTTTGTATATGCCCGTGGAGGCACATCTTTTGCACCTGGGTGCATGTTTGTTTATGGATATGACATGATGTGATTGGTGTGCCAGTCGAGGACACTGTTGGCCATATTATCTGCTACACTATTGAGGTGTCTTGGACATGTGTGAATGTAATGGATTCAAACTGTCTAACCATTTGTTTAGTTCGCAGGATATTTTCTGAACAGATAGGGATCGCGTACCTGGTAATCATTGTTTGAGCTGGGAAACTAGGAGCTGTGAGTCCAAGAAAACGTTGAGGTGACGTATGCTCATCTGGAGAGCAGCGGCCAGGAGACCGGTCACGGCATCGTATTCAGCTTGATTATTGGTGGCGGCACCTAAACATACTCCATCGATGTGAATTAACTCATGTGACGGGGAGTATACCACCCAAGCTGCGGAGGCGAGATTGGGAGACCAACGGCTTGCACCATCAGCGAAACCGATATGGCAGAGTGGAAGAGGCTCCATCTGTGGTCATGCAAGGAAGACAAATATTTAGGTTTTTTTTTTTTTTTTTTTGAAATTTTTTTGTGAACGAAAAAACGGTATGCCTATACTAAAAAATGGACGATGGTGTCCATGAGATTTTCTATGGGTAAAATCTTTTAAGGTACAACCCGTTGCGTGGGTTGCGTAAGGTGTTGCCTTCTGAATCGGTCAGAATGTATGCCCCCCTGCCCGAGGCAGGTGTGTATGATGTAGGGGCCTTGCCACATAGACACGAACTTCCCTTTTCCGGTTTTATCATGAGCTTGATCGTAAGCGAGGACAAGGTCTCCCTCCGAAAAGGTTCTTGGGTGGACGCGTTTGTCGTAACTTAGTTTCGATCTTTGTTTAGCGGCTTCCATGTTTTGAATGGCTGTGCGCCGATCTTCATCGGCCTGCTCTAGGAGCAGTAAACGTTGCTCGATCGGGGAAGTATCTGGTAGGAGCTCAACGGCGATGTGTAAAGCTGGGATCTGGCACTCAATAGGGAGGACAGATTCGACACCGTGAACTAAATGGAAAGGGGGTAAAACCGGGTGGCGGTTTTGGTTGATGTGCGGTAAGCCCAGAGTGCTGGGAAAAGCATGTGATGCCAATTGGACTTGTGCTTGTCTACAGTGCGTTGGAGAATGGTCTTCAAGATTTTATTGATCGCTTCGACTTGGCCGTTTCCTTGGGGGTAGTAAGCGGAAGAGAAATGGTGTTTGAATTTCAACATGGTTGATAATTCTTTCCAGACGGCATCTTCGAAGTGAGAGCCGTGGTCAGAGACTAGCTGTTGTGGTACTCCGAAACGAGCGATGACGTGGTTGAAGAAAAACCGCGCCGCGGGTTGTCGGCTTTGCAGTTATAGGTTGGCATGGCTTCTGCCCACTTGGTGAAATAATCTACGGCCACAATGATGTGTTTGTGACCGCCGGCTGACGGGGGGTTGCAGTCGAGGAAGTCTATGGCCCATTTGCAGAATGGTTCCAACAGTGATGACTGGATGAAGGGGGGAAGGGGGGGTTCTTGCCTTGGGGGCAAAGAGCTGGCAGTTCTGGCAATGCTTGACTGCGGTGATGCAATCAGTAAACAACGATGTAAACAACGATGGCCAAAAATAACCTGCCCGAATGATTTTCTGGGTGGTAGCCATGCCGGAGAAATGGCCTCCACAGGCACCGCTATGACAATCATTGAGGACTTGTTCTGCCTCACTATGGGATAGGCAGCGCGTAAGATAGTATCAACGCCGCGTCGGTAAAGTACATCTCCAATAAGTAGGTATCGGGGTGCGTGGTGTCGTATGCGACGGCGTCCATCACGATCGATGTGTGGTCGGAATTTTTGAGTACGGAGGTAAGTCAAAATGTCTCCGTACCAAGGGTCGTCCGACGAAATGACGAAGATCTGTTCGTCAATCAGGTCCGTATGGATAACGGGTGATGTCGAAGAGGACGGGAGATCTGTAATTAAGTGAGCAAGCGCGAGGGCTTTGGTGCTTTTGGGAGTCTTGAAAGTAAGGTCATATTCCTGGAGGATAATGACCCATTTAGCGACACGACCCTGAAGGAGTCTCCTGGTGAGGAGGTAGACCATGGGGTTGGAGTCGGCCACGACCGTGGTATGACTAAGCAAAATGTAGTGTCGTAGTTTCTGTACGGAAAAGACTACAGCTAGGGCTAATCTTTCCTCATATGGGTAACGTAGAGGTGGGCCAGACAAGGTCTGGCTGACGTAGTAAATTACATGCTCTTTGTGGGAAGCATCTTCTTGGACCAAAACTCCGGATACGGCATGTTCGGATGCCGAGACGTAAAGGGTGAAGTCTTGGGAAAAATCCGGTGGGGATATCAAGGGGGCTTGTGTGAGAGCCTTCTTGAGGGCTTCGAATGCCGTGTCTGCTTGTTCGTCCCAGACAAAGGGTATGTGGGTACGAAGTAAGCGTAAGAATCCATGGACTTTGGTGGCGTAATCGGGAACAAAGCGCCTAAGAAAATTGGACCGACCTTGCAAGCTCTGAAGCTGGCGAAGTGTGCGAGGAGGGGGAAGTTCTAAGATGGCTTTGACTTTCAGGGGATCAACGGTGATCCCGTCCTGAGAAACAATGAAACCAACAACCGGCCTGCCGGGACGCAAAAGACACACTTGTGTGGGTTCAAGCGGATTTTATATTTACGACAACGCAGGAAAACTTGCCGGAGGTCGCTAAGGTGGTCTGATCGTTTTCGGGAACGCGCTGTGAGGTCGTCAAGATAGACCCGCAGGATATGGACCAAGTCGTGAAAGCAGTAGGTCATGGCTCGCTGGAAAGTGGCACCAGCATTTTTAAGGCCAAAGGGCATGACTCGATAGGCAAAGGTGCCCCATGGGGTGGTAAAGGCAGTCTTGTACTGATCCTCCTTGCGGATGTGAATCTGGTTGTATCCGGAAAACCCGTCCATGAAGGATAGGACCTCATGGCCCGCGCACTCATCAATGAGTTGGTCAATGAATGGCGTGGGGAAATTGTCTTTTGGACAAGCGTGGTTTAGGTCGCGGAAATCAGTGCATACTCTAAGGGTGCCTTGCTTTTTGTTGACAGGGACGGGGTTCGACACCCATGTGGTGTACGGAATAGGGTAGATGAAACCTGCTGTTCGAAGTTTCTCGACTTCAGCCTTGACAGCGGGGAGCTTGGCAGGGTGAATAGGTCGCTGTTTCTGACGAACAGGGGGTACTTCCGGCCATGTATCGATATGGTGTTCAATAATGGCGGGGTCGAGACCAGGCATCTCGGTATAGGACCAGGCGAAGACGTCTCGGAACTCTTGAAAGAGTTTTTTGTATGCCTGAGTTTCTGCTTGAGTGCAAGATGCGCCCAGCGAGATGAGCTCAGGTTTCCCTGGTGTTATGGAAATGTCTATCTGTATGGTGGGGGAAATGTTGGACATGTTCCCTTCTTCAAAGGCATCCGGTGCTGGGATGGGGTCCTTTAACCAATCGACCTTAGCAGGTATGAAGTCTTTCGACTCGACTGATAGCTGGTTGGATGCGGTGGAGGTAGATGCTTCCGGGAGGAAGTACGAGCGATGATGCATATCATCCCAAGGGTAGTCAGGTGCAGTGAGTGTTTTCAAAATCTGCTCGTCAGTATTGAAGTAGTCAGACCATAAATCAAGGGGTTCTGGTTTGAAGGTTGTCGAAATCATATATATCGTATTGACTTCTTCTGATGAGGATGATGGTGGGGGGTGAATCTCCTCGATGAGGGGAGGAGATATCTCTAAATCGGCATTGTTTAATTCGTACAGCGCTGCTCTATAGTCTGGTAGATCAGGGCAATGGTGTGAGTAGTGGCCGTAGACACTGCATATAGCACAAGGATGGTTAGTGCGCAGTGATTTGTCGCGAGGCTGTAGAGGTGGCTCTAATTTGACTACTGGGATGCCGATGTCATCCTCCAACATATTCATATGTTCTTGGAGTGCCGGTAAATGTGGGCATTGATGAGTTGGATGGCCAATTTCATCGCATAATGAACATTTGGGGGGGAGCTCGAAACACCGGTGGGGGTTTGGCTGTCTTAGGAGGTGGTATGGCAGTGTAGGGTTGTGGACCTCTGCCCCCAGTGGGCTTAGCAAGGAGAGGGGGATCCTTTGACGTCGACGCAATCGTGAGACCCGGAGGAGGTCTCATTGACGACGAAGGAATATGGGGGTTAGGAGGAGGTGTCGTTGCCGACGAAGGGATCGCGACGCCAGGGGGAGGTTGATTTGTGGTAACAATAGGTTGCACCGGTTGGAGGATGACGTCTGGTGTCGGTAATCGAACGGGAGGCGGGATATACCACACGGGTAATCCCAATGTTAGCCCGGGTAGGCTAAGGGTAGCCATAACCGGGGCGCTTACTACGCCCGAAGGAGGAAATAGGAAGGGGATGGTGTGGATGGGTGTAACCCCAATGTGACTGGGGATCAATGGTGGTTGACCGCCGGGTGTTTGCGTATTCTGCGAAACAGTACAGAGGTTCGCGACTTGGGTCTCCGGTGACGGTGGTGGAATGGCCTGGAATGTAGAGGTCATTGGTGTATCCGAATACAGTCCGGGTGCCACAGAAGACACAAAGGAGGTAACAGCACTAGAAGCGGGTTGTTCAATCATGGGGAGAACATTCTCCGGTGCTGCAGGGGCGTTGGGGTCATAGTAGGTGAGTTGGTCAATTTTGACCACGCGGCCCTCATGGGGGAACATCATGGTGCGGAAGACGGAGGAGGCGACCGCTTTCATGGCATACATGTAACTGCGGCCAAGTAAAAGGTTATAGTCTAGTTGGGCGTTAATGACCTCTATGTCGATGAGCACGGTCTTCCCACCTAATTGGACGGGTACCTTGGGTAATAAACCGTGAGGTTGAGCTGACCGGCCGTCGTAGGCCCGCAATGCAGTGGTGGATTGCTGGAGAGCAGGGGAGCCCAACTTTTGCCAAACAAAAGTGGACATGACGCATGTGGAGGCACCCTCGTCGATGATACATCGATGGATGACAAGATTCCGAATAGAAACGGAAACTTGGACTGCTATGGTAGAAGGCAGCCGTGGTTCAGATTGGTCTAAGTCAAAGGTCATCAAGTTCGAATCATTTGGGTCAATAGCCCCAATGGCGGAAAGTAAAGTCTTGCGCTGAGAAGGACAGGTTTTTAAGACTTCTAACGCAGACATGGCTGCGGGAGATTGAGCTAAGTCATCTACGATGTTGTAATTGGATGCAGCTCGTGCATTGGGGTTGTTGTTGATTCGGCGAAGGGGGAAGCGAGGTGCTTTAGAAGCGCCATCAAGTGGAACCTGAGGTATACGCAATGTCTGATCAGTGGGATTAGCAGTGGTATCCTTTTCGGCGGGGGGGGCTTCAGAAGTCGGTCCGTATTGATTTCGACGGGTTTGGACATTGACGTCAGCGGTGGACATCATCAATAAGTGGTGGGTACCTGAATCAAACATGGGTTGATCAGGAGCTGCGTAAGTTATTTGTTGTGGTTGCACGTTGCCCTATTGGGGGGCTAACGGCTGGGTGTTTACCACTCCTTGTGTTGGAAAGGGGTTTTGGAGAACCAGAGGTTGTTGTGGAGGTGGTGGGGGGTTGGGTGGTGGCTGAGGAGCCGCCTGTCCTTGACGATGGGCGTCATTTGTCCATAGTTGTCGAGCTCGCTCGAGATGTGGGCAATCGTGGGTATAGTGGCCATAGACATTGCAAATGGAACAAGGATGGTTTGTCCGTAAATTAGCATTTTTAGGTTGCTTAGGTGGCCGATCAGGATTCTGATGAGCGGGCGCCGCGTTATTGTTTTGCGGGGGCTGGGTAGGCTGGTGGAGCTTGGTTGCGGTTTTGATTGTTTCCACGGTTGCGTCCTCTTCCGCGGTTGGGTTGTCCACCCTGGTTGCGCTGGTTATTTTGATATTGGGGCTGCTGTTGTTGTGCGTACACATGCCCTTGAGCATTGGGGGGATTCTGAGGAGCCGCAGGTGCGGGAGCAGGTTGCGGTGGATAGTATGCAGGTGGAGCTGGAGGTGGTCCAGTTGCCTGTTGGGGATGTTGGTACCCCTGTGCCGGTGGAGGTGTGAGGTTAGCCGGTGCAACCGGTTGTGGGTAATGCATGGGCTGTTGTGGAAACTGCATGGGGTTTTGTACCGTAGGTTGAGCATAGTATGTAGGAGGTACATATGCTGATGGCGCTTGGCCATAACAATGTTGTGGACAAGAGGGTCCATGAACATGATGGGTCTGGTTTATTGGAGCATAAGAAGTTGTCGCTCCGGAACTGGATGTAGCCCTAGAAAGGTCTGGGGCGGGCATGGTGCTCACCATACTGAAAGGTTTTGCTTGCGGTGTAATTTGGCCAATAATGCCATCAGCGGCATGTGATGCCCCCGGTGTGTCACCGCGTGCAGAGTCGCCTCGTGGGGCGTCAGGTATGATGGTGTATAGGTAACCTGACTGGGCATAGATAAGGTCAAACTATTGGGCCTTAAGGATGGCCTCCTCTTCAGACTGGGGTCTTTCAGAAGCTACATCCTTCGCAATGAGGGGAAGGAGGGATTTAAGGAACCAGTCTAAAAAGATCCGGTCGTCTAATTTGATCTTGCATAGGCTTCGGCGCCGACGCCAATCATGGATATGGTCAGTGATGTGCGTGGCCGTGTTCTGTCTGCAAGACAGTAGGATTTCGACGCCCGCATCATAGCGGACTGGTAGCTGAAAGAACTGCAGGAAGGTCGAGGCAAGGGAGGTAAATGTGGAATGCGTCCCATGGTGTTGCTCGATATACCATTTGGCTGCAGAGCCAGTGAAGGTGCGCTGTAATAAACGGAGGCGGACAGAGTCGTCCACTATGGAGTTGGAGGAACACCATAAATGGAAGGACATGATGTGGTTCTGGGGGTCTTCTCCGGCCTTTCCCTCAAACTTAGGGATGTCAGAGGGAAGCTTAGTGGGCATATGGGGCCAAGCAGGATCATGCCTAATGGGGTCATTCGTAAGCCTAGCTAAATCTGGCAAGTTGAGACTTGCCATGTATGGTAGACTAGCGGATGTGGTGATTGGAACGGGGATTGGCCTAGCCATTGTGGTATGGTGTAGGGGTCCAGTAGCTCCTATAGGTATGCTAGGTATGGCGGGTATGTGCCCTCCAACAGGTGTGGCCTGATATGGGTTAGTACTCCCAAGTGCAACTTGGGTTACACTTGGGTTAGGAATCGCACTAGGGATTCCTGGTATATTACTACCGAGTGCAACGTGGGTTACACTTGGGTTAGGAATCGCACTAGGGATTCCTGGGATAGCATTCCCAAGTGCAACAGGAGTGACACTTGGGTTAGGAATCGTACTAGGGATTCCTGGGATAGGGTTTGTGGAAACCGAAGGGGGTATGACCCCCATGTTGGGCATGCCCATGACAGGTTGTGGTCCTGTGCTAGGCATTCCTAAATGTGGAGTGTTACCCATATTGGGCATACCCAAGGGGGTGGGTGTTGTCATGGATGGTATCCCCGCAGAAAGGTCTGCGGATGTCTGACCTATGGTTAATGTAAATTGTGGATCTTCTGGTGTTCCAGACATAACTGTGGTAGGTGGTAACTCTGTGGGGTTTTCGGATTCTACCTCCAAATCAAAGGTGAAGTGGGGTATGTCAGAATCGGATGACCGTCTAGATGATCGACGATGTGTCGAGTCAAGGGATAATGCTCTGCGTCTGTGACGTGGAGAGCCAAGTGGACTAAACTCTGGGAGTTCGCCCTGTAGACGACGAGAACGTCTAGAATTCTCAATGGTGAGAATATGGTTTTTATGTAAAAATTGTTTTAAGTATCAGGTGGTGATATATATGTAAAAGACTCAAAACCCTAATGCAACCAAGGGTGCAAAAAGGGGAGTGAAAAAAGAAGGCTCACAGGCCAAAAAATCAATCCTCAAAAAATGCACTTATTCTAGCAGCTGTGCTACAATAAGTGGAGGAATGCAACAACCGGTCAGAATACCAACATGCAAGCGGCTCCTAGAAAAAATAGGTGTAACTAGACTCAAAAGGTGGTAAAGATCATGCAAACACCTAATCTAAAAGTATTGTGACTCAAACAGACGATATCCCCTGCAAGGTGATGAAATCCAAGTCAGACAATATGAATGTAGAGACAACGGCTAGATATCCCCCTACCGGGAGGGACACCGGGTAATCAATCCTAAAAAGACAGGCTACTAGGATACTCCGTTCATGACGCGTCGAGAAAAGGTAAATCTGCCGTTTGGTCCTTTGATCGCAATATCCCAATACAGGGATATCCCGAGAACTGCGAATGGTAGCCCTTCGGTTACTGAATGGGTTTCGGTATCCCACTCAGGCTTCCGGAACCATCCTCGCGACTTCAACCCTCCTAGGGGAGAGGCCTTCCCACAAACCGGTTGTGACCGCGCCAAAAAGTACTAAGAGATTTTAGCTCCCTAATTGGACAACTTCTATGTCTCAGATGTATGAACTGAGGGGTGTTATTGGAACACCTATCCCCCCAATACTACCTAGCTACAAGAATTCTTTTTGTGTTCCCCAAGTGGGGTTAAGAGTGTGTTCAAATTAGGGTAAGTTTTAAGTCTTAGTTCAATTAAGTGATCGTGTGAGTGCACGTGAGGTGTTGTAAACTGAACTTGAAAAAATTAAATGCTTTAAGGGAAATTTTTCAAAAAAATAAAGGACTTTTCGAAAAATAATAAGCAAATATTTAAGACTTTTTTCACTAAAAGAAATTAAATTGCTTTTTCAAAAATAACTCGAAAAAATAATGGATTTTTTGGATTTTTGAAAGCAAATAATAAACTTCTAAAAGAAATAAATGGATTTCTTCGTTTCAATAAAATTTGCTAAGGGCAAGATTCTAAAGAAGTAAACAGGAAAAAATTTGAATCTAGATAAAGAATGCAAAATGAATCTTTCTTTCACTTTCTTGAAAATTTTTAAAAAGATTTTTATGTATGCACTTTTAAATAGTAAAAAAATTTTCTAAATCTGGAAAATATGCAGAATTTGATACTGTAAAAAATGTGCTATGGGCAGAAAGTACAGTAAAAAATATTTTTCAAAATCGGGATGGCCGAATGAAAAAAAAAATCAGCCGCGCGGGTTTTGGACGAACAGCCGCGATGGGCCGCGCGGGTTTTGGCCCGAACAGTCGCGATGGACCGCGCGGGTTTTGGACGCACAGTCGCGATGGACCGCGCAGGTTTTGGGCGCACAGTCGCGATGGACCGCGCAGGTTTTGGGCGCACAGTCGCGATGGACAGCGCGGAAAAAGGCCGCGAAGCCGCGGTGTGCAGCGCGGAAAAACACAGAACAGTCGCGATGGACCGCGCGACTGTCTGGAAAAAGGCCGCGATGGACCGCGCGGAAAAATGCAGAAAAGTCGCGATGGACCGCGCGACTGTCTGGCAAAAAGCCGCGAGGCGGAAGCCGTGCACGGAAAACGAGAAACGAACTCGAAAATTTAAAATTTAGGGCTGTTTTTTGGGGCCAAATCTCAGAACAGCAATGGATCTGCTGTCTAAGATGGCAGATCTATGGATCTAATGGTTAAAAACTCATAAAAACTAAGATTTAATGACAAAGCTAGAGATCTAAAGTTCAAACCAAAGCGGAGTCGCCAAAAACTGTTGGCTTGGTTTTGCAACCAAGCTTAGTGCTATGGGCACCTACTAACTAGTAGTAGCAGTTTCAATAGAAATAAAAACAATAAACTAAATAAACAATACTTTTCATGGATCTAAACAAGAATCTAAGCAAATAATGTAAATATTTCAAAATCAAGAACAAGAAACATAAGAAATAAATTTTGTATTGAAAAGTGGGGGGCAAGCAAGTGCTTGCGATATTACCTTCAATGGTGAAGGTTGATGTTGAGCAACTCCCAAGATGAGTAGCTCCAAACTCCAATAGGTCTCTTTCTCCAAGGTTGCTTCGATGGCTAAAAGTGCTCAGGGGAGATTTCAGCAGCATAAGGATGAGATAATGGAAGGATATGAAATGAGGAGCCCCTACCACCTTTTTATAGTTTTTGGTGGTGAGGAATACCATTTGTGGTTTTGTGGAAACTAATGGTATTGACCAACATAGTTTAGGTATTTTTCCCTCCTTTTTCCTTTTTTGAATAAAAATAATATTTTAATTCCCTTTTTAATATTTTTGGGAATTTGGACCCTTTTTGAGGGTTTTTTATGATTTTCTTGGAAAAAGAATCTTTTTTAATGGAAAAAGGGGTGTACCAAGGTCTTTTGGTGGCCTTTTGTTGGTTTCAGAGGCTCAGATGGTGGAAAAGTGGACAAATGGGTCATGTGAGTAAGGGAATGAGCTAGTGAGCACTTTTTAGGTGTTAACAGCGGGGGAACGGGAGGCAAAATATACCACACGGGTAATCCCAATGTTAACCTGGGGAGACTAAGGGTAGCCATAACCGGAGCGCTTACTACACCCAAAGGAGGGAATAGAAAGGGGATTGTGTGGATGGGTGTAAGACCAATGTGACTAGGTACCAATGGTGGTTTAGGCAACAAGGAGGGTTCATTATCGGGTTGTTGTGAAAGAGTGCAGAGGTTAGCGACGTGGGTCTCCAGTGACGGTGGTCGAATGGCCTGGAATGTATAAGTCATCGGTGCGTCGGAGTCGAGTCCGGGTCCCATAGAGGAAACAAACGATGTATTTGCACCACAAACAGGTTGTTCTACCATGGGGAGAATATTTTCAGGTGCAGCGGGGGCCTTGGGATCGTAATAGGTGAGTTGGTCCACCTTGACCACGCGTCCCTCATGGGGGAACTGCATGGTACAAAAGACGGATGAGGCAACAGCCCGCATGGAATACATATAACTACGGCCAAGTAAAAGGTTATAGTCAAGTTGGGCATTAATGACCTCAATGTCGATGAGCACGGTTTTACTCGCGAGCTAGACGGGGACATTAGGTAAGAGACCCTGGGGTTGAGCCGAACAACCGTCTTAGGCTCGCAACGCAGTGGTGGACTATTGGAGAGTGGGAGATCCCAAATTCTGCCAAACGAATGTGGACATGATGCATGTAGATGCCCCTTCATCGATAATGCATCAATGGATGACAAGATTCCGATCGGAAACGGAAACTTGGAATGCTAAACTGGAAGGCAGTCGAGGTTCAGATTGGTCTGAATCGAATGCGATCAGTTGTGAATCATTGGGGTCAATCGCGCCAATAGCAGAGAGCAGAGTCTTGCACTGCGAAGGACAATTTTTTAGGACTTCCAAAGCAGACATGGCTGTAGGAGACTAGGCTAAGTCGTCGACAATGCTGTAATTTGACGCAGCGCGAGCATTAGGATTATTATTGATGTGACGAAGTGGGAAGCGAGGTGCTTTGGGAGTGCCATCAAGCAGAGTCGGGGGTATACGTAACGTTTGATATGTGGGATTAACGTTAGTGTTTTTGTCGGCAGGAGGGGCTTCAGAGGTGGAGCCGTATTGGTTTCGACGGGTTTGGAGGTTGGCGTCGGTGGTTGACATCATCAACAAGTGGTGAGTACCTGAATCAAACATGGGTTGATCAGGAGCGGCATAAGTGATTTGTTGTAGTGGTGCGTTGCCTTGAGGGGGAGCTAACGGCTGATTGTTCACTACGCCTTGGGTTGGAAAGGGATTTTGCAACACCAAAGGTTGATGTTGTGGTGGTGGCGGGTTGGGTGGCAGCTAAGGAGCCGCTTGCCCCTGACGATGGGCATCGTCAGTCCAGAGTTAGCAAGCTCGCTCCAAATGTGGGAAAGCATGTGTGTAATGACCATAAACCCCGCAAATAGAACAAGGATGATTTGTTCTAAGATTATTGTTTTTGGGCTGCCTGGGATTACGATCCGGATTCTGGTTGGGAGGCGCAATGTTATTATTTTGCGGAGGATTGGGAGGTGGAGGACCTTGCTGATGCTGTTGGTTATTACCACGGTTACGTCCTCTTCCACGATTCTATTGCGCATTTTGGTTGTGCTTGTTATTCTGGTGCTGGGGCTGGTTGTGCTGTGTGTACACTTTCCCTTGAGCAGTGGGAGGATTTTGGTTCGCCATAGGTGCGGGAGCAGGTTGTGGTGGATAATACACCGGTGGGGTTGGAAGTGGACCAGATACCTGCTGGGGTTGTTGGTAACCCTGAGCTATTGGAGGTGTTGGGTTAGCTGTCGCAGCTAGCTGTGGGTAGTACACTGGTTGGGGTGCGGCTGGGGGGCATATGCGGATGGTGCATGACCAAAGCACTGAGGTGGACATGAGGGTCCGTGGGTATGGTGGTGATGTGCCATGGGAGCATATGAATTGGTTGTGCCAGATTGAGATGTAGCCCACGAAAGGTCGGGACCATGGCTAGGATGTGCAATGGAGAAGGGTTGGGGTTGCGAGGACATACGACCAATGATGCCATCTGCGGCATGGGATGCCCCCGGCGCATCGTGTTTGGATGACTCGCCTTGAGGGGCGTCTGGTATAATGGTATACAAATAACCCGACTGGGCGTAAAATAGATAAAACTGTTGGGATTTGAGTATGGCCTCTTCTTCAGACTGGGGTCTTTCGGATGCCACATCCTTCGCAATGAGAGGGAGGAGGGATTTTAGAAACCAATCTAGGAAGATATGGTCGTCTAACTTGAGTTTGCAGAGGCTTCGGCGTCGACGCCACTCATGAATGTGGTCAGTGATGTGGGTGGCCGTGTTCTGTCTGCAAGACAGTAGGATCTCGATGCCCACGTCATAGCGGACAGGTAACTGAAAGAACTGCAGGAAGGTCGAGGTAAGGGAGGTAAAGGTGGCATGGGTCCCATGGAGCTGCTTGATATACCACTTGGCTGCAGAGCCAGTGAAGGTGCACTGTAACAGACGGAGGTGGACAGAGTCATCCACTATGGAGTTGGAGGAACACCATAGATGGAAGGACATGATATGGTTTTGGGGGTTCCTCACCTGCCTTGCCCTCAAACTTAGGGATGTCGGAGGGGAGTTTGGTGGGCATGTGAGGCTACGCAGGATCATGTCTAATAGGATCATTGGTGAGCCTGGCTAAGTCTGGTAGGTTCAGACTTTCCATGTAAGGTAAGGTAGCAGATGTATGTGGCGTAGGGACTGGGATATGACTAGTCATGGTGGTATGATGTAGGGGTCCAGTAGCGCCTAGGGGTATGCTCGGTATTGAAGGTATGTGTCCTCCAATAGGTGTGGTCTGGAATGGGCCAGCGCTTCCAAGTGCAACATGTGTTACACTTGGGTTAGGAATAGTAGTGGTGATTCCTGGAATCTGGGTTGTGGGAATCAAAGGGGGTGTGACCCCTATGTTGGGCATACCCATAACAGGTGGTGGCCCTGTGTTGGGAATTCCTATAACAGGAGGTGGCCCTGTGTTGGGCATTCCTAAAGGTGGAGTGTTGCCCATATTAGGCATACCTAGTGGGGTGGGTGTTGCCATGGATGGCACCGCAGTAGAAGGGTCTGTGGATGTCTCTCCTATGGTGCTGGTAAAAAGTGGGTCAAAAGGTGTTCCATCCATAAGGTTGGTTGGGAATAACGCAGTGGGGTTTTCGGATTCTGCCTCAGAATCAGAAGTGAAGTGAGGTGTGTCAGAATCGGATGACCGTATGGTTGACCGACGATGTGTCGAGTCAAGGGATAAGGCTCTACGTCGGTGACGTGGAGAGCCAAGTAGACTGAACTCTGGGAGTTCACCCTGTAGACGACGAGAGCGTCTAAAATTCTCAATGGTGAGAAATAAGTTTTTGTGTAAAAATCTGTATGGTGTAAAATGGTAATGTATAAAAAACTCAAAACCCTAATGCAACCAAGGGTGCAAGAAGGGGAGTGAAAATGAAGGCTCTCAGGCCAAAAATCAACCTCAAAACGGCACTTATTATAGCAGCTGTGCTATAATAAGTGGAGGGATGGAAAAAATGGTCAGAGTACCAACATGCAAGCAGCTTCTAGAAAAAATAGGTGTAACTAGACCAAAGGTGGATTGAATCATGCAAACACCTAACTAAAAGTATTGTGAATCAACAAACTATATTCTCTGCAAGGTGATGAAATCCAAGTCAGACAATGTTGAATGTTGATTCAACGGCTAGATATCCCCCTACCGGGAGCGACACCGGGTAATCAATCCTAAAGAATGGCTACTAGGATACTCCGTTCATGACACGTCGAGAAAAGGTAAATCTGCCGTTTGGTCCTTTTACCGCAATACCCCCATACAGGGATATCCCGAGAACTGCGAATGGTAGCCCTTCGATTACTGAATGGATTTTGGTATTCCACTCAGGCTTCCGGAACCATCCTCGCGACTTCAACCCTCCTAGGGGAGAGGCCTTCCCACAAACCGGTTGTGACCATGCCAATAAATACTAGGAGATTTTGGCTTCCTAATGGACAACTTCTATGTCTCAGATGTAATAACTGAGGGGTGTTATTGGAACACCTATCCCCCCAATACTACCTAGCTACAAAGTTCTTTTAGTGTTCCCCAAGTGGGGTTAAAAGTTGGTTGAAATCAGGGTTCGTTTTATGGCTCAGTTTAAATTAAGTGTTTGAGTGGGTGCACGTGTGGTATTTAAACTGAAATAATGCTTTGCAGAAAATATTCAAAAAACAAAGGATCTTTTGAAATGTGAAAAGCAAATAATATGACTTTTTTCGATAAATGGAAATTAAATGCTTTGCAAAGACGATTCAAAAACCAAAGGATCTTTTGAAATATGAAAGCAAATAAAATGACTTCTTTAAGAAATAAACGGATTTCCTTTTCGAAAATTGCCATGGGCAAAATATTAAAGAAGTAAACAGCAAAAAAATTTAAATCTAGAAAAAAATGCAAAAAGAAATCCTTCTTTCAATTTCTGAAAATTTTTAAAAAGACTTTGTTCAAAGGTGCATTCTAAATAGTAAAATTTTTCTATGGCTGTAAAATATGCAGGATTTCTAATACTGGAAAATGTGCTATGTGGGCAGACAATACAGTAAGAAATTAAATTTTTTAAACGATTCGGCCGAATGAAAAAATTAGCATCGCGGGTTTTGACAGAACAGCCGCAATGGACAGCGCGGGTTTCTGTCGCACAGTCGCGATGGGCAGCGCGAGTTTTTACCGCGAAGCCGCGATGTGCAGCGCGGGATTTCGTCACATAGTCGCGATGTGCAGCGCGGAAAAGGTCCGCGAAGCCGCGATGTGCAGCGCGCTAATGGGTCGCGAAGCCACGGTGAGCCGCGCGGAAAAAAGTCGCGCAGTCGCGATGAGCCGCGCGACTGTTGGGCAAAAAGCCGCGAGGCGAAAGCCATACGCAGACGCCGAAAAACGAACTCGAAAATTGAGAATTTCGGGCTGTTAATGGCTAAAAAATGGGCCAAGATCTAGAACAGCAATAGATCTGTTGTCTAGGGTGGCGGATCTATGAATTAAACTAACTAATACTATCAAAAAACAAAATCTAAAGCAAAAGTGAGATCTAAAGATTCAAAAGCAACGGAGTCGCCAAAAACTGTTGGCTTGGTTTTGCAACCAAGCTTAGTGCTATGGGCACCTGTTAACTACTAGCAGCAGTTTCAATATTAAGTAAAAACAATAAACTAAATCTAAATCTAAGCTACACTAACATGTGCATATTATAATAAAATTTTGAATTAAAAAACAAGAACAAGAAAATATAGAAAATAAATTTGTATTGAAAATGGGGGCAAGCAACTGCTTGCAATAGTAATACCTCCAAATGATGAAGATAGTTGAGAAGCTCCAAGGATGAGCAGCTCCAAACTCCAAAGGGTCCTTTCTCCAAGGTTGCCACAATGGCCAAAAACTCAAGGGAGATTTTGGCAACATGAGGATAGGAATATGAATGGATGTGAAATGAGGAGCCCCTACCACCTTTTTATAGGTTTTGGTGGTGGGGAATACCATTTGTGGTTTTGTGGAAACCAATGGTTTTGACCAACATGGTTTAGGTACTTTTCCCTCCTTTTTCCTTTTTTGAATATTTTTATTATTTTTATTCCCTTTTTAATATTTTGGGAATTTTGGACCCTTTTTGAGGGTTTTTTATGCTTTTTAGGAAAAAATAATCTTTTTGAGTGGAAAAAGGTTGTACTAAGGCCCTTTGGTGACCTTTTGTTGGCTTCAGAGGCTTAAATGATGAAAAAGTGGACAAATGGGTCATGTGAATAGGGAAATGAGCTAGTAAGCACTTTTTGAGGGTTTTATATGCTTTTTAGGAAAAAATAATCTTTTTGAGTGGAAAAAGGGGTGTACTAAGGCCCTTTGGTGACCTTTTGTTGGCTTCAGAGGCTTAAATGATGAAAAAGTGGACAAATGGGTCATGTGAATAGGGAAATGAGCTAGTGAGCACTTTTTGGGTGTTAACACATCCCTAAGTGGATTTGAATACTATCTCACTTTCATTGATGATTGTTCAAGGAAGACTTGGATATACTTTCTAAAAGGAAAGAATGAAGTCTTTGGAAAGTTCAAAGAGTTCAAGGCTTTGATAGAAAATCACTCAGAAAAGAAAATCAAGATTCTCAGAATAGATAATGGTGGAGAATATACTTCAAAGAATTTTGAAGAATTTTGTAAGGAAGCTGGAATCAAGAGGGAACTAACCACTCCCTACAATCCCCAACAAAATGGGGTTGCTGAAAGAAGAATAGAACCATCATGGAAGCTGTAAAGACTATGATACATGACCAAGACCTACCCATGTATCTATGGGCTGAAGCAGCTAGGACAACAGTCTATGTACAAAACAGGCTATCTCATAATGCTCTCAAATTCAAGACTCCAGAAGAAGTGTTGATTGGAAAGAAGCCCGAGGTAAGTCATCTCAAAATATTTGGATGTCCAGTGAACATTCACATTCCAAAAGAAAAGAGAACCAAGTTGGATCCTTCTAGTAAGAAGGGAATATTTGTTGGATATTGTGAATCATCCAAAGCTTTCAGAATTTACATACCAGGTTTTCATCATATGGAAATAAGCAGAGATGTGACATTCGATGAAGAAGCAGCTCTCAAGAAATATAGGAAGTGCCAACTTGAAGAAATTTATGAAGAAGATACACCTCCTAGAGTCACAGAGGTTGTGCCCATCCCTAAAGATGATACACCTGAAGATCATGACATGTTAGAACCACAATAACCCCCCATTACAAACTTATCTAAGAAAAGAAGGCCCACATGGGCTAGAGACATTATTCAAGGAGCTAAAAAATATGGAGCTCCCGAAGGCTCCACTAGAGAAAGAAAGAAACCAAAGCTAGTATCCAACTATGTGGCTTTGATGTGTGACCTTGTGGATCAACAACCTACTAGCTTTGAAGAGGCAGTTCAAAAGAAAGAGTGGGTAGAAGCAATGACAGAAGAATACCAATCAATAATGAAAAATGATGTTTGGGATATAGTTCCCAAACCAAAAGATAAAAGTGTGGTATCTTCCAAATGGGTATTCAAGATAAAACATGCTGCAGATGGTAGCATTGAAAAATATAAGGCAAGATTTGTAGCTAGAGGATTCTCTCAGAAAGAGGGATTTGACTATGAAGAAACATTTGCACCAGTTGCTAGGTACACTTCTATTAGAACTATCATGGCACTTGCATCTATGATGAAATGGAAATTACACCAAATGGATGTTAAGACAGCCTTCCTGAATGGTGTGATTGAAGAAGAAGTGTACATAGAACAACCACAAGGATTTGACGTTAAAGATGGAAGAACACATGTATGCAAGCTAAAAAAGGATTTGTATGGATTGAAGAAAGCTCCTAGAGCTTGGTACGGAAGGATTAACAGTTTCTTAACAAGCATGGGATTTACCAAGAGTAAAGATGATCCTAATATTTATCTCAAAGTTATGGATGATGAACCTGTTATATTACTGTTGTATGTAGATGATCTATTTCTAACTGGAAATGAGAAACAAATTATTGAGTGCAAGAAGAAGCTCTCTTCAGAATTTGAGATGAAAGATCTCGAATTAATGCACTACTTCTTAGGTCTAGAAGTATGGCAAGAACCAAAAGGAATCTTTCTAAATCAAGGTAAGTATGCTGTGGGAATTTTGAAAATATTCAATATGTTGGAGTGTAAAGCTATGGCCACTCCCATGGACTCTAACTTAAAGTTGTTAGTTGATGACTCATCAGAATTAGTAGATGTGACTCTATACAGACAGATTATTGGGTCACTAATGTATTTGACAAATACCATACTAGACATATGCTTTGTTGTAAATACCTTGAGTCAGTACCTAGTGGAACCTAGAAAAGTTCACTTAATAGCTGCAAATCATGTAATGAGGTATCTAAAGGGTACATTATATTTTGGTCTATACTATCTTGAAAATCATGAACTCAATTTACATGGTTACTCAGATTCTGATTAGGCAGGAAGTGTTTCAGACAGGAAAAGTACATCAGGTGGATGTTATGGTCTTGGATCTGCCATGATCTCATGGTTCAGCAAGAAACACTCTAGTGTGGCTCTCGGTACTGTCGAATCAGAATATATAGCTGATTACTTTGCTAGTTGTGAAGCAGTATGGATTCAAAAACTACTATCAGGAATGTTTGACTTAGAGATGGATCCCACTGTGATCATGTGTGACAACCAAAGCTGTATTAAGATGACAGAAAATCTAGTGTTCCATGACAAGTCAAAACACATAGAGATCCGATATTTCTATATATGAGATATGGTGTAGAAAGGAGCTATTAAGCTCGAGTATGTGAGCACTGATGAACAAATTGTTGATATATTGACCAAACCTCTGTCTCGAGTAAAATTTGAGTATTTCTGAGAGAAGCTTGGTGTGGTCCAAAAGGACCCTCCTCGAAAGGGGGAGTGATATAAACATTGATGATAAGATTGCCCACATCGACAGTAAGGTCGATGATGAGGATACCTGCTTTATTACACTTAGGATACTTATATTACTACTTAGGATACTTATATTACTTATATGTATGCTTAGGATACTTATATTTCTGATATATGCACCTGTATTGATGAGGATACTTGTATTGTTGATATGTATACATGTAGTGATGAGGACACTTGTATTGTTGATATGTATACATGTAGTGATGAGGACACTTGTATTGTTGATATGTATACATGTATTGATGAGGACACTTGTATTGTTGATATGTAAACATGTATTGATGAGGACACTTGTATTGATGATATATGTATTTGTATTGATGATGTACTAATGATACCTGTGTTGATAAGGACAGGTGGGGATTGTATCGTCCCCGGACTTTGGTCCCTTGAATTGATCCGTAGACAAATGTCTCCGAGAATGAAGTCCCTAGTGGACAGGTGGGGATTGTATCATCCCCGGACTTCGGTCCCTTGAATTTATTCGTAGATGGATGTCTCCGAGAATGAAGTCCCTGGTGGACAGGTGGGGATTCTATTGTCCCCAAAATTCGGTCCCTTGAATTGATTCGTAGACAGATGTCTTCGAGAATGAAGTCCTTGGTGGATAGGTGGGGATTGGATCATCCCCGAACTTCATTCCCTTGAATTGAGCCATAGACAATATGTGTTCGAGAATGGGGATTGGATCATCCTTGGACTTCGGTCCCTTGAATTGAGCTGTAGACAAGATGTATTCAAGAATGGGGATTGGATCGTCCCTAGACTTCGGTCCCTTGAACTGAGCTGTAGACAAGATGTCTTCAAGAATGGGGATTGCATCATCCCCGGACGTAGGTCCCTTGAATTGATCCGTAGACAGAGGTCTCCAAGAATTGAATGATAGGACTGTATCCTCCCTAGACCTCAGTTCAAAAGGTACGTGATTGGGATTGCATTGTCCCTAGACATGAGACTTGTCTTAAAGTGATAAGGATTGATCATCCTGGAACTTGATCTGGATTGTATCATCCATGGAACTATGTCCTAAAGAGAGCGGGATTGATCATCCTGTAATATGATTGTGTGATGACGATGCTGATGATCGTATGATGACGATGCTGATGATGTTGCTGATGATCATGTGATGACAATGTTGATGATCGTATGATGACGATGCTGATGATTGTATGATGACAATGCCGATGACGATGCTGATGATCATGTGATGACGATGTTGATGATCATGTGATGACGATGCTGATGATCGTATGATGACGATGTTGATCGTGAGGATCTAGATGATGATATTCCAATAGCTACCTAAGTTATTGAAGATGATGTATTGAAGAAAGCTTCTGATGATTTATAGATGTATCATGTATGATGTAGTCGATGACTCCTTGCTTATGCAGATGTTGTCATAATATCCTTCTCATTAAGGGGGAGTGTTGAATATTGTAACTTCTAAAGAATATTATATTTGTACTTTATTATTTCAGAGATGTTTCATCCCTCTGAGGTGATCCTATTATGTATCCGGAGATGTTTATTCCTCCGATGGATTGTGGTAACCAGGGATATTAGATCCACCATGTGGGGGTTGGCCCTGAGTTATTTAATTAGGGGTTATTAAACTCAATTGGGAGAGGTCGGCCCCATTAGGGAAAAATTCAATCGAAAATCTAGTATAAGTAGAGGAGGATGCTCCTCACTTATCTCATACTTGCATAGCTCGGAAAGTAGCGCACTTGTGAGAGAGAGGTCTGCATAGGAGGTAGAGAAGGAGGTCTAGTCTTGGAGCACATCTTGTATTTTGGTTGATCATCTTATTGAGGAAAGCTTTGCTGGTTTTCTATCCCATGAGGGTTTCCCAGGGTAAAATCTCTATCTATCTTGTGATTGTGTTTCTTTCAGTGATCTTGCTAGTAAATTTAGTTTAAACTTAACACGGTGGAGTTTTTGTGATCAATCTCCAAGTGGGAGATTGTTGGTTGTGGAGCCTGATCTCCAGACTCAGAGACATTATTATTCAGCCGTGTTTGTATCCAAGCTTTATATGATATGTAAAAGGACTGTACACTCACCCCAGTGGGGGAGGTGTGGGGGGTCCGGGGGCAACGCCCTCAAGAAAGGGGGTTTGGGGGCGAATCCCCTGAAAGAAAATTTTTGGGTTGTTTTACGGGCCCATGGTTTTGGGTAACCCATGGTATTGTTCCTTTGTATTTCCCCTTTATAAGAAAGACATTGTAATATGGCTATGGTTGAGGTATTAGGTTTTATGCATTGTAAAGATATTTGAGATCTGAGGAGAGACTGTGAGACGGTGAAGAGGAAGTGCAGCGGCTGTACTGCAGGTTGTATCCCTTCACTTTGCTGGACGGAATAATAATAAGAATTGACAACTTCAGTGTGGACGTAGCCCATCTTGGGTGAACCACGATATATCTATGTCTCTCTTGTAATGTGTATGTGATTATATTTTCATTTCTATTTATTGTTATTGCCCTGCAATCCTGTTTTTCTAACAGGATTCTCACAAGTTCATAGTGTGGACTACATAGAAACCTTTGCATCGGTTGCAAAAATGGATTCAATCTGCCTAGTTTTGGCAATTTCCGCATCTAAGCACTGGGAAGTGCACCATATGGATGTGAAGAGTGCATTTCTTCATGGAGATATTCAGGAAGAGATTTACATGAAGCATCTTGAAAGGCTACATATAAGATCTGACATTAGTGTGTAGACTAAAGAAATCATTGTATGGTTTAAGATAGGCACCAAGATCTTGGTATGGAAAGATGGATTCCTTCCTTTTGTCACAAAATTTTGCAAGATGCAAAATAGATCCAAATGTGTACCTACAACCACATGAAGGTAATTTGTTGATCATTTTCCTTTATGTTGATGATCTTTTTGTTAGAAAAACAGGATCGCAAAGCAATAACAATAAATAGAAATGCAAATATAATCACACGTAACATTACAAGAGAGACACAGATATATCGTGATTCACCCAAGATGGGCTATGTCCACACTAAAGTTTCCAAGCCTTATTATTATACCGTCTAGCAAAGTTGAAAGTGCAACAACCTTTTGCAACAACAACATACTTTGCTTCCGTTGTTGAAAGTGAAACAACCTTTTGCAATCTCGAAATCCAACTTACTATTGTTCCACCTACAGTAAAGACATACCCTGTGGTACTCCTCCTGCTATACTTATCACCTACCATATATATATCAACATATCCTTGTAGAACAATGTCTGAACCTTCAAAACATAATGCCTGAGTGGTAGTACCTCTCAAACACTTGAGAATCCAATGTACTGCCTTCCAATGTTCTTTACCTGGATTGTTTATATATCTTCTCACAACTCCCACTGCATGTGCAATATCTGGTCCTGTGCACACCATGGCATACATCAAGCTGCCAACTACTGATTGATAGGGAATCTTGGACATGTAATCTGTCTCTTCTTGTGTCTTGGGACACATTTCCTTAGACTGAAATGGCTAGCCAAAGGTGTACTAAGTGGTTTTGCATTCTGCATTCTGAACTTCTCCAACAACTTTTATATGTACTCACCCTGACACAATGTCAATTTGTGATTTTTCATGTCTCTTGTTATTCTCATACCAAGGATTTGCTTTGCAGCACCCAAATCCTTCATCGCAAATGAATTAGCTAGCTTCCTTTTGACCACATTTATATCCTATGTGTTAGACTCTACAACAAGCATGTCATCTACATACAATAACAAGATAATATATCTTTCATTGTCTAGCTTCGTGAAATAAACACAGTGGTCAGAATGACATCTACTATGACCTTGTTCTGTCATAAGCATATCAAATTTTAAATACCACTGCCTTGGAGCTTGCTTCAAACCGTACAAACTCTTTTTCAACCTGCATACCAAGTTCTCCTTACCTTTGACCTCATACCCTTGTGGCTGCTGCATATATATCTCTTCCTCCAAATCCCCATGGACAAAGGTTGTTTTTACATCTAAGTGTTCAAGTTGCAAATCTTCTACCGCCACTAGACTTAAAATAGTCCTAATTGAAGTCATCTTAAAAACAGAGGAAAATATCTCATCAAAATATATACCTTTCTTCTGTGCAAACCCCTTTACAACAAGTATGGCCTTGTACCGCTTCTTGCCTCCTTCTTCTTCCTTCAACCTGTAAATCCATTTGTTTTGAAATGCTCTTTTACCAGCAGGCAACTGAACCAGATCCCAAGTCTGGTTTCCTACTAATGAGTCCATCTCCTCATTCATGCCTTGCTCCCACTTATTTCTAGTTTCCACCTGCATTGCTTCTTCATAACACTCTGGTTCACCAGCATCAATCATCAATAAATAATACATTGAAGGAGAGTATCGTTCAAGGAGTCTACTTAACCTGGTATATCTTCTTGCAGTTGCAGGATTTTCAAGTACTTGCTGTTGTTCTTGATTTTCTAGCACCTTTGGAACATCATTTTCTTTAATTTCATCAAGTACTGTGTACTCCGTGTTTTTCTTTTCTTGTTTCTTTCCCTGCAACTGATCTTTATACATGACCTTTTCATTGAATATCACATCTCTACTCCTAATGATTTTGTTATTTTCATAATCCCATAAGTGATAACCAAAATCATCAACCCCATATCCAACAAAGGTACATTTCTTGGATTTAGCTTCAAGCTTTGTTCTATTATCTTTATCAATATGGAAAAATGCTTCACAACCAAACGTTCTCAGAAATGAGTAGTTTACCTTTTTACCTGTCCATGCCTCCTCTGGAATACCACCATCCAAAGCACTTGAAGTTCCTATGTTTATTAAATAAACAACAGTATTTACAGCATCCACCCAAAACTGTAAGGGCAACCCTGCATGCAATCTCATACACCTTGCATGCTCCATGATCGTTCTATTCATCCTTTCAGACACACCATTTTCTTGTGGTGTTCCTGGGACTGTCTTCTCTCTACGAATCCCATGGTATGAACAGTAAATATCAAACTCCTTGCCGCAGTACTCACCTCCATTATCGAATCTGAGACACTTCAAACTTTTTCCTGTCTCATTCTCAACCAAAGATTTCCACTTCTTAAAAGTAGCAAACACATCATATTTCTGTCTAATGCAATAAACCCAAGTTTTTCTATTTGCATCATCAATAAATGTAGCATAACAATGAGAGCCACCAAGAGATTGTACCTGAGTAGATCCCCATACATCAGTATGCACAAGCTCTAACTTTTCATTCTTCTTCTATTTCCCAACCCTAAGAAATATGACTCTCTTTTGTTTTCCATAAACACAGTTTTCACAGAATTCCAAACTTACCTGCTTCAAATCTGGCAGCAACTTCCTTGAGTGGAGAATCTGCATCCCCTTCTCATTCATGTGGCCAAGCCTATGATGCCACAATGTTGTATCTATTCCTATGGAAGCTAAATAGATATAATGGTCAGTATTATGAGGACATAAATACAACGTACCTACCCCGCCTCCTTTTGCTCTCACCATTGATCCTTTAGTGATATTCCACCACCTTTCTCCAAATGTAGATAGATAGCCGCCATCTACCAACTGACCTGTTGAGATCAGATTTTTTTTCATAGCAGGAATATGCCTTACATCTTTCAACAGCCAATCAGTTACATTCTTAACTTTTATCCATACCTTACCCATTCCAACAATTTTACATGGCTCATCATCACCCAATAAAACATGTTCAAAATCGCCTGGAACATAATCATAAAAGTATTTCCTATGGGGTGTAGCATGACATGAAGCCCCTCAATCTACTACCCAATAATCACTAGTATTATCTAATGCAAGAATCAAAGCATCTTGTAACACATCACCTGCTACATTTGCTTTATGGGTAGTTTCATGTTGTGCATCTCCTTTCTTCTTTAGAGATCTGCAGTCTTTCTTCAGATGTCCTTTCTTTCCACAGTTCCAGCACTCTATCTTTCCCAGTTTGGACTTGGATCTACCCATTTTATACTTGCCACGATTACCTTAGCTCTTTCCTCTCTCCTTTTGTCTTCCCCTTCTCTCCATGGTCAACGCATTACCTGATGTCTCACCTACGCTTTTTCTTCACATTTCCTCGCTAAGAATCAAACCAATAACATCATCAAATTTCAAGGTGTTTGATTAGAGACAAAGTTACTTGCAGCCATGACGAATCTATACCATCTTTTTGGCAATGAACAGAAGATTAGAAGAGCCCTAATCTCATCATCGAAGTTCACACTTACAGAACTTAGTTGATTTGTAATCTTATTAAACTCATTTAAATGATCAGTAACAGATCCACCTTCAGACATCTTCATATTAAATAAATACTTCATTAGAAATACCTTGTTGGTGGTCGAGGGTTCTTCATACAGCTTACCCAGTGCGCTCATCAAACCCTCCGTTGTTGTTTCTTTAGAGATATTGAAAGCCACCGATGAAGCTAGGCTCAACCATATTGTTCCCAGAGCCTTTCTATCAAGAACCTCCCATTCTTTGTCCTTCATGGTCGTCGGCTACTTTGCTCTTCCTCCCAACGGTAGGAATAGATCCTTCTGGTACAGATAGTCCTCCATTTGCATCTTCTATAACTGGAAGTTTTGGCCATTAAAATTCTCGACCTTAAACTTTCCTTCTTCTACCATTGCTCCCACTTGAACTAGAAACCCTAGCTTCCTGCGAGTTCATCTGCCAAATAGACCTTTGGCTCTGATACCAATTGTTAGAAAAATAGGACTGCAGAGAAATAAAAATAAACAGAAATGCAAATATAATCACACATACACATTACATGAGAGACATAGATATATCATGGTTCACCCAAGATGGGCTACGTCTACACTGAATTTTCCAGTCCTTATTATTATACCGTCCAGCAAAGTGAAGGGATACAACCTGCAGCACAACCGCTGCACTTCCTCTTCACTATCTCACAGTCTCTTCTCTGGTCTCAGAGATCTTTACAATGCATAAAACCTAAGACATCAACCCTAGCTATATTACAATGTCTTTCTTTTATAAGGGAAATACAATGGGAAAATACCATGGGTTACCCAAAACCATGGGCTTGAAAACTATTGGCGATAACAGCCCAAAATTTTTCTCTTAGAGGCTACGCCCCCGAACCCCCATTTTCTCGGGTGTTGATGTATATGTACCTTTGGAATGTATTTCATCTATGTATTTCATATATATTTATTGTACCCTTATTAGAGATGTGTTATTCCTCTATAAGGAAGTGTCGTCATGTGGATTGACAAGTGTCACAAGTGTGTGTTCTTTCCAATGGTTTATTAGACCGCCATGTGTGGGGTCAGCCTTGAAATATATATATTATAATGTGGATGTACCTAGCTAGACAAGTCGGCAAACAGGTTAGTATAAATAGAGATCAGGTGATCTCTATTTAGATCATTCGGAAAGTCATCTCTCTCTCACTCAGAAAGTGGTGCACTAGTGAGGAGGAGGATCATTTGCTATTAGGAGACTATCTCAAGTGTATTTTGGTTGTATTTTGGTTGATCCATTGCTCTCACTATCTCTAAGGAAGTTGTGGGGTTTTTCACCTTAGGGTTTTCCCCACGGAAACTCTGTGTCTCTTGTCTCTCATGCTTTTGATTCTTGTGATGCTTGTCATGCTTATTGTGATTGTTATGCATTGATATACTATATATGTTATTCTCTCAGTGGAGATCCTAGAGTATTTAAGAGCGAGAGGAGTCTGCGGAAAGAATTTTTCAATTTGACAAGTTTCGAACCTATTAAGCAGGTTCATCCTCAGGAGAACAAGAATCTCACTCTTTTTTGCACTTGGATGTGAGGGATAAATACCTAATCTTAGCCTATTTTTATTTTTATATTTATTTATATGGTCGGCTCATATAGTTAGGATTAGGTTATTAATCAATTATAGTATAGTTTTTTGTTTTCATTTAACCATCGTCTAAAAATTAAACATGAGCAGGTGTTTACTGACTACAAGAGAAAAATACGCGAGGCCATAGAAATTGAAAAATGTGTAAAGAATTTCAATCGTGATGATGGTTTAAGATTAAAAGAAACTTGGAAACCCGTGGTTAAAAAACTCATAAATAATAAACCTATAACACCTACCTAATCACTTAGAAATTACACTATTAACTAGATACTAAAAATCAAATTAAAAAATATATATATATATATATATATATATATAATTTTTTTTTTGTTAAATCACTATGAGTTAATTGTAATTTCTAGATAATTATACTCATACCCTAATCACTAAATAACAAATAAAAATTACAACTAACCATAAAGTTGACAACACCAAATTAATTGTAGTACACTCTCATACATTATGGTTTATACATTATATATATATATATGTTTAACCTAATGGATAAGTTTTTAAAATGGTAACATAATATTGCTTTGAACATAAGAGTGTACTACACTTTTAATACATTATTCTTAATAACATATAGTATAAATTAAACCATACTTAATAATATTAATTGAAACTATACTAAAAAAAAAAAAAAAAAGAATTGAATTAATTAAACTAATTATTATTAATCATATAACATTATTAAACATAAATGAAAACAAAAATCTATACTATAATTGATTAATAACCTAACCCTAACTATATGAGCCGATCATATAAATAAATAAATAAATAAAAATAGGCTAAGATTAGGTATTTATCCCTCACATCCAAGTGCAAAAAAGAGTGAGATTCTTGTTCTCCTGAGGATGAACCTGCTTAATAGGTTAGAAACTTGTCGAATTGAAAAATTCTTTCCGCAGACTCCTCTCGCTCTTAATTACTGAACTGTGGGTTAACTATGAACAACCAGATTGAAGCCCTACATGGAAGGGATATGCTACGACGGATCCGACTCTTTGAATGCACCAGGATAAAAATCGCCCACCGCATAGCAGATTTAAGTTTTCTGAAGAGATGTCGTGACCATAAGACAGTTCCTTGCTTCGCAAAAATTAACCATCGTCTAAAATTTAAACATGAGTAGGTGTTTACTGACTACAAGAGAAAAATACGTGAGGCCATAGAAATTGAAAAATGTGTAAAGAATTTCAATCGTGATGATGGTTTAAGATTAAAAGAAACCTGGAAACCCGTGGTTAAAAAACTCATAAATAATAAACCTATAACACTTACTTAATCACTTAGAAATTACACTATTAACTAGATACTAAAAATCAAATTAATATATTAATATATATATATATATTTATTTAAATATTTTTTTTTTTTGTTAAATCACTATGAGTTAATTGTAATTTCTAGATAATTATACTCATACCCTAATCACTAAATAACAACAACTAACCATAAAGTTCACAACACCAAATTAATTGTAGTACACTCTCATACATTATGGTTTATACATTATTATATATATATATATATATATATATATATATATATGTTTAACATAATGTATAAGTTTTTAAAATGGTAACATAATATTGCTTTGAACATAAGAGTGTACTACACTTTTAATACATTGTTCTTAATAACATATAGTATAAATTAAATCATACTTAATAATATTAATTGAAACTATATTAAAAAAAAAAAAATCGAATTAATTAAACTAATTACTATTAATCATATAACATTATTAAACATAAATGAAAACAAAAAACTATATTATAATTGATTAATAACCCAACCCTAACTATATCAGCCGACCATATAAATAAATATAAAAATAAAAATAGGCTAAGATTAGGTATTTATCTCTCACATCCAAGTGCAAAAAAGAGTGAGATTCTTGTTCTCCTGAGGATGAACCTGCTTAATAGGTTCGAAACTTGTCGAATTGAAAAATTATTTCCGCAGACTCCTCTCGCTCTTAATTACTGAACTGTGGGTTAACTATGAACAACCAGATTGCAGCCCTCCATGGAAGGGATATGCTACGATGGATCCGACTCTTTGAATGCACCAGGATAAAAATCGCCCACCGCACAGCAGATTTAAGTTTTCTGAAGAGATGTCGTGACCATAAGATAGTTCCTTGCTTCGCAAAAATTAACCATCGTCTAAAAATTAAACATAAGCAGGCGTTTACTGACTACAAGATAAAAATACGTGAGGCCATAGAAATTGAAAAATGTGTAAATAATTTCAATCGTGATGATGGTTTAATATTAAAATAAACCTGGAAACCCATGGTTAAAAAACTCATAAATAATAAACCAATAACACCTACCTAATCACTTAGAAATTACACTATTAACTAGATACTAAAAATCAAATTAAAAAATATATCTATATCTATATCTATATCTATATCTATATCTATATCTATATATATTTAAATAGAGCAATTGTGGCAAATCTTTTCATGGAAGATTTTGAAGATAGAGCAATCAATTCTTCTCCATACAAACCAAAATGGTGGATCAGGTTTGTGGATGATGTATTTAGTAATTGGCCACATGGTGAAGATAAGTTGGATGAGTTCCTAAACCACATAAACAATAAATGTGATAGTATAAAATTCACCTTAGAAAAAGAAGAAGAAAAATCTCTTCCATTCCTGGACATTCGAATCACAAAGAATCCCGATGGTTCTCTTGGTCACCAGGTATACAGGAAGAAAACGCATACGGATAGATACCTTCATGCTGACTCACATCATCATCCATCCCAAAAAATTGGAATTATAAATACCTTAGCCACACATGCTTGGAGAGTATCGGATACTGATCACATAAATGAGGAATTGAAACAACTTAGGATATCCCTCCTAAACAATGGATATAATGATAGAGAAATTAAGAAATTTTTTCGAAGCATTAAAACAAACATAAACATAAAAAAAGAAAGAGACACTACTCGCCCTCAAGTTACCCTTCCATACATCCATGGTACTACTAACAAAATCGCTAACATCCTTAGGAAGAAGAACATAAGGGTGGCGTTTGCTCCGCCAAACTCTTTAAGAAATGTGCTTGAAAAAACCAAAGACCGAATTGATCCGAAACTCCGAAAGGGTGTCTACAAAACACCATGCTCATGTGGTGATGCCTACATAGGTGAGAAAGGAAGATCAATCGCAACTAGGTTAAAAGAGCATGGGGCAGATCTACGACATGATAGGATTAAAAACTCAGCCATAGTAGAACACTCCCACAAAACTAAACATCATATTTGCCTTGAAAATTCAAAAGTTCTAGCAATTGTACCTCATTACTACAAGAGAAAAATATGTGAGGCCATAGAAATTGAAAAATGTGTAAAGAATTTCAATTGTGATGATAGTTTAAGATTAAAAGAAACCTGGAAACCCGTGGTTAAAAAACTCATAAATAATAAACCTATAACACCTACCTAATCACTTAGAAATTACACTATTAACTAGATACTAAAAATCAAATTAATATATATATATATATATTTAAATAATTTTTTTTTTTGTTAAATCACTATGAGTTAATTGTAATTTCTAGATAATTATACTCATACCCTAATCACTAAATAACAAATAAAAATTACAACTAACCATAAAGTTCCCAACACCAAATTAATTGTAGTACACTCTCATACATTATGGTTTATATATATATATATATATATATGTTTAACCTAATGTATAAGTTTTTAAAATGGTAACATATTATTGCTTTGAACATAAGAGTGTACTACACTTTTAATACATTATTCTTAATAACATATAGTATAAATTAAACCATACTTAATAATACTAATTGAAACTATATTAAAAAAAAAAGAATTGAATTAATTAAACTAATTACTATTAATCATATAAAATTATTAAACATAAATGAAAACAAAAAACTATACTATAATTGATTAATAACCTAACCCTAACTATATGAACCGACCATATAAATAAATATAAAAATAAAAATAGGCTAAGATTAGGTATTTATCCCTCACATCCAAGTGCAAAAAAGAGTGAGATTCTTGTTCTCCTGAGGATGAACCTGCTTAATAGGTTCGAAACTTGTCGAATTGAAAAATTCTTTCCGTAGACTCCTCTCGCTCTTAATTACTGAGCTGTGGGTTAACTATGAACAATCCTAGAGTATTGTGAATTAATGCTCAAAACTTAACATGGTATCAGAGCTAACTTGAGAAGAAGACATTTTGCAATAACAAAAACTTGAGTTTCTTGTTTAATGGGTTTCTCTCTACAGATTTTGGAAAAACAGTATAGTAGATTGACTTTACTCATCAAGGCGCATCTATCTGTCCAATCAGAATTCAATTCCAAGCATTTTCAGATTTGGCCCTAAAAATTAGGGTTTCCATAAAAATAGGAATTTCTGAAATCTGAAGACATAGCTAGAAGCTCCTTGCAAAAATCGAAGTTTAGAGCTTTTGATCGAGATTTTTGGCTGGGTATATCTTCGGGAAACTCAAACCCTAATTCAGGGCTCTCCCTAGTGAATACGGGAGGACAAAAAGGAAAATCTGAAGGGTAAAACTTTGTTGATCTCAAATTCTGAATGCACCAGGCTGATCAGATCATCAAAGCGCATCTTTCTATCCTTTCAAAAAATTGAAATTCACATTTTGAATTTTTAGGGTTTTTCCGACAAACCCTTATCCGGGATCAGATCTAGTTTTCAGCATTTCAAGTGGTAAGACCTAAATATTTTCTATTTCCATTTGAAGTACTCTTTAAGATGTCTCACCACACCAAGCTTGAGGATAAGCTTGAAGGGGCTGATAACTTCCGAGCTTGGAAGTATAGGATTGGGTTAATCCTGGAAGAGAATGAGTTGGACTCATATATAAAAGAAGACATCCATATCCCAGAGGATGAAGAGGCCAAGGTATTGCATAAGAAGAACTTGGTCAATGCAAATAGAATCATTGTTGATTCTATCAAAGACCATCTCATACCCCATGTGTCTTCTCTAAAGACACCCAAGGAGATGTTTGACTCTTTGACCAAGCTATTTGAAGGGAAGAACATAAATCGGAAGATGACTCTGTGAAATCAATTGAAAGGGGTCAAGATGTTGAATGGAGAAACCATTCAATCTTACCTCTCCAAGGTCTCTCAGATTAAGGAGCAACTTGAAGCTGTGGATGAAGTAGTGGACAATGGTGAAGTTGTTATGACCACTCTGAATGGCCTACCTAGGTCATGGGACTCCTTTATTCAAGGAATATGTGCAAGAAAGAAATTGATATCTTTCAGTAAACTATGGGAGGAATGCTCTCAAGAAGAAGCTAGACTTGTAGCTCGTGAGGAAAAGATGGGAGGTGAAGATCAAGCTCTTGCAACTCACACCAAAAGAACCAAGCCCAAGAAGGAGCACTCTCGCTACAAAAGATCCTATCAAAATAATAAGAAGGATCTAAGATGCTTCACATGCAATGAGAAGGGTCACTTTGCTTCAGATTGTCCCAAGAACAAAAGGGATAATAACAACAACTTCAGCAAGAAGAAGAAGGGCAGCAAAAGAAAGTTCCATGCTCATGCTGCCGAGGATGATGAACCTCCAAAGAAGAAGGCTAGGGCAGAAAGTGATGATGACTCATCAAGTGAAGAAGAGTATGTTCTAATAACTGCTCTCGCAGGTACTATCTCCCATGGTTGTAATGATTGGTTGATTGATAGTGGGGCTTCCAAACACATGAATGGGTTTAAGGAATCTTTTGTGAATCTATCTGAACATGAATCACCCCATAAGGTGAAACTTGGGGATGATTATCAGTACCCAATCAAAGGAAGTGGTGAAGCGTCCTACAACCTAGATTTTGGAAAATCTTTGAAGATGAAAGAAGTCCTTTATGTACCTGGGCTCAAGAAGAACTTACTCTCCATCTCTGCATTGGATGCAAAAGGTATGAGGGTTGCATTTTTGGATGGCCAAGTCCTAATGTGGCCACAGGGAAAGACCATAGATGATGCAGTAGTGATTGGAGAGCAAGAGGAAGGATTGTATAAATTGAAGGGACAACCTGAACATGCCATGGTACATGAATCCATGGAGCCAAGTGAACTTTGGCATAGAAGACTTTCTCATATGCACTATAGTGCACTTCCAATTGCAAACAAGGCTGTAGAAGGTCTTCTTGAAATCAAGACCAAACATGAAGGTGTTTGCAAAGGATGTGCAAAAGGTAAGAACATTAAGAAGGCTTTCCCAAGCAGTGAAAGCAAGGCCAAAGATATAATAGAAATCATCCACTCAGATGTATGTGGTCCTATGTCATCCAGTTCTCTTAGTGGGTGTGTTTACTATGTCTCATTTATTGATGACTTCTCCAGGAAGACTTGGGTATACTTCTTGAAGAACAAAGATGAGGTGTTTGATAAGTTCAAGGAGTTCAAAACCTTGATGGAGAATCAAACTGAAAAGAAGATCAAAACATTCAGATCCGACAATGGTGGAGAATTCACCTCAGGAGACTTCAAGAAGCTTTGTAGTGATTCAGGGATTAAGAGGGAGTTGACTGATCCTTATAATCCTCAACAGAATGGAGTTGCAGAAAGGAAGAATAGAACAATCATGGAAATAGCAAGGGCGATGCTACATGACCAGGATCTACCTATGCATCTATGGGAAGATACAGCTAGAACAGCTGTATATGTGCAGAACAGAACACCCCACAAAATATTGGACAACAAGACACCAGAAGAGGTCATTTTTGGTAAGAAACCTGAAGTCAACCATCTCAGAATATTTGGTTGTCCTGTATACACTCATGTCCCAAAGGAAAAGAGGACTAAACTAGATCCTTCATGAAAGAAGGGTATCTTTGTGGGTTACAGTGAAAGCTCGAAGGCTTACAGAATATACTTTCCAGGGTTCAAGAAGATTGATGTCAGCAAGGATGAATATAAGTTCAAGGACAGGTAATCCAGGAAGCAAATATCAAGAGGGAGCACACTCCAACAGCTCCTGCAAGGATGCATATTTTCAGAGGGAGTTGACCATCTTCCTACATTCCACAATAGAAAGGTGTAGAAGAAGCTACTTCAGCAGCTCCTGCTAGGAAGCAAAGACTCAGAGGGAGTCCACCCAACAAACAAACAAAGATAAGTATTTCAATTACCATTTCTTGCCTATTTTGTTTGTTTAAATAATATTATGCTTATGTTTCTAGACTTAGGAGATGTATTGTGCATATTAGAATGATTGCATTAATGAACAGTATACTACTAATATGCATGTGATGGGTAAGTGACCTATGGAACTGTACAACATTCCAGTGCTAGTTATCTAGAATGAAACCTCTTTGCTGACATGTTGGGAGTAGTGCAAACTCTTAACAATGTTCTGGTAGAGACTGGAAGGCATCTAGAAAGTTGTGGAACATGGATAAATGTTGTATTGAAGCATTGGCTAAGATAACTACATGACTGCATGACATATTTATTTATGTGTAAAGAATTTGTTCTGAAAATTATGAGATGTTTCTAATCATGCAATTTAACTTGTTTTGTAGGAAAGACCATATATCTTCACCTACAAAAGGACTACAACATTTGTTCCAGCAAAGATATCTATTGAAGATATTGAAGATACTGAAGTTCCCAGGATCTGGGATGAAGAAATGGAATGCGATGATCCGTCGATCATGAAGAAGATGTTTGGGATGCAGTCCCAAGACCTGACAGGGAGTCACATGTGTGCCAATTGAAGAAAGCCTTGTATGGCTTGTAGCAAGCTCCCAGAACTTGGTGTGATACAAAGAGGAAGCTTGCTACCGAATTCGATATGAAGAACTTTGGGAATGATGCATTATTTCCTAGGTATGGAGGTGTAGCAGAGTGCAGGTGGGATCTTCCTTGGTCAAGGGAAGTACACAGTAGATATCCTAAAGAGATTCGGGATGATGGATTGCAAGGCCATGGGAACACCTATGGCATCGAATCTGAAGCTTGTATGTGATGCTTCATCTGAGCCGGTTGATGTCTCTATGTATCGTCAAATGATTGGGTCCTTTATGTACTTGATGAACACGAGACCAGATATTTGCTTTGCGATGAACACATTGAGTCAGTTCCTGACAGATCCGAGGAGTGTTCATCTGATTGCTGTAAAGCATGTTCTGAGATACCTGAAGGGTACAATGGATTATGGGCTCAAGTATGAGGCGAATCAAAAGTTTAACCTGCGGGGTTATGTTGATTCAGATTGGGTTGGCAGTGCTGCAAATAGGAAGAGCACATCTGGGTGCTACTTCAGTATGGGATCAGGTGTGATCTCTTGGTTTAGCAGGAAGCAGTCCTGCGTAGCACTGAGTATAGCTGAGGCAGAATATGTTGCAGCCTGTTCAGCTAGTTGTGAGGCAGTATGGCTACGGAAGCTACTGTCTGAGTTATTCGATCTTCCGTTGGATGCTACTGGTATCTTCTGTGATAACCAGAGTTGTGTGACGCTGTCTGAGAACCCAATGTTTCATGACAGGTCTAAACACATAGACATCAAATATCACTATATCAGGGATATGGTGCAGAGAGGAGCTGTGAAGCTCCTATATGTTGCGACGGACGAGCAGATTGCAGATGTGTTGACGAAGCCACTAGCCAGGGTGAAGTTCAAGTACTTCAGAGAGAGGCTTGGTGTTCTTCAAATTGATGACACTTCGAGGAAGAAGTGATGGACACATTTGCTGAATCCATTCCAAGCATGTTGGAAGGAGGATCCTTCACATGTCTGTGGATGTAAGCATTGGATGATGAGCATTAGGATGATGTTCTGGTTTCTGCTTTGTAGGATCAGTTGGATCATTTTTGTGTATGTATGTATGCATCATGTTGGATGCTGGATATGATCAGTTGGATCATTTATGTATGTATGTATGCATCATGTTGGATGTTGGATATGATCAGTTGGATCATTTATATGTATGTATGCATCATGTTGGATGTTGGATATGATCGGTTGGATCATGTGTATGTATTTTTGTATATACATCATGTTGGATGCTTGGACCATGTATCTGTATATGTACCACGTGGATACATTGTATGTGATCCAGATTTTATGAGCAAAATGAAATGAATACAGATTATTATCAGATGCTTAACACAAAATAACAGAGATACAGTAAAACTAGTTTTCTATTCAATAAGGAAATAAGCTAGAACTATAAAATGCAGCGGAAAACAAGCTTGCTGGAATGGTGGTGGCTTATCTCTGAGAAGATATGTGACAGCTGCGCTCATTTCGCAAGAAGATGGTTACAATGAGGCTCTCAAGGCCTTTTACAATAAACAAGAATGTCAAAAACCCTAGACATCCAAAAACCTAACCCTAGGAGATGAAGCGCCAAAAGTCATGTGGGCCCCGTTTGGGTAAGTTAGTACATCAACTTCTCGGGGTTGTAACTTTTGCATACGATCTCCGTTTGGGGCGCTTGGTAGCCCATTGGAAAGGTCTATCCGATATTTACAACTTTCAATTGGGGCCAAATGCATGCCAAAGGCAACCATTTGGCCCCCCAAATTGCCACAAAAGGTCGTTTAGGGCCTCAAAATGGACCCGGAAGTTCAGGACCCGAAAAACTGCTAAAAATAGTACAATACCAAAATTGCCATAAAACTGTTTTGAGCCAGTTGGAAAGGTGGGTGGCCACCTATATCCACCTGGATCAGTATGATTAGGTGGATCATGTATGGTGATATGTATGATTTATTTGTATTTGTATCAGGTGGATACACTGTATGATCAGGTGGATCATGTATGATGATATGTATCAGGTAGATACTTGGTATGCATAAGGTAGATGCATTGTATGATCAGGATGATCATGGATGACGAGCTTTAGGATGTTGCTCCAGATGATATGCAGCAGGATGTTGTAGTGATGATGATTAGGATGATCATGTGTACATCAGGATGATGTATGGTGAGTATCAGGTTGATACTCTATGGCCGTGGATCAGGTTGTGTAGATGAGCATATAATTTGGCCCTGGGAGATTTGCAGATAGTCTTTCGAGGTTTTGCCTATGGCATATAATTTGGCCCTGGGATATCTGGAAAATGCTCTTTCAAGGTTTTGCTCTGGGAGGACATTTAACTTGGCCCTGGGAGATCTACAGATAGTCTTTTGAGGTTTTTCCTATGGCATATAATCTGGCCCTGGGATTTCTGGCAGATGCTCTTTCGAGGTTTTGTCCTATGGCATATAATATGTCCCTAGGAGATCCGATAGGTTGGGTTGTGTGCCTGTAATAAGTCCTGGGATGCTCTTGCGAGGTTTTTCCATGACTACATATAATATGTCCCTGGGAGATCCTATAGGTAGAGCTGTGTGCTTGTAACAGCCTGGGATGCTCTTGCAAGGTTTTGTGGTGACCACATATAATCTGTCCCTGGGAGATGCTATAGGTAGAGCTGTGTGCTCGTAATAGCCTAGGATGCTCTTGCGAGGTTTTGTGGTGAGGTCACATATAATATGGCCCTAGGAGATCCTATAGGTAGAGCCATGTGCTCGTAACAACCTAGGATGCTCTTTCGAGGTTTTATGACGCACGTAATAAGTCCTAAGGATTCCACAGTATGGCCAGTGATGACGAAGACCTGCAGGTGGTGGGCCTACATCCAGTATGAAAAAGGACTGGCTCTGTAGAACTTCCTATGACGAGTAGAGTCAGAGATTGGTTGAGATAGCAGCAGCAGTGATGATGACGATGACAATGCGTCGATGACAATGATCCCCAGAAGAAGACTTGTCTAGCAGATCTATGTTGAGAAATACCTTCCTAGTTAAGAGGGAGTGTTGATGTATATGTAACTTCGGAATGTATTTCATCTATGTATTTCATATATATTTATTTTACCCTTATTAGAGATGTGTTATTCCTCTATAAGGAAGTGTCGTCATGTGGATTGACAAGTGTCGCAAGTGTGTGTACTTTTCGATGGGTTATTAGACCACCATGTGTGGGGTCAGCCCTGAAATATATATATTATAATGTGGATGTACCTAGCTAGACAAGTCGGCCCCATAAGGTCACTGGGAAAATAGGTTAGTATAAATAGAGATCAGGTGATCTCTATTTAGATCATTTGGAAAGTCATCTCTGTCTCACTTAGAAAGTGGCGCACTAGTGAGGAGGAGGATCATCTGCTACTAGGAGACTATCTCAAGTGTATTTTGGTTGTATTTTGGTTGAGCCATTGCTCTCTCTATCTCTGAGGAAGTTGTGGGGTTTTTCACCTTAGGGTTTTCCCCACGGAAACTCTATGTCTCTAGTCTCTCATGCTTTTGATTCTTGTGATGCTTGTGATGCTTGTGATGCTTAGTGTGATTGTTATGCATTGATATACTGTATATGTTATTCTCTCAGTGAAGATCCCAGAGTATTGTGAATTAATGGTTAAAATTTAACATCAGGGACGTCGCCCCCGTAACTTGGGGGTGTTGTCCCTGAACCCCAAGGTTGGGGAATGAGTGTACAGTCCTCCGCTGTGCACGGCTGAGACAATATCATCTATGAGACTAGAATATCTAGCTCCACAACCAACACTTTTGATTACAGGAAGCACTCTTCCTTTGATCGGCAATATAAAAACCGCACTACATCTAGCATTCAACATGAGTGATTTAGGCCTGCTGAAGGAATTTCTTGGCTTAGAGATCACTCATAATTTTGATGGGATCACCATATCTCAGTCAAAATATGCTTCATACCTGCTAAACAAGTTTAATATGGCAGATTGTAAAGTGGAAACATTACCATTCCTCTTAGGAATTAGACTTGAGGATGGTGATTCCACACCATTGGTGGATTCTACACTTTATCGACAGTTGATGGAAGTCTTCTATACTTGACACACTCTAGGCCTGATATTTCTTATTCCATGAATGTTGTGTCAAGGTACATGCAGTAGCCCCATGAGCTTCACTGGAAGGAAGCCAAAACAATCTTGCACTATGTGCAGGGTACTAGACATTTTGGCTTTCACTATGCTATGGATTCCGATCTAGATTTGGTTGGATTCATTGATTCAGATTGGGCGGGTGATAGCATTGATCAGAAGTCCACTTCCAGATATGTTTTCATGATTGGAACAGGGCCTATTTGCTGGTCAAGCAAAAAGTAGGTCGCCATTTCCCTATCTTCAACCGAGGCAGAGTATCGAGGAGCAGTCAATGCTTGCATTCAAGCAGTTTGGTTGCAAGGTATTCTAGTAGAGTTTTATATTGGTTGCACCACTTCTACTATCATATTTTGTGACAATCATAGTGCTATTAAGATCTAGAAAGATCTAGTTTAGAGACAGAGGACCAAGCATATCGAGATCCACATGCACTACATCCGAGAGCTTGTGCATGACAGAACCATTGTACTACAATATTGCCCTACAGAAGAGAAAATTGCATACATCTTCACCAACAGCTTCACTGAAAAGAAGTTCTCTTACCTGTGTTCACTGCTGGGGGTGAGTTCTACTACAGTGAGGACAGATTAGATCCTTCAGTGTTCAGTTTAAGGGGGGGTTTTCTTTCCCACTGGGTTTTTCCCTCTTTCATCACTTAGATTTTTCTAGCATTTTTGGATTATTTTTTGTATTGGGTGACCTATGGCCTTTGTTGCTAGGGCCCTTTTATTATTTTTTATACCTCCATGAGATTAGCTTAAGGGGGTTTGTTGGAGCATTTTCCAACCACACATCATTTATCTGAGCCTTACATCTTAATTATCCACTTATCCTAAGTATTTTGACTGCATCATGTGATTACATCATCATCAGATCACAGTTTCAGTAAAATGGGCCTCCTCCTACATTCTAGGAGCCAACTGGGCCATCATCTGAGCATCCTCCTACATTCTAGGAGCCAACTGGGCCATCATATGCGCCTCCTCCACCATTCAGGGGGTGATTTGCATGAATAATGTACACTACTCAATCCAACTGACAACATTTACTAGTTAACTCACCCAGCTGAAGACTAGAAGGCGCCCTACTACACTGTTTGACTTCATCTGGTGTTATTTTCACCTACTATTCAGTTAAACTGCAGACAGAAAGCACCCTCTCCTATTTTTTGGCATTCAGTTGAGTTTTGGATTGAGTTAGACTTAGTTCGACAGTTTCAGAGTCAGTTAGAGTCAATTATTGATTAGTTAAGTGGTTAACTAATGTGCCGAGTGGTGTTAAATTCCAAGTAAGCCACTCTCATGCATTCAATTCGAATGACCACTCTGGAATTCGAATTGATTGGCTTATTGTAGCCATTGCTACACATTGTAATCTATCTTTTGAGTATATGAGATTATTTTACTGCTGCAAACCTTTTGCACAGTGTTTCCATACATTTTGTTGCATGCATCTCTAGTAACTATTGTGCTTGTTCCATAGATCTGATGTGATTGAATTTCACACTTTGTTGTAATGGTATATTAACCATATTTGACTTTGCTTAATTTTTTGTCTTTTCCATTGAAAAAATAATCGGCATAGTGCATATGGAAATAAAGAATTATTCCAATGTAGAATGTGTGTTGATGAATGTAAAGTGTCTATGGTGCATCCCAAAATGTCCAAGATCCAATGTTAACTACTAGCCAAGGTAAATAGAAGAGTGCATATGTGGCTGAAACAAATATATAATTTCTTCTACAAATTCCCAGAAGGAATAGGAAAATGCATCTATATAGGACACTTGTAAATTGTTGGTTTCTATCATAAATAAGTAGTCATATGCTGATTAGCAAAGGATTCAAGAAATAGGCCACAATCAATATATCATGTGCTAAGCTTTTCAGTATAGACTCCATGTCTATTAGATTTGAAACTTGGGTGAGTTTTCCACTAATTTGACAAGCTGTTTTTTTTGTTATCAAATTATGCAGTTTCTTTTACACTGTCATTCATTGACACAATGGATAAATAGAACTTAATCATATTTTTCTTGTATCTTTTGCAAAAACTAAGCTAGATGCATTAAATTTTATTTTCATCCTATTTAGTTTGCTTGTGAATACTATGTGTTGCGTTGTTGTACTGATATATTAATGACTTTTGACTTTTCCTTGTTTTTTCTCTTGTCATTGACAAATTAATAGGCATGCGTTAATAACTGAATTTAGAAGGCTGATTTGAAGTGACATATTGATGTGTATGTTGGATGTTGTGTGTATGTGAGTTTTATCAATGTGTGTATGTTGTATGTGAACACAATTTACCTTAAAAAATACTATTATTACATTCTCAGTATACCCCCATAGAACATATAGTATAAATCATTGTATGGAGACCCATTCAAATACAAGGGACTCATATTGAGGTCACTTGGTGTCTATAAATAACATATATATGTATGTGAAAACTTTTCCATAACATTGTTATTGAAGACAAAATCATGTATGAAAAAATGTAATCAAAGACAAAGTCATATAGACAAGTGCAAATCCATCTATTAATATGCCAAAATGATCCAATCATGTACACTTTTTGGAAAAATGGAACATCATTCCCAACATCTATATAATGGCAACTCGTGCCCAAAATGCCACATCCTAGATAGTGTACATAGGAGGGTCTCTCAATCCTCCTACCCACTCTCGGAGCTCCCAGGTGCATCACCAAAATCGATCTTCCTCTTCTTCGTGCTAGAGGAAGATGGGTCCTTCTGGTGACTTGGACCACATCCCCTCGGGCCCTGAAATGAAAACAATAATATGTCAACTTTTTCTGGCAATTATACAAGTATAAAACATGATTTAAAAATAAAAATAGTTTTCAAATCTTAAATAACTCACCAGAGGAGAGACTGTAAGTCATGAGGGGGTTTCTCTCCTCTGTGCTCCAAGTCTCTCAGCAGTGCCACCCTGCACCATTTAGAACAATCATATAAATGATGAAATTAGATGCATATAGTAATTTTCGTTAAAATTGAACGATATTTTCATAAACTAGTCAATCTCACCATGAACACAACCGGCTAGTCTTCAGGACTGACAAATGGAGCAATCGGTTGGATAACCTACTCTGATGGTAGGGTGAATGGTATAGGGGTGGATGTAGCCACATCAACGGTGGCTACACCACTGGGGGGCACAGTGGAATAAGGAGAGGTGGAAGAAGGAAGCGTGGACTGGCATGGGGGAAGGGGAGATGCATGTCTAAAGCGATAAACCCCAACTGGCTGTAATAAATATGGGGCCACCGTGGAAGGGGAAGCAAGTGTGGTGGGTGGATGTGGGGGGGCCGATGTCTGTGTTGTGGTGGAGGGATGGGTGGTATATTGTGTTCGGAGGGGGGGAGCGTGGAATCATGGGAAACTGAAAAGGGAGGTGGTGGAAAAGTTGGGGTGGGGTGATGGGACGAAGGATATGAAATGGAAGGAGGAGCTGGATGAAAGTGTGGTGCTGGATAGAAATAGGGGGATGGATGGAAGGGGGTGGGGAGGGATGTATGGAAGGGGTCATGTATGCTAGGGGATAGAACTGGCATATACGGTGTCCGAAAGGCCGGGGAGGGAGGGATAGCGGCACTAGTAGGCCGAGGTGCTTGCACATGCATACACATTTATAACCTCATAGTTTAATATAGAAAATAAATATACAAAGACACGTCATCATATTTGAAATTAAATTTATACTTTAATACACACAATAGCTGCACACGTGGAGATCTGCTGATCCCCGGTGGGGATGGCTGGTCGTTGGAGCCTATAGACACCTGTGCAAACACTACAATATTTAGATTGAATTTACAAAAACAATATTAACAATATTAAACAAAATGACAATGAGAATTACAACAATAGTACTTAAACAACACGACTGCAATTACCTTAGATTCAAGTTAGATGATTACCAGAGACCAACAATTACTTCCTTAATAGCGGTAAAAGTATAATATCCAACAATAGGGAGTAGATGATCACATAAGATAATGATTACCTTGTTATGATAGTTATGCGTGATTGTATTATAGGTTTAAATGTTAATCCAAATTTAATATGATTATACCAGCAGTATAAATATCACCTCAAGTTTAGTTTTGGATTGAAGTAAGTGTGTTTGTGGTACGCAGGAAGTCGAGTAAAGTTATAGGACAAGATTATGGTATGGATTTCGGCTTGATGGTATAGGGACAACTCAAATCTGATATACATTTGCACCAAGTGAGATAGTTTGTTTAAGATGGAAGTGTGCCAAGTATACCAATTTGGTAGGGTAGGTAGACTTAGGATATGAAATGGCAAGGTGATTTAGGTGTAAGCAGAGAGTATTGTGGGTGATTTGTTGATTGATTGATTGTAGTATCACTGTGAATTGGATTAGAGCCCAAATATACTAAGTGAATTAATGTTGTGATATGAGGAAACTAGGAGAGAGATGGCAAGATTTATTGGAGGTAGAATCGTGTGTTCTTTTTTTGTTGGTTTTATCCTTGAGAAGTTTCCAAGGTATGTCTTGTTTAAACTATGAATGTGCCATTATTTTATTTTTGTTTTTCTTAAAAGTATGGTAGAGTTAATTCTTTTTCTTGGGTTTATCAATCGTTTCTTCTATTCAAAAACTAGGTTCCACCAACCTACAAATGACATCAATTACTCAAGAATCCACACTAAAACACACAGCAATTAGAGCTTTAAATCAATTGCCACAATAACAACAACACAGATAAGAATGTAGGGGCAATAAGTGCAGGGGGTATCTTCAACCACAAAGTAAAACAATTTTGAATATGGTTTTCATTGATGACAAGCCATTAATGACAAAGGAGTAACAAGGTTGATGCCATGGAAAGAAGGACATGGTTGTTTGGGCTTTGGGACACTAGAAGCCCACACACTTGGTGGCTTGATGGTATTTGTGGCCCCTATGATGGTATTGGAGTTTTTGAAGCTCTCTTGCTATAATAATGATGATGATGACTTCTTAGGGCACACTTTGGTATGATGGACCTTATGGCTTGATTGCCTCATCAATGGTTTGATAAGAAGTCAATTCTGATATTTACAACCTCTTAATGTTGAAGCAAATGAAAAATGCCTGCCACCATTCATTGAAATGCCTATAGCATGAAGGAAAAAATGCCTGCAAATGACTAAGAAATATTCCTGTAGGCCCTATAGAAGATGCCTGTAGGCCTAGTGGAAAAGTGCTCGCAACCATGAAGAAAAATGTCTGCATGAGCTAATAGAAAATTTCTGCAGGCCCACATGAGATATGCCCACAATCCCTTTGAAAAATTCCCGCATGCCTTATGGAAAAATGGCCACATGAGCTAATAGAAAATGGCCGCAGGCCCTTTGGAAAAATGACCGCATGTGCAATAAGAACATTCCCACAGGATCTTAGGCATTATGCTCGCCACTTGGAAGGAAAATTCCCACAATTGGGTCAAGAAAAATGCCCGCCAGCTGTAATGGAAAATGTCCACAGGCATTGTATCCACATATGCATTGTTTTGATGGGCTTTGGATATTATATAAAGTGTTTATTGTATTGGTGGAGTCCATTTGTTCAAGACTTGGTAAAGAACATGATTGTGGGGATCGTGCCCTTTGACCCACAATGGATTGGGCCCATGATAGGAACAAATGACCCATTCCGTGGTTATTCGTTGAAGATAATGTGGCAAAGAAGATTGAAAATTTATGCTTGAAGTGTTGACATGGAAATAAAGCCCCTACCCAGTTTTTGACGTGGTAACAAAGTCTTCGAAGATCAAACAAACTCAAGGGGTGGTGGTGAGTTTTGCTGGGTAGTGAAGATGATAGGAATACTTTTGTTTGGTTTGTTTCTTTGTTAAGAATTGGACTATGACATGATTATTTTAATTGGCAATGTTGGTTTGTGGATGAAAACTTGAACTCTTATTTTTTAGGAAATCCTTTTTTGGTTTATTATCTAGGTGATATCAATGGAGACTTAGGCAATTTCTTTGCAATTTAGGTTATTTCTCCAAGCACCCTTTCTCTTGTACTTTATGTTGGTACTATGGAAGAAAAAAACCAACATGATGAGTGTGTTCATTGTGGATTTACAAATCTTCACAACGTCCTGAGGTGATTATCACCACAGATGAACACCTTACCAGAGGTAATTTTGCATATTAATCAAAGTATATGTAGTCATAATGAAGACCAATTGGCTATGATTTTGGAAATGGAAAAGAGAATGGCAGCACAGAGTGAAAGGTTAGATAAGTTGGCTACATATTTAGAAATGGATCGTAACATTACACCCTATAGTTTCCATAGGTTTAGTGAATGGTATTCGTCCAAAAGACTTTGCAGCTCAATGGGATTTTGGTAATTATGAAGACATAGAATAAGCATAAGTAGCATCATAAATGAAAGAATTTGAAAATGGAGAAGCAAAGGATACCTAAAGTGAACATGAACACATGTCTAGTTTTCTTAGGTTTTCATGTTTTATAAGGTTTCATTTTTGTTTGGTTGGATTATATGAATTTATAGCTCTCAAATAATTTAGACATTATGATAAACACAACTGTAAAATCCGATGATAATATGATAGACATGTTTTGTGAAAATTATTCATTTTGATATTAGTTTTAAACGATGATAATATTAAAAATGGTTACTCAGTGCTAATTAATTTGTAATTACTGAACAAAAATTACTCATAACTAGATCTAATTATTCAAAGTAAAGAAGTTACCTGTGTGTATGGTGCCGCAATCTCCTCTACTGCTGCCATGGATTGGTCTAGGTTGAAGGAACCAATGTCCTCCCACCTAGAGGATGGAGACTCGGCCCTGAATAAATGTACAATACAACAAATAAAGTCGACAATGTGTAATTCAAAGTTAAATATATTAAAAAATGCGATATAAAATAACATATAATAAATACTTGAACATTAAATAAAAAAATAGCTAACCTGGTCCATGTAGCTCTTCGTGGCATGCTGCCTCGTAGGACAATGGAAAGAATGACCAGAGTGAGAACAACGATGTGTCGTTGTTCCAGTTGAACTAGATGGCCCCGCCTGGGTTCCACCTGTACCTAGTCTATCTCGACCACCACCCATAGACCGTGTAGCAGTGTGTGTCTCATCGTTGTCCTCTCGGTTCTGTGAAGACATAGCCACAAATGTGGTATGTCTAAGAAGATGACGTGTGGCATGTCTAACAGAGTCATCAATCTCATCTAGGCCACTGCCAAACCAATTTGGTTGAGGATGGGGGTTTGGATCTCGCCTGGGTGCAGGTGGTCCTCTGAGTGAGTTGCGGCGGGCCTGAGGTCGATCTTGGGCAGAGCCAAGACCGACACCCTGAAACTCAGTGATGTCAAAATAATTGGAATGGTATCCGAGCTCAAATTCAGCCCACGATGTCCTAAGAAAATACTGTGGGACCTCCAAATTATTGCATGGGGGTTTGTCAAACACCATAAACCATGTCTCTTTCTCCAGTTATCTCTCCATGGCTAGTAAATACACTAGTCCATGCAAACCCGTCTCTTCCTCATATCTGGAGGTTGTTTTGTCCTAGGATCTTTGAATTTGTTGTACAATTGTGCTTTCGTGATGTTGAGGTAAGTTAATTTTCTCATTTGATATCCCAGTGGAATAGTGCTCCCTCATTTGAGCCCTATATTGGCTCAGATTAGTGGTCTCACTGTGGACAATGTTGATAGATTCAATGATGTTTTGCAATGATGTAGCCAGGGAAACTCGAGAGGGTTCCTTGGTGCTCTTCAAATCATCACTTTAAGACCCTCAATTCATTTAAATCTTGATGTAATTAATCCTCGGGGTTTTCAGATGGTTCATCACCAGGTTCATTGTACATTCCAATGTTGATGTTATTGTCTGATGGTTCAGTTTCGTTGGTTTCCTCTGATGGTTGTGGTGTGTTTGTCATTTTGTTAGGTGTATTTTATCTGCAATGACAATTTGTTGGTTTTTTAATTGATTGTAATTTTTTTTTAATTTAAAATTGTAATGGAAAACAAAAAACAACAAAACAACAAAACACAACAAAAAATTGATTGGTTGAGCACCTACCTGGAGGCACTAGCAGCAACATAGTGGAGGTTGAGTTTGATGCTTAGTAGGAGGTCATTGGGTGCTCCAACACGCGCTCGCAGGGGGCCTTTATCTTCACTCCTCGCTCGCAGGTTTGTTATTGTGATAACAAACCCGCAGTCTGTTTTTTTATTATAAAAACACAGGTGCACGCACGCATTAGTGACGCGTGCGTGCATATGTTTGTGTATGCGTTAATAACGCGTGCATGCACATATTGTCCACATCAACTCAACAACGTGGACGATCGGCATTATCAAAGCAGGGGCACGTACGCATATTTGGATGCGCGTGCGCGTCCTTGTTTTTTTTCCGCTCGCGTGCTTCCATTGCAACCTTTTTGGGTACCAACTTCGTGCAAATGATGTTAAACATATCTATTAATTTTGATAAAATATTGAATATCAACCATTAAATATTAAACATAAAAATTATATTCATTTCTTTTTAGAAATAATATTTGCAACCAAAATTGTACTATTTAAAAAACAAAAATATAAAATCTCAACAAGGTGGGGTGTGAACTCTACGAGGATTCAAAATTAGTTAATAAATGCTTGAATGAATTATGAGATTGAATGATATTTATATTTTATAGTGTTTATATATATATTAAATAGTTTTTAATATTTAGTTGTTTTTATGTATCCAGAAAGTTAATTCGATCTAATTATACTACTATGCTACTATACTTTGTAGTAAAAAAACATGCTAAAATAATGTTTTTGTTTAAACCAAAGAAGAAGAATTTCCTTAACTAGTATAAACTATTTCTTTATTAAACTCTATGAGAGAAAGTGAGAAACTAAATGTGAACAAAAGTACGAAGTATTTCTGGACTTGAACTCTTCATACAAAAATTAAACAACAACAAATATAGTACAAAACTAAAGGGAAACAAAGATAACAATAATTAGGGAGGAAGTTTTGGTATGTGGTGTTGTTGATAAAATCATATAAATTGCCCAAATTGTAAACAAATTTATTTGGAGAGGGAAATCATTTAAGAGCTGTCAAACTAAAAAGTTTTAATACCTTTGGTATTTTATATTAATTTATTTCAAATTTTTCCATGTTAATTTATTTCATTCAATTATCAACCTTCTATGTAATTAAAATTACATTCTCCAAGCAATTACATGAGTAAAATCATGCTTAATAAATTTATATATCATGTCCTAGGCATGCAACATTTTCTTTTATATGCTGGTAGCTTTGGATTATTTTGCTACCATCATTTCTTTCTCTTAACAAAATTGCCTTCCTAATTATTACTCTCTTTGTTTCCGTTTTGTTTCTTACCATCTTTGTTTACGTTTAGTTTATGAGAGTTCAACTCCAGAAATACTTCCTACCAATTTTATGTCCAAGAATTCAACTAAGAAATTCTGAAATAGTTCCAACCAGTCAAGGAAATCCCACACCTGTGGCTTTGCTCTGATTGTACTATATTTCTCCACTTTGGCTCTTACAATCACTTACCATATTGCAGTAATCCATGGGCAATGCCGCGAAGACGTCAAGATGAAGGCAACTTGAAAAGCATGTGCCTGGAAAAGCACAAACATGGATGGGAAAGTTTTGTTCACTAAAATCCGTGTTTAATTTTTTAGTAGATTATAGAAGTATATAAATATTATGGATTACCAACTATCATTACATTTAATTAACAGAATCATTTTTTCCTTAACAACAATGACTTGCACTATAACTTTAAGTCAATAATGTTCCTCTTGCTTATAATTGTTTATTTCGAATTTAGAATGAAGTCCAGGATACCAATCTAGACAGTATTAAACTTGTCCCATCCTCCAACCTAGAATAAACATAAACATCTCTACTGCGAATTGGGTTGTGTGCAGGTAGGATAAAAGACAACCAAAACGCCCCCCTTTTCGGGTAATTTTGGGATAAAAACCGGTTAAAATTTTTGCTGGAAATTGCTGTTTTCACTTTTTTGTAATTTAAGCAATGGGGATTTCCTGTTCTATACTAATTGCTCAATTTTAAAACTACCCAGATTGCCGAAATTGGGATCTAAACACTCCAAATTACGAATTTGACAAGAATTGCTCTGCTGGATTCCACAAATCAGAGACATTTTAGTTAGCCCTTATACAACTCCAGTTATGTGTAATAAAAATCCAAAAATAGTGCATAGAAAACAACTCCTATATCAAATAGGTAGGCCTATAAACAACTCCTATATCAAATAGGTACGCCATTGATATATTCAAATCAAATAACAAGTACAACTTCATTACTGATGACGACAGAATACACAATATACAAGAATGGAGTGCAATTTCTGCTTTGAAATGGCAAATAGATGCACAATTGCAGAGACAGAACTGACCAGGACCAGAATTTAGATATATTCAAATCAAATAACAACATCATTAGTGATGACGACAGAATACACAATATACAAGATTGGACTGCAATTTCTGCTTTTGAAATGGCAAATAGATGCACAATTGCAGAGACAGAACTGACCAGGACCAGAATTTAGAACTTCAAAACACTTTGGAGAGATATCATGCATTAAATCGCCTGGCACTCAACGTCACCTTGAACCCGCCTTTCATGTAGAGAGTCACCCCAAGCTTAGATTTCACACTTTCAATACTATCAGCTGCTCTAACTTTAAAGCAATACAACACGGATGCCGCTACGTATTTCATTTGCAAATAAGCAAAATCTTTTCCCAAACACATCCGAGGTCCTCCATTGAAGACAGCGAACTTATTGGCAGAGTGACTCAGAAAAACGCCTTTATTGAGCCACCTTTCTGGTTTGAATTCCATGCAGTCTTTGCCCCATATGCTTTCCATCCGTCCCATGGCATAAATAACGTAAAATATGGCACTCCCTTTCTTAATTGGCGTGCCGTCGGGCAACACCATGTCGTCTGAAACTTCTTTCCTGCCAATGGGCAGAGGAGGGTAAAGCCTCATCGTCTCAGAAAGACATGAATGCAGATAATGCATCTGTTTCAACTCCTCTTTGCTGAAACGAACTGGATCTTGATTACCTTCTTGTTGCTTCTTATGTTTCGGTCTTGCTTCTAAAATGCTGTAAATCTCTTCCAAGATCTTCTCTTCGACGTTGGGGTGTTGAAGGAGGAGCCAGAAAAACCAGGAGAGTGCTACAGACGTTGTGTCACGGCCAGCGAAAATGAAATTTACGCAAACGTCTCGCAAGAATGTTTCAGAATTCAAGAACCCATGCTCGTCTTGGGATTTCATAAACACAGACAGCAGGTCCTCCGGCGGACTGTAATCAGGTCCGGCGCTTAAAAACTGTTTCCTTCGGGAGGAAATGATTTCCATCGTAAACTCGTTGATAATCTTCAAGGCATCTTGCAGTTCGACGTCGATGCCCATTCCTAAACGTCTCATGAATTTCCGCACAAACTTAGGCGTGACAAATCGAAGTGCAGTTGCCTCCGCCGCTACCTCTATCGCATTGGCAAAGGGAACGTTAGGAAGACTGGGATTCAAACAACCGGGCTCCACGCCAAATGTCCTTTTACAGATATTATCAAAAGTAAAACGCATGAATACATCCTGAAGATCAATGACACAGCACCTGGAACAGGCATCGTCCAGTATCGGAAACAGCCGCCCGGGCACAGACTCTTGCAGGGATTCGATCACGTGACCGAGATTGGCTGAAGAATTGAATTCCGACACGCCCATCTTCCTCTGCAAGGCCCAAAGATGCCCGTCGGCGTTTAAAATCCCGTCGCCCAAAAAATCTTTGAACGCCCTCGTGAATGCCGAACCCTTGGGAAAACTGGAGAACTTCGACTTCAGCATGTATTCCACGTTTGCAGGGTCACTCGTGATGACCGCGGAAGATTTATTCGATGGACCTTTGAATACGAAGGTTCCCCCACATTTATTCAGAATTCGTGAAAGCCAATCATAGGTGTCGCTGAGAACCAGATGCATAAACAAGGATGGAAGCATTCCTACGACAGGCCACTGTATGGGAACTCCCTGTCTTTTCCTGTTCATGGAAAATAGCAATGCACAGCAAATACATGCTGCGATGCCCAAGAAGGGCGCACCAGAGCTACCGGTTGCTAATTGTATCATTCTTATTCTCTGCAAGAAGACCAAGAAATACATCTTCGATAGCGTTCTACAATGTGTGAAGCAAGCGAAACGAAGGGGTATTTAACAGTGAAAAAATGAGTCTGGGCATTTAATTTGTCTGGTTGCATCTAACAAATTTAAAACCGTATCTAGTTTTATAACACCCATGTAAGGAGAGGATGGGCTAACATGACAGTCACTTTTTCGTTCGCCCACGACTCTATTGTGGATTGGACTGAGGGAGATCCCATTAATTAGGGGCATTACGGAATTATAGGCCACTCAGTTGTAGGCGGCGGAGGCCCGGAAGGTGCGAGAAAAACTGAGAAGTAACTAGTTTGAGAAACTGAAATTCTGCTAAATCATCAAAGCTTATTTAAACCAGAGTGTGGAAAGATGGGAAACATTGAAATCATTAATTGTGATGGTAGAAACTGGAAATTTGCCTATGTGAAACACAGAGTAAGTAAATAAATGGTATAAAGGAAAATCATGTAAATAAATGGCATAAAAGAGTAAGTAAATAAATGGTATAAAGGAAAATCATGGCATAAAAGTTGTAATTTATACTGTTTATTGGAGAAGCAATCCAAAGGCACCAAAATTGGGTGCCTAATTCTGGAGGATGCAGAGAATTGAAACCTCCACTTCGACCTGGTGACGCGTTGGTCAAGGAGGCATCAACCAATTGAACTACTCCATAAGACTATATTATATACATTCTCTTACAAATTTTGGTTCCAAAATCTAACAATGAATTACTTTTAAAAATTAAAAAAACAGTTATAAGTTTACTAATTATCTTGCTTCTATATATTAACATTCTTGGTGCATTATGTTAATGTTGGAGTAATTCTATTCACATGATATAAATTGAGTTTAATTTGGAGGTAAAGAGATGTAAATTGTAAGGCATTTTCTCAAACATACCAATTGAAAGAGTTCAATAATAGATGACAACATGGTATAAGTAACCAAATATTAGCACGTGTATAGCGAGCTTGGATATTTTATCGTTCATCTAATTCTGTACTCGAAGCACCAAATTCCGATGGTGAAGGTACTCGAGGCTCGATAACTCGTGAACAAATAACGAATGGAGCGGTGGGCAAGTTTTGATCCCCAAACGCTTAACCAAGATTTGTAGGTTCGAATCCTGCAACACTCTTCAATAGGTCATGTCCAAATAGTCATTTAACTTGTCTTTTATCTTACACGACATATCCACTAGTTGCACGTAGTCCATTGGCATGGAGCAAATGGAGTTGGACTATTTGACAACTCCATTGTTGGATGACAAACCTAGTTGAGTAGAAACGACATTTTAAGACATGGTACAGAACATTGTGTTTATATTTAGATTATATTTATTTAAAATAATTTTTAGTCATAAGAACTCTTAAGATTAATGATATTGTTTTGTAATCGCCTATACGGGTGTGGTTCATTGGCGGTTCAGTTGTTATGAAGTTACAGTTGTAAATGGAGGCCACGAGTTCAAATCACACCCGGCTTTACCTGTGTCCCATGCTTGTGGGGTGTGTGGGGCACCTAGGGGTATAGTGGTAGTGGGATTGGATCCCCGGACCTCGTGTCACACGAGTACCAACCCACTCTCCATCCGATTCCCCTAGTTACAAAAAAAATAAATGATATTGTTTTGTAATTTAAAATAATGTTAAGGAATCATGTGTTCAATTCTTGAGAGAAAATTGTAATGTTGTGTAGTTATATACTCTATAATCTAGTATGGAGAGATATTGCCAACAAAAAATATTAAATAAAATTAATCGATATAAATTCATATTAAACTTAGATTTATCAAACACAAAAAATATGAAATTTCTTAAAATACAAATAAAGTGTAAATAAACAAATGTATATAATATACTTCGGTGGCCACATCATTGCAAATGCTAGACTAAATAAAGGCACTTGGTTTCCATAATGTGAAGAGGAACATGATGCCAATGCAAAACTAAATGGTGACCCTTGGTTTCCATCGAGTAAAAAGGAACATGATAAATAGATTTTGTGGGCATTTTACAATGTTTTTAAAAATTATAAAAACAATAGAATCAACAACACTTTGCAATTCATATATTGTTTACCCAAATGAAGTTCAACAATGGATACTTATCATTGTTGTATGAAGTTTATCCCTCTATATTGGACGATAGTATGGCTGCAAATTTTGCATTGTAACAACGCATAGAGACTACAAGAGACATTTTTAAATGATGAAAAGGATGTCCTAAATAATCACAATATAACCATTTATCAATGATATGCAACCAATTTCAGTATTAGTATTATGAACCATCATCCCCATTATTTTGAGTTGCAAAGCTTTAGTGTTATTGCAAACTTGCCATACCTGGTCATCTTGTTATGAAAACATATAGTATGTGTTTAGAGATCTAACTTTACATAAATATATATATATATAAACATATATTCAATTATATATATGTGTATTACCATCAATACTATATAGTTGGATATTTATTATTAATTTTTATTGTACTATATTTAAAACAAGAACCAAGAAATGGCAATGCCCTTGCTTGAGTTGATGCTCTTGCTTTTTCTTCCCTTCCATGATCCATGATTTTGAGCACATTGAAATCAACAACGAAAAAATTAGAAATGTTGAAAGAAATCAAAGATATTTGAAACAATGCTTAAAACGGGAGAAATGGTATATGGACATGAGTTGATCTAAGGTAAAGAAAAAAGAATGCCTACAAACATATACAATTTGATTCTGCTAAAATACATCTAAACACCTAATAAAACCTAGAATATAGGCTTGAATCTTGGGTTGATGCAAGATATATTTGTTTTATTTCCACTTTCCATGAAGTTGACATCCATTGATGAAGCTTTGTGAGCTTTGGACATTCTCTTCAAAATATCCCATTGTTCTTGTTAGTATTAATATGTTCCAAGGCTTCTAAAACCATCTTTCGTGTCTCTAAGGTTAGTAAAGCTATAAAGGTTCATCCCTGAGGAGTTAAATGAACGAGCTTCAAGCAAGCACAGGATTCATATGAACAACGACAGGTGAACAAAGGATGAAGATAGAGTGCTAAGCATGAACAACAAAGAACCATTAGATCTGATGAGATCTATGGTTGGGAGGTCATGCACACCCATAAAGTGCAAGAGAGATCAAATTCAAATCCAATGAGCTAATCACACAGGAGGAGTGGTAGATCAATGACAATGATTAACCGTGCACTATTAAAGTGATTCCCTCCTAAAAGAGGCCCGAGGGTGTGTTTTCCTAAAAACCACCCAGGACATGTGCCTCCTCATGATTGACAGTGCCTCCAAATTCCATTTTTCCAAAACCACTGCTTTATCGAGCGTTACCACTTAGGGAGATTAGGGTGGTTTCTTCCTGATGGGACGTTACGTAAAGTGTACATGCTAGCTATAAGCCATCCATCTGTCAGCTATGTCAACCTGTCATTGTTAGACACATGTCATGGAGGGTCCTAGAGTTGATTGTCTACCCATATCCCCAAAATCAAATCCATAATTGCTACGCGTCTGTTTTAAAAGTTGTTTTAGCCATTAAAGGGATAAAATGTCATTTCTAAAAGCTATTGGTACCAAAGAAAGTCTCCATACCCAATATCATGTGCACTTGACATCCAGCATACTGAACCAGTCCACCTCAACAACCAACTGTTCCAATTTGTTGTTAAGATTTAATATGCTAAGACAGAAAATAGCAGCATTACATTCCATTTCACAATAATAGCATATACAGGATAACTAAAGAAACAACAAGCACAACATAAACACAAGAGACACATATTTATCCTGGGAAACCCTCATGGGGTAGAAAACCTAGCAAAGCCTCCTCAATATAGATGACCAACAATATACAAAGATGCAAACCAAAGACATGATCTCCTCCTCCACCATAGCAGACCTCTCCTCCACAAGTGCACTACTCTCAAGTGAGTGAGTGTGTGTAAAATGAGGAATACACCTCCTCTATTTATACACTACTCTGACTTGTCTTTTACACAAATCATGTAGGCTCGTATTTAACCAATGGGTTAAATACCCCACTACAACTGACTGGGCCGACCCCTCTAGGGTGGTCTAATAACCCTTTGACCCACATAACACATACAGGGCCGACCCCCACTAGGGAAGTCTAATAACCCAAGTTACCACATTCTGACGGAAAAAAAAACATCTCCGGATATACAATAAGATCTTCACGGAGGAATGAATCATCTCCGGAATAATAAAGTACAAATATAATATTCTTTGAAGTTACAATATCTCAACATTTGTCACCAGATATCAACCGGGTAATGTACTGTTCACCAGTCTTAGTACATTATATGTTTATACCGTCATATAACACAACAATTTCAAGGCCTTAAATTTCCATAATCTACCCTGTAAGTCCTTAAACCTAGAAATCTGATAAAACCCCAAAAATTGGTTCCTAAACTCAAAGAAAAGTTGCCAAAGCCCAGACTCTTAGGAGACAAGCATGTGTATGACCATCAAGCTGATATATTCGACACTAGCATGGCCAATTCAGGTTTAAATTTAACAGTTAGAGATGTCAAAGTCTTGGCCATGGCACACTAGGACACCTGCAACTTATGGAACTCAAATTCTACGAGGACCATTTGTCTTAGAACCGTATATTTTCCTTAATTTATGGCCCGGTGTTCCAAACATTACTCCCCAAGTAAAAGAGCCATTATATCTTCAGACATGTCCAAAACATTATGTTTTGCTGTGCCAGATACCTTACAAAATATTTTTTGCATTCATAAGTTCCTATCCTTTCAGTCATTCAATGAAAAAGCCCTCTCCACTGCTTTCCAAAACCTACAGCTATTTTATCGCAACCAGTTTCTATCTAAACATCTTGAACCAAGTATGGTTGTGCCTACTGTCCCACCTCCATATAACATAGCAGTGTTTTCTAAAAATTCTAGAAAGGCCATTTCAATCATATGCACTATTATAGGTCTATAAGATGACAAAACAGTAAATGAGGTCATTCTAGGGACTCTACTTAGTTTAACCATGGACCCTAGGTGTGGCTCCCCCTAGTATTGACCTGTGTAGTTACCTGGCAGAGATTATCCATGAGAAATTAGAGGAGTTACCAACAATAGAATGGTTTAGGTATCCATCCTTTCTATTTTATATGTTTCTTTACCATAACCATGAAAGATTCAAGCACCTAGACCTTAAAAATAAAAGATGAAAGTGGTGTGCAAACCCTGGTTTTTGAATGGAATGAGTTGGTAGTGAGAAGAGTGGATAATTCAAACTTTCACGAGTTCACAAATAAAGTCATGAGTGTCACATACAATTTTCTATTTGGCATTTCACCACCTAGATTGTTTCCAGAGAATCAGGAACACCTACAGTTCACTCCATATGTGAAAGTGGTAGATTGGTTATTGTTTGAAGATCACACCGTAATCAAAATATATGGATTTGAACAAGAACCATACAAGCTGCCAGTATTCCTCACTCAAAGAATTTTTGCAATGTAACATGTAAGGAAAAGGTTTATACCAGATCATATGCATTTTAGGCACTTCAGGAAACATAGAACATTCCTATTGCTTAAATAAATAGTACCTTTTCAAGTCATATGCATGAATGCACTGTAGTATGTGGAAGGCTATTTGAATCAATTAAACTTGGGAAAGGAAGAAAGAGTAGCATATGATCCCCATAAGGTGATATCAAAATAGAGATTAACAACTAAAATCTCTTCCTACATGTGTGATCCAAGAGACATTTGGGAAGAGATTGCAAATAAGGAGACTTGGGAGGAAGTTTAAGAGGTGTTAAATATCATAGAAGAGCAATCTATTGTAGAACAACTAGTAGGATAGAAAAGGGGAGTGTAAGAGATCCAAGCAGAAATGGATATTGATGATCCTGAGTAGGGCCTCTTGGATTTTGTGCAACTTCAGAAGATATTATTATTGTATTTGATTGTACCTCCTAAGGGAGATGAAATTGATGTAATTAATTATGTAAACCCTTGAAAGATTCAATGTAAACCTTGGGGTGAAAAATAAGCAAAAGAAAAAATAAAATAAAATTATTTATTTCTCCCCAAGAGAAGTCGGCCCAGTTAGGGAAAATTCCAGTTTGGCACTTGTATAAATAAGAGGTAAAGTTCACCTCATTATTCACTCATCCACTTCACACAAGTTCGCATCACTTGGAGAGAGAAGTTCACACCTGCAGAAGGAGAAGACTATATTTGGGGTTTCTATCTTCGGAAATCATTTCCATCTTTTCTCTCTCATCATGTACTCTGTTCTCGAAATTATCATCTCTATATGAAGGTTGTTAGGTTTTCTCCCGATTGGGTTTCCCAGGATAAACTCTCATGTTATTGTCTCTGTGCTTTGTCTTTCTTCTAGTAATCCTATTTATGCAATTGAATAATTATGCTATAAATGTATGAAAAACTAACATGGTATCGGAGCAGTACTAGAAGAAGCCATTACCGAAACTAAGGTTTCATATTGAAGGGCCTTCACTCAAATTTTTGGCGGAAAAAGAGCCTTGGGAATTTCTCTCTAAGGAGGTCGCATATTTTGGTGAAGGAAGAACTCAATTATGAGAACTTTCAATATTTGACCTAATTCTGCAACTGCAGCAGAAATTAGGGTTTCATTTTTTGACCTACTTCCTCCACATTTTTGGATTAGCCCTACCTCCACTCAACTCGCCTTGCTAGGGCACATCTACCTATGGAGTCAGTTTTCCAAAATTCCAACTTTTATTTTTGGCCTAGCTCTTGCTAGGGTTTCTGGTCCATATCTACAGTCAAGATGATTGGAATGAAGGTTGAAGATCGTATCTAAGGGGCTTCCAAATTCATCTCTTGGAAGTCTAGGGTTCTTCTCCTACTAGAAGAAAATGATCTCTTGCAGTTGGTCAATGAGAAGGTCCCAAAACCAGAAGCTGAAGAAGACAAATATCACTAGAGGAAGAATGATGCCAGAGCAAGAAGGATTTTGGTGGACTCAGTTAGAGACCACTTGGTTCCTCAAATATCAAGTAAGAAGATTGCTATAAATATGTTCAAGACCATAAAGAAGTTATTTGAATATAGTAGTATCAATGTGACACTCACATTGAGGAACCAGCTATCAAATATGAAGATGTCCAAGTTAGAATCCGTTGCCTCATATTTCATGAGGATCACATAACTAAGGGACAAGATTAGTACGAGTGGATATCCCATTGATGAAAAGGAGCTTGTAATCACTACACTAAATGGTTTCCCACCATCTTGGGAGTCTTTCATCCTAAGGATAAGTGATAGATCCAAACTACCCAAATTTGATAAGCTATGGGTAGATTGCACTCAGGAAGAGACAAGAATAGTAGCACGACAAAGACTTCATGGCACTCAACCTGAGGAGAATCAAACATTCGTATCCCGTGCCAAGAAAGGTAAGGGAAAGGGAAGGAAGTTCCACAAACACAAGCACCAAGGTAGGAGATCAAGTTCACCCCCAAATCAAAAGAAAAATAAGAAGGACTTATCTCAGATACAATGCTATAGGTGTAGCGCATATGATCACTATGCCTGTAATTGTCAAAGCTCAAACAAAAGGAAGCATGAAGCCTCAACCACTGATGTAGAAAAAGACCATCATCACAAGAAGCAAAGGAATGAAGATCTATAACATCCCCATTATTGACCCCATTACATTCAAATGTAATTGATGTAATATTGTTATGAAATCATGGTGAGGAGCTCAAGGCCAAGGCCCCGCCATCGATTTATTGATGCATATGGTTTGCATGCTAGCCAGGCACATTGGAACTTCAACATCATGTAATACGCATTTTAATAAAAATACCCACAACTAGCTATGCAATGCAACAAAGAGATGGGGGCATGATTTCACAAGGAATTGGGAGGGAAAACATTCAAACCCTTGATCCAATCAGTTCAAGCCAAGTGTCAATGAGAGAACCCATCAAACCCTCAACTACCCATGTTGACTTTTGTACCCAACCATTGATTTCTCCCAAGAGTTGGTTGAGGTAGTTAATGCCTTGGGAATGGAGAGGTATGGCTGTCCAAATTCAGGTATGGGAAAGCCACCCTTCATGGAAAAATCATGTTTGTCTCCTTGGGAAAGAAAAGAGCCACGAAATTGCTCTCTAAGCCATTATGCAACCATCAATCTTTCTCCCTCACACAGATCTAGTTTCCTGGGCGTTTTCCTCCATGGTTTTTCTGGGTTTCCCTTCATCTTTTACTTGGGAAGGGGCGTTTTTTTTGTTGATTACCAGTGGGGAAGAGAACAACATGTTTTTGGGTCTTCCTGGAGGTCGTTTAGGCCATTGGAAAGGATCATAACCAGTGGGGAGAAATCAGTTTTACTCCCTGGGGTTGAAATCGAATTACTCTTTCCACAGTCTGTTTTAGTGAGCCACGATTTGGGAAAAACCCATGGACCCTGTTTTGTAAAATACCCTTGTTGTAAATGGTATCTATGCCCAATGTTTGTGCTTGCGGTGTGAGAAATGAGAATGTTGGGGTATGGGATTTGGGTATCCATCGCTTTGGCTTGAGCTTGAGAATAACCATCCATGGTTCAAATGTAGCCTGATAAACCCAGCTGTGGACTGGCTTGGCTGAGATGAAATGAGTAATTGGTAGTGAACGAGCTAGAATGTTCCCTTTCCTTGTGAGAATCATGCCTAGCTTGGGGGTGGCCTTCGGATGGACTTAGTATAAGCTGTCGAAGAGCCTATGGCTGGGTGGAACATTGCAGCGACATAGCTAGTTGCTTGGGGCAGTTGCAAAATGAAGATAAGTGTTTTTATGCCTATATATTTTCTTCTACACTATATTAATTCAATGACTGTTGATATGTTGTATGCATGAGTAATGTGTGTGGATGGTTTAATTCCACTGTGCATCATTTTCTTGTTTTCCATTTGCACACATCTCTTTTAATGAGATGAATCTAATGAGTGGGTTGAGTTTTATGTGAAAGCCCCATAGATTGCCATCAGGTACCCTTCCTTGCCTTAGATGGATGGGTGGGTACGTTACAAGATCATATAGAATTCCTCTTCATATTAGCTTTATCAGGTATTGTTCCCACCACTAGTGATACTTGGCTTATAGATAGTGGTGCTTCTAGACACATGACAGGTTATAAAGAAAATATTTCAGAATTAGTTGAGAAATATTCTCATCTCTGTGTTGTACTTGGAGATGATGCTAACTACTACTGTGAAGGGATCTAGGGCCATCTCTCTTCATCTAGAATCAAGTGATACAGTACACTTGAGTGATGTGCTCTATGTACATGGTATGAAAAGAAACCTTGTCTCCATCTTAGCCTTGGAGGACAAGGGATATAAAGTAGCATTCTCAGAAGGGAAAGTACTTGCTTAGCATAAGAAATTAAGCATGAATACAATGAAGGTTATTGGTGTGAGAGAGGAGAGATTGTACCATCTAAAAACTCCACCACTCCAAGCCCTAATCCATGATTGCACAAGTATGGGCGAACTATGGCACAAAAGACTAGCTCATCTAAATTATCGATCTCTCCAATCATTGAAGTATATAGTGACAGGTTTACCAATGCTTCAGGTAGACCATGATGGAACATGTAGAGGATGTGCACTTGGAAAGAATTCCAAGAGACATTTTCCAGATAGTGAAAGTAGATCTAAAGGAATTTTGGATCTAGTGCACTTTGACTTGTGCAGACCCATGACAGTTGCTTCATTGGGTGGATATCATTACTACATGACATTTAGTGACGATTAATCATAGAAGACTTGGATATACTTTCTCAAGTCGAAATAATCTAAGGAAGTACTCAACAAATTCAAAGAATTCAAAGCACAAGTCGAGAATTTGTTAGGAAATAGGATAAAGGTCCTGAGATCATATAATGGTGGATAATACACCTCTACAAAATTTAATGATTTATGCAAAGAAGCGGGAATTAAGAGGGAGCTTACAGTTCCCTACAACCCTCAACAAAATGGGGTTGTTGAAAGGAAGAATAGAACAATTGTGGAGGTAGCTAAAGCCATGATATATGACCAAATTCTACCTATGTTATTGTGGGAAGAAGCATCCACAAAAACCGTATATGTACAAAACAATTGCCCACATAAGATAGTGAAGAACATGAATCCAAAAGAAGATTTCACAAGAGTGAAACCAGAAGTAGGACACCTCCAGATCTTTGGTTGTCCAGTCTATATTCATGTACCTAAGGAGAAAAAAAAAAAGTTAGAACCTTCAGGAAAGAAGGGAAATTTCATGGGATACATTGAGTCCTCAAAGGATTACAAAATTTACATCCCAGGATCCAGACAGATTGAAGTCAACAGGGATGTGACCTTTGAAGAAGAGATGGATGCCAGAAAAGGTAGAGGATCAGACATGGAGATCGATTATGAATAAATGCTAGAACCAAAAAAGATGAGATCATCTCCCCCTCCAGTTTAGAGGGAGTTAGAAGAAAAGGATTAACCTATCGATCCTACTAATCCAGTTGATGTTCCCAGAAATATTGCGGCAAGATAGAAAAGGAGTAGATGGGAATAACAGACTTTGTAGGATGCAGAGGGGCATGAAGCTCCGCATGGTACATTCCGAGAAAGTAAAATACCTTAGAGGTTCTCTAGTTATGTAGCATTGATGACTCACATCATTGACTCAGAACTGACCACTTATGAAGAAGAATCCAAACACTAAGTTTGGGAGGATGCCGTGGTGGAAGAATACCAATCCATCATGAAGAATGATGTGTGGGAGGTTGTGTCGAGACCTGAGAGGAAGTTAGTAGTGAATTCCAAGTGGTTATACAAAATAAATCATGGAGCAGATGAGAGTGTTGAAAAATACAAGGCTAGATTTGTTTCCAGAGGGTTCTCTTAGAAGAGGGAGTTGATTATGATGAAACATTTGCTCATGTGGCTCGATATACTTCCATCAGATCGATCATTTCTATTGCTTCAGCTATGGGATGGAAGTTGCATCATATGGATGTTATGACAACCTTTCTCAATGGTGTTATTGAGGAAGAAGTATACATTGAGTAACCAAAAGTGTTTATTGTCCACGGAAAGGAGTCTCACGTATGCAGATTGAAAAAGGAACTGTATGGGCTCAAGCAAGCACCCCGTGCTTGGTATGGACGGATAAACACATTCCTGGTAAGCTTGGGATTTACCAATAGTGATGTAGACCCCAACCTTTACTACAAGGTTGTGGATGATGAGCCTTTGATTTTGGTATTATGTGTTGATGACATGTTTCTCAATGGAAATGAGAAACTTATCATATGGTGTAAGAAGAAACTCGCCTCTGAGTTCGAAATGAAGGAGCTTGGATTGATGCATTACTTCTTGGGATTAGAAGTATGACAAAGGTAGAAGGATATTTTCCTAGGTTAAGAAATTACACCATAGATATTCTGAAGATATTCAGAATGTTGGACTGCAAGTCCATGGCTACTCGTATGGATGCAAATATGAAGAAGCTGAGATATTTTTCTTCAGATTCATATTTGATTGATCCTACTATGTATCACCAGCTGGTAGGGTCCTTGATGTATCTGACGAACACCAGAACGAATATATGTTTTTATGTGAATGCTCTCAGTCAGTTTATGTGTGAGCCAAGGCACATTCATTGGATTTCTTCAAAACATGTGCTCAGATACTTGCATGGCACTATGGGATATAGTCTGAGATATGTTTCAGAATGTGACCTGACATTGCAAGGGTTTACAGACTCATATTGGGATGGATGCGATGCAGATAGGAAAAGTACTTCTTGATGTTGCTTCAGTTTGGGTTTTGCAGTGATTTCCTAGTGCAGCAGGAAGCAAAACTCAGTAGCACTCAGTACTGCAGAGGCTGAGTATATGGCTGCTAGTACAACAAATCGAGAAGTAGTATGGCTTCGTAAATTCCTTGCAGGATTAGTTGGCTAGATTCCATATCCAACCGTGATTCACTGTGATAACTAGAGCTGTGTGCAGATGTCAGTGAATCCTGTATTTCATGACAGGTCGAAGCATATAGAGATTCTATATTAGTTCATTCATGATATGGTGCAGAAAGGTGTGGTCGAGTTACAATATATTCTGACGGATGACCAGACTGCAAATGTTCTCACCAAGCCTCTTTCCAAGATGAATTTTGAATACTTTTGCGAAAGACTTGGAGTAGAAGAGAACATGTCCCTCCTTGAGAGGGAGAGATGACATAGATATATTTACCCTGCTTTCACCCAGGTTCCTGTACTCGTCCAGATGCTCATCCAGGTATGGGAGAAATCCCATTGGCAGATGAGTCGGACAGGCAGTAGATGGTCGGGTTCATATAGGTTCCTCTTCTCATCCAAGTTCTCAACTAGGTATTGGAGAAATCCCATCGGCAGATGAGAAGGACATGTAGTAGATGTATGTGTGATGATTGCACAGGTACCTCTACTTGTTCAGGTTCTCATCCAGGTATAGGAGTACCCCATCGGCAGATGAGACGAATAGGTAGTAGATGTTTGTGCACCTCTGCTCGTCTAGGTTCTTAGCCAGTTATGGGAGGATCCCATCGGCAGATGAGACATACAGGTAGAAGATTGTATAGAAGATGGTAAAGCCTATCTCTCAGACATCCAATTAGGATGGAGAGACTCTCGAGGACTCCGCGAAGGACTGGCAGAGTTGATGCATGATGACACTTCTTGAAGGATGGAGGCTGTGTTGAAAACCTTCAGTATGTATAGATATTATGGAGACAGTATAGATGTACAGATGAAACCCAAATGATCGTGATGCTAATGAAGACGAAATAATACCTTCCTTGTTGAGAGGGAGTGTTGGATTTTGTGCAACTTCAAAAGATATTATTATTGTATTTGATTGTACCTCCTAAGGGATATGAACTTGACGTAATTAATTATGTAAACCCTTGAAAGAATCAATGTAAACCTTGGGTTGAAAACCAAGCAAAATAAAAATAAAAATAAAAATATATTTCTCCCCAAGAGAAGTCGACCCAGTTAGGAAAAAGTCCAGTTTGGCACTTGTATAAATAAGAGGTAAAGTTCACCTCATTATTCACTCATCCACTTCACAAAAGTTCGCATCACTTGGAGAGAGAAGTTCAAACCTGCAAAAGGAGAATAATATATTTGGGGTTTCTATCTTTGGAAATCATTTCCATATTTTCTCTCTCATCATTGTACTATGTTCTCGGAATTATGATCACTATACGAAGGTTGCTAGGTTGGGTTTCCCAAGATAAACTATTGTGTTTTTTTCTATGTTCTTTGTCTTTATTCTAGTGATCCTATTTATGAAATTGAATTATTATGCTATAAATGTATGAAAAACTAACAAGGCCCACATCCTAAGAAGGATAGAACATAAGCTCAGGAATAAATCCACGCAGTAGTGAGAGGAGAAGAATATGATGAGGTCCCAGGGGAGATACTAGAATTAATTTCATCATCATAAACTAGCATAGGAGGGACACCTATAAGGTATACACATTATCCTTCCCTAGAATTCACAATTCCACAAGTATTGCAAGCCTCACCTTCGGGAGGTATTGTACCTATCAAGACATATTTGCAGGCAGGATACAAAAACAATAGAGAAAAGGGAGTGAGGCTAATTAATGACATCAGGAAACTTATTCATGCAGTTGAAAAGAGACTTATTACAGTAGCTAACCACCAGCAGGACACTTTCTGCAGGTTTTCTATAGTTGAACCAAAGGTACCCAAGCCCTCAAATTTGAGTGATTGGAAAGCTGAGGAACACATAGTGGATTTTAAAGAGTTTGGAAAAAATGATAAAATTGATTTCTATAAGAAATCTTGTGATATGATATTCATAGAAGTTGTGAAATCAGTAAAGGAAGATAGAAGGATAAGAGTAGCATTAGAAAAATTTGAACAATTGTGGAAGGTTAGAAATGAACTACTTGAGCCAAAAGTAAACATTATTGAATTGGAGGAAAAGATCATAGCAGTAGGAGATAATTCTTCTGATGGAAATTAGATAAAATCATTGACCGAGAAGAAGGACAATGTAATAGCGCACTTAAGGAAGAATCTAAAAATGCCTACTACGGAGCTAGTTCAAATAGAAGAATTGAAGCAAGTACAAGTTGAAAAAGAACAAATATATGCTAGTATGATGGGGTATAAAAGGTTAGTAGAATATAGGAGGGATAAAATTGATGAACTTCAGTGGCATATAACTTCTATGGAATTACAAAATACAAATCTATCATCTCAGAGACTCACTCGTAAAGCAAAAGAACCTACATTGCCATTAGGGAATCAGCCAGAGGTAGAAATAGAAACAATAGAGAAGGATCCTGGGAAACCAACTACTGGCCTTGAGACAATTGATATTGATTTAATGGAAGAAGATAATATAGTTCAACTATCAAATACAAAGCCAATCCTAGAAGAGGATGATAAAGATAAAAATATTCAAGAGATGGAAATATATATAAATCATAAAAAATGAAATAATTTTTGAATTGGAAGGCCAAGTTAGCAAGCAAGAGGATGATATAGCTGATTTAGAGACTAATATTATTGAGCTGAAAATTCAAGTCACAAAATTGCAATTAGATATTGAAGGGGAGCAACATTTAAGGAGAGCTAATCAGGCATTGTGGGATAAGATAGCTCAATGGTTTATAAAAAAATTGGGATTACTTTGAATTTATACAAGATAAGTTGGACATGGCCACATTGGTCCAAGAGGAATCTAAGTCTGTTGAGAAACAATTAGGAGAAATTCCCAAGCAAGTAGGCCAAGTAATTGATTATCTTAATAGCATAACAAAGAAGCACCTGGATGATCTTGGAATTGATAACATAACTCATATTATAAAGACAACTAGGCTAATGATCATGAAGATAACCTATTTGATGAGAATGAAAGATAACATCTAACAATTGACAGAGGATATTAGTGCCTTCAAAGGACTATTCAAAACAATGTTGAGCGTTGGATTTCCTTCCCCACGGGATGGTAATGGAGATGTTTATCCCAACGAAGCTTATAAAGAGAAGCTGACTCAAAAAAGAGATGAGATAACTTAAGAAGCCATAGAAGGAGAGGTTAGTGTAGAACAAGTAGTGGACAGACTCAAGGATGGTTTGGAAATTTTCATTGAACTAAAGAATATTTCCAATAAGTTAGGGCTAATTTCATATGAGAAAACTAAAAATGGAGAGATATCACTTGAAGCCTTAAAATCACATAGATTTCCTATTGGGAAAGAATGGAGATCAATGGTTCAGTATCATAAGTTGGTTTTACAACCTAAATTTCCATCAACAAGGCAAGCAATAGGTCAATCATTGAGCCAATCATCAGGAAAACCCTCAGTACAAATTCCAAGTCAATTTGAAAATCAACTTACTCCCCTTAATTTCATGCCACCTATAAGGTAGGAAAATATACAAATAATGAATCAAATGATCCAAGCAGGTATACCTTAAGTGAGCTAGGCAGGAGCTCAGCCAACAGGTCATCCAACTAGTGAGCTAAATGTTTATATGAGAGGGAATACTACATCAACACAAGGAAAAAATAAGACCTCGAATAAGGGAAGTTAGAAGTGAAGAGGCTGTTAAGTAAGAAGTGAAAATTAAAATTAAAAGGATAGAGCTAAAAGATAGTTACAAAGTTGTTAGAGTAAAAATAATTCAATTACATTGTAAAAGGATATAAAAGCATCATCGAACTCATTGTAAAAGGCTGGCAAATTTTTCGAGGTCTTCTAAAGAGTTGTTGAGTCAATGAATTCTTGGTATTGGTAATTGAATTTATGATACTAAGATTGTAGATCATTTGTAGATACATTTTCCTCTATATATTGTATTTCTCTATGTTTATCCATATCTTCTCATTCCATGTAACTATTTCATTGATATAATTCCAAGCTTTGAGCAGCATATTTAACCATGTATGTGTTGTAAATGCATGTATTATTGAGTTTGAAGTATGCTATTAGAGATTTTATATTTCCATAACCTCTAGTCCATTTCTAGAATATGTATGTAGACTGCTTGTACCTGAAATGTTAATTTACTATGGTTTATGTACATGTTATTCTACCAAAAAAATTCATATATATTTGTGAGATGTTATATGTTTTGTCTTAGCTCATGAATTGTTTGTTAAAGCTCAATACACTATTATGTCATTGAATGTCAGTGACTTGCCCGGTAGGAACCTCTGATGTTCTAAATTGTTTTCCTCTGCTAAATTCAACCTCACTTATATTCAAAGCACTGTTATTTTTTGTGAAATTTATTTGGAATGATGTTTTTTGTCTCCAGTCAATTCATGTTGTTCCATTCATAAATGAATTCAAGAAAAGTTAAATCCGTAGTTTAAATCCTTCAAGATCCAACTCGAAGATCTATAAAATTTGATCCCTATCATGCCCTGGAACTGTACTACTTTCAACCTAGTATACCTCAGGGAAATAACATGAAAAATGGCATCATTTCTGGGGTTAGGAAGATAAGAAATATTTTTCTTTGGCATGACAAAATTAAAGCTCTGATATCTGTTCGGTGAAAGAAGATCAAACAATTTGGTTGAATATTTCACCTGGCGACTTCATTACATCAAGTTGACATCCAGTAGTAGGCACACTAGAGCCAATCCACAATCAAAAGAATTTTGGAGCCTTCCTAGTTCAAGAAATCATTGGATAATATTCGTGTTAATCAAAATACGTTGGAGAAAGGTATTCCTCATGAAAATTCCCGTTTAATTACTCCTTTTCACAATCAAGATATTGTGGAAGATCTAAATAATCCATAAAATCGTCAAAGAATCCCTATAAATCCACTTAATCGTGTTCTAGAACCTCAATTTTACTCCTTATCACCTTATGCAAGCAATTCTAGTCCTACATAGGCTGAAGTTCCTCTTCAGAGGACTCATGTTTCATCTCTAGCCAGAAATATCATCTTACAATACCTAAATATGGCCAGGAGAGGAGGAGGTCCACAACCACCTGTAAATCCTTGGGTAGCTTCTATGCATGATCGATTAAACCTGTTTACATGACCTCCATGAGAGATAATTAAATATTTTTCCAAAATTTGATGGAGAGAAAGATACAACAATTGACGAACACATGGCTATGTTCCAGGATTTCACTGATAATCTTTACAAAGAACATGGCAATGTGTTTATGAGGTTTTTTGTGCAAACCTTAGAAGGTGAAGTAAGAAAATGGTTTAGAGCTTTACCATCCCACTCTTTAAACTCCTGGATTGCTCTAGAAGTTGCTTTTATGAGACAATTGGGTGAAAAAAAATATCACTTATACTATCTAATATAATTTGATATATTACAGAAGAAGAATGGGGAAACAACTAGTGAATTTAATAAAATATTTAATAAGATATACAATAAAATTCCTCAAGACATCAATCCTTCCCAAGCATTTGTTAAGGTCACATATGCTGGTGCCTTTGAGCCTGAGTTTGCTATGATCTTGAGGGAGAGAATATCAACAACCTTGATGAATATGCAAGATGGTGTAATAGATGTGGAAGGAAATATGACATCCTATGGAAAGATGAAATATAAGAATGACTCTAAGAAGAAAAAGCATAAGGAAAGTGTTGATAAATCAGACAAGAACAAATATTTACCGCATGATAAAATATAAGAGATGTCTAGAATATTGACAGGTCTATCAAATAAGCTTACAAGAATGGAAGTTGAAGGTAGAAATTCCAAATAAATCCTCAAGGAGGAGGTCAAAGGAATCCTAATCAGTATAGAAGACCTTTCAATCCTCAAATTATGAATAGGGAAAGAGAAAGGATAAGTAAAGATCCTCTTGTATAGCCCCCTGTCAGAGAGAACAACAATCAGTTTGTAGATGTGCCTCCTAATGAGGAATACATAGAACCACCTAAAGATATCTTATGGATGTAAGAGGGAAATGATATGATTCATGTCACTCAGGAGGATTATTAAATTTCATTTCTAGAAGAAGTGTATCAAAATTCTGAGGAGCCAGAAAGAAGATATAATCTTAGGCCTAGGGATAATGATGGAAATTAAAAACAAAGCCCCATTCCTATGAAATCTACTGAAGATCCTAATCCTGATAAAATAATAGACAATTCAATGACTCCTAGAAATTCTATTGCCTCCCAGGGGAAATAATATAAGCTTACATCCTCTGCAATTCGAAAGAAATATGAAGTTCCTCAGCCTAGAAGAGTTGAATCTAAAAGAAAGGAATTAGACAAATGTTATACTTCTTTTGACCTTGAGCATGAGATGTCCAAAATAAAAATTCCAATACCTCTGTTAGAATTGGAAAAAAACCCATCTTATCAGAAGCAAATTAAGAAATCCCTACATTTGGATGAGCCCCATACACATCCTAACACCTTAAATTTAGCTGGTGAGAGTCCTGCTATATCAGTAGGTCCTATGGTAGAAGAAGAAAGAGATGATCATACAACTCCTTTGTACATTACCTTGAGTATCTATGGAAAGCTATTGCACAATTGTATGCTAGATTCTAGAGCTTCTCACAACCTCATGCCAAAGGCTATTATGGAGTAGTTAGGTTTGGAAATTACTAACCCTTATCATGATTTATACAGTTTTGATTCGAATAAAGTGAAATGCTTGGGGATGAGCAAATACTTGGTAGTCACCTTGGCACAGTTACATTCCAATAGCATATTGATGGATGTTGTGGTTGCTAATGTACCAGCCATATATGAGATGTTGTTACCAAGAACATGGGATAAGAAGATGGGAGGAACCATGCAGATGGATATGAAGTATGCCATTGTACCTCTATTCATAGGAGAAACAAGAAGAATTTATAGGTAAGCAAAGTTTTCCTATGTGATTAGTGATCAATATAGTCCCATAAATTATCTTGTCTATGCATTAGAAGAATATATGGGATGTTGCATACTAGATTTGGAGGAAGTGTGTTAAGAATATTCTCCTACTAGATTTAGGATCATAGCAGATTTGGAAAATATACTTTGATGGTGCTTGATCAAAAGGAGAAGTAGGAGAAGGATTATTGCACATATCCCCTATTCAGGAAGAAATATACCTGTCTTTCAAGCTAAATTTTGAAACCACAAATAATGTTGATGAGTATGAGGCTCTAATTTTGGGATTGGAGACTGCAAGGAGAATGGGTATAACATAAATTTCTATTTATGGAGACTCATAACTGATTGTGCAATAAATTAAAAATATATATTAGACCAAGCATCCAAAGATGAGGGCATATAGAAATCATATGTGGGATCTCATAGAAAAATTCTTTAATGTTTTTAATATCACTATTGTCCCGAGATGGATGAGTCAGAAAGCAGACTCTTTGGCTATTGCTTCTAGTTCATTGAAGCTCCCCAAAGAGATTAATATTAAACATGAAGTGGATATGATTTATAGACCTTATGTGCTTGATAATTAGAAGCATTGGAAAGTGTTCGAATATGACCAGTAGATAAAGAAATTCTTGGAGATGATTGATGAGTTCTCAAACACTTGCATTGAACAAGATCAAGAAGAAGAGGAAGACGTAGAATCCACAGAAGAAGTAAAACAAGATTTGATGTTTATAAATAAATTAGCAAATCACAAAATTTTGCAGCTCAAAAATAACTTCATCCCCAAAGACCTAGTACCATTAGAGAGGAGTTTTTAAAAAATAATGTCCTTGTGAAACCTATAGTCCATTCAAAGTAAGAGGATTTGGAGAGTATAAACATTGGTATAGAAGAAGAACCTAAATGCATCAAGTTGTCCAAATTACTTCCTGTTGAAGTCAAAAAAATGTATTTTAAATTGTTTACTAAGTATGTAGATGTGTTTTCCTGGAAATATGGATATCTTAGAACTTATGATACATCTATCATTGAGCATAATATACCTTTAAAGTATGGAGTGAAGCCTTTCAAATAGAAGCTGAGATCAACTAACCATGTTTTGCTACCTATAATAGAAAAGGAAGTGAGGAAATTATTGGATGCAAAGATAATAATTCCTCTGAGATACTTTGAGTGGGTAGAAAAATTGGTTCCAATAAAAAAAAAAGAGTGGATAAATAAGCTATGTGTGGATTTCAGAAGCTTAAACAAATGTTCTTTAAAGGATAATTATCCACTACCAAAAATGGACTAGATCTTACAATAGTGGTTGGAGCTAATAGAATCTTAATGATGGATGTCTTTTCAGGATACAATCAGGTTGCTATAAGTAAGGTAGACAGAGGAAAAACAACATTCACCACACCTTGGGGTATTTTTATGTATGATAAAATTCCTTTTGGACTTATGAATGCAGGAGAAACATTCCAACCAGCAATGGACATTTCCTTTTTGGGAGAAAGGGACAAATTCATTGTAATATACCTTGATGATGTGACTTTTTTCTCTAAGACAGATGAAGAGAACCTAGTTCATCTAAAGTAGAATTTTAATAAGTGCAGGAGGCATGGGTTATCTCTCAATCCCAAGAAATCTCTTTTTGCTTTTCGAGAAGGGGAGATGTTGGGACATATTGTTTCAAAAGGAGTGAAAATAGACCTTGAAAGGGTGGAATCCATACAAGAAATAGGGATTCCCAGAAACAAAAAGGAGGTTCAATATTTTATTGGAAAGATAAACTTGTTGAGGAGATTCATTCCAAATCTAGATGAAATGATAAATAATATTACTAATATGCTCAAGAAAGACAGTGAAGTGAATTGGACCAATGAGTGAAGAGAATCCTTTGATAAGCTAAAAATATCCTTGGGAGAAGCTACAGTACTTATAAGTCCAGACTACTCTAAACACTTTCTTGTTTTCTCTTTTTCCTCATCTCATACCGTTGCAGTAGTCTTGCTCCAAAATAACCAAGAAGGATATGAACAACCTGTACCATTTTTTAGTAAATCTTTAAGAGATGCTGAGTTAAAGTACATCTTAATGGAGAACATGCCTATGCCATGGTAATATTTCATAGGTTACTTATTTCATTCAAAGGTAATTTCTTATGTCCAACACATAGTATAGTAAAATACATACTTAGTCAGATTGATAGTGAAGGTGGAAGAGGTAAATGGATTACCAAAAATATGATCTGGAAATTAAACCTACCAAGCTAGTCAATGGACAAGGGTTAGCAAAATTGTTGGATGAATTAAATTCTAAGTCCCTGGATCTAAATTTAATGGTTGAGCTAACAGAAGAGGAAAAGAACAAAAGTGGAGAAGAGCTACAAGAAAAAACAATGAAGGTAAACCCAAAATTTGTTGAATCCCCATCGTTCAGGGAAATTGTTTATTATTTGATGTATCTCGAATTCCCCAAGTATATGACCAAGTCATAAGCCATATCTCTAAAGTTTCAATCTATAAATATTGCATATTAGATGAATATATTTATTTGAAACATACTCAATGAATATTGTTAAACTGTGTGGTTGAATAAGAAACATAAGGGATTATTGCAGAATTTCATAAGGGTATATGTGGACGATAGAGTCATGCTTGTAGATCCACAACATATAAAGTATTGACAATAGTATATTACTGGCCCAAATTATTTGTTGATGCAAATAATATGATAAGGGAATGCATTGAATGCCAACTGTTTGTAGGAAAGAAGAAGCTAAATCCTATGCCTATGAATCCAATCAAAACCTCTGCTCCTTTTCAACAATGGGGTTTAGTCTTTATTGGAGAAATAAACCCAAATTGAAGTGGACAACATAAATGGATCCTAACAACAACTGATTGTTTTTCATAGTGGGTTGAAGCTATCCCAACAAGTTCAACTAATGATATAGTGATTATCAAATTCTTGGAGGAGAATATCCTATATAGGTTTGGATGCCTAAGAAAAATCACAGCTGATAATGCCCAAGAATTTAGATCAATGAAGATATCGTTTTTCCATAAATATAATATTGAGTTAGGACACTCTACCCCATACTAACCTCAAGGAAATGGCTTGGCAGAATCATCAAATAAAAGTACACTCATAATCATTAAGAAAATGTTGTCAGAGAATAAAAAGGCATGGGATGTAAATCTGAGATATGCTCTATGAGATGACAAGATAAGTGTGAAAAGATCAACTGTGACACCTCCTTTTCAGCTAGTATATGGTAAAGAGGAATTTGTACCAATCCAATTGGGGCTTCCTGTCTTAAAACTGATCCAAAATGAGTCAGAGGAACAAGATGACATGATCAAGAGAATGTATGAATTGATGGAAATACAATAGGAAAGAGAGCAAGTCAGTGTCAAATTGCAAGAACATCAGAGAAAAATGAAGGTCACTTTTGATAAGAAATCCATAGAGAGCAATTTCTAACCTGGTGACATAGTGTTAAAGTGGAATGCTCAAAGAGAGGATAAAGGAAAGTGTGGGAAATTTGATAATATCTGGATGGGGCCATATACTATCTCAAGATTCCAAAGAAACAATACATACATCCTTATAGAACTAAATGGATAAATCATGGAAGCTTCTGTCAATGGGAGGTTGATCAAACACTTTTTTATGTATTAAAATATCATAGAAGCTCCTCTAGATATGTAAGTAATAGAATATGAGCATTTAATTTCTTCCTATATCCATTTTCAATTCGTTCCAACAGTTACATTTCCAAGCTTGTACATATGTTTGCAAAGCTAAAGATATTGCTCAATGTATAAAATATCTGAGAGAGAAGATTCCATGACCAAACAAAAGGCATTGATCTATAGTTCCCAGCTATATGTGGAACAAATAGTAGTTCCCACTGGCGAATGTTAGTACTAATATGTTTCAAGGCTTCTAAAACCAACTTTCATGTCTTTAAGGTTAGTAAAGTTGGAAAGGTTCAACCCTGAGGAGGTAAAAGAATGAGCTTCAAGCAGGCACGAGATTCATATGAATGATGGCGGTTGATTTGAATATAGAGTGCTAAGTATGAACAACAAAGAGTCGTTAGATCTGATGAGATCTATGGTTGGGAGGTCATGCACACCCATAAAGTGCAAGAGAGATAAACTTCAAAGATGATGAGCTAGTCATGTGGGGGGGGTGGAAGATCAATGACGGTGATTAACTGCATGCCAATAAAGTTCACCCCTCCTAAAAGTGGCCTGATGGTGTGTTGTACTCAAAACCACCCAAGACACGTGCCTCCTCCCGATTGACCACGCCTCCAAATTTCATTTTTCCAAAACCGCCACTCCATCGAGCGTTACTTCTTAATGAAACTAGGGTGTTTTCTTCCCGATGGGATGTCTTATAAAGTGTACATGCCAACTATAATCAGTCCATATGTTAGCCATGTTAAGATGTCATTGTTAGAGACATGTCTTGGAGGGACCCAAAGCTGATTTTCCACCCATAGCCCCAAAATCAAATGCATAATTACCACGAGTCTATTTTAAAAGTTGTTTTACATGTTAAAAGGGTAAAATTCATTGCTAAAAGCTATTGGTACCAAATAAAGTCTTCATACCCAATCTCCTGTGCACTTGGAATCCAACATACTGAACCAGTCCACCTTGTGAACCAATTTTACGAATTCGTCACCAAATATCAACTGGGTAATGTAATGTTTACCAGTCCCAGTACAATATGTTTATACTGTCATATAATGCAATAATTTCAGGTCCCTACTTTTCCCTAATCTACCCTGTAAGTCATTAGACCTAGCAATCTGATAAACACACAAAAGATGGCTCCTAAACTTAAAGAAAAGTTGCCAAAGCCCATAAATGACGAGAATGTGTATTTCCATCAAGCCGATATATCTGACACTATCATGAACAATTCATATTTAAATTAAACAATTAGGGATGCCAAAGTTTTGGCCATGGCAGATCATGACACCTACAACTTATGGAACTCAAATTTTGCTAGGACCATTTTCCCTAAAACCATATATTTTCCTGAATTTTTGGCATGGTGTTCCCAACATTACTTCCCAAGTAAAAGAGCAATTATGTCTTCATACATGTCTGAAACCTTACATTTCATTGTCCCAAATACCTTACAGACGATGTTTTGCATTCCTTAGTTCTTATCCCTTCATCCATTCAATGAAAAATCCCTCTCCACTGCTTTGCAAAACATGCATCCTTTTGACCAACACTAGTTTCTATCTAAACATATTGAACCAGGTATGGATGTCCCTACTATCCCACATCCATATAACACAATAGTTTTTTCTAAAAATTCTAGAAATTCCATTTCAATCATATGCACTATTATAGGTCAACAAGATGACAACACAGTAGATGAGGCCATTCTAGGGATTCTACTTAGTTTAACTATAGACCATGGATGTGCCCCCCCGAAGATTGATGTATGTAGTTACCTAGAAGAGATTATTAATGATAAATTAGAGGAGTTACCAACAATATAATGGTTTAGGTATCCATCCTTTCTATTTTATATGTTTCTCTACGAGAACCATGGAAGCTTCAAGCACTTAGACCTTAAAAATAGAAGATGAAAGTGGTCTGCAAACCCTAGTTTTTGAATGGAATGAGTTGGTACAGAGAAGATAAAATAATTCAAACTTTGTTGAGTTCACAAATAAAGTCATGAGTGTCACATATAGTTTTATATTTCGAATTTCACCCCCTATGATGTTGCTAGAGAATTAGAAACACCTGTAGTTCACTCCAGATGTGAAAGTGGGATATTGGTTCTTGTTTGAAGATCACACAGTAATAAGAATATATGCGTTTAAAGAAGAACCATACAAGTTTCCAGTATCCCTCACTTAGGGGATTTTTGCAATGGAATATGTAAGGAAAATGATTATATCAGATCATATGCATTTTGGGCACTTTAGGCAACATAGAACATTCCTACTGCCTAAAGAAATAGGACCTCTTCAAGTCAGAGGCATGAATGCACTGCAGTATGTGGGAGGCTATTTGAATTTATTAAACTTGGGAAATGTAGAAAGAGAAACCTATGATCCTCATGAGGTGATATCAAACTAGAGGATAGAAAATAAAATCTCTTCCTACATGTGTAATCAAAGACCCATTTGGGAAAATACTTCAAATATAGAGACTTGTGAGGAAGTTCAAGAGGTGTTAAAGAGCATAGAAGAGAAATTTGTTGCAGAACAACTGGAAGGCTACAAAATGGGAGTAGAAGAGATTAAAGCAGAAATGGATATTGATGATCCTCAATCGAGCCCATAGCCTAAGAGGGCTAGGGAAGAAGCTCAGGAATAAATCCAAGCAATAGTGGGAGGAGAAGGATCTGATGGGATCCAAGGGGAGCTAGAACAATTAATTACATCATCATCAACTAGCATAGGAGGGACACATATAAGGTATACATATTATCCTTCCCAGGAATTCATAATTCCACAAGGATTGCAAGCCTCACCTTCGAGAGGTCTTGTACCTATCAAGACAAATTTGTAGGAAGGATACAGAAACATTAGAGAAAAGGGCATGAGGATAATTAACGACATTAGGAAATAGATTCATGTAGCTAAAAAGAGACTTATTACAATAGATGACCACCAGTAGGACACTTTCAGGTTTTCTATAATTGAACCAAAGGTACCCAAGCCCTCAAATTCGAGTGATTGGAGAGCTGAGAAACACATAGTGGATTTTAAAGAGTTTGGAAAACTAGATAAAATTGATTTCAATAAGAAATATAGTGATATGATATGCACATAAGTTGTGAAATCAGTAAAGGAAGATAGAAGGCTAAGAGTAGAATTAGAAAAATTTGAACATTTTTGGAAGGCTAAGAAATGGACTACTCGAGCCAAACAAGTAACCATTAATGTATTGGAGCAAAATATCATAGCACGGGGAGATAAATATACTGATGGAACTCAAATAAAATCATTGATTGAGAAGAAGGAAAATGAAATATAACGCTTAAAGAAGAAGCTGAAAATGCCTACCACAGATTCAGTTGAAACAGAAGAATTGAAGCAAGTACAAGCTAAAAAGAAAAAATATATGCTAGTATGATGGAGTATCAAAAGTTAGTAGAAGAGAGGAGGTATGAAATTGATTAACTTCAGTGGAAGATAACTTCCTTGAAATTACAAAATACAAAGCTATTAGCTGAAGGGACTCCTTAAGCAGAAGCACCTACATTGCTAGTAGGGAATCAACCAGATCCAGGAATAGCAATGGTAGAGAAGCAGCCTGAGAAACCAACTACTGGCCCTAAGAAAATTGATATTTATTTAATGGAAGAATATAATATAGTTCAAAATTCGAATACACAACCAATACTAGAAGAGGATGATAAAGATAAAAAGATCCAAGAGATGGAAACATAGATAAATCAGAAAAATGAAAGAATCTTGGAATTGGAAGGCCAAGTTAGCAAGCAAGAGGATGATATAACTAATTTAGATACTGATAATACTAAGCTGAAAAGTCAATTCACAAAATTGTAATTAGATATTGAATGGGAACAACTTTTAAGGAGATCTAATCAGACATTGTGAGATAAGATAGCTTAATGGTTTATAAAAAAGCACGATTACTTTGAAGTTATATATGATGAGTTGGACATGGCCACATCATCCCAAAAGGAAGCTAAATATGTTGGAAAAAAATTAGGAGCAATTCCCAATCAAGCATGCAAAGTAATTCATTATATTAATAGCATAACCAAGAAGAAACTGGATGATCTTGGAATTGATAATAAAACTGAGATTATAAAGATAGTTAGGTTGATGACCATGAAGCAAACCTATCTAATGAGAATGAAAGATAACATTAAGCAATAGATAGAGGATATTAGTGCCTTCAAAGGAATATTCAAAGAAGTGTTGAACCTTGGATCGCCTTGCCCTTGGGATGGTAATAGAGATGTTTATCCCAAAGACTCTTACAAAGAGCAACTGACTCTGAAAATAGATGAGATAACTAAAGAATCCATAGAATGGGAGCTCATTGGAGACGAAGCAGTTGACAAGCTCAAGGGTGGTTTTGAAATTTAGATTGAACTAAAGAATATTGCCAAGAATTTAGGGCCAATTTCATATGAGAAAGCTACAAATGTAGAGATATCACTTGAAGCCTTAAAATCACATAGATTTCCTATTGGGAAAGAATTTAAATCAATGGTTTAGTATCATAAGTTGGTTTTACCACCTAAATTGCCACCAGCAGGGCAAGAAATAGGCTAGTCATCAAGCCAATAATCATGATATCCCTCAGTACAAATTCCAATTGAATTTGCAAATAAGCCTACTCCCCTTTCTTTCATGCCACATGTAGGGTAGACAAATATACAAATGATACATCAAATGAGCCAAGTAGGTATACCTCAAGTGGTCCAGGCAGGATCTCAACCAACAGGTCATCCAACTAGTCAGCAAATTGTTTATATGAGAGGGAATACTACATCATCATGAGGAAAAAAGAAGACCTTGAATAAGAGAATTTAAAAGTCAAAAGGTTGTTAAGTCATAAGTGAAAATTAAAATGAAAAGGACAGAGCTAAAATATAGTTACAAAGTTATTAGAGCAAACATAATTCAGTTATAATGTAAAAGGTTATAAAAGCATCATCAAACTCACTATAAAAGGCTAGAATTTTTTTATAGGTCCTCTAGGGGGTTGTTGAGTTGATGAACACTGTAGAGAATAAGATTGTAGAGAATTTGTAGAGACGTTTGCCTTTGTAGATTGTATTTCTCTATGTTTGTACATATCTTCTCAGTCCATGTAACTGTCTCATTGATATAATTCCAATATTTGAGCAGCATATTTGACCATGTATGTGTTGTAAAGGCTTGTATTGTTGAGTTTGAAGATTTTATTTGAGATTTTATGTTTCCATAAGCTCTGGTCCATTTACAGAATATGTATGCATATTGTTTGTACCTTAAATGTTCATTCACTATGTTTTACGTACATGTTATTTCACCAACTAAATTAATATAGATTTTTGAGATGCTATACATTTTGTCTTAGCTGTTGACTTCTTCGTTGAAGCTTAGTACACTATTATGTCATTGAATGTCAAAGAATTTCCCTGTAGTCACCTATGATGTTCTAAATTGTTTTCCATCTGGTAAATTCACCCTCACTTATATTCAAAGAACTTTTATTCTCTGTGAAATTCCTCCGGAATGGTGTTGTTTGTATCCATTCGGTTCATGTTGTTCCATTCATAAATGAATTCAAGAAAAGTTAAATTCATAGTTTAAATCCTTCAAGATCCAGCTCGAAGATCTATAAAAGTTGAGCCCTGGTGTTGTATTGCTTTCAACCTAGTATGCCTTGGGGAACTAATAGTTCCATTACATATTCTACCATTGCGTGGATGCAGTTAGAGTTTGGTACAACATTTATATAGTCTGTTTCAAATAAACCTTCTACCACTTGAGTGTTTATGCCTTAAATGGTCCAAGTCGTTAATGCAAAGGAAACGATCCGATCCGAATGTGTCAGATAACCTTACACAAAAGTCACCCTAGTCCTCATGACTCATTTGGTGTGACTATTTCAGATGGATATGAGCCCACCATTGGCTACAAATGATATTTTTACTCCTTCAACAGGAGAATTCATGTAATGTCCCCATTCAAATAATTGCATAGCAGGACAATCCCATCAATCCTATCAGTTCCCTAGGTTGAATGGGTACATTTGGAATTATAATAAGGGAGAAAATGAATAATGTTTATACATTATAATAGTTCAAGTATTTAATAAAGAGGTTGAATAAATAAATTCAAAAGAAAATCTAGGTGGCAAATGGTTTTTAAGACATATGGAGGATGTGGGATCCACATTAGCTTGATTTCTCACTGCCACATGGCATATCTCTCTTGCCATTTTGAATCCATGAGAAGGAAAACATTATTGGGTGATTTGGTAAGTCATACACATGGCATTGAGTATCTTAGGTCAAATTGGGATGGAATGGTAACCTCCATGGAAGAGGAAGAGTCAAATTGGAAGCTTGTGGACACTTGGGCTAGATTCCCTATCCCCTATGACAACAATGATGAAGCATCTATGACATCTATGACAAATTTCAGATCTAACTTTTGAAATATGAGAATTATGACATGTCAGCCCCAAAAATAGGCTCCAAGAAGGTTCTCATGGGAGTTGGAGAAGCCAAAGAGGTCCCTACTCGAATTGGGAGAAGATGGAAGGATGTGAACTAGGGAGACAAGTGGCAAATGTAGAATATTTCCTAAGTGGAAATATCTAGAAGATAATGGGAGGAATTCTAACCATAGGAGACTAATGTTGGTTATAAAATGCAGAAATCAAGCATGAGAATAGCTTTTCATGATTTGAGAAAAATTGCATTTGTGAAGCGAGAGCTAGTGGATGACTAGTTTCTTGCCTTAGCCAATTTCGAGGGTGAAAGATTCCCATCCAAGTTGGTGTTTGGAGAGGCCACTCAGGTATTTCATGGATATTTAATGGAGTTTTTATTTGCAGGTGTAATCTATAGGGAAGCTCGTGTTTTTTTTTAGTGCAACACTTTCCCTGAACCATTTCCAGTTTTGATGGCATATTCTTGCTCCTTGAGGGATGTTATAGGTTAAGCTTGCACCTCTCCGTCCGTGATCACCTTGATCTGTTGATCACACAAAAGTACAACTTGGATGGAGGAGCATGTTGACCTTGGATGATACTTTGACTCACTCCATTTCTTGACATTACTGGAAAAACCCAAAAAATATCATTCTGAGATATGAGTGCTACTCTACTCAAAGAGACTAGCGCCCATACACTACTCCAGTGTATCATCGTAGCGCCCATATCCTAATATACGCTACTCCTTCTCAGCATAGTAGCGCTCAACATTTTAAACTCGATGAGCGCTAGTTGATAAGCACTAAAGTAGCGCCCTATACGCTACTTCACTGAACAAGAGTCATGTACATCTTAAAAGATGATTAAAAAATAAATTAATTTCTCAAGGAGGATTAGGTGCTGGTAGTTTCCCAACTTCCCCAACTTCCTCCATAACCATACATCGACCTAAACTACTTCTCCAATCTTATAAATACAAAGAAGATTAAAGGAGAAGGGTTAGCTAGAGATAGTGAGATGGATTAATGGAGAAACTTTGAGACATAGAGAGAAGCTTGCATTGGAGGAGTTGATACTGAAGATATCCAAGCTAGAGAAGAGCAAGAGCCCAGAATCAAGTTGCAAGCGCCTACTACATTATCAGGTATACTTGTACATTGATTTACTTTTGACAAATAAAGGTTGAAGTGTCTTTCTTTTTCCAACTTAAATGTGTTCTGAAATAACATCTTAATTTGGATCTGTTTTGGTCAATATTGAATGTTAAACATTGTTTCTGTTTCTTTCAAGCTTTATATATTGCCCAAAGTGCTTTGAGAAAGGTATTGTTATTGCAGGTTTACTGGAAGGAAGGTGGATTTGGAGGTTGAACACAAGATCAAGTAAAGGCTAGGATCAAACTTCGATTGAAAGGTGTGTTCTCAAGATCCACACCTTATTTCTTTTCGTAAATATCTCTGTAGTATCATCAATACACTTACCTGTCACCCCAACCAAGTTGATAGCATTAGTTTCCTTACTATAGGGTAGATTTGCCCGACAATAGACTGGCGACTTTGCTGGGGATAGTTGAGTTTGGCTCTAGGAAACCTTGTTCTTGTTTGTCTTCCCAAATTGTTTTGACTTCTTTGATGTGTTGAGAAACTCTATAGGTATCCCTTGCCTATTTCTTTTCTACTTCCATTAGTTTTTGGTACCTTTTAAAGTCTGTTTTTTAAGCTTTTGAGATATGAGCGCTACTCTGCTATATATACAGTAGCGCCCATACGCTATTGTGCTCTATATATAGTAGCGACCATTCGCTACTGTGCTATATATATAGTAGCGCCCATCTCTGTAGGGGTGCGAGTTTCCCTATTGCACAGTAGGGTACGTTTCCTGAAGCTGTTCTTTAACAGTTTGCTTGAGTTTTTAGCCTTTCTTGTGGTTTGCTGACTTTGCTTTTGGGTCTCCATGACTGGTGTATGAGGATTTTAACTGTTGTTTAAGTCATAGAACCTTTTCTTGAAGTCTTTTTCCATCTTTTGAATCGCTTGTTGACCTTTGGAACATTTGGACTGTTTGTGACTTTTTGGAAGACTAGGTTGTGTTTGGTGTTGAGCACTTCCACTTTTTTAGACCCTGACTGCATGTTGCTAGTTTACAAACCTGCATACTCTTGTATCCGCTGTTTGTGGCAACGTTTGTCTGCTTTTTACTCATCCTATCCTTTGTTTTAGGGTTTGGTCCGTTTAGAGCTTATAGGGTGTCTTCCGATTTGGTTCATTTCCATTCTTCCTGAACTTATTGTCTTTTTCTGGTTGCAAGTGCATTTAAACAGATGTAGGCTAATTCATTTCTCAATTTCTTTGTGTTAGTAGGGCAGCTTGCTTGTCTACTTTTGCTTGGCATAGTGGTCTTGCTAGGGTTAGATACTTTAGGTCAGTCCTTTTGTGTTTTTCTCCTTTGTTTTCTCCCACTTTGTTTCCAAGTTTAGAGGGTTTTTCTTTGCAAAAAACCTGTAGATCAAGTCTTTTTTGAGCTAATGTCTCGACAGTTATAAGATTAAGAATATTTTTAGCCATAATTACACACATTGCACACAAGTTTTATTTTACTTCCCATTTTTCATAGTTCTTTTTCGTTTATAGAAAAAGCAAAAAAAAATTGGTAGTTTAAGTTTAATAAGACTTATTTTTCTTGTTACAAGATAGCATAGGATATTTTGTACAATTTCAAAAAAGAAAACAATTTTTTTTTAAGTAGGTTTACTCAAATTTTCAGTTTTGGAAAGAAGTAAATGAAAAAATGAAAAGAGCTTTGTTGTAGAAAGTTTTGATTTTATTGGACTTTTGTTTCCTTGTTGCAACCACGCCACACACAAGCACTACCCTTTTTGAGTAATAACAGCCCTAAAAATATTTTAATAAAATAAATTAGAAACATTTTTTCTTTTTAGGGATACACTACACCAACTAGTTTTGGTTAGGATCTTGAGTTTAAGTCACCTTAAACCACTCAAGATCACACATTATGCAAAAATCGTAGTAAGACTATCACAGGTAAACCCACCTCACTCAAAACTTGCCTGGGATCTATGCAGTAGGTCATTGCGAGATCAGATTGTTGGGAATACTCCTCCTACTTTCTGTTCGAGCATACGCCAAGATCGGATTGCGTATTGGGGACTCTTTCAAGTTTCGGGCTTAGCTACCCTGCCCACGCTTTCTGATTCGACTGGTGACTGTTCCCCCAGGAGTTTTCGGTGTTGTGGTATCCTTAGTATATGACTCTAGGTTCATACACAGGTGACAGCAGAGGGTATATCTGTTGTACCTAAGACAGACGTGGGAGGAAATCCCTTGCAGGTCTTTAAGAGGGCGGTTGGGTGATTCCAGCGCTTGCACCCTTAGTCATTATATTGTGGACCCCGGGTAACTGTCTTTCTTCCTTCGTTGATCTGTTCTGGGCCCTCATCATCCCAGACTCTTCTCCAGAAGGCATCTTTGTTTGCTTGGTTTGTATACTTAGGACTTTTTAGTTGGCGTGCTGTTTGCCCCCTAGTTGTAGTGGCCACTAGGTTCTAGTCTGTTATTTTATATTTATAATCACGGAGAATCAAGAGCTTCGTAGATCGAGGAGGTTTCAAAACCTTCCACCCCTTAGGACAGAACCTTTACAGCTAGCTAGACGACAGCGGGTAAACCCTGGTATTTCTTCAGAAGCTACTCCTGAAATAGAATTTCCTGAAGAAATTCTTGCAACAGAAAACTTTGAAATAGAGGTTCCCGAGGAACCACTACCAGGTACCACAGATCAGCAACACTTTAGTACAATTGAGGTGGAATATCTTACATCTGCGGAGTATAGCACTCCTTTCAATCCTCCTTTGACTAATACTAGAATTCCGCTTCTGTCACCTGTTGGTTTCCAGCAGCCCCATTTCAGTGCAGATATTTCCTTGCTAGGACATCTGATGTCTAATCTAGGAGGTGAACAGGGAGTTCCCCAAACTCCCACTTTAGGTATGAACACTAACACAGTAAATCCTTCTTTTACTGCTACACCAAGTCAGGCACAAACCTTTGTGTCTACTCCATCTTTCAGTTTCAACACTGGTACATTAGGTATGCCTAGTTTGACAATGATGGCATCTATTCCTACACCTACTGTTGGACCTAGCAGTACGGCCAACTGTGCAACACCTCCTGCTTCTCAACCGTTATATCAGATACCTAGTACTTGGATTTCCACACCTGTTGTAGGACCAAGTGCTTCTGCAAACATGCTAGTCATGGGCACCATGACTGCACCGTCCACATCAGCTTCTACTAGTTTCAATACCTTTGCAGGACCAAACATGAATCAATGTAGTATGCCTGCAGGTAATGTCCCTTTTTCCTTATTCTCAGGGGGAGGGGGTAATATTTTTAACCAGCAATATGGTGGGGCTAATACCTAGCCACAGTGGATGAACCCACAGAGCACCAATCCACTTTCGTATGGGTGGGGAAATTTTAATAACCCTTTTGTACAATAATAGATGGCAGGGGGTAACCCCTACCAATAAGTAATCGGGGGCAACCCCTATCAACAGATGGTAGGTGGAAACTCCTATCAGCATATTGCCGAGGGAAACCCTTATCACCAGATGGCTGGGGGCAACCCCTACCAACAATTCATGGGTAAAACGATGAGTGGTTCCCCTTATCAAGTACCATCTTACCAGCCTCGTCTACCATTTCTGGCAACTTTAAATTTTCCAAATATTTCCAAACTAACGAACGATCCTGTGTGTCATAATGCTACATGGCCATCAGTTCCCACCAAGTTACCTTCAGACATTCCAAAGTTTGAAGGCAAAAAAGGTGAAGACCCTGGTGACCATGTCACTACTTTCCACTTATGGTGTTCCTCCAATTCATTAAACGAAGATTCCATCAGATTGAGATTGTTCCAAAGGACCTTAACCAGTGCTGCAGCCAAATGGTACATTGAGTTACCTACAGCAACATTCTCTAGTTTTGAGGATCTCGCAACCGTCTTTTTGAATCACTTCCAGCTTCCTGTTCGGTATGATGCCGGAATAGAACTTTTGTCTACTTTTAGACAAAATAAAGCCACTCACTTGTCTAACCACATTCAGGAGTGGCGAAGACGAAAGAGGGTCATTAAGGCCAACATACCTCCAGAGATCCTTCTTGAGTGGTATTTGAAATCACTCCTTCCTTATATTTCTAAGGAAGTAGCCACATCTGGAGTATCAAACGAGGAAGAAGCCATCTTACGAACTCAGCAGTTAGATCTCGTTTATGCACAATCTGGGTTATTGTACGAGATTATACCCGACGCACCGAGATTGAACACTGATCTGAGTAGACCCAAACCTGGACCACATGCTAACGGCATAGTGGGTTCAGTTGACTCTGTAGCTTTCGAAGCACTGACTAAATAGGTTCATGCCTTATCAGTCAAACAATTGACTGCAGATGTTTCTTCCGTCACAACCTCTCCTTCTACTTCTGAGCCTGTCAACCAGGTCCGAAACAATCAAAAGGGACCTCGGCAGCCCAATAACAAAAAGAAGGGCAAGAAAGGAGAGGGGAACCAACAAAAGCCCAAAAAAGACAATGCCGAAGAGGGTAACAAAGAAGAAAAGAAGGTTAAGTTCCCTTGTAAACTTTGCAAGCAGAACCACCTTACTCACCAATGCCCTCTGCTTGAAGAAGCCCAGAAGCTCTTAAGAGAAAAGAAGCCTGTCGTCCTGAAAGATCCATTTCCTAAAGGGCAGGGCTCAACTTCTGGCACCTCCAAAACTGGGGGCACTTCACATGCTACGGTTGATCAAACATTCATTAACATGGTTAATTCAGATGCACTTTTGCAAACTAGAGCCAAGAACTATACCCTGGAAGCACAGAAAAAGGATAAGGAGATTCCAGAATCCTCTACTCCACTCCACATACCTGTGGACCCAATGCCCAAGATTCTGAAAGTTGTCTTGAAGAGGGCATCACACAATCCCAACACACGGGCTGCTTCTAACTACAATGTGGTTGAAGATTTAGCCCAGACCCCTTGTGCCATGTCTACTCTAGAAGTCTTGCAAAGTTGTCCTTTACAACGGAATGCACTTCTGGCAGCTATTGGAAGTATGGAATCCTCTAATATGTCTACGCGATTTGATATGAATGATGTCAAATACCGGTTGCCCTATCACGTTTCCCTTCAGATTGAAGTCGTTCATGGTCCAATGACCATCAGACGAGCTATTGTAGATGAGGGCGCGTCGACTTGCGTAATGTCAATTTTCTATTGGAAAGCTCTAGGTTCTCCTGAGTTAGCCCCTTCCAACACACTGCTTACCGCATTTGATGGTAGAACTTTCCGTCCACATGGAGTTTTGCCATTATTTGATGTCACTTTGGCCGGTAAGATAGTTGCTGTTGAAGTAGAAGTTCTGGATGCTCCGCTTGATTACAATATGTTATTAGGCAGGAGTTGGACATATGCCATGCGAGCTATTGCATCGACAGTTTTTCGAGTTGTTATGTTCCCATTTGAAGGTAAGATCGTTACAGTCGATCAACTTTCTTTTACTCAGAGAAACAACCAGACTTCTTCGGAAACCACAGTTCCTTTGATTGATCAAACCACCCCGGTTGGCAAGAGTTTAGGAGCAGGACTTTACGGATCACTAATTGGCACTTTTGACCTACCCGCTCCTACTTTATTTGTTGGTACTGAGGGATGTTCATCGCCTGAAACTTCCATGGTTAGTTTAACAACTGATGCTGAGTTTCTCCCAACTAATAAAAACCCCTCCGTGCCCACCCCTGTTGTAGAAGTTACCCACTTGGATTCTTATGAAACTACAATAGAACATATGTTGACTCCATCAATGTCTGTTGAGTCAAATATAGATTGTGCTATTACTCAGGCACCGGACCCGATCCGCTCTCTTGATAGTTTAGATACTACTTTACCTTCTGAAGAGGAAATGTTAGAAGCCATGACCAATCCAGATCATCCTCGGGAACATATAGATCCTAGGTCCTTCTTGGTTCCTGTTCTTAACTTGATAGAGAGAGGTGAATTTTGTCCAACACCCGATGAATATACTAATTCCACTTCTTCACAAGTTGGTGTTGTTGAAGCGAATAGATTGCATACCTCGCTGGTGAACATTTTCACTGGGGTCAACGGAAACATTTTCTTTGAAATGGGCTGTTATCTCGATGAGATCATTCCATATACTAATCTTTTCCGTGATTTCCATAACACCTTTGCGTGACCTCACAAGGAGGATCCAGGCATTGACCCTACCTGAAGAAGTACTACGCCTAGGCTGAAATACTTTTTCTTGTAACATAGCTGTATATTTTTGTAAAGCTAGTTTTGTTATGCTCGTTAGTTAATCTTATGTGTGTTTCGTTTCGCGTACCAGATGTCAATCGAACATTTCTTAGGATTTGCTGATGGCGCTAGTCGCCACACTTGTCAGTTGGCTGCAGCAGCTTGGGTCATTTATTCACCCACTGGCCAACTTGTCTCTTTGGGGGGGGGGGTTTGTTTGGGTCCTACCATGAATAATGTGGCTGAATACAGTGCAGTTATAGAACTTCTTCGAGATGATCTCAGTCATGGCATTGCACATTTGGAGGTAACGCTTGACTCACAATTAATTGTATTTCAGTTAACAGGTGTCTATCAGATTAGATATCTGGGATTGCTACGTCAGTTTCTACGAGTTAGACTTTTGGAAAGACAATTTCATTCTATTAGATATGAACACATTCCAAGAAGTTTAAACACATTAGCTGATTCATTAGCAAACTATGTGTTAAACTGGAATTTGCATCATACATTGTCATAAACAACATTGCACACATTGCACACATACACATGTAAACAACTGATACTGTATATAGCTGATACTGTATCAAAAAATATGAGTTTTAAGTCACAAATCTATCAAGTCAAGTCATAAAAGTACAAAAACTGGGCATAGTAGCCTCAAAAATATATACATAGAATGTATTCCTCTCCTATGGAGAAGGAGGGACCTCATCATCATCTACCGCATTGTGATAGCATATGACTAGCCTAGCGATCCTCCGTAGCACCCTAAGCCATGCTGGGGGCACCCCAACAACATCTTCCTGCATATCAACAGGTATCTGATCCATACGGCATGCAGGAACTTCATGAGTCAATCGACTTATTTTTCTCTCCAAGGTCCCCAACATAGCATCTACTGTAGTAATATCAGCTGGCCTCACAAAGATGGTAGGATGTCCCTCAGGACAAACAGGCCCCAGATCTGCATATGACACTTGATTAGAACTTCAAAACTCATTCATAAAAATCAAATACTTGAAAAATTTTGAAAAAAATAAATAAACCTCAATATTTAAACATACCAATATCTCCCTAGGCTCCACTTGGAGGAAGCACCAGCTTTGGATCATGACGGAAATCCAATTCAGCATATGGAAACTGCTTGAAAGCGGGCACTTGCCTCTCCCACCACCCCCATAAATCATCAGTATGATAACAATAGTGACTTTCCCCACCACCCTGGCAAAGGAATATGTCACCCCAACGGCCTAGTCTGGGCTCACGGGGGTTAACCTAAGGTAGAGGCATCCGCAAACTGATAGCAGGCATCCTCTCAAAGAAGAAAGTACACAAAATGCTACCGTACCCAAAATTCTTCATTGTGCCAGATTTGCAACCTGTCAATTGAGATTTCATGTTTGCCAGTAAACTAGTACACCAATCATAGACATGACCGTGTAAGCATTGTACACCAATATGCATAGAGTGCCTGGAAGCTAAGTGTTGTGAAGCACTACCCGCTACTTGGTTGATCATGCTTACTATCACTTTTAAAGGGACACCGTCAATAGTTGAAATCAAGACTTGGCTTCCCGATTTCTTAGCTCCGGCAACACAATATGTATTTACATACTCTTGCACAGATCTTACACCCACACGAGAAGACCCTTTCAGATTGATTACATCTCCTCTCCTTGAGAGACCAGTAATAAAATATATGTCATCAACTGTAAGCTCCAATGTTTGCCCACGGATGACAAAAGTATTGGTATCCACATCCCAGTACTGAATAAGTCTTCGAAATAGTTTGTTTAAAGCCCTCATGTTTACGGTTCGATAAAACTTCAACAAACCGCATCTTCGGAGAGCGTGGAGGGTGGCCGGATCTTGCATGGCCAACCTAACCATGTCCTCATGCTCCCTCTCCCTCCATTGAAAGACCATCTTGCACAAAAAACCAAAATTTTTGAGTCTCGGCGCTTGTAGGTAGGTTTGCAAGAGTGTACACTACTGTGTATACTACACAGTCGCATATGGGTGCTACTCTGCTTCAACATAGTAGCGCCCATCGCGTTTATATGCTACTGTTATGGTTACACAGTAGCGCCCGCGTAGTAACACTTGTGAGCATCACGTTATAGGCTATTTTTTGCTCAAAAATTGAAAAATAAACCATGAAAATGCAAGTCAGTTAGATTTTAACTTACTTGGTAGAGGAAGATTGATGTTTTGATGTTTGGTTCGATCGCCACTGAGGTTTGAAATTTGCAAAAGGTTTCCCCAATCTTTGCCCTACAAAACAAAATTGAAAATTGATTTTTAAAATGAAATTATATATATAAATTGGATTTTGATTTTTACCCACAATTGTTAATTTTCTATAGTTTCAAAATTTTCAAAAAATCCCTAATTAATCAATTGAAACACACAGTATGGTACAACACTAATCCAAGTTCAATTTTCATTTAATTTTTCTCGGATTCGTCTCCTAAGTTTCAAAATTCTTGATGATAGACCTTGTCAACTAGCTCAATATTTCAAATTCACATATCATTCGAGATTTTTTGCCGCATCGACTAATCTTTTGTTGAAGACCTAGTTTTGGCAGAGTATGAAGCTATGCTCCTAGAAGTTGACCTTTAAGTCATTTAAAGGGCTTGTTTGGACTATTTAAACCTAAACAAGATTGTCGAGCAAGCTTGTCCTCTTCGAGCTCGTTAAAGTAATCGAAGGCTCATCCACTTAGGTATAGAATTACCCCTTTTCCGGGCCTAGGTGGATTAACTACGGAAAATGTATACTCTAGGTATACTCCTGTATGCGCTAGAAGAGTTCTCCTTTCATTGTTTTATACTTTTTCGGGGGAGGAGACTAACTACACGAAAAAGGACCTTTTGGAGCCTTTCTTTAGGGTTTTTAGGCTCTCTAAACATGAAAATACCAAGCGAGCATTCACCTACTCGGGCTCGATGTGAAATCCACGAGAGGGTAAGTAGAGGACTGTTTAAGTTTTTCAACTCTATAAACAAGAAAACACCGACGAGCATTAATCTGCTTGGGCTCGATATTAAAATCCACGAGCAGATATATGGAGTTATTGTTTAAGTTTTTTAGACTCCTTAAAATTGAAAACACCGACGAGGAAGAACAGATCTCGGCTCGATATTAAAATCCAGAGATCAGTAAATATAGAGTAATCTTCTATCTCTTCTTCGAACTCTATAAATAATGAAGAAGGTCCTGAGTCTTCCTCCCATGGGCTCGTTAAACTTTTTTACATGGTTGGATCTATTGAGTTTTCATTCTTTCTTGGACTCATTAAAACAACAAGAAGGGTATTCTTTTATCTAAAAAGAATAAGGAACGGGAAAGACATATCACATCTTCATTGTCAAAGGTTGTTCAGTCAGTTCTATCCTTGAACACAGCACCTACTTAAGTCTATCTTGTCGGTTGGGTATAGTTTTTGACCTCAGGGTGAACCTTTCCTCCGAGTTATTTACTCCCCCAGTTGGTTATTCTTCCAACCATATGGAGGGTCTGATAATGTCTCTTACATTTCAGACTTATTTACCCCATTATGTCAGAAACTGCCTGAGTCACTTTGTGTCATGCTCAATGTTCAAGGATATACCCTGTGTCGGCCATTCTGTAGTTTACCTTGACCTCATGTGTCGGCCTTCCTAGTGTCAGTCTTGTCACATATTATTCCATATCAGCTCTTACCAGTTGAGTGTTCCTCGAGTTGGATGATGGAGGATGCCTTAAGGCCTCCCTTCCAACGGACTTTTTCCCATCGACATCAACTCATTATTCTGGGAATGAAGTTTAGAGTTTCGGTTAGTACCTTGGAGATTGCAGTCACCAGTGGCAATTTTCCTCGCTGTTGAATGATGAGAATACATCAATGTCTTTTCTTCGACAGGATTCCCAAGTGTTCGACCTCAAGCCCATTTATTCACACTTGGTGGATCGTACTTGGTACCTTGGACCCCATCATCATTATCGGTGGAAGTCCTCGCATTTGTTAACGGTATACATCAATGACCGGTAATCAAACGATACCCCCCATGTTTGACTGTCAGCTCATCTATTCACATGGTTAGGGTTTGGACCTAGAGTTGCTTTGGATGAAGACCTTGGGATTTTGGGTGACATTACCTCATTTTGTTATCACCCAATTTGCGCAAGACTGAGCCTCACTTATATTCGGCTCTCCATGAGACATAGATCCAGTTTGTTGTTATGGCTATGATCTCTCAGTTTGACATGGATCCACGCTTGTATTTCAAGTGGCCATGCTTTATATACATCTCCTTGTTATGTATCGAAGATCATGTTGTATCACACTGCACATCTATATGATGTCAAAAATGTAATTGCTCGCTGACCTTGATCTTTGTTGCAGGTTTCTTGTGACTTGTTTTCTGCGGTTCTTTGCTCCTCCTCTGGCTTTGGATTATAATGTATTTCGGCCATCGTTTCCCTCTGACCTCACACATTAGGGGGCATCTGTTATAGGTTAAACTTGCACCTTTCCATCCGTGATCACCTTCAGTTGTTGATCACACAAAAGGACAACTTGGATGGAGGAGCATGTTGACCTTGGATGATACTTTGACTCACTCCATTTCCTGACATTACTGGAAAAACCCAAAAAATATCATTCTGAGATATGAGCGCTACTCTACTCAAAGAGACTAGCACCCATACGCTACTCCAGTGTATCATAGTAGCGCCCATATCCTAATATATGCTACTCCTTCTCAACATAGTAGCGCTCAACATTTTAAACTCGATGAGCGCTAGTTGATAAGCACTAAAGTAGCGCCCTATATGCTACTTCATTGAACAAGAGTCGCGTACATCTTAAAAGATGATTAAAAAATAAATTAATTTCTCGAGGAGGATTAGTTGCTGGTAGTTTCCCAACTTCCCCAACTTCCTCCATAACCATACATCGACCTGAACTACTTCTCCAATCTTATAAATACAAAGAAGATTAAAGGAGAAGGGTTAGCTAGAGATAGTGAGATGGATTAATGGAGAAACTTTGAGACATAGAGAGAAGCTTGCATTGGAGGAGTTGATGCTGAAGATATCCAAGCCAAAGAAGAGCAAGAGCCTAGAATCAAGTTGCAAGAGCCTGCTACATTATCAGGTATACTTGTACATTGATTTACTTTTGACAAATAAAGGTTGAATGTCTTTCTTTTTCCAACTTAAATGTGTTCTGAAATAACATCTTAATTTGGATCTGTTTTGGTCAATATTGAATGTTAAACATTGTTTTTGTTTCTTTCAATCTTTATATATTACCCAAAGTGCTTTGAGAAAGGTATTGTTATTGCAGGTTTACTGGAAGGAAGGTGGATTTGGAGGTTGAACACAAGATCAAGTAAATGCTAGGATCAAACTTCGATTGAAAGGTGTGTTCTCAAGATCCACAACTTATTTATTTTTGTAAATATATCTATAGTATCATCAATACACTTACCTGTCACCCCAACCAAGTTGATAGCATTAGTTTCCTTGTTATAGGGTAGATTTGCCCGACAACAAGGGAGGGCGTTTTTGGTGAGCTCTTGTACTATTTGGGAGAGATTATCATGATCCATTTATGATTGTAATAGGATTAATATACTCTTTTCTTCATAGTCAGACAGTTTTAGGTCGAAATACCAAGTGGTTGTATGTAAAAATGATGATTAATGAGCAAACCATGACCATTTCCCCACTACATTGATGTATGCCATTGTAATGTTGATGATTTCGAATGAAAGAATGTTTCTCTGATATATTTATGATGAATGGAAATCCATTGATGATTTTTACAAGTTTCATGTTCATCACTTAAGTATTTGAAGTCATTTTGCTCAATTTATTTGCATTTGGAAGAGATTTGGTGCCATTTCCCCAAGGGTCGAATTAGGGATTTTTTCTGTTGTTTGGGAGAAGGTTAGAAAATATTTAATAACTGATTAATGGTGCATATGAGACCTTATTAATGTCCCTCAGACATCCCCTACCTGTGTTTTTAATTTCGAATGGGTTTGGAGGCATTTGTAGAGCCATTTTTAGTACTTACCCTGGGGGGATTTGATCCCCAAATTGCTAGTTATGTTCCATACTTTGTCTAGAATCTTAAACAAGTTTGCAGATGTATTTGAAGGGTAATAAATCATCCCTGAAACTAATATTAAAGTATTAATATCATTCATACACCCTCACATAAGATTTGGGAGAATTTGGATCAATTTGGAGACCTAGACATCAAAACTAGTAAAAGGTCGAAATTGGGGAAAAAGTGAAAAATTGGGCATTTTAATAAAATTTTTAAAAACGGACATTACAATTAATCTAATGCAATTTTGATTCTAAAACATTAAACTAAGTTATCTTTTAAATAACAATAAGAAAAACCTAGATATAAGCTAATCTAAACAGGAAAACCTAATTAGATAAAAATCCTCCTGCTTTATCTCTTATTAACTGAATGTAGTGAATTAATTGAGAAAAAATATTTTAAAAATCACAGAAAAATTACTAACTTAATTGGGATAAAAACATTATCAAGATAACATCAGTTTATAAAATTTAGATCCAACAAAAGTTAATAAAAAAAAGAAATCAATTTGATTCTACACTAGTGTAATCATTCTAGAATATTAATTAATAACAAAGGAATTTGTTATCAACAGAAATATTGAACAAATTCCATGTACTCTGTCCACAACAATCTAATTTATTGATGAATAAATCCATTAGATTCAAATATAACCTTTGCAATTACATCCGTTCAAACCATAAAATAATATGTTAAAGGAATCGAGATTGAAATTAAAGGAAACACATAAAGATTAAGAAAACTCAAACTTCAACCATGCCAAGGTCCAAATGTATAACAGTCTCCATCTTGCATTAATAGGATTGCAAATAATTACATAACTTGCTCAAATGATATAGAAAGTTCGACAATGACTGGTACAAGGAAATTCCACCATAGGTTCGTCTAGGGTGTCTGCCCCCTCTCCCCTTTGATTGATTGAAGATAAATGAAACAAAAATGGATAAAAAAGCTCCACAAAATCATCAAAAGATTTCATAGACCTTAGGAACAACTAACTATTCTGAATAGGATTAGTAAGATAGTACTTCCATTTAGAGTAAACCTCCCACATTTTTGTTACATTAGGATAATTGGTGTTTTCCAGCTGGAGTTGAGCCTTACACAAATAGGATCTAACTTCCTTGCTCCTAAATTTTGAACAATTATCTAGGAAAATTTGCAAAGTGGATTTCAAATGTATAGGAGTTGAAATAAGTGATCTAAGGACAAACATATCAACTTGAGAAGTGCCTCGGATCACATCGACTGATTGATATGTTTGCTCGTCCACTTCAGCAATCCTCAACTTAATTGGAACCAACTCTGCCTACTCAATGAACACAAGCTTACCGAGAGTCTCCATGTAACTATTAGTCAACATCCATTGTCGCGCACAAATATTATGCCCTTTGTCAATCATATGAGAAAACTCATCGCATACAAGTTCCCAAGATTTAATAGATACCCGAGTTCTCATAAGCTTGAGTAGGTAATTTAAGTGAGGAACCAATTCAAGAGCACTCTTAAGATGGGGTTTCCATTCACAAAGATGCTCATAAGTTGAATGATCTTTCTTTCTTTAATAAATATGATCTCCTAGAAGGTCAAATGGATTCTTAAAGGAATTAAAATCATCGTATAACTCATTCAATCCCTGAAAAAATAATTTGTGTTTTCCTGAGATTTTCATTAGCAGTGAGAGCTTCATCTTTGCAAGTTTGGAAAAGGAATATGAAACATATTGAGTTTTAAATTTCTCCAATTGTTGTTTAATGTCTTCAAGTTGATTGGCCCGTTGAATCACCTCACTGTATGCAATGTTTTTCTGCTCTAAAACTTGTTGAAGTTTATCCTATAGGCTCTATAATTCTTCTTGGTGCTAAAATTTCAGGTCTTCAATTTGCTTGAGAAAACCTCTTGCAAGGAATACTTTTATGCTTTTAATGCAAAAAAATCATCCTTTTCTTCATCAATAATTTTATCTAAGGTGGAGACCGAATCATAGTTTTCTCTAGCAAAATCCCCCATGGAATCAACTATCTCAATGGATTCCCTTATTGGATCAGTGGTAACCGATTTCCATATGACTTGGTTTTCTATAGGTCCAATGATCATTTCACCTTCTCTGCTTCTTTTTGTACCTTTTCTAAGAAAAACATTTTTTTCTTATTGAAACAATAGTCTCCCAAAACAACTATAGCATCGTCCCCAATGTCAGATGAATCCTTAGCTATAGAAATCAACAATCCAACAGAACTAGCAATATGTATTGGTTGACTCATAGTGGTGGATGGTAGTTGAACAAGGGTTTGAGAAAATTCTGATGGATCTTGAACAATTGTGGTCATACGCAAGTTTCCTACTTGGGATTCGACAGGTTGGGAAGATGAAGAACCAACTTCACGTTGTGAGGGTATCGTAGGAACATTATCTTTAGCTGACTGAATATCCCGCTGAAGAGGTTGGGATTATTGAGAGGGTGGGGGATCTACTGAAGTATTCAATAAATTCTTGGTCATTGACTGAGTAAATGAGCTAGTAATTTGGGCAGTAATTCCTAGAGGATCAATGTGAGGTGGTGAGGAAGGAGGTGAATTATGAGTAGAATGAGTTGTAGGATTACCAATAGGAATAATTTACACTAAATTCTCCTTTGGAGAAGAGTGAATATTTGAACTAGTTAGAGCACCATTGGTAGTAGGTGTAGAGTCTAAAGGATATGACTGGATAGGATGTTGAATCAATTGAGTTGGAGGGAAAACTTCTGCTAGTTTTTCTTTCTCTAGGTCAATAACATTGATAGTAGACTGAGAAGGGGTAGATTTTGAAATTGTCTTTGGTTGATTCTCAGTTTTAACCGAAATAGTAGGAACTAAACTAGACATGGAAGTAACATAAATAATAGACTCAATACATCGAGGAAATTTACCTTGAAGGGTTTCTGTCTATTGGATTAAGGCATTCAAATTCTGAATAGGAGTGTGAGGTTGATTAACTAGCATTGGCTAATTTCCTTGATATTTATGCAATTGATTCTCTATTTCAGACTTTAGCTGAACTAAGATAACCACTATAGCCTTGTAAATTTCCTCCATTTCTTTTTTGCATCCTTTTCTTGTTGTTGAAATATCCTGCTCCTTTCTTCCACTACCTTTGTCTTCTGCTATTTTTGAGCTTCATGAATGAGAAAACTTTGATTGAGATCTATTACTCTTCTTAGCACTTCCCCAAAGCTTTATTCACCTTGATAGAGAGTGTCATCTATCTCTTTCTCATAGACATATGAATTTTTTAACTGTTCCTAAGTAAAATTATCAGCTATGAAACCTTTTGGATCATGAATCCTTTTAATTGAAAACCCTAATTTCAAGTCATCCATTCTTATTTCTAAAAGGTAAGCATGAGTAGAGTTTTTAAATATTAAATTCCCAACATATAAAATGAATTTTGGCCATTCTCTTCTCTTATGAGAATGGCATTGACTATGAAATCCATCTAAAACTGTTTGGTAGGATACCTTTGCAAGAACCAACCTATCAAGAACAAATCTTGGTAGCAAATGAACTGAATTGCTACCCCATATTCTGAGATAAGTATAGAATTCCCTAGCATACCAATCACCCATTTGTGCCACCAAGGAGATGGAATCCTCATAAATCCTCGGGGCATCCTTTCTAAAGATAATAAAATACATAGCACTGAGAAAATTATCACATATGTCATAAACATAGGGTTTATAATAATCTTCCCATAGAAATGAACAATAAATATGAATGGGTGGGTTTTTCCTAGTCCAATGCCAATTCATGGAGTGATAATAAAAATAGGCACACATGATATCTACTAGATATGGTGATAGGAAAAAATTAGGCTTCTTTGTGGTTGGAGCTTTCAATGCTTAAGCAATTACATCCCTGACAGTAATGGAGAAAATTCGTGCCCAGTTGAACACTTTTCATGTAGTAGCTACATGATGAGATAGAGAATTCCATTCCAGTTTTAAATATGCACAGTTGTCCACACCATTGAACCTGCACAACATGGCAGTGATAAAACTTATTTGGTTCTCTGAGTAGATAGATAAGGTACTTCTTCTTAGGTTTTAGTATGAAGCTTTCTAGGTCAACCGTCCAAGTCATAACAAGCATGTTTGCTTCAAATTTTTTCTCAAAATCCCTTATGAAATCCTGCGTCAGTAGCTGCTAAGGATGTTTTAGGGAATATATGTTAGCAAAAGAGTTTTTATTGAGGGTAACGTAGGGTGTCTGATACAAATATCTGAAAGTGCTTGTAGGAATATCTACATAGTCCATCATACATTTTACCAAATTGGTGAATGGCATGACAATGAGGTGTGTAGCAATGGAATGTAAGTGAGACTTGTTGATATTTTGGTACATTGGGGCTTCTTCGTTGAGTGCCAAGAATTCGTCATTATAAAAAATGCTATAAATCATTGCTCAGTCTAGGAACACAATATCAGAAATTCACTTATTTGTATCTGAATAAATTCCAAAGTTAGGGTCTTATAACTTTAATTCTTCGAATGCATCTTTCAAACTGGTCTTTTGGGCCACAACTGTTGAGATATTGTAACTTCTAAGAATATTATATTTGTACTTTATTATTCTGGAGATGTTTCATTCCTCCGTGAAGATCTTATTGTATATCTGGAGATGTTTATTCCTCCGTCGGAATGTGGTAACTTGGGTTATTAGACTTCCCTAGTGGGGGTCATCCCTGTATGTGTTATGTGGGTCAAAGGGTTATTAGACCACCATAGAGGGGTTGGCCCAGTCAGTTGTAATGGGGTGTTTAGACCAGTAATTAAGTTGGGGCCGACCTAGCTTGTGTAAAAGTCAGTCGGGGAACAAGTATAAGTAGAGGAGGATGTTCTCACTTAACTCATACACTTCCCTCACTTGAAATGTAGCGCACTTGTGAGAGAGAGGTATTCTATGGAGGAGGAGGAGATCATGTCTTTGGTTTGCATCTTTTTATATTTCTGGTCATCTATATTGAGGAAGCTTTGCTGGGTTTTCTACCCCATGAGGGTTTCCCAGGATAAATCTGTGTCTCTTGTGTTTATGCTGTGCTTGTTGTTTCTTCAGTGATCCTGTATATGCTATTATGGTGAAATGAAATGTAATGCTGATATTTTTTGTCTTATCATATTGAATCTTAACATGGTATCAGATCTAACCTGAAGGAAGGCAATGTATGGCACTTACGACACTTGCTGCACTTGCGACAATTTGAAAGTTAGGGTTTTGTATAGCAAAAACCAATCATCGTAGAAATTTCGCTATAAATACATTTTGGAGAAGGTTCAGGATCTGAAACCTTTACAGGTCATCGATAACATCCCCAGGTACCTTGTGTCCAAAGGAAACCCTCATATTCATTGTACTTTTTGAGTTATGATCAGTACAACTTAGGGTTTCTGCCTCTTCCAGATCTCAGTCAAAATCAGGTGACCTAGAAAAAAAGGCCATAAATTGGGCTAGGAAGCTCCAAATAAAATTTAGTAAAATGTGACAGGTAGTACACAGACTTGACTATCTCAAGAAAATGTTTCAGAGGCCGAAGTTGAACCAGTGACACATAGCACGCTGTACACGTTCGCTCTCCTGTTTTATCCCATAAACAGGTCACGTTGTGACTATTGGAATAACTCTCTCTCAGAAAATCCAATTGAGATCATACCTATTGGGATGGAAAGATGACAGGTCAGGATACCATAGAAAAAGTTTTCAAACTCTGTGGATCGAAAAGTTCGGAGTTACAGTAGAAACAATCAAGTACATATTTCTCTCAAAACAGAATTATTTTTGGAGCATCTTCATCCATGGCTTCCGGAATTTAGGGTTTTGGAGAAAGTTAGAATTTTTGGAATCAGAGTCCATGGATGAATGCTACTCAGGAAAATCAAAATTTAGAGACCAAGATCGAATTTTTTGGTTGGGTAGAAGACTAGGCTTGATTAAACCCCAGTTCAGGATTTTGATCAGAAAGATGGAAAATTAGGGCTTCAGCAAAAGTTGGAATTTTTGAAGTCTATGACCACAGCTGGAAGCTCCTAAGAAAAATAAGATTTTAGAGCCTTGGATCGAACCTTTTGATTGGGCAGAAGGGTGGGATTCATCAAACCCTAGTTCGGGATCTTGTCTAGAAGATCTAGAAGTTTCGAAGGCAATTTTGAGGGGTCAAATTTTGGAGATTTCAAAATTGAAGTATGCTAGTTTGGTCAGCTCAGCAAGACACATCCTTCCATCCATTCAGAAGTGTGAAAGTCAAAGATTGAATTTTTAGGGTTTCTCTAGAAAACCCTAATCAAGCTCCAGATCAAGCTTCAGGGGGATTTGAGGCTAAGGCCTTACATAAGAAGACTACAAGATGTCTCGACAGGTATGACTTAAGGAGGTTCAGGTATGTCTTGAAATCTGATTCCTGATTAAGTTCATAATATGTTTGTCTTCATATTATTTATTAGTACAATCTTAATTAATGTTAGAATCATCTTATCACCCTAGTAACAGTATGAATGCATGTGAATGATAGAAGACATTCATTGATTAGGGCTATATTATTGTACTAATGCACTGTGGTGTTGTATGAGGTTGATGTTGTCTGCTAACAAGATACCAGTACATCATGAAAAACAAATCAAGTTCCATGACCATGAAAACATGAAGATAAAGACTCATCCATAATCCTTGATCACATAGAAGTTCTACTTAAAAGGTATTTATGACTTTGTTCTATTATGCTTAACCTATGAGATATGCAGGTTCCAGCATAGGATCTCTAAATCATTAAAGAGAACAAAGAAGATATTGATTAGGTATGTTAGACATAACTAAGCAGGTATACTAATCCAGGTATGTTAGAATATTACGTTGTGTTAGGATCCCTTATATAAGTATACTTGGTATGATTAGATATGCTTATTCATAAAGTTAGTAATCAAGGGTTTGTGCATATTATGATTAACCAGAAGAGTCCTATGATCAAACAAGAATATGCATGAGTAAAAGAAGACTTCCCTGAAACCTTGAATACTAATGTTTATTATCTACGATCATGACTATACATATTCAAGATTATTTAGAATTATAATGTTTTGATAATATTGAGAATATACTAATGAATGTATGTTTGTGTATGAGATCATGAGGATGACACTAGTGCACACTTGAGCATGCACAGTGGTACAGAATGAATAGAAGTTCAAAAGACATATAGAAGATCAAGCGAGAGTGTTGATGCCTCAGGGGTGCAGGATAAGTGCGAGGTGCTGGAATGTGTCCAAGGCACACAACAAGGGATGAAAACCCAGCCAAAGGATTCAAAAGACCCTACGCAAGGGAAATTCTATCCTCGAGTTGTTTGGTGTGGCGATCACCCATGTATATTTGGCCTCCGCTGGCACTCTATGAGTAAAATATTTGATCTTTGAAAGATCATTTTTCCTATAACAGAAAACAGAATATAAAAGCTGACTAACGAACCTATCTTAATCTATCTAAGGAAAGAACCTATTCTAAGTCAGATCTGACCTAAAAGGAGAATTGATGTTGTGTAGATTAGAATCAAACTGTGACGAACAAGTAATAAGTTCCCTGAACAGAAATGTCTTCAGGTTCTTCACTTGTTGATTTAAACTTTTATCAAATAAGGAATTAAATGACAATTCTTCAAAATGTTTGAGCTTATTCAAATACCTGATCTGTAATCACTATGTTAATTGAAAACTTAACATTTGACTATACATATTTATTTGCATCGAATTGTTTGTAGAAATATAAAAGGAAAACATTCAATTAAAGAAATTTAATAGAACAGTTTCAAGCATAATCCAGACATACGGAGAAATCAATATGAGAGATCTTATGCATTAATGAATGCCGTGCAAAGGATTAAACACATAACCGGTGATGAATTTTAAACATGAACTCAGCAATTCCCAAATAAATTTGAAGAACAATAGGAGGTGAATTAAAAGATAACTTTCCTGAATAGAGAAGTCTTGTACAAAAATTACAATGACTCTGATAAACAGAGTATCTTCAGTCCAAACTCCCCCTGAATTGTAATTCCAAAATTCCCAACCCCTTCCTAAGAGAAAATTTCCTCCTTTTATACTAAATTTACATCAGAGTTCCAAAAGGAGAGATTCTACAAAATAGGGATTACAAAATCGGATCTAACCATCGATCCAAGAAATTTTGCTGTATTTAAGCTAAACAGATTTTCTGCCACCTTTCACAAAAGAAAGACTTGTTCTTTAATCTGATAAGGTTTCATGGCACCATAAAAAATTGATCACAGATTGTTCACTATCATCGACAGGTGGTGTAGCTTGCAGAGCATCCGCTGTAGGAAGTTCGAGGTCGGAGAACCCACTACCAAAGAAAAAGAAATCCATTAGAGGATTTACTTCAGGAAAGGTAGCCAACACGTCAGGTTCTTCATTGATTATAAAGTCTTGTATAATGTCAGTATCAGTATCAAGATAAGTTGATCCTTACAAAATTTCCTTCCTTTGCTTTTCGAGGTTGTGAATGTAAGTAGGCAAAGTTTCAAAGTCTTCTTCACTACTACCGCTGCTAAGATTCAGGAACACTTGCATCAAATGGTGGTGACAACATTTATTGGTATAAAAAGGGGTAGAGCTCTTCATTTTCAATATGAATGTTAGAAAATTCACCACCTGCATGAAAATTGCTCATTCTGAATGATTCTCGAATAAGAGGATGTAAGAAGAATGCCAAACATAGTGTTTCCTGTTTCACAAGGCAATGGATGAACTAGAATTTTCATGTTAATCGCTATTTAAAAGGCCAACAATCAGTCCGATGACAATCGGGCAGGGCGATCTGCAATGATTAAAGTTATCCAATCAATTCATTGTAATTACTACAATTGTAATGAAAAAAATTGAGATATGTGCCAGTCGGATCAAAGCCTGTGCGAAGTACGAGTTCAATTATTGCTTGGATGATCTTGAACTGCATTATGATCACATCGTTATAAGGCATCTCCTATCAATAATTATGACTAGTAATTGATAATGGAGATGAATGTTATGGTGACAAGCCCGATGTGCAAAACGGTCTCGACTAATAGTTCTAGTACACAGGCTATCAACTCTTCACACGTAACAAATCCGATCATTAAGAAGTAGAACAAAAGATGACAAGATGTCAAAGCTCAAGTCCAGACATAGCAAACTTAAGGCAGAGAGAAGGCGTCCATCCAACACGAAGAAACTGATAGACTTATAATAGCATTTGCTGTCATGGATTACAAAAGATGATAACTTGGCAGAACCAACTTTCAAAGGATAAAATGGAAGGTCTGACTTGACTGACTACCCAAAATCAACATGACCGCAAGATTATAACAGATGGACGGCTGAGATTAACCAAAGTGGAACGTGTAATTGGGCTCAAAAATTTCATGGAGTTCTTGTTCAAAGATCCCGCAAGCCAAAACCTAAAAGTACAGATTTGCGGGTTGCGGGTCTGCGGACGAAAATAAAAGGATTTCTGAAAGCCGAAAACCGACTGTGTGGGTGGCGGTCTTTGGAAACGTAAATCTGTGATGTAAAACAACCATCCCGAAAGTCGCATTCCGAAACTATGGTTTGCAGGTTTCGGGAGCACACACCAAATAAAAGGAAAATCACAATCCCAAAAGCCGAATGTCGCCATTGCGGAGTTCGGGTTTCGGGGTAATTATTTCTTAATATTATTAGAGAATGATCCCGCAACCCATAGCCATTGGGTTGCAGACTTTGGAGCCATCAAAATCAAAACATAAAACAATAGTCCCGCAACCCGCATTTGTCGGGTTGCGGGTTTCGGACTCTCCAAATGTCGGGTTTCGGAATGAAGATAACAATCAACAAAATACTCAAAATTTTGGCTCCTTTCAAACCAAAACACTTTGTAAGAAATGATCAAACCATCACAAACAAGCATATCAAAATCATGGGTGAATAATTTTAGGGGTAAAATCAAAATCTAAAATTTTCAAGATGACTCACCCAAACACCTATGCGTTTATTAAAATTGGGGGCTCCCATGATTGGCTAAGCATGGGATCTATTGTGGCCACAACAAATGGTGACTGGATGGGAAGAACCAGCTATCTCTGTAATCAAATCCAACTAAAGACAACATGTCAATCAATCAATTTCTTGAAACTCAATTCACAGAATATACTCAAAAGATAACAGTTAACAAGCAATGTACATGAAGATGGATAGACCTCAACAATGACCATTTTAAAGATAACACTCATTCGATAAGGAGATTTAGAGAGTAATTCCAAGTCTTTACCATGATGTAATCATTGAAAACCAGCTTGTGTTGAACCTAGGCACAATCTTAGAAATGCTCATGGATTACCTAATTACAGATCCCCTTGGTTTAATATGTATATTCAGTGATCCTCTATGGATTCCTTGTTAATATGTATATTCAGTGATCTTAATATGTATCTTTTATCTTTTTTTATTTCTTTTTTTTTATATATTTAAAAGATATAAAACTTTGTTAATACAAGACCACTGTACTGACTTGGTGATCAGATGAAACGGTTCCATTCACAGGCCTGATCCGAAAATTGGTCAAGCTAGCTCGATAACGAGACTCCTTGTCTTTTGGTTGTAAGGCCAAAAGAAATCATCATGGCTTGGTGACCATATAGTGATAATTCCAGTCCAAGATCAAACTCATGATCATAGCAGGGCTGGCTTGTGATAAGACCCCCTTGTTCTTGTATATAACAAAAATCTTATAAAAAGGAAACAATTTATTTTGGCATAAGCTACAAGGCATTAGCATGTCTTGGTGACCATATAGTAATAACGTTAGTCACTAGTTCTTTGCGGATCATGAATGGACTAACCTGTGATAGGATCTTCCACCTTCCAGCAGAACTGAAAGTCATCCTCCAAGTGTGGTGGCTTGATGTGAAGATGTCATTCCACTTTAAACACCTATGAACCTAATGGGTTGGCTTGATAACAAGACCACCCACCTTGTAACTTATAATTTTAAACAAATTTCATATTCAAAGTGATCGTAAAAGGACCCATGAGCAATCGGGACTGGTCAAGTTATTATGATATGCCGTTCAACCATGAAACACCAAATAGAGAACTGATGACCGTCCTCCGTACCACAATTACACAAATAAAGCATGGTGAAAGATAATGATCAAAGCGAAAAGTATCCAAAGGAACTACACTTATTTGACTGTTTATTCTTTAGAGCAAGTTATAATCAAAAGCCAAAAAGTAAGATTGGTGACGATGCTGAAGCTTCAGAAGCAATTGTTACTAAGAAAAGTGATCATAAGCCATTGCCACAAGTGTGAAGCCTTATTAATGAAAACCAAAACAAAACAAGGAAACCAATCAAAATGTCAAATGGAATAAAACAGATAACTGAAAAAAAAGCCACACCTATGTACGAGTGCATCAGATTGTTCAAACAAAATACTTTTTTAGAAGAAACACATTCACTAGGAATGTGTCTACAACTCCCTCTAGCGTTTGTAATCGAACAGTGCTGGGACCAATCTTTTCTGTAACACTAAAAGGTCCTAGCCAAAGGCATTGGAACTTGGTGTACTAGTTATTATCTTTACGTTGCTTATCCCACCTTAGAACCAGGTCACCAACAGAAAATTCCCTATCAGATGAAGATTTTCATCAAACCATCTCTTCACCATCTGCTGATGATGATACAACTTGTTCTTGGCTATTTCCTTGTCCTCCTCTAGATTCAAGAGGGTGTCAATTCTTTGCTGGAGGGGAGAAGAATCATCTTCTTGGATAGACTGGGCCAATTATAGCAAAGGAATGGTAAGATTAGTGGGGAGGATGGCTTCTTTTCCATAAACCAGATAGTATGGAGAATTTGCAATTGCTGCTTTTGGGGTAATTCGATCTGCCCATAATGCATTATACAACTGTGTGTGCCAATCTCTGTGATGAGAAGTTACAGTTTTCTTGAGAATGTTTATCAGGTTTTTGTTCGATGACTCAGCCAAACCATTACCTTGAGGATAATAATTGGTGGAAAACTTAAGCTTAATCCCCACCTCAAAGGAATATTCAGTTATATCGATTGAAGAGAAGTATGATGCATTATCAAAAACTAAGTACTCTGGAGCGCCAAAGCGTGTGACAATCTGGCTATCAAGGAAAGAGATTACTTGGGCAGCGTTACATTGTTTAAGAGGAGTTGCCTCCACCCATCTAGTGAAATAGCCTGTGACTATTAGGATATACTTGTGTTGGAGGGATGAGGGAGGGTTTATAGGCCCAACAAAATCCAGTCCCCACTGTTGGAATGGAAACTAAATTGTAACCGGTTGTAAAGGAAATGCAGGTTTCCTAAACTTCCCAGTGCATTTTTGGCACGGCTCACACTTCCTGACATAAGCATAAGCATCTTTAAATAATGTGGGCCAATAACATCTGGCCTTAAGAATATTTTGTGCTGTAGTCTCTCCCAAAAAATGGCCCCCAGCAGTACCTGGATGAAATTGAAACAAAATGTCATCAGTTTCATGTTTTTCCAAGCATCTAAGAAATATTCCATCATAATTTTTTCTAAAAAGAACATGATCGATGAATTGATAAGGAGCAGATTTCAGTCTTAAATCTCTCCTTTTCTTAAAATCAAGGGTTTCGGGAGCAAACCTATGGTTCAGGAAAAATATGATATCGTTGTACCATTCCGATGTCAGGGCATCGATTACATTAACAACACCTGAAGGAATTTCTTCCTCATGATCCCATTCGGACTACTGCTGTGCGGGGGTCATTGGATTGCGCAGTAAGAAGACAAAGGCCTTAGCCTTTTACAATTTTAGTTGGTCTGATCTCAAGATCATATTCTTGTAGTGCGGTCATCCAATGGGCCCTCTTTCCCCCCAATTCCTTCTGGATTAGGACATTTCTGATAGCAGAATGTGGAACAATGACTTTAGTTTGAGACTTCAACAAGTAGGGTATGTAATGTTTGACGGATTTATAGACCGCATACGCTTGCTTATCAATCTGTGAGTATTTAAGCTCTGCACCTTTGAATGTTGAGCTCATAAAAAAAATTGAGATTTTAGTATCATTGTCATGCTTTTGAGTTAAGACAGTTGCATAAGAAAAGTCACTGGCAAAAGTATAAAGAATGAAATCCTTATTAAAATATGAGGACATGAGAGAAGGAGCTTCTGCAATAGCCTTTCGAATTCAGACAAACGCTTCTCTTTGTTCCTGCGACCAAGCAAACTGCACATCTTTTTTGACCAAAAGTTGTAATGGTTTAACAATCTGGGCAAAATTTGGTACAAATCTACGTACAAAATTAATCTTACCTAAGAAAGATTGCATTGCTTTTCTCGATCCTGGTAAACCAATCTTTGAAATAGCCTCTGTACGCTCAGGATCGATAATCATACCTTATTTCCAAACAATGAAGCCCAACAGCTTTCCTTCTGTTACTGCAAAAATAGATTTCTTCAGGTTGAGAGAAATACCAAATTTTCTGCAGCGATCAAAAACTTGTTTCAAAGCAAACACATGTTCATGTCGTCTTTTAGAGTAAATGCTGATATCGTCAAGGTAAACTACAATAGAATTATGCATTAACCCTCGAAAATCTATATCCATAGCTCTCTGAAAAGTATCTCCTGCATTGATCAGCCCGAAAGGCATTCGTCTATAGGAAAAAGTGCCCCATGGGGTCCTAAAAGCTGTTTTCAATTGATCGTCCGGGGAAACCATAACTTGGTTATACCCCGAAAAACCATCTAAGAGGGAAAACATCTCTGACCCAGCTACCTTTTGAAGAATCTGCTTCATTGGTGGAATAGGATAGTTGTCTTTCTCAGAAGCCCGATTTAGGTTCCTGAAATCGACACACAGTCGAATTTCACCACTTTTCTTATGGACAGGTACTAAATTGGCATTCCATTGAGTATGCCTGACCAGAAAGATAATTCGAGTAGTGAGCAGCTTCTCCAGCTCCTTTTTTAAGGAAGGCTCCAAACTGGGGTGCATCTTCCGCAGCTTTTATTGAAATGGCTTCACCTCTGGTTTCATGGGTATATTATGAAACATGATGCTAGTGTCAAACGTTTTCAACTTGTCATACGTCTAGGCGAAAACATCCTTATAATGTTTACACAATGCAATGATGGCTCTGCCTTCTTCAGGGGTACAATCAACTCCCAAATTGATGAAGCGAGGTTCCTATTTGTTAAGATTTAATATGCTAAGACAGAAAATAGCAGCATTACATTCCATTTCACAATAATAGCATATACAGGATCACTGAAGAAACAACAAGCACAGCATAAACACAAGAGACAGAGATTTATCCTGGGAAACCCTCATGGGGTAGAAAACCCAGCAAAGCTTCCTCAATATAGATGACCAGCAATATACAAAGATGAAACCCTAAGACATGATCTCGTCCTCCACAATAGCAGACCTCTCCTCCACAAGTGTGCTATCCTCAAGTGAGTGAGTGTATCAAATGAGGAACACACCTCCTCTATTTATACACTACTCTGATATGTATTTTACACAAGTACATGTAGGCTCGTATTTAACCATTAGGTTAAATACCCCATTATAACTGACTGGGTCGACCCCCACATGGTGGGTCTAATAACCCTAGTTACCACACCCAATTCGGAGGAATAAACATATCCGGATTTATAGTATAATCACATCGGAGGTATGGAACATCTCCGGAATAAATAATATACAAATATAATATTCTTTGAAGTTACAATATTTCAACACTCCCCCTTAACGAGAAGGATATTATAATAGTATCTGCACGAGCAAGGAGTCATCAACATCATACATGATACATCTATAAATCATTGGAAGCTTTCTCAACATCATCAGTAACTCAAGCAGTTATTGGAACATCTTCAATACTGGAACATCAACATCTTCAGTACTGAGTCTTTATCTTCTGCAGCACTCGAACAGCTACAACAACATCAACATCTGGATCCTCACGATCATCAGTATCGTCATCACATGATCATCAGCATCGTCATCACACGATCATCAGCATCGCCATCACACGATCATCAGCATCGTCATCACCCGATCATCAGCATCGTCATCTCACGATCATCAGCATCGTCATCACACGATCATCAGCATCGTCATCTCACGATCATCAGCATCGTCATCACACGATCATCAGCATCGTCATCACACGATCATCAGCATCGTCATCACATGATCTTCAGCATCGTCATCAACACAGGTATCCATAACAATACAAGTATCCACATCATTAGTACAAGTATTCATGCCAATACAAGTATACATATCATCAATACAAGTATCCATACTGATACAAGTAATCATGTCATCAATACATGTATCCTACCGATACAAGTAACCACATCATCAATACAAGTATCCATACCGATACAAGTAACCACGTCATCAATACTAGTATCCTACCGATACAAGTAACCACATCATCAATACAAGTATCCTACCGATACAAGTAACCACATCATCAATACAAGTATCCATACCGATACAAGTAACCACATCATCAATACAAGTATCCATACCGATACAAGTAACCACATCATCAATACAAGTATCCATACTGATACAAGTAACCACATCATCAATACAAGTATCCATACCGATACAAGTAACCACATCATTATAAAAAAAATCACTTTCTCGGAGACCATTCATCTACGGATCAATTCAGGGACCAAAGTCCGGGGATGATACAATCCCCACTTCTCGGAGACCACACGTCTACGGATCAATTCAGGGATCGAAGTCCGGGGATGATACAATCCCCACTTCTCGGAGACCACACGTCTACGGATCAATTCAGGGACCGAAGTCCGGGGATGATACAATCCCCACTTCTCGGAGACCACACGTCTACGGATCAATTTAGGGACCGAAGTCCGGGGATGATACAATCCCCACTTCTCGGAGACCACACGTCTATGGATCAATTCAGGGACCGAAGTCCAGGGATGATACAATCCCCACTTCTCGGAGACCACACGTCTACGGATCAATTCAGGGACCGAAGTCCGGGGATGATACAATCCCCACTTCTCGGAGACCATACGTCTACGGATCAATTCGGGGACCAAAGTCCGGGGATGATACAATCCCCTGCCTGTTCATTCAGGACTTCATTATCGGAGACCCAGTCTATGGCTCTATTCTGGGACCTCAGTCCGGGGACGATGCAATCCCCTGCCTGTTCATTCAGGACTTCATTATCGGAGACCTCACGTCTATGGCTCTATTCTGGGACCTCAGTCCGGGGACGATGCAATCCCCTGCCTGTTCATTCAGGACTTCATTATCGGAGACCTCACGTCTACGGCTCTCTTTAGGACTGAAAGTCTAGGGATGATCCAATCCCCTCAACTGTCCACTAAGGACTTCATTCTCGGAGACCTCACGTCTACGGCTCTCTTTAGGACTGAAAGTCCAGGGATGATCCAATCCCCTCAACTGTCCACTAAGGACTTCATTCTCGGAGACCTCAAGTCTACGGATCTCTTTAGGACTGAAAGTCCAGGGATGATCCAATCCCCTCAACTGTCCACTAAGGACTTCATTCTCGAAGACCTCACGTCTACGGCTCTCTTTAGGACTGAAAGTCCAGGGATGATCCAATCCCCTCAACTGTCCACTAAGGACTTCATTCTCGGAGACCTCACGTCTACGGCTCTCTTTAGGACTAAAAGTCCAGGGATGATCCAATCCCCTCAACTGTCCACTAAGGACTTCATTTTCGGAGACCATACGTCTACGGATCAATTCAGGGACCGAAGTCCAGGGATGATACAATCCCTTTTCTTTCTCGGAGACACCTGTCTACGGCTCACTTTAGAACAAGTGTTCAAGGATGATACAATCCCCACATGTATTCTCATCAATACAAGTACAAGTATCCTCAACCATATGAGTACATTAATCAATACATGTGTCATCAAAAGTATGTATTCTTACCAATACATCTTATCATCAAAAGCATGTATTCTCACCAATACATCTATCATCAAAAGCATGTATTCTTACTAATACATATAACATCAAAAGCATGTATAAGTAAAACTAAGTATTCTAAGTATATGAGTCCTAAATATAAATATTTCTAAGTATCTAGGTGTAGAGAACAGGTTACCTCATCATCGACCTTGTTGTTCGATGAGACAATCTCATCATCAGTGACTATACTACTCCCCCTTTCGAGGAGGGTCCTTTTGAGCTACACCAATCTTGTCTCGAAAGTATTCAAATTTCACTCGAGACAGAGGCTTGGTTAGTATGTTGGTAACTTCTTCACTTGAGGTAGAGGTTTGGTTAGTACATCGGTAACCTGTTATAAATTCAAACTTTATAGTTCCTTTCTGTGTCATATCTTGTTATATCCCTATGTTCTTTGACTTATCATGGAACACTGGATTCTATGTCATCTTGATGCAACTCTATTTGTCACATAGGATCACAGTTGGTTCTATCTCTAAGTCAAACAATCCTGAAGCCAAACTTCTTCACAACTAGCAGAGCAAGCATCCATATATTCTGCTTGTGCTGAGAGCCACACTAGACTGCTTCCAACTAAACCACGAGATCATGGTTAATCCCAGACAATAACATCCTCTTGATGTGTTCTTCCTGTCTGATACACTTTCTTCCCAACCAGTATCTGATTAGCCATCTAAAGTCATGATCTCCAAGATAGCATAGATCAAAGTCTATCGTATCCTTTATGTACCTCATCACATGCTTTGTAACTATCGGGTGAACACATCTAGTTTCCACTAGATACTGACTCAAGGTGTTCACAACAAAGCATATATCTAACCTAGTATATGTTAGATACATCAATGACCCAATAATTTGACTGTACAGAGTTATATCCACTAACTCTGATGAGTCATCTCCTAACAGCTTCAAGTTGGAATCCATAAGAGTGGCCATTCCAACATATCAAGTCTTCTCAAGATTTCTCAGCATACTTTCTCTGGTTGAGAGAGATTCCTTCTGAGACTTTCCATACTTTTAGACCTAGAAAGTAATGCATCAATCTGAGATCTTTCAATTTCATTTCTACAGTCATCTATCTGTGCCATCTCTCATCAGATGGGTCTATTGATATGAGCCTCAACATCATTGGAATGGTGAGTTCCTTCTTGCATCCATGTCATATGTGTATAGAAGCCATATTCAACCTTATAGAAAAGGTTGAGATCCATATCACCCATGGTGATCATTAAGCTCATCAATTGATTGTCGATCCTGGGAACCATATCGAACCTGATTCACACTTCTTCTTTAATTACACCATTAAGAGAATGGTCTTATTTTAGCCACTTGGAGCAAACATCTCATCATGATTCTCTTCCTCTTTCTAAGAGAATCTTCTATCCATGAGCCTTCTATATTTTGTTTGATTTGTAAAATCTTCTTGTCGAACATCCATTGCTTGTTCAGTGTTCATCATTCATCATGATCTTTCCTACAAATCAAAATTAAGTACAGGATTAGTAATACTTCATAATCATCAAATCATATTGACATGGTAACCTATTATGCAACTAATTTGACCAATACTTTGGCACAACACTTTCCCATATCCTGTATGCATATAGTGGCTATCTAGATGCCTTCCATCTCTACCAGAACATACTATCGAGAGTGTGCACAGCTCTCGGCATGTCAGCAAAGAGGTTTCATTCTAGACAAGCAACAATGGAATATTTGTCCAACTTACCAAACATATGCACATTAGTTGTATACTGTTCAATGCTCTATGAATGTTTACACTCAGTATTATATATTCTAGGAATACAAATATGCATACAACATATTATAGGCAATATCATTACTATTTCAAATAACAACTCAAATACTTATCTTTTATGTTTGTGTGGCTGCCTCCCGCTTGATCTTCTGTATGTCTTTTGAACTTCTATTCATTCTGTACCACTGTGCATGCTCAAGAGTCATCCTCATGATCTCATACACAAACATACACTCATTAGTATATTCTAAATGCTATCAAAACATTATAGTACTAAATAATCTTGAAAATGTATATTCATGATTATAGTTAATAAACATTAGTATTCAAGATTTCAGGGAAGTCTTCTTTTACTCATGCATATCATCAATCAAGATAAAAGATATAATATGCATAATCCCTTGATTACTAACTTTATGCATAAGCATAACCAATCATTCCAAGTATACTTATATAAGGGATCCTAACACAAGGTAAGATTCATGGGAAACATACCTGGATTAGTATACCTACTTGGTTATGTACAACATACCTAAACAATCTCTTCAATGATTTAGAGATCCTGAGCTAGAACCTGCATGTCTCATAGGTTAAGCATAATATAACAAAGTCATACATACCTCGTAAGTAGAACAAAGATTATGTATGAGTCTTTGTCTTCATGTTTTCATGGTCATGGATCCTGATTTGTCTTTTGTGATGTACCTGTATCTTGTTAGCAGACAACATCAACCTCACACAACATCATAATGCATTAGTACAATCATAAGTGTCAACACCCTAACCAATGAATATCTTCTATCATGCATTCATAATTTTGTTAAGGTGATACAACAAATCTAAAATCAAGATTGTACTAACCGTAATAACATGAAGACAAACATACCATAAACTTAATCATGAACAAATATCAAAACATACCTCGATGAGTCATACCTGTCGAGATCGCTTGTAATCTCCTTATGTAAAGCCTTAGCCTCATCTCCCTCTGAAACAGGAACTCCTTCACTTATGAAGGTGACCAATCCATCTTCTTCTAGGATTAACCCTATCCACTTGATTTGCAAGAACTGGACCTGGAGCTGGATATGGGTTTGTCAGAGAAACCCCAAAAATTCAAACTTTGAATTTCAAACTTCCGAAAGGATAGAAATATGCGCCTTGATGAGATGATCAAACTGATATATTCAGAATTTGAAAATTGCAAAGTTTCACTCCTCAATTTTGCCTTTGAAACTTCCGGATTCACTGGATGTGACCCTGAACTGGGGTTTGATGAATCCCACTCTTTTTCCCAATCAAAATGTTTGATCCAAAGCTCTAAGCTTCTATTTTTCTGAGGAGCTTCCAGCCATGGTCACAGATTTCAAAAATTCCCATTTTTACAGAAGCCCTAATTTTCCACTTTTATGATCAAAGTCCCGAACTAGGGTTTGATCAAGCCCGGCCTTCTGCCCAACCAAAAAATCTGATCTTGGTCTCTAAATTTCTATTTTGATGAGTAGCATTCAGCCGTGGTCTCCGTTTACAAAAATTTCAACTTTCTTCAAAGCCCTAAATTCCGGAAGCCATGAATGAAGGTACTCAAAAATAATTCTGTTTTGACAGAAATATCTACCTGATTGTTTCTGGTGTAAATCCAAACTTTTCAATCCACAGGGTCTGAAAAAGTTTTCTGAGATAGCCTGTCCTGTTATCTTTCCATCCTGATAGGTCTGACCTCAATTGGATTCTCTGAGAGAGAGTTATGTCAAATGTCGCAACGTGACCTGTTTTGGGATAAAACAGAAGAGCAAACTTGTACGGCGTGCCACGTGTCACTTTTTGAACTTCGGCCTCTGAAAAAATTTCCTGAGGTATCTCGGCCTGTTATCTTTCCATCCTGAGAGGTCTTACCTCAATTGGAATCTCTGAGAGAGAGGTATTCCAAGTGTCGCAACATGACCTTTTTATGGGATAATACAGGAGGGAGAACTTGTACGGAGTGCCACGTGTCACTGGTTCCACTTCGGCCTTTGAAAATGTTTTCTGAGATAGTGCAGACTGTGTACTACCTTTCAATTTTTACGAAATTTCATTTGGAGCTTCCTAGCCCAAGATATGACCTTTTTCCCAAGGTCACCTGATTTTGACTCAGATCTGGAAGAGGCAGAAACCCTATATTGTACAGATCATAAATCACAAAGTAAAACGAATTAGAGGTTGTCATTTGGGCACAAGGTACCTGGAGATTTAGTCTTCGTCCTGTAACAATTTCAGATCCGAAAATTTCGCCAAAACGGATTTATAGCGAAAGTGCTACGATGACTGGTTTTTGCTATGTAAAACCCTAACCTTCAAATTGTCGTAAGTAAAGCAAGTGTCGTTAGTGCCATACCTTGTCTTCCTTCAGTTTAGCTCTGATACCATGTTAAGATTTAATATGCTAAGACAGAAAATAGCAGCATTACATTCCATTTCACAATAATAGCATATACAGGATCACTGAAGAAACAACAAGCACAGCATAAACACAAGAGACAGAGATTTATCCTGGGAAACCCTCATGGGGTAGAAAACCCAGCAAAGCTTCCTCAATATAGATGACCAGCAATATACAAAGATGAAACCCTAAGACATGATCTCCTCCTCCACAATAGCAGACCTCTCCTCCACAAGTGTGCTATCCTCAAGTGAGTGAGTGTATCAAATGAGGAACACACCTCCTCTATTTATACACTACTTTGATATGTATTTTACACAAGTACATGTAGGATCGTATTTAACCATTAGGTTAAATACCCCATTATAACTGACTGGGTCGACCCCCACATGGTGGGTCTAATAACCCTAGTTACCACACCCAATTCGGAGGAATAAACATCTCCGGATTTATAGTATAATCACATCGGAGGTATGGAACATCTCCGGAATAAATAATATACAAATATAATATTCTTTGAAGTTACAATATTTCAACACTATTCGGTGCCTAAGTTTACCTGCTCATAGTTTAATGATGAGCTCTGAGTTTTACAATTAGTTTGAGATTTGAACTTGTCCTGTAAATCGTAAAACTTTTCTAGATTGATAACAGACTTCAGGATGACGTTTGAGGAATTATTGAGAGACTTTTCATGTTCTGCTTTGTCGATGGCCATGTCTTGAAAAGTATCCTAAGCCATAAGAAAATTGAGTATCTGTCGGTCATTCCTGACTTGCTTGACTATAATTTTGGAGTCTCCATAGCATTCTATTGCTTGCACACCTAAATCAATGGCCTTTTTGAGTCCCTACACAAGAGCTTCATATTCCGCAACATTATTAATGCAATCAAATTCTAACCTCTAGGCAATCATGATTTTCATTCCTTTAGGATTGATAAGAACACAACCTACTCCAGCTCCCTCCTTGGACTTGGAGCCATCGAAAAACAAAGTCCATGAGACAGGGTCTAATCTAAAATTTGTATTCACATTATATACATTATGCACAATTTCACCAGAAAAAGGTACAGAAGTAACCTGAGTAATATGTGATTCGTTTTGGATGCTTTCTTCTAGTGAGGCATCAGCTGTAAATTCATCGAAAAAGGTATCAAATGTAAAGTGCTCTATACAAGAGGTGAGATAACCAGCAGGTTCACTTGAATCATTAAGATCAGTAACTGTCTGTTTCATAAAAGGTTCTCTACTGATCTTAATTTTATATGGTTGACCATTGTATGGCAACCATAAGTGGGACCAGTCGGTTGCAAAATAACCTTTAAGTTTCTCTGCCCATTCCCTGCTTAACCACATCCCATAGGCTTCTGGGATGTCAGCTATCACAATGTCAACTGTCTGATGGATCCTGGGATCAGTTGACAGCATGAGCATAACATTTTTCAATTTACCAACCACTCTGACTTTGGATCTGTCAAGTTGCACAATCTAGGTTGGATAGGATTCCCATGTTGCATTCAATTTCCTGCAAACAGACACGGGCATCACATTTGACGACGCTCCTGAATCTATCATGTAGTTGTGTACATTTCGGTTGAAAATATCAAAAGTAAGCAAGAAAGGGGGAGTTCTCTTACTTGCTGGTTTTTTATCATTAGTTTTAGTGATAGAGTCTAGATTATTATTCTGTGACTCTCTAGGCTATTTAACTATCATGTTTTTAGGTAAAGAGTCTCTCATAGCAGGAATCTTGAGCAGCTCAAATAGAGATATGTTTGCTTTGACTCTTTTTAGGTCTTCAACCGGGTTGTACTCCATTTGGGGGAGGACTGTATCCTTCTATGGGATAGTCTTGTTATTTGTGGGAACTAGGGAAGAAGATGATGATTCTTGAGGTGGCTATGGTCTTGACCTTGTATTATAGGTATGTTGTGTGTTAAACACTGCCTCAGGTGCTTCTTCTTCTTCACACATAGCGAGTTCTAAAAAGCAACCCACAACATCGACTTGTGTATCATCTTCTGCTTCTTCTTCAGGTAGTGGAGGATCTGGGGTAGTCTAATCGTTGGAAGTATCAGGGGTGACTTGGGATTCTGCTGCCAATGCTCTAAAAATAGAAAAGAGTTCATCGTTTGTGAGTGCATCTGCCGGATTTGGTGGTGGTGGATTTTGTGGAGGTTGGTAAGGTCTCCTAAATGGTGGCCTTACAAAACCTCTGTTCTGATTCTGATTATCGTTAGTGTTCTTATTCAAATCCACCATCTCATTTGACATCTTCTGAAGGAATTTCTTCATGTTAGTCAAATCAAATGAATCCTTGTTCTGAACTGTGGGTTTAGGGACATTCTCTATTTTCTTCCTGGAAGTGGAAGGTTTCACTTCTGAAGTTTCAGGGCTGTCTTCCAAACAAAATATGTCCTTCTCAACTTGAATTGCTTCATCAAATGCTTCCAGTAAAGTACCTTTCTATGCCCTTTTGACCCATATTGCAATAGGGGGAGGCAGACCCTTTTCAGAATAAGCCACCAACAATTCTTCAGCAGGAAGAAGATTGGCGTGAATTCTGTTTTTGAGATATGAAAACCTTTGGTTAAAGTATTTTACCCTTTCTTTTCCTTTGGCTTTCATGGAGGATAGTTCTAAGACAAGATCTTGTGGTGTTTTGTCATCCCCAAATTTCTGGGTAAAATGTTTCTCGAATTCATCCCAGGAAGTTATAGATTGAGCCGGTAAAGCAAAATACCAAGTGACCGCTCTACCCTCAAAAGTATATGGAAAAATTCTACATACTACATCCTCATATACCACACTTCTAAGCCTGATTGCTTGCATGAAAGTTTTTATGTGATCCAACACAGGTGTTTTATCATCAGGGTTGAATTTAGGCAGCCATTTCTCAGGATTCTTTGGTAATTTGTGTTGATCGCCTAATATGAAAACCATGCCTTGGTCAAGCCAAGGTCTGTTTTGACCTTCTCTAGCCATTGGAGGTTCTTGTTCTTCTTCTTTAGATGACGAACTAGAAGAATTCTCTTCGTCTGAGGAAGATGATGAGGATGATGTAGGGGATGGTGGTGGAACACTGGCTCCAAGATTTGGTTGACCTTGTGTCGCTGTGTGGGTGGTCTCATGGTTATAGTCAGGAGAATCTGGTTGATTAACTAGGTCTTGGTTTTTAGATTGGTGATCAGTTGTATGTTGATCCTATGCATTAAAACTATCAGTAGGTTGAATCGGTGGATCAAAGGTCCGTGAGGTGGGAACTTTCTGTTCTTCTCGATCGCTAGCCTGCAAAAAACCTTCTAAGTTCAAAGCTTCCAGACAATGTCTTTGTTGTTCTACTCTTAAAACCCTATCGGCGGATGTTTTCAATAACTGTTCTAACGAAATGGGTCCCCTTGTGGGCGACATGAAGATGACTTCTCCTCTGTTCTCCTGTCATACCACTGGTGTAACGGGTATAACTGTAGGTTGTGCAGACGTGACAGGGAGAATTGTAGTTTTTGTATTTGTTGGTTGTTCAGATGTTGAAGCCCTGGTCTGGCTTCAGGTTTGAACCGTTGAAGTACTTGCTGGAGGAGGTTTATTAGTAGTTTGCTTAGGCATGTTATACTAGTGGCCCTCCTTCTAGCGCCATTTTTTGATGCCTCGGGGGTGCAGGATAAGTGCGAGGTGCTGGAATAGGTCCAAGGCACACAACAGGGGATGAAAACCCAGCCAAAGGATTCAAAAGACCCTACGCAAGGGAAATTCTATCCTTGAGCTGTTTGGTGTGGTGATCACCCACGGATATTTGGCCTCCATTGAAACTCTATGAGTAAAAGATTTGATCTTTGAAAGATCAGTTTTCCTTTAACAGAAAACAGAATATAAAAGCTGACTAACGAAACTATCTTAATCTATCTAAGGAAAGAACCTATTCTAAGTCATATCTGACCTAAAAGGAGAATTGATGTTGTGCAAATCAGAATCGAAGTGTGACGAACAAGTAATAAGTTCCCTGAACAGAAATGTCTTCGGGTTCTTCACTTGTTGATTTAAAATTTGATCAAATAAGAAATTAAGTGACAATTTTTCAAAATGTTTGAGCTTATTCAAATACTTGATCTGTAATCGTTGTGTTAATTGAAAAATTAACATTTGATTATACATGTTTATTTGCATCGAATCATTTGCAGAAATATAAAAGGAAAACGTTCAATTGAAGAAATTTAATAGAATAGTATCAAGCATAATCCAGACATGCAGAGAAATCAATATGAGAGATCTTATGCATTAATGAATGCCCTGCAAATGATTAAACACATAACCGATGACGAATTTGAAACATGAACTCAGCAATTCCCAAAGAAATTTGAAGAACAATAGGAGGTGAATTAAAAGATAACTTTCCTAAATAGAGAAGTCTTGTACAAAAATTACAATGACACTAATAAACAGAGTATCTTCAGTCCAAACTCCTGCTGAATTGTAATTCCAAAATTCCCAACCCCTTCCTAAGAGAAACTTTCCTCCTTTTATACTAAATTTACATCAGAGTTCCAAAAGGAGATATTCTACAAAATAGGGATTACAAAATCGGATCCAACCATCAATCTAAGAAATTTTGTTGTATTTAAGCTAAACAGATATTCCGCCACCTTTCACAAAAGAAGTACTTGTTCTTTAATCTGATAAGGTTTTGTGGCACCATAAAAAATTGATCACAGATTGTTCACTATCATCGACAGGTGGTGTAGCTTGCAGAGCATCCGTTGTAGGAATTTCGGGTTTGGAGAACCCACTGTCAAAGACAGAGAAATCCATTAGAGGATTTACTTCAGGAACGGTAGCCAGCATGTCAAGTTCTTCATTGATTATAAAGTCTTGTATAACATCAGTATCAAGATCAGTTGATCCCTTATGATCACATCGTTATAAGCCATCTCCTATTAATAATTATGACTGGTAATTAATAATGGAGACGAAGGTTATGGTGACAAGGCTGATGTGTAAAACGGTCTCGACTAAGAGTTCCAGTATACAAGCTATCAACTCTTCACACATAACAAATCCGATCATTAAGAAGTAGAATAAAAGACGATAAGATGTCAAAGCTCAAGTCCAAACATAGAAAACTTAAGGCGGAGAGAAGGCGTCCATCCAACACGAAGCAACTGATAGACTTATAATAGCATTTGATATCATGGATTACACAAGATGATGACTTGGTAGAACCAGCTTTCAAAGGATAAAATGGAAGGTCTGAATTGAATGACTGCCCAAAATCAACATGAACGCAAGATTATAATAGACGGACGGCTGAGATTAACCAGAGTGGAACGTGGAGTTGGGCTAAAACATTTCATGGAGTTCTTGTTCAAAGATCCCGCAAGCCGAAACCCGAAAGTACGGATTTGCGGGTTGCGAGTTTGTAGACGAAAATAAAAGGATTTTTGAAAGCCGAAAAACCGACTATGCGGGTGGCGGGATTCAGAAACATAAATTTGTGATGTAAAACAAGCATCCTGAAAGTCGCATTCCGAAACTACGGTTTGCGGGTTTCGAGAGCACACACCAAGTAAAAGAAAAATCACAATCCCGTAAATCCGAATGCCGCCATTGCGGAGTTTGGGTTTCAGGGTAATTATTTCTTAATCTTATTAGAGAATGATCCCGCAACCCACTGCCGTTGGGTAGCAGACTTCGGAACCATCAAAATCAAAACATAAAACAACAGTCCTGCAACCCGCATCTGTCGGGTTGCAGGTTTCAGACTCTCCAAATGTCGGGTTTCGGGATGAAGATAACAGTCAACAAAATACTCAAAATTTTGGCTCCTTTCAGATCGAAACACTTTGGAAGAAATGATCAAACCATCACAAACAAGCAGATCAAAAGCATGGGTGAAGAATTTTAGGGGTAAAATCAAAATCTAAAATTTTCAAGATGACTCACCCAATCACCTTTGCATTTGTTAAAATTGGGGGCTCCCATGCTTGGCTAAGCATGGTATCTGTTTTGGCCACAACAGGGAGGCAACCACATAAACATAAAAGATAAGTATTTGAGTTGTTATTTGAAACAGTAAATGATATTGCTTATAATAGATTGCATGCATATTTAGAATATATCATGCTGAGTGTAAACATTCATATAGCATTGAACAATATGCTACTATTATGCATATGATTGGTAAGTTGGACAAACATTCCATTGTTGCTTGTCTAGAATGAAACCTCTTTGCTAACATGCTGAGAGCTGTGTACACTCTCGATAGTATGTTCTGGTAGAGATGCAAGGCATCTAGATAGCCACTGTATGCATATAGGATATGGAAAAGTGTTGTGCCAAAGTATTGGTCAAGATAGTTGCATAACTATGTAAATGATATCTGTATGCATAATAGGTTATCATGTCAACATGATTTCATGATTATGAAGTATTACTAATCATGTACTTAATTTTGATTTGTAGGAAAGATCATGAAGAATGATGAACACCGAACAAGTGATGGATGTTCAACAAGAAGATTTACAAATCAAACAAAATATAGAAGGCTCGTGGCTAGAAGATTCACTTAGAAAGAGGAAGAGAATCATGACGAGATGTTTGCTCCAAGTGGCTAGATAAGACCATTCTCTTAATGATGTAATTAAAAGTGTGAATCAGGTTTTGTATGGGTACCCAGGATCGATAGTCAATTGATGAGATTAATGATCACCATGGGTGATGTGGATCTCAACCTTTGCTACAAGGTTGAATATGGTTTCTATACACAGATGACATAGATGCAAGAAGGAACTCACCACAGATTTCGAATGATATTGAGGCTCATATTAGTAGACCCATCTGACGAGAGATGGCACAGATAGATGGATGCATAAATGAAAATGAAAGATCTCAGATTGATGCATTAATCCCTACGTTTGGAAGTATGACAAGTCTCAGAAGGAATCTTTCTCAACCAAGGAAAGTATGCTGAGAAATATTAAAGGGACTTGATGGCCACTCTCATGGATTCCAACTTGAAGCTGTTAGTGGATGACTCATCAGAGTTAATGGATATAACTCTTTACAGACAAATTATTGGGTCATTGATGTATCTAATGATTACTAGGTGATATATATGCTTTGTTGTGAACACATTGAGTCAGTATCTAGTGGAAACTAGATGTGTTCACCTGATAGTTGCAAAGCATGTGATGAGGTACCCAAAGGATACGATAGACTTTGATTTATGTTATCTTGGAGATCATGACTTCAGATGGCTACACAGATGTTGATTGGGAAAAATGTGTATCAGACAGGAAGAGCACATCGAGAGGATGTTATTGTCTGGGATCAGCCATGATCTCGTGGTTTAGCAGGAAGCAGTCTAGTGTGGCTCTCAGCACAAGTGGAATATATGGCTTCTTGCTCTGCTAGTTGTGAAGAAGTATGGCTTCAGGATTGTTTGACTTAGAGATAGACCCAACTGTGATCCTATGTGACAAACAAAGTTGTATCAAGATGGTAGAGAATCCAGTCTTCCATGATAAGTCAAAGCACATAGAGATCTGACAAGATATGGTGCAGAAAGGAACTATAAAGTTAAAATTTGTAACAAGTTACCGATGTACTAACCAAACCTCTACCTCAAGTAAAGTTTGAGTATATTCCGAGACAAGCTTGGTAGGACCCTCCTCGAAAGGGGGAGTGATGTGATCACCTATGATGAGATTGCCTGCATCGACATTGAGGTCGATGATGTGGATACCTATATTGGTGATGTTGACAGAGAGGTTGGTGGATGCTCCTTAGATAGGGTCTAAGTTGACAAGGGGATTGCATCATCCTTGAAACATGTTCTAAAAGAATCCATAGATATATGTCTCGGAGAAAGAAGAGGGATTGCATCATCCTTGAACACATGTTCTAAAAGGATCCGTAGACATATGTCTTCGAGCATGAAGTCCTTAGTGGACAAGTGGGGATTGGATCTCCCTGGACTTCAGTCCTAAAGAGAGCCGTAGACGTATGTCTTCGAGAATAAAGTCCTGAATGAACAGGTGGGGGATTGTATCGTCCCTGGACTTTGGTCCCAGAATTGAGCCGTAGACTGGGTCTTCGAGAATAAAAGTCCTGAATGAACAGGTGGGAGATTGTATCGTTCCGGGATTTCGGTCCCAGAATTGAGCCATAGATTGGGTCTTCTAGAATAAAGTCCTGAACGAATAGGTGGGGGATTGTATCGTCCCTGGACTTCGGTCCTAGAATTGAGCCGTAGACTGGGTCTTCGAGAATAAAGTCCTGAATGAACATGTGGGGGATTGTATCATCCCCGGACTTCGGTCCCAGAATTGAGCCATAGAATGGGTCTTCGAGAATAAAGTCCTGAATGAACAGGTGGGGGATTGTATCGTTCCCGCACTTCGGTCCCATAATTGAGCCGTAGACTAGTTCTCCGAGAATGTAGTCCTGAATGAATAGGCAGGGGATTGTATCTTCCCCGGACTTTGGTCCCAGAATTGATCCGTAGACATTTATCTCCGAGAATTGAAGATAGGAATGCATCGTCCCTAGACCTCGGTTCAAAATGTACGTGAGGACTACATCGTCCATGAGCTGGGTTCAAAATGTACATGAGAGGACTACATCATCCGTGAAATGGGTTCAAAATGTACGTGATGGGATTGCATCATCCTTAGACATGAGGCTTGTCTTAAAGTGATAAGGATTGATCATCCTGGAACTTGATCTGGATTGTATCATCTATAGACCTATGTCCTAAAGAAAGTGGGATTGATCATCCTGTAATATGATCATGTGTGTTGCAGGGTATGCTGCTATTATGCATACTTGACTGATGAGGATACTTGTATTGATGATATGTATTGATGAGGATACCTGTATGTGTACTTGTATTGATGATGCGTATACTTATATTGGTGTGGATACTAATACTGATGATCTAGATGGTGATGTTGTTGATCGTGTTGATCTAGATGACGATGCTGCTGATCGTGTTGATCTAGATGACAATGTTGTTGATCATGTAGATCGAGATGATGATCCAGATGCTGTAGATCGTGATGATCCAGATGCTGTAGATTGAGATGATGTGACGATGATGCTGATGATCGTATGATGATGATGCTGATGATCGTGTGATGACGATGTTGATGATCATGTGATGACGATGCTAATGATTGTGTGATGATGATGTTGATGATTATGTGATGATGATGCTGCTGATCGTGTGATGACGATGCTGATGATCGTGTGATGATGATGCTGATGATTGTGTGATGACGATGTTGATGATCGTCAGGATCCAGATGTTGATGTTGCTGTAGTTTTTCGAGTGTTGCATAAGATAAAGACTCAGTACTGAAGATGTTGATGTTCCAGTATTGAAGATGTTCCAGTAACTGCTTGAGTTACTGATGATGAAGAGAAAGCTTCCAATGATTTATAGATGTATCATGTATGATATTGATGACTCCTTGCGCGTGCAGATGCTGTTATAATATCTTTCTCGTTAAGGGGGAGTGTTGAGATATTGTAACTTCTAAGAATATTATATTTGTACTTTATTATTCCGGAGATGTTTCATTCCTCTGTGATGATCTTATTGTATATCCAGAGATGTTTATTCCTCCGTCGGAATGTGGTAACTTGGGTTATTAGACTTCCCTAGTGGGGGTCGGCCCAGTCAGTTGTAATGGGGTGTTTAGCCCAGTAATTAAGTTGGGGCCAACCTAGCTTGTGTAAAAGTCAGTCGGGGAACAAGTATAGGTAGAGGAGGATGTTCCTCACTTAACTCATACACTTCCCTCACTTGAAATGTAGCGCACTTGTGAGAGAGAGGTCTGCTATGGAGGAGGAGGATATCATGTATCTGGTTTGCATCTTTGTATACTGCTGGTCATCTATATTGAGGAAGCTTTGCTGGGTTTTCTACCCCATGAGGGTTTCCCAGGATACATTTGTGTCTCTTGTGTTTATGCTGTGCTTGTTGTTTCTTTAGTGATCCTGTATATGCTATTATGGTGAAATGAAATGTAATGCTGATATTTTCTTTCTTAGCATATTGAATCTTAACAACAACATCCGTAGCTGGTTCTGCAGACACAAAATAAGCAACATAAGATAACTTAAATCCCAAAATAAGAACAAAAAGAAAAAGAAAAACTAGAAATACCTGTAGTAAGCTCAAACAAGTATCGCAAAAGAAAAATGTAAGCCCTTTTTGAAAGTAGAACTTCTTGTTACTCTGTAATTTGAATTTCCAACATGAAAATGGTTAAGTGGGTTTTAAAATTTTTGTTGAGTGTGAATTTTACGCTGAATCCACTTACCATTAATCATGAATGAATTGGTCAGATATTGTTGGTTATGTAATAATTAACCATTAATTTGGTATATTTGACTATTTCTCCGAGCCATTTTTGGCATGTGAGTCAGATGTATCAGTTCCTAATGTCAGAAGGAAAGTGTTGAGGTGGGACCATCAGGAACTTAAAATAGTCAAATGTTGGGTCTTGGGGTAGTTTATAATAAGTTACTAATTACATTTCCAATGTATCCGGGTTGATGAAAGCTTATTAAGATTATTAAAAATCAAAATTAGTAAGAAAATTGGGTTCATGATATAGCGGGGAAAAAATCGTAATGTTGACAGTAATAAACTCAAGAACCGATGTCCATTGTAAACATCGACTTCGATACATCGGGGAAAATTTATATTGATGAATCAATGTCAGTATGACTTCTGAGGTTCGAGGTTTATATTAATATAATAAACATTGGCATCGACACATTGGGGATCCAGCGACAAATATAAACAATCTATGGACTTTTAAGGTCCAATAAAATCACAAATTTCTCCATCAACATGTCGGTGTAATGTTCCTTGTTAGGAATTTATTAAAATGGCAATTTTCCACTTTTTTTCCCTAGTTCGACCTTTGACTAGTTTTGATCTCTAGGTCCCAAATTTGCCCCAAATGATCCCAAATATTCTAAGAAGGTATATGAATGATATTAGAATATAAATATGTGTTTTAGGGATGCCTTTGGACCTTTAAAATACTTCTGAAAATACTCTTTCAATTCTGGTCAATGTAGGTAACTTTACTAGTGATTTCTCTTTGACTAGTATTGGTCTCTAGGTCTCAAATTGACTCTAAATGCCTTCAAATATTCAAGAAAGGTGTATGAATGATATTAGGACTTGAATATAATGTTCAAGGATGACATATTGCCACCAAAATGCCTCTGCAAACTCTCTTAAGATTTTGGACCAAGTATGCAATTTTACTAGTAATTTGGGGTTCAAATACCCCTGGGGTAAGTACTGAAAATGGCTTCCCAAATGCCTCCAAACCCACTCAAATTTCTGAACAGACGTAGGGAATGTATTAAGGATGTTATTAAGGTCTCATGTACACCATTAATTGATTATTATATCTATTCCAACCCTCTCCCATTCAACTGCAAAAATCACCAATTCGACCCTTGGGGAAATGGCACTATTTCTTCTCCCAATGCAATTAAACTGAGTAAACATACCTCAAATGCTCAAGTACAGTACATGAAACTTGTAAAATACATCCATGGTAGTCCATTAATCATAAATTCATTAGAGAATCATCCATTCATTCGAAATAATTATCATTACATTGATTCACAACAAGGTAGTGGGGAAATGGCACTGTCCTTTCATTAAAATTGAGATTTATACATTTCTAGTTGGAATTTCGACCTGAAACTTTCTGGAGATGAAAAACAGAGTATTTAATTCATATTACAAAATCAATGGGGGATTAGAAGCTCCCCCAAAGAGTACAATAGCTCACCAAAAACGCCCTCCCTCAAGGATCAAGACTATGCCATCAAAACTGGAAATGGTTGAAGGAGTGAAATGCAATAGAAGAAACCATGAGCTGCCCTGTAGCTTACACCTACAAATAAATACTCCATTAAATCTCCAAATGAAAGGTCTGAATGGCCTTTCCAATTGCCAACTTGGATGGGAATCTTTCACCCTCGAAATTGGCTAAGGAAAGCAACTAGTCATCCACTAGCTCTCCCTCTTCACAAATGCAATTGCAAATTCTACAAATGATAAAATGATGGTTCCATTCTTTGTTATTGACATTTATAAATTTCTAATGTCCTCCATGGGTCGAATTCCTTCCAAGAGACTCATTCCAACTCAAGTTGGGAAGAGATTTCAAAGAACTCCACTTGTACAACAATTCCTAGTCTCCCACTTCCACCAAATCACATGTGGAAGCATCTTAGCTGCCCTAACACCCTTGAGCGTCCTCTTGGAGTCTAGTTTTAGCCTTGACATGTCATATATGTCATATTTCATCCTTTAGGTCTGATTTGTGTCATAGGTGTCATAGCATCTTCATCATTGTTGTCATAGAGCTAGGGAATCTAGCCCAAATGTCTCACTAGCTCCAAATTGCCTCTTCCTCTTCCATGGGAGTTACTCTTCCTCTGTATTTCGACCTTGTATGAGTCATGCAATGAATAACACCTTTTGGACTCCCCCAAGTATGTTACCATTCACCTTGAATTCGAATTGGTGAGAGAATGATGCCAAGTGTAGTGGGGAAATCTAACCATATGTGGGTCCCACTTCCTCCATGTGTCTTCATGATCAAATGCCACTTTGATTTTAACTTGTATATATTTATTTAGCTCATTTATTAAATATTTATGCCACTCTAATGTTCATACATCATTTATTATCCCCATTATTCCAAATTCCAAAGCTTCCACCCCAAACCTAGGAAACTAGTAATCTGCCTCCTTGGCAATTATTTGACCTTTAACCTCAATTTTACAAACTCTAATCAATATGGCCAATGTGATTAGGCCATTGTGACCCAATTACAAATTTGGGACATGACAAATCCTCCCTTCCCAATATTGCTTGTCCTAAAGCAATTTCAAACATGGGTGTTGAAGAACCTGCTTCCTGTATAATTCTTTGAAGTTGCCATTGAATTGCCCAACCTTGAGTCTTTGAGTTTCCATGAAGATTTTAGAGAGGAACCACCATGCTTGCTGCTGCACTACTCTGATAAAAATAACTTTATTAATTGGGAAATCCATCTCTCATACTGCTTGTTTCCCCAAAAAATTTGAAACCAATGAGATAAAAATTATTCCAGGGTCCCATTGCTTGTATTGCACCCCAACAATTAAGAGTGCTCTCCAACCCACACCATTAGATAAGAGGATTCCTGGATCCCATTTTCTTGTATGCATTCTTCCAAACATCATGAGTGCAAAATATATATCATCAAAGTACATAACAACATAAGGAAAATGTACATCGACAAGATGATTCATCAAAGAATCATGAAAGTGCTTGTACCTCCAAATAAGTAGACCATCATTTTTCAAGTGCATACAAGCATCGAGTGAAAAATCAAATCTGATCCAATGACATAGGTGGGTATCCCATGTCCTATAATGCTCCTCCAAAAATATGTAAGATGCATCAAAACAATCATCCCTGTATTCTTTCATCCACATAGTTAATGAAGTTCCTACAACATCAATTGAACTAAGCAAGGAGCAAGGAAGATCATGAGTCTTCAAGTGACTCAAGTGAACATCATAAGTGTGTCCATGAAGATATGTATCATCATAAGGAAAAACAATATTTTGCTGCAAATGTAAATAATGAGGTGCTCTATTCATGTCATCCTCAAAATGAGAGTTAGGAGTTACATACCCCTCATGTGGCACCATTAGAAAAAAACCTTTCACCCAATTTTCATCCCCAATTGATGTGGCTGAAAAAGAAGTAGGGGGTGAGAAATTATGAACCAACCTTAAATCTTTACAACTCTTACCCATTGAAATATTTAATTCATCCTCTCCATAATTAGCTGGTCCAACTATTGTGACATCATGTGCCTCCTCCAAGGATTTGCAATTCTCTCCATGAGGCAACTCATAATCCCTCTAAACAAGGACAAGTGCTTGTCCTTATTCTTGTTTTAGTGTAGCATCTTCAAGAACCTGCATATCAACATGTACCTCATGTTCCACAATTACATTAGGTTCCTCTTTTGTGACATAAATTATTTCATCCTTTTCCTTGAAAAGAGAACCATTGCTTATTATTTTTTCCGAGTTGCTTCCAAGTTCACTAAGCAACAATTTGAACTCTTGAAAGTATTGCTTCCACTTGTATTCAAAGGATGGTTTAAGTAATTTTCTTAACTCCTCATTCTCCTCTAAGGTTCCTTTCTCATCCTTACTCATGGTGACCAGTGAATGCACTTCTTCTCCTACTTCTTCCCTTTCACCAAAGTACATCCAGTTTCAGTTTCTAAGGGTGGTGGATTATTTCTGTGACTTCTAGTATTCATTAATGTTCTACCACATCAGGTGCCAAGACCATGCTCTGATACCACTGTAATGTTCCTTGTTAGGAATTTATTAAAATGGCAATTTTCCACTTTTCTTCCCTAGTTTGACCTTTGACTAGTTTTGATCTCTAGGTCCCAAATTTGCCCCAAATGATACCAAATATTCTGAGAAGGTATATGAATGATATTAGAACATAAATATGTGTTTTAGGGATGCCTTTGGACCTTTAAAATACTTCTGCAAATACTCTTTCAATTCTGGTCAATGTAGGTAACTTTACTAGTGATTTCCCTTTGACTAGTATTGGTCTCTAGGTCTCAAATTGACTCCAAATGCCTTCAAATATTCAAGGAAGGTGTATGAATGATATTAGGACTTGAATATAATGTTCAGGGATGAAATTTGGCCAGAAAAAGGGCTCTGCAAAATCTCTTAAGATTCTAGACCAAGTATGCAATTTTACTAGTAATTTGGGGTTCAAATCCCCTTGGGGTAAGTACTGAAAATGGCTTCCCAAATTCATCCAAACCCACTCAAATTTCTGAACAGAGGTAGGGAATGTATTAAGGATGTTATTAATGTCTCATGTGCACCATTAATTTATTATTATATCTATTCCAACCCTCTCCCATTCAACTGTAAAATACACCAATTCGACCCTTAGGGAAATGGCACTATGTCTTCTCCCAACGCAATTAAATTGAGTAAAAATACTTCAAATGCTCAATTATAGTACATGAAACTTGTAAAATACATCCATGGAAGTAAATTAATCACAAATGCATCAGATAATCATCCATTCATTCAAAATCATTAGCATTACATTGATTCACAACAAGGTAGTGGGGAAATGGCACTGTCCTTTCATTAAAATTGAGATTTATACATTTATACTTGGAATTTAGACCTGAAAATTTCTGGAGATGAAGAATAGAGTATTTAATTCATATTACAAAATCAATGGGGCATTAGAAGCTCCCCCAAAGAGTACAATAGCTCACCAAAAATTCCCTCCCTCAAGTATCAAGAATATGTCATCAAAACTGGAAATGGTTGAAGGAGTGAGATACAATAGAAAAAACCATGAGCTTCCTTGTAGCTTACACCTGAAAATAAATACTCCATTAAAGCTCCAAATGAAAGGTATGAATGGCCTTTCCAATTGCCAACTTGGATGGGAATCTTTCCACCTCAAAATTAGCTAAGGCAAGCAACTAGTCATCCACTAGCTCTCCCTCTTCACAAATGCAATTTAAAATTCTACAAATGATAAAAAGATAGTTTCATTCTTTGTTATTTACATTTATAAAGTTATAATGTCCTCCATGGATCGAATTCCTTCCAAGAGACTCATTCCAACTCAAGTTGGGAAGAGATTCCAAAGAACGCCACTTGTACAACAATTCCTAGTCTTCCACTTCCAACAAATCACATGTGGAAGCATCTTAGCTGCCCTAACACCCTTGAGCACCCTCTTGGAGTATATTTTTAGCCCTGACATGTCATATATGTCATATTTCATCCTTTAGGTCTGATTTGTGTCATAGGTGTCATAGCATCTTCAACATTGTTGTCATAGAGCTAGGGAATCTAGCCCAAGTGTCTCACTAGCTCCAAATTGCCTCTTCCTCTTCCATGGGAGTTACTCTTCCTATATATTTTTACCTTGGATGAGTCATGCCATGAATAATAACTTTTGGACTCCCCCAAGTATGTTACCATTCACCTTGAATTCGAATTGGTGAGAGAATGATGCCAAGTGTAGTGGGGAAATCTAGCCATATGTGGGTCCCACTTCCTCCATGTGTCTTCATGATCAAATGCCACTTTGATTTTCACTTGTATATATTTATTTATCTCCTTTATTAAATATTTATGCCACTCTAATGTTAAAACATCATTTATTATCCCCATTATTCCAAATCCCAAAGCTTCCACCCCAAACCTAGGAAACTAGTAATCTTCCTCCTTGGCAATTATTTGACCTTTATCCTCAAATTTACAAACTCTAATGAATATGGCCAATGTGATTAGGCCATTGTGACCCAATTCCAAATTTGGGACATGACAGTCGGGAAGAAAGTTATAAGGAAAAAATAGCTTTCATACTTCCGAGTTTTTATATTTATCATGTCACGTCCCCTCTCGTCAATCCGATTCAAGGGAGGAAACATGACCAAACATACTGGGCTTATTTGGAAATCTTAACCCCATACATTACTAAGAAATTCATGGATAAATAAAAACTTATGTATATATATTCATACTCAACAAACACAACGGAATTAAACACTATATATACACACAGTTTCATCATGCATATAATAGTCATCAATTATCACATTGCATAAAATAGGATGCCTTTCATTTCATCAACATGAACAGTTATCATTCAAAACAGAACCCAGAATGATCATTTATTAACCACAGAGAATACTTATCTTGAAATTTAAATGTCCAAACGACTCACTATGTGAGAGCAACATTCCACCCAACCATAGGTCTCTGTCCAACCTGTATTGTTTTAGCTGAGAGACCACCCCCGAGCTGGGTTGTGTATCCACTAAGGAGAAACTAGAAGGGCTCACTCACATCCATGGTTTCACTCAAAAACTCTACTAAGTCAACACACCGTTGGGTTTATCAAGCATACAAAAGACAAAGGAGGGAAATGCTAATCCAATGAGCTCAACCACAGAGCTACAGGCATCTCAAGATAATTCTAACAGTTAAGGAACCCACAGTACCTACCACACCCAACACAAGGAAGGTCCCCTTCTCTGCTGCACAGTCCCTCAGGCATCCCTTCCCTCCAGTGATTTTCAGGATGGGCATAGAAAGGTCCAAGCTGCTAAATCCTTGAGATTAAAGCCTTCACTGGGTTTATCAAGCATTCCCAACCTCTGTTCTAGAATTCACACTTGGAATTTCTCAATTTGGCGATCAAATAACTCAATCCCGTCAATGGAATTCTGGGCTATAAAAACTGGGTTTTTCTATGGATTTAGAGGTATCTAATACTCTCAAATTCACCCCAAGATTCATATCTCTAGAACCCGCATTGTATTTTACTGTCAATACCAAATTTTGAGCGTCTATGACTCTTCAAAAAGTGGGTTCTTGCAAAGTTGCGATTTCTGGTTTTTCTAACTGCTGGGCATGCTTAATGGATGAAAACTGATGCTAGGATGTTCAAGCATGGAATGAGAGTGAGTAAAAACGAATTCCCATGAGGTAGAGTGACTTGTGGGTCAAGGAAACAGAGCCCATACTCTGCCATATGAAATTTTGGGATGCCCCTGCTCCATTGAAGCCATGGACTGATTTCTCAACAACTTCCTTACAACTAAAATAAATGTCAGCAAGGAAAGTCAAATGGGTTCTCAAAATAACATTTGGTAGCATATGGTTCAATCCCACAACCCCCTCACCACTCCCTAGTGGAATACACATGGCCCCTTCTCATTAGTTGCTTCCATAGCCATTTTTGAGATTTTATTGAAATATTACTATTTACATCAATTATAATATTCCATGGCTTAATAACACATGGATGGGAAAATATCAAATACTTGCCTTTCTAAATAAAATCCAAGCATACACTAGCGGGGCCTTGGCCTTGAGCTCCACGCTAGGGAAACATACATCACATGTATACAATATTTACATTAAAAGCCAATATTTCATAAGGGTCAAAATTGGGGTATTACATTCTTCTCCCCCTTAGAACAACACCGTCCTCGGTGTTCTCAAAACTGAACAAAAATGGGAATGCCTCTCTCATGGCATCCTCCAACTCCCATGTAGCCTCATCAGAACTAAGGTTCTCCCATTGGACCTTTACCTTCCCGATGGCTCTGTTTTGGAGCAAAGTGACCTTCTTGTCGAGGATGCGCATAGGCTCTACTTGGAAGTCTCCCTCGGGTTCCACCTGCATGACATTCCAATCAATCATATGATTAGGAGCATGTACATACTTCTTAAGCAAAGCTACATGGAAAACATTATGAGCTCTTATGTTAGAAGGCAATGCAACTCTATATGCAACTAGCCCTATCCTATCTAAGACTTCAAATGACCCACAATATCTTGGTGCCAACTTGGCACAACTTCCCAATTTGAGAGAACGTTTCCTTGGTTTCACTCTCAAATAAACATGATCCCCAATCTGAAATTCCTTATGCACTCTTTTCAAATCTGCATAACTCTTTTTCCTATCCTGAGCTGCCTTTAAATTATGTCTAATCTTAGCAACTTCCTGTTCCATTTCCTTGATCATCTCTAGCCCAAGCACTACCCTATTCATTTGACTGTCGCAATTCACTGGAGTCCTGCATCCCTTTCCATACAATGCCTCAAATGGACTCATCCCCAATGATGCATGATGTCCATTATTGTATGCAAATTCTACCAAGTGTAGGTAATCTTCCCACTTGGATGGTTTATTAATCACATACATTATCAGCATGCATTCAAGAACCTGATTCACCCTCTCAGTTTGGCCATTTGTTTGAGTATGATATGCTATACTGAAATTCAACCTAGTTCCCAATTCCTGAAATAATCCTTTCCAGAAATTGGAAGTGAACTTAGTATCGCGATCAGAAACTATTGCCTTCAGCAATCCATGCAATCTGAATATCTCTCTCATGAATATATTTGCAATGTCATTAGCCTTGTGAGTGGCCTTGACTAGAATAAAGTGAGCTACCTTTGATAGCTTGTCCACCACAACCATGATTGAATCATGATTCTTCACGGTCATGGGCATACTTGTTATACAATCCATAGAGATCACTTCCCACTTCCACTCCAGAATGGGTAAGGGCTGCAACAATCCTGCTGGATGTTGGTGCTCTTCCTTGACTTGTTGGCACTTTTTACACCTAGCAATGTACTCAGCTATGTCCTTCTTCATACCATGCCAAAAGTATTACTTTCTTATTGTTGTTATAGTTTTGTGATATCCTGGGTGTCCACAGTATGGCATTTGACGTATTTCATCCATCACTAGATTCTTCAAATCCACAGTATTTGGAATGTACAATCTATCTTTGTAGATGAGGATATCGTCTTCACCAAGTTGATATCCCACACACTTTTCATCTATTATTTTTTTCTACAACTTGTCTTTAATTTGAAGGTATGTTTCATCACTAGTTTGAGCCTCAAGGACTCTTGTCTTCAAATTTGATTTGCACATACTTATTGCTACAACATGAAATTTTCTGCTAAGGGAATTTGCAACCTTATTCTCTTTCCCTTTTACATGCTTAATTTCAAAATCAAACTCACAAAGAAATTCCATCTACCTAGCTTTCTTAGCATTCAAGTTTGGCTGATCACACAAATACTTCAAGCTCATGTGGTATATTCTAAGCTCGAATATTCTTCCCATCAAATAATGTCTCCATATCTTAAGAGCATTTACTATGGATGCTAATTCTAAATCATGTGTGGCATAATTCTTTTCATGCTCTTTTAATTTCTTTGACTCATATCAAATCACAAATCCTTCTTGCATGAGCACTTCACCTAGCCCTTCAATGCAAGCATCTGTGCACACTACAAAATCCTTCTTTGGATCTGCCATATTCAAAACAAGAGCACTGGTAAGTAACTCCTTTAACTACTGAAAACATTTCTCACATTTTTTAGACCATACAAACTTGATATTCTTCCTTTGCAATGAAGTGATTAGATGAGCTATCTTGGATAAGCCTTCAATAAACCTTTTGTAGTAACCAGCAAGACCCATGAAAGATATCACATCTGAAATGTTCCTTGGAGTAGACCAATCCATGATGGCATTAATTTTCTCTGGATTAACTGCAATTCTTTCTTCAGAAATGATATGACCCAAATATTGCACCTTCTTTTGGTAAAACTCAAACTTTCTTAACTTGGCATACAACTGATGTTCTCTAAGGACTTGCAACACCATCCTTAGATGCTCCTCATGTTCTCCTTCATTCCTTGAATAGACAAGAATGTATTCCAAGAACACAATTACGAACTTATCCAAATATTTGTTGAAGACACTATTCATGAGACACATGAATGTAGCAGGTGCATTGGTAAGACCAAATGGCACCACAATGAACTCATAATGACCATATATAGTTATGAAAGCCGTTTTGTGAATGTATCCTTCTTAATCCTCACTTGATGATAGCCAGAACTCAAGTCAATCTTTGAAAACACTTTAGCTTCCTTCATTTGATCAAACAAATCATCAATTCTTGGCAGTGGATACTTGTTCTTGACTATCACTTTATTTAGATTCCTATAATCAATACACAGCCTTAAAGTCCCATCCTTCTTCTTAACAAATAACACCGGTGCTCCCCAAAGAGACACACTTGGCCTGATATACCTCTTGTCCATTAACTCTTGTAGCTGCATCTTTAACTATACCAATTCCGGTATGCTCATTCTATAAATAAATTTGGAATTTGGTACTGCCCCTAAGACAAGATCGATGGTAAAATCAATATCTCTCTTTGGTAGTAGTCCCGACACTTCATCCGGAAACACATCTTTAAACTCTTTCAATATCTGGAAGTCTTCTATCCTTGGACCTTTGTCATCTGACGAATCTGATATATGGACTCCATATAATTGGCAACCTTTCTTATAAAACTTTTTCAACTGTAAGGCTGAAATTTGTCTTACTAAAAATTGCTTGGGTATTCCTCTTACCAATATTGGACTTCCCTCTACATCAATGCACTCAAGTGTTTTCTCATAATAGTCCAACTTGGCTCTATTTATTTCCAACCAATCCATGCCAGTTAAGGCATCATACGATCCTAATGGTAATACATTTAAATCTGCATGTGTGTGGAGTCCATTCAATTCTATGGGGCACTCCAACACTACTTCACTAACTTTTCTCTTCGTTTCTGTGGCTAATTGAACTAGCCAAGACTTATTATGCTTCACTTTTCTAAGAGAACAACCTTCTACCATTTTTGTAGAAACATAACTATGAGTAGATCTTGGATCAATCAAAACAAAAATAGATTGCTTAGCAATCTTATCTTCCACTTCCACCACTGATTATTGATGATCTTCCTGATGATTATCCAATGCTGCATAAATTCGAGGCATTTCCCTTGCCATATCCTCCACTGTAGTTGCTCCCTTAAGTTGTGCAAGCTCCAGGGATTTTCCTTCCGATGTGGACAATCCTTTAGCATGTGGTTTTCTCCACATCCCCAACACTGAAGTGGCCCTTTTGATGTCTTTTCTACTGCTACTACTGGCTCGAATCCACTCCTTGCTTGCTGCCCCTGTGGAAAGGTTCTTTGCTGACTTATGAATGGTGGTTTGAAGCCACTTTTCTTTTGATCAAACCTCCCTCTAGGATTATTTTCCATGCTTGGTTAACCTCTAATTTTCCTTTATTTTGCTCATAGCAATGCATTTCCATTCTAATGGCTTCATCTAGACTTGGAAGATTAACAAACTCAATCCTATCTTTGAAACTTTGAGGGAGACTTCCAAGGAGACATTGGATCTTTATCCTCTCATCTTTGATATAATCCACATACCTCAATAATTCCAAAAATTTATGGACATGTTCATCCATAGATTTTTGTCCCAACCTGAGTTCAATGAACTCTTTCCTCTTACTATCATAATACCTAGCAGAGATGTTTTTCTCCTTGAAATACTTCTTAAATCTCTCCCAGCTGATCTTCCTTTCACTGATCCCTTTCGCTTGCAAGAGGTTATCCCACCAAATTGAAGCTTTTCCATTTAGATTGTATATGGAAATTCTGGCCTTTTCATTTCCTGAGTAGTCCTAAATTCTGAAATATTTCTTCATTTCGAGAAGCCATGCCTCTACCTCTTGGCTAGTCTTGTCTTCTCCATCAAATGTGGGAGGTCTTGCCTTCCTGAATTCTCCCTATGGAATTCCTTTGAACTTGTTTCTTCCATCAAATCTCCTGGGCATATGCCTTGGACTTCTTTGAGAGCCTCTGGAGTCACGTGATTTGCTGGAAGAAGATATAGAGGAAGGAGTTATATGCCTCTTGCTCATAGAACTCTTCCATGGGCTTAGAGTCCTCTTCTTTGAATGACCTCTAGAGCGACTCTCTGCATCTCTTTCTTCTTCACCTGCATTGCTTGGGTTGCAACCAAGGTTTATCTTCTGCTGCTTATAATGAAGCTTTGCAAAATAGCAGCATTGAGTTGGTTTTGTTCTTCTTGAGCCTTCATCAACCTTTTATTGAAGCTTACCATGGTTTCAACCAAATTCCAAGGAGTTACTTGGTCCCTTCTCCCATTACATTCAGTCTCAGCATTCCCTTCTTGCACATTTTATCCTAGCACATCTTCATCATGCTCATAAGGATCCTGAGCATCATTTATGGTCACCATTTTTCCTATAGGCTGCCTCTGCTACACTATTAAATTTTATGAGCTGCAAGCACTGTGCATTATGAAATCTTTTATTAGACATCTTAAGAATGCATAGAGAAATATAAAACATCAATATTTAACATAATCAAACTCATGGAATCATTTATAGAGTTAATATGTCTTCATTTCTTTTGCCCATTCATGCAATTCTGGAAATTGCCCATATTGTCAACAATTTGTCAAAACAATCACTGCCACTTTTATGTTCTAAATATCTATGGGGTATGATCGCTTCATTCAAATTATGGTTATGCACCATTATTCCCTTCCAGACAAGCTTTTCCATGACTATCCACGTACTCCATTCCGACATCAGGTGTGGAAACTCATTACTTCAAAAGTGACAATTTTTACCAAAAATTTTGCACTTTTACATAGTTACAAAATATCCTGAACTTCCAACTTCAACCACCTGTAGAAGCAAATCTAGAAGGATTCAACAAAACCTTTCTACCGAATGAATTTAGTCCATACAACAAGGAACACTCAGCAATGCATGGATCTTTGTTCTGATGCACCATTCATTTTCTATTAAATTCTGGGTTTGACTACTTTTCACATTTTCCCAAAATTTCAAATTTTGTGCCAGAAATGGCTATCTCCCAAACTCTGCATTTCTAGAAAATATTTGTCTAACGTGAATTGTTTGTTTTAATGATAATATGAAATGTTTAGTTCAGTAAATTTATCGAATCCTAATTATAGGGTCACTTTCATCCACTACGAGCTTTTCAAAATTCCAAAAACGTGGTCCGGAATAGTGCTTTTTGGCCTTCTCACTCACCCCGACTCCACATCCTTTGGAGTTTGGATCCAATCTTCCAACATTAACATTGTGCCTTTTTCATGGCTGGTCCATATCAGTTTTAGCTCAATCCAACCTTCTGTCAAGTGTCGGGACACCAATATGTAAAAACCATTAATTCAAATTTTATGCCAAATTGGAGCATAGTGGGCTCGGGATCTTCACTAGTTCATTCATGGCCTTCGTTAATGGCCTCAGAATGCCACTGAGCTCATCCAATTTTGATCCTGCATGCTCTTGTTATCCAAAAATCGAGTTTCGAGCTCTATACTTTTTTTTTTGCCTCTGCAATCCACAACCCACAACCCGCATCCCGCAACCTGCAATCCCGCAATCCGTACTGCGGGTGTGGAAAGGCTAATTTTCCAACCCTGGACTACTCCATCCCGTAATCTCGTAATGCGTAATTGTGGGTGCGGAAAGCCAAGTCGCACTCAAGAAAATTTACCATTTCCGCAATCCCACAATCTCGCAATCTCGTAATTCCGCAATTGCGAGTGTGGAAATCCAGGTCGCAACTACAAAAACTTAACGTTTCCGCAATCCCGCAACCCACAATCCCGCAATCCTGCAATCCACAATTGCGGGTGCAGAAATGCGAAGTCGCAATTACGAAAACTTAACATTTCTGCAATCCCGCAACCCGCAATCCCGCAATCCGCAATTGCGGGTGCGAAAATACTAAGTCTCAATTACAAAAACTCAACATTTCCACATTCCCGCAACCCGCAATCCCGCAATTCCGCAATTGTAGGTGAAAAAATGCCAAGTCGCAATTACGAAAACTTAACGTTTCTGCAATTCGTATTGCGGGTGCAGAAAGGCTAATTTTCCAACTCGGGACTACTCCATCCCGCAATCCTGCAATCCCACATTCCACAATTGTGGGTGCGGAAAGCCAAGTCGCACTCACAAAAATTTACCATTTCCACAATCCCACAACCCGCAATCCTGCAATTCCCTAATTGCAGGTGCGGAAAGCCAGGTTACAACTACGAAAACTTAACGTTTCCACAATCTCGCAACCTGCAATCCCACAATCCTCAATTGCGGGTGCAGAAATGCCAAGTCGCAATTACGAAAACTTAACGTTTCTGCAATCCCGCAACCCGCAATCCCGCCATCCACAATTGCAGGTGCGGAAATGCCAAGTCCCAGTTACGAAAACTTAACATTTTTGCAATCCCGCAATCCCACAATTCCACAATTGCGGGTGCAGAAATTCCATGTCTCAATTACGAAAACTTAACGTTTCCGTAATCCTGCAATCCCCAATTTGCAATTCCGCAATTGCGGGTGCAGAAACAGCTCCATGCCTGCAACTTGCAGGGTTCATATCTCCTTCGTCCCTTAACGAAATCATTCGAGTCTAGTACCATTGGAAATCTATTGCAGAGCTCTATGCACCTGTGTGATCCTATGCCACATGTGAGAACTCTGATCCTGCCATTTTTTCAAATCAAAATGATGCCCCAAACTTCTCCAATACCATGTTAAAACATTTTGGTATATGCCTGTAACTCACAGTTTGGCCCAAGCAGCCCTAGTGCTACAACATGGGCTCTGATACCACTCTGTCATGTCCCCTCCTGTCAATCCGATGCAAGGGAGGAAACATGACCAAATATACCGGGCTTATTTGGAAATCTCAACCCCATACATTACTAAGAAATTCATGGATAAATAAAAACTTATGTATACATATTCACACTCAACAAACACAACAGAATTAAACACTATATATGCACACAGTTTCATCATGCATATAATAGTCATCAATTATCACATTGCATAAAACAAGATGCCTTTCATTTCATCAACGTGAACAGTTATCATTCAGAACAGAACACAGAATGATCATAGCTTAACTATAGAGAATAATTATCTTGAAATGTAAATGTCCAAACGACTGACTATGTGAGAGCAACATTCCACCCAACCATAGGTCTCTGTCCAGCCTGTATTCTTTCAGTTGAGATACTACCCCTTGTTAGGATATTCCTATAATCCATCCTAGTCCTACTAGCTTTCCAGTCATTTTCATTTTCAGTCATGCATGCAAAATTAGGGTTTGCATGCAATTACGGTTTGCATGCATTCTAAGTCATCAGTCCCAGCACCTAGTCCTCAGCAAACTAGCCCTCGGAGCTTCTTTCAGATCATTTCTAGCCCTCCCAGTGACTAATGCACTCCTTTTCTCTACTGCATGACAAGGGCGCCTTCTTCACGTACCAATCCAATTATATTGAGTTATCTTCAGTTATTTCCTTGATTTAAGGTTTAACTGACTCTTTATTGAGTTTATCACTTTGTTGGACCTCCAGTGAGACTAGATTGACCATTATGACTCTAGTTAACTCCTATGGCACCCTCCACTAAGCCTCCTTCACTGTATTAGTGCTTCCATGTGACAGTTACACCGACCACATTCAGTTAGACTCAGTTTGACTCTCGGTTGACCATTACTTATGCATTGATGACTTCACTGATGAGAAGGTGGTCTCCTAGTTAGGCATTGATGACTCTCCACTGATTATGGATCTGTGCATGAAGGCCAATTCGAATTCCTCCTAGTGAATTCGAATCCTCATACTCATCATTGTATATTTACCTGTTCACTATTTAGTTTAATGTAACATGTGTAATTATTCTGCCTCAATCAGAGTTTCTTTGGATCTAAGTTTTATTGCTTGTCTCTTCTTCTATTATTCCTAAATTCTTTCATTGTGAGGTTTACATCATCTCTTTGGATCTTATTTGGGAAATTTCACATGGTATCAAAACCTTGAGAGTATATTCTACCTCCATTCTTGAGATTTTTTTGCAAGTATTTCGAAGTTCCAGCAGCAGATTCAGCAGCTTTCTATTTGCACTTGTTCAAGCAGTCAAGATGAGCAATTAGAATGCTCCTTCTTCTCCTATACTTCTCAATCCTTTCAATTATTTCGAATGGAAGATGAAGATGATAGTACTCTTGCAGTCAAGAGGGTTTACTAGAATAGTTGAGGAAAAATATGCCATACCACATCAAGCTGAAAAGAGAGTCAAGCACCTAAACAAAATGGATGAAGCCTTTGGATGCATATGCCTTCATATATCTGATGATCTATTGTTTCATACTGATGGATTGAAGTCTCCAAATCAGTTATGGATAAAATTGAAGAGTCTTTTTGGAAAACAAGATGAACTAAGAGGCTACATTCTTGAGAATGATTTAGTTTCCCTTCAACCTAGCGATTTCAAGAGCATCCAAGAATTCTTCTCCAAATTTCAGAATTTGGTTTTGCATTGCAAGCAATGTGGCATCACTAAAAGTGATGAGAAATTGATACTCTCTATATGGAGCAAACTTCGATCTCAATTTTCTGTCTTGTATCTACCTTTTATTCTGTTCAAATGTCCATCCCTGGATGGAAGTTTCCCACTTTAAATAACTTTATTGAAGCTCTCATTCAAGAAGAGAACAAACTGTTTCAAATGGGTTCCATCAAAACCTCCAGAGATCTAGCTCTTTTAGCTAGTGAATCAAGTGGAGCCAATGCAAAAGGGGGACAAAAAGGAAAAGGAAAGAAACCTTCAAGATCCAAGAATGAAAAACAAAAGAGACCTAATTGTACCTACTGCAAGAGAGGAAACCATCCTGAGCATGCCTATATGCACAAGAAGATTGATCTTATAACCAAGCTTCTTGTACAAAACCAAATTGTTGTTCCAAAAGAAGCAAAGATGACTGATTCTGGAAATGGATATGATGATTTCCATGCATTGATGGCTGGTTTTTCAAAGACAAAATCCCTCCTCATAGATTTTGGAGCCTCCAACCACATGACTACACAAGAAGAATCCTTCTCCTCTTTGGATCTCCAAGATGGGCCTACCATTCACATGGGAGACAACTCTCATATTTCTGCCAAAGGTTTGGGTACAGCTCATATGGAGCATGGCAAGTTCAAAAATGTCTTATTTGTTCCTTCTCTTACAGCTTATTTGTTGCCAGTATATCAAATGACTCATACAGGATCTCCAAAACAAGTAATTTTTGGTCCAAACACAATAGAAATTACAGAAATCTCCACTGGAAAGGTTATAGTGAATGGGATTGCTAATCATGCCTCAAAGGCATATGAGTTCTCACACTTCATTCCTTTCTCTCCAACTACTCCTTCAGATTCTGATGAAGATCACAGTGACTCCTCTTCCTGTGACTCCTCTTCTAGTGAAGAAGAAGATCAAGATTTTGATGTTGAGATCATGGTTCAAGAAGATTCAGAACCAACACCTATTCTCAGTCCAGATTCAAGAGAAATATGTTCTCACAAAGTCCTTGCTACTACTGAGAACACAGATGATGATTTATTTGCTTACATAACTACTAGACTTCAGCATCATGCCAACCTTGCATTATGCCATCCATCTCTCCATGAGAGATGCAGCATGATGATGGGGTTCTCTCTTCCATCTTTTGGGAAGACTACTCATGTTCCATTCGCTCCAGGTACAAAAAAAGTTCCTGAAAGACTTGCTTCATCCTCCACACAGTGGGAGACCTTCCTACATGGGATCAACTTGCCAAGTCTTTTGCAAAAGTTTTCACTGATGAAAGCTTCTTTCTTTTCTACATGATGGTTCTTTGAGTTATTTACTGTTCTTTTGAAGGGGGGTATTTTTCCCATGAGGTTTTCCCCATCTCCTCAGTTTATGAACAGTTATGTATTTTATTATCATTTCATTTATTGTATGGGTGACCTTTGGTCCTAGTTACCATGGCCCATGATGGATTAAGGGGGGGTGTTAGGATATTCCTATACTCCATCCTAGTCCTACTAGCTTTTCAGTCATTTTCATTTTTAGTCATGCATTGAAAATTAGGGTTTGCATGGAATTAGGGTTTGCATGCATTCTAGGTCATCAGTCACAACACCTAGTCCTTAGCAAACTAGCCCCTGGAGCTTCTTTCAGATCATTTCTATCCCTCCCAGTGACTAATGTGCCCTCCTTTGCTCCACTGCATGGCAAGGGCACCTTCTTCACCTACTAGTCCAGTTATATTGAGTTATCTTCAGTTATTTCCTTGATTTAAGGATTAACTGACTCTTTATTGATTTTATCACTCTGTTGGACCTCCACTGAGACTAGATTGACCATTCTGACTCGAATGAACTCCTATGGCACCCTCCATTGAGCCTCCTTCACTATATTAGTGCTTCCATGTGCCAGTTACACCAACCACATGTTCGGGTACACAGGGTACTACCAAAGGACCGAATACCAAGAGAAACTGCTTCACATAAACAGATCACAGATCGACACACCAATGTTTTGACGTGGTTTAAACCCTCTTGAGGGAAACACTCCATGGCCCCAGCCAAATAACTTCTACAGGACAATTTATTATGCAAAGAAAGAAAGTTACAAATGAGCTTCTCATAATCGATCAACTAAACAATGACCCTCCATGCTCTTTAAATAGAGATCATGGACCAATCGGGTGTTAAGCCATTGATCAAGGTTAGGTTTGATCTAAGAGAAGTTGAGCCATCAGATCACTCTATGTCGGGAACATATCGTGACCGTCAGATTAAGTATTTACAAATGCATACCAATGCATACTAAAGAAACACACTATCCCTAACAGATATATTACACAAGTTGATCTTAACTAACTCCTAAGTGTCTAAATATCCTAACATCCCCCCTTAAGAACAACTTGGGATAGCATTGAAGGATTTACAAAAGTGACACTATTAGGAGAAGGAAGGAGGCATTAGAGCCTATCCCCCCTTAATGACAAGTTCCTGAACTCCTAACATAGATCGAAGTTTAGAAAACTTTGCTTCTGTAAGAGACTTGGTGAAGATGTCTGCAACTTGATCATCTGTAGGGAAAAATAGCACTTCAAGAACACGATCAAGAACAAGATTTCTGATGAACTACATATGTAGCTCAATGTGTTTGCTACATTGATGTATAACTGGATCTTTGGAAAGCTTGATGGCACTTTGATTGTCGCACCAAAGTGGAGTAGGCTGCTGCTGCTCGAATCCAAACTCTGAAAGGATCTGTCGAAGCCATAAAGATTCCTGACTGGCATTAACTGCTACTCGATATTCTGCCTCTGCTGAAGAAAGAGGAAGAGCTTGTTGTTTCTTACAATCCCAAGTAATAGGTCCAGATCCCAGACTGAAAACATAACCTGCAGTAGACTTTCGATCATCAGGATCACCGGCCCAATCTGAATCAGTGAAACCAACCAACAAAGGTTTCCCCCCTGTATTGTAATGAATCCCAAACTGAACTGTACCTCGAATATATCGAAGTATTGTTTTGGCTGCTTTCCAGTGACTTTCATGAGGTGTCTACATATAACGGGAAACATGACCAATGGCAAAGGAAAGGTCAGGATGGGAATGAGTCAAGTATAAGAGACTACCAACAAGCTGACGATATAAGGTGGCATTGACTTCAGGTGAAGTACAAGTGGCAAAAAGTTTGACTCCAGAATGGAAGGGAGAAGGGGTTGGTGTACAATCTTCCATGTGAAAGCGATGAAGAAGGTCACAAGCATACTTAGACTGAGAAAGAAAGATTCCTTCTTTGGTTTGCCGGACTTGGAGACCAAAAAAATAATGCAAATGTCCTAAGTCTGACATTTCAAAATTTTGTTTAAGACTGGATTTCACATGGGTTATAAGCTTAGGGTCACTACCAGTAACAATAAGGTCATCAACATATAGAACAAGTATGATGAGATGGCTTCCTACTTTCTTGGTATAGACATTGGGGTCAGAATGACATCTAGAAAAACCAGTGTCAAGGAGAAAGTTATCCATTTTGGCATACCAAGCTCTAGGAGCTTGCTTAAGGCCATATAAGGATTTCTTAAGGCGGCAGACAAGGCTAGAGTTATCTTGAACATATCCAGGAGGTTGTTCCATGTCAATTTCCTCCTGTAAATCACCATGTAAGAAGGAAGACTTGAAATCCATTTGATGGACTTCCCAGTTATGTAAGGATGCAAGGGAAAGAACAAGGCGGATGGAGTTCATTTTTGTGATGGGAGAAAAGGTTTCATTGTAGTCAATCCCTTCAACTTGGGAAAAACCTTTGGCAACTAACTTTGCCTTAAGTCTTTCAACACTTCCATCTGATGCATACTTAGTTCTATAGACCCATTTACATTTGACAAGTTTTCTTCCTTTTGGAAGAGGTACAAGATCCCAAGTATCATTCGCCATTAAGGAACGATATTCTTCATCCATGGATGCATCCCAATCTGGATTCCCTGAAGCTTTTGCAAAAGTTTCTAGATCATGATTCTCGGAAACTTGAGCCAAAAGAGAAGAGGCTTGCTGAAACTGAGAATGTGTTCAACGTTGATCTCTAGGATCACCGGCAAGATCACTAGCTGCTTCACATGTTGAATGGACCCATAGAGGAAGCACTTGTGCTGGTGCAACTTGAGGAACATGAGCAGGCGGAGGTGGATTTTCATCCTCACTGTCATTATCAGAAACTGGAGTTGGAAACCTATCAAGGAAGTTGGAAGAAGAAGAAGAAGGCACAAACGCTGAATCAGGCTCGTAGGCCAAATATGGCACAATCGTCGAGTTAGGCTTGTAGGCCAAGAGAGTTTCATCAAATTTAACATCTCTTCTAATGATTATATCATGAGAATGTGGTTGAAGAAGTCTATAACCTTTTACATCTTCAGAATATCCAACAAATATGCACTTTTCACTTTTAGGCTGCAATGCTTTTCGTTTTTCATCCGGAATGTGAGCCCATGCTTCACTACCAAACACACGAAAGTGACTTACATTAGGTTTAGTTTTACTCCATGCTTCTTCCGGTGTTATACGTTGTAATTCTTTTGTGGGGGTGTGATTAACTATGTAATTTGAACAATTTATGGCTTCATCCCAAAATTGAAGACTTAGTCCCTTAGATTGGATCATACAATTAGCAATTTCTTTTAAAGTGCGGTTCTTCCGCTCAGCTACACCATTTTGTTGTGGTGTATATGGAACAGTGTGCTGTTGTTGGATGCCTTGTTCAGTGCATAAAGTAGTGAAATTTTTGTTAACATATTCTCCTCCATTGTCATATCTTAACTTAATAATTTGATGACCAGATTGTTTTTCAACAAGGGCCTTGTAGGCCAAGAACATGTTAAATACTTCACTCTTAAGTTTTAGGAAATAAACCCAAGTGCATCTAGTGTAATCATCAATGAAAGTTAAGAAATATTTGAAACCAGAAAAGGAAGCAGATGGAAGAGGACCACACAAGTCACTATGCACAAGCTCCAAGGGAACTGAGGTGTGCCAAGAGGCACGTTTGTGAAAACTGTTCCGATGATGTTTTCCGAGTACACAACTGGAACAAACACCATCTCTGCAAGATACCATCGGAAGACCTGTCACCATATTTTCTTTGCATAGTTGTTGCAATGAGTGATAATTTAAGTGACCAAATCGCTCATGCCAAAGTTTGCTCAAGTTATCACTATGAGCAACAAAAATTGAAGGGAAAGGTGATGACCCAAAGTTGTTAAACTTGTACAACCTGGTAATATCATCAACAATTCCGGTAGCTAGGACCTGTTGAGGATCTTGAAAATCCTTGATTACAACTTGGTGAGGTGTAAAGGTCACAGTTTTACTTTCACCAGAATGAGTGATCTGATAGACTGATAACAAATTGCAGGAAATTCTTGGAACACATAGTACATCACTAAAATGACCATTATCTACTGGAACTGTTTCAGCTCCTACAACACTTAGAGATCTATCATCACCAACAAATATTTCTTTGGTGTTACATTCATGCATAGTAGAAAATATGGCTTGATCCTTAGCCATATGATAAGATGCTCCAGAATCAATGAGCCATTCATTTGAAGTAGAAGAAGAAGATGCATTATAAGAATAACCAGAAGCACAAAGTGCATGTCCATGAGAGGCAGATTTTGAAGGCAAATCTAGGATGATGTGGTGCTTCTTCATTGCTGCTTCCAAGGCTGCCATCTTCTTGAAACACTTAGATTCATCACGATTATCTTTCCCGCGATAGTTGCAATGACGATCAATCTTCTTGCCTTTTGGATTAGATCATTTGTCATTTTTTAAAGAAGGAGCTGACTGAGAGGGTTTTGGACCCTTGTTTGACTTATTATTGTGAAAATTTTGTTTCTTGGGAGGCTTGGACTTTTCTTTCTGTTGGGACAATAAGGCTTTCTTAGATGTATCTGCATTGTTGATTATTCCAAGATGAATGAGTTTATCTTGCTCTCTAATCAAGGGATCACAAAAGGATTCAAGACTAGGCTCTTAATAGCTAGCTGCATTCAAGGATTCTTTCATGGAGTAAAATGTAGATACAGAAACAGAATATGCAAGTCCAATTTTGGAAAGAATATGATAAATGCATTGTTTGTCTTCCCTCTTAATCTTACATTCTGCACATAAGAGTTTAAGATTTTTGTACTTAGATAAATAATCTTGAATGCATGAAACGTCACTTGGATTTAAAGAAATCAACTCATTTTCGAGTTGGTGACCTCGAATTTCATTGTGTTTACCAAACACAAATTCCAACTTGTCCCAAGCAGCATCAGGTTCATCAATTCCAGATATGTGGAATCGCAAATCAGTAGAGATTGACATCCCAATCAATCCACAAGCTTCATCACATCTATTTGCCCATTTTATTTTCTTATCATCATTAGTGGGTTCTGTTTCTTTCCCTGAGGTAATTCTGAAAAGTCCCCTACTTCGTAGAACATCCTCTATACGAGATTTCCATGGGAAATAGTTGGAACTGTTAAGTAGAATATCACAAGGGGCGGACATATTTCTAAATTAATGGCTATAAAAGCAGAAACCAATAGTCTGGATGTGAAGAGCTCGAACAAATAGGTGGTTTAAAAAAAACGGCACTGAAAACTGACTCTGTATGATGAAGTTATGCTTGAACAAAGAAACTGTTGAAGATGTCCCCAATATCGGACGTGGTAGCTAGAGAATGTCCAGCAAAAAAAGAACCCCCCTCTTCCCAAGATGAACCTTTTGACAATCACTTTACAAGAAAGAAAGTTACAAATGAGCTTCTCATAATCGATCAACTAAAGAATTACCCTCCATCCTCTTTAAATAGAGATCATGGACCAATCAAGTGTTAAGCCACGGATCAAGGTTAGGTTTGATCTAAGAGAAGTTGAGCCGTCGGATCACTCTATGTCAGGAACATATCGTGACCGTCGGATGAAGTATTTACAAATGCATACTAATTCATACTAAAGAAACACACTATCCCTAACGAATATAGTACACAAGTTGATCTTAACTAACTCCTAAGTGTCTAAATATCCTAACACAACATTCAGTTAGACTCAGTTTGATTCCTGGTTGACCATTACTTTTGTATTGATGACTTCACTGATGAGAAGGTGGACTCCTAATTAGGCATTGATGACTCTCCACTGATTATGGATCTGTGCATGAAGGCCAATTCGAATTCCTCCTAGTGAATTCGAATCCTCATACTCAACATTGTATATTTACCTGTTCACTATTCAATTTAATGTAACATGTGTAATTATTCTGCCTCAATCAGAGTTTCTTTGGATCTAATTTATATTGCTTGACTCTTCTTCTATTATTCCTAAATTATTTCATTGTGAGGTTTACATCATCTCTTTGGATCTTATGTGGTAAATTTCACACCCCTGAGCTGGGTTGTGTATCCACTAAGGAGGAACTAGATGGGATCACTCACAGTCGTGGTTTCACTCAACATCTATGCTAATCCAACACATAGTTGGGTTTATCTAGCATACAAAAGACAAAGGAGGGAAATGATAAGCCAGTGAGCTCAACCACAGAGCTACAAGCATCTCAAGATAATTCAAACAGTCAAGGCACCCAAAGTACCTACCACACCAAACACAAGGAAGGTCCCCTTCTCTGTTGCATAGTCCCTCATGCGTCCCTTTCCTCCAGTGCTCTTCAGGACGTGCATAGAAAAGTCCAAGCCGCCAAATACTTAAGATTCTAGCCTTCACTAGGTTTATCAAGCATTCCCAACCTCTGTTCTAGAATTCACACTTGGAATTTCTCAATTCGGTGATCAAATAACTCAATCCCATCACTGGAATTCTAGGCTATAAAAATTATGTTTTTTCTATGGATTTCAGGGTATCTAATACTCTCAAATTCGCCCCAATATTCATATCTATGGAACCCCCATTAGATTTTACTGTCAATACCAAATTCTGAGCGTCTATGGCTCTTCAAAACGTGGGTTCTTGCAAAGTTGCGATTTCTGGTGTTTCTCACTGCTGGGAATGTGTAATGGATGAAAACTTATGTTGGGATGTTCAACCATGTAATGAGAGTGAGAAAAATTGAATTCCTATGAGGTAGAGTGACTTGTGGATCAAGGAAATAGAGCCCATACTCTGCCATACAAATTTCTAGGCTGCCCTTGCTCCATTGAAGCCATGGAATGATTTCTCAACAATTTCCTTACAACTGAAACAAATGTCAGCAAGGAAAGTCAAATGGGTTCTCAAAATGACATTTGGTAGCATATGGTTCAATCCCACAACCCCCTCACCACTCCCTAGTGGAATGCACATGGCCCCTTCTCATTAGTTGCTTCCATAGCCAGTTTTGGGATTTTATTGAAATATTAATATTTACATCAATTACAATATTCCATGGCTTAATAGCACATGCATGGGAAAATATCAAATACTTTCCTTTCTAAATAAAAGTCGAGCATACACTAGCGGGGCCTTGGCCTTGAGCTCCACGCTAGGGAAACATACATCGCATGTATACAATTACATTAAAAGCCAATATTTCATAAGGGTCAAAATTGGGATATTACATATGGGAATGGGGACCTCGACATCAGAACGTCGACATAATTAATATACAAATATTGACATACCGACTTCCGAGTTTTGATTTTTTGAATAATTATAGAAATTAGGACGTCAGAAATATCAGAAAATGATTCCCCTAAAGCAGGTGGCCTAAATGTAGATATGACAAGCGGTTAGGAGGCACATGGTGAAGTGGGGGAGTCACATGTCTAAGGTTATGACACATCCTTCTCATGGATGGAGTATTATAATAACCTCATGGAAAGGATCTGGAGGAGGATTAGGAAAGGGATGTTTGGTATGGAGAACGGGTTAAAATTCAATGATTTTATTATGGAAAGTCTGTGTGGCTTGTACGATGACTAGGAAATCTTGGGAGGTGATTTATCTGGGATTTGGGACAATGATTGTATGACGAGGATGGGTTACAACATCATTTATGTTGGAGTTGGCCGACATCAAGGTTCTTAATCTTTTCTTTGTATCTCAGCTAGGTTTTGTTCTTAATTACTATTATGCTCCATCTTTGTCAGTATGGTGTTGATGCCTCTTTTTGGATTTCGAAAGTGGTGAGAATATGTAAAATGGACATCTGTTATGTAATGTTGGGTAGGGTTTGAAAGGTTGTATAGGTTTAGGATGATGGATAATAATTTTTTTTCTCTCTATAGCTCCTCAAAGAGGGGGAGGTTTTAATTCCTGGTTTTTGCTTTGCAAGGGTAGCTGGTCACGATGTTTGAAAATCAGATTGGTAATGGTGCCTTGTATCATTGTTCTCACATAGACTCAATGTAATTTTCCTTTTGATTTATAATACAGAGTTCGACTTACTTAGAAAAAAATCCATTGGAAAATGATTAATCTACAACATGATTTGTTTAGATTAACTCCGAGGCATTTTTAATGAAAATTTACTGAAATTTTACTTCAAAAATTAAATCCTAAAAATTATTTCAAAAATGAACTAAGAAAATTGAAGTCTAAAAGGGTCTCCCATATTTTTTAACAAAGATGGGATGTATTGAGGCTACAACAAATGGTGACTTACTGGAAAGAACCAGCTATCTCGATTTGGTCAGCAGAAATGCATGAGTTTTCTAAGGGTTTTTAAAAAATTGGAATATATGACTTTCTTGATCCGCTCCCTATAGAAAATAGATCCATGAAATTCTTAGAAAATATTTCCAAGTTTATAAAAAAAATAAAAAATAATCAACTTTAATATATGGCCTAGTCCATCATTTTGAAAAAGCAAATAAAATAAAAGGGGGGATTAGAGAATTAGAGAATTACCTTTGTTAGGAATGATCAATATTGCAGAATGACCGAAAATGGTTCCAAGCTGTATTCAAGATGGAATACCAATATCACAGCCATTTCCACTACTGCTAGTAAGTGTCCATTGGCACCCTCCACTAAGCCTCCTTCACTGTATTAGTGCTTCCATGTGACAGTTACACCGACCACATTCAGTTAGACTTAGTTTGACTCCCGGTTGACCATTACGTATGCATTGATGACTTCACTGATGAGAAGGTGGTCTCCTAGTTAGGAATTGATGACTCTCCACTGATTATGGATCTGTGCATGAAGGCCAATTCGAATTCCTCCTAGTGAATTCGAATCCTCATACTCATCATTGTATATTTACCTGTTCACTATTTAGTTTAATGTAACATGTGTAATTATTCTGCCTCAATCAGAGTTTCTTTGGATCTAAGTTTTATTGCTTGTCTCTTCTTCTATTATTCCTAAATTCTTTCATTGTGAGGTTTACATCATCTCTTTGGATCTTATTTGGGAAATTTCACATGGTATCAAAACCTTGAGAGTATATTCTACCTCCATTCTTGATATTTTTTTGCAAGTATTTCGAAGTTCCAGCAGTTGCAGCAGCAGATTCAGCAGCTTTCTATTTGCACTTGTTCAAGCAGTCAAGATGAGCAATTAGAATGCTCCTTCTTCTCCTATACTTCTCAATCCTTTCAATTATTTCGAATGGAAGATGAAGATGATAGTACTCTTGCAGTCAAGAGGGTTTACTAGAATAGTTGAGGAAAAATATGCCATACCACATCAAGCTGAAAAGAGAGTCAAGCACCTAAACAAAATGGATGAAGCCTTTGGATGCATATGCCTTCATATATCTGATGATCTATTGTTTCATACTGATGGATTGAAGTCTCCAAATCAGTTATGGATAAAATTGAAGAGTCTTTTTGGAAAACAAGATGAACTAAGAGGCTACATTCTTGAGAATGATTTAGTTTCCCTTCAACCTAGCGATTTCAAGAGCATCCAAGAATTCTTCTCCAAATTTCAGAATTTGGTTTTGCATTGCAAGCAATGTGGCATCACTAAAAGTGATGAGAAATTGATACTCTCTATATTGAGCAAACTTCGATCTCAATTTTCTGTCTTGTATCTACCTTTTATTCTGTTCAAATGTCCATCCCTGGATGGAAGTTTCCCACTTTAAATAACTTTATTGAAGCTCTCATTCAAGAAGAGAACAAACTGTTTCAAATGGGTTCCATCAAAACCTCCAGAGATCTAGCTCTTTTAGCTAGTGAATCAAGTGGAGCAAATGCAAAAGGGGGACAAAAAGGAAAAGGAAAGAAACCTTCAAGATCCAAGAATGAAAAACAAAAGAGACCTAATTGTACCTACTGCAAGAGAGGAAACCATCCTGAGCATGCCTGTATGCACAAGAAGATTGATCTTATAACCAAGCTTCTTGTACAAAACCAAATTGTTGTTCCAAAAGAAGCAAAGATGACTGATTCTGGAAATGGATATGATGATTTCCATGCATTGATGGCTGGTTTTTCAAAGACAAAATCCCTCCTCATAGATTTTGGAGCCTCCAACCACATGACTACACAAGAAGAATCCTTCTCCTCTTTGGATCTCCAAGATGGGCCTACCATTCACATGGGAGACAACTCTCATATTTCTGCCAAAGGTTTGGGTACAGCTCATATGGAGCATGGCAAGTTCAAAAATGTCTTATTTGTTCCTTCTCTTACAGCTTATTTGTTGCCAGTATATCAAATGACTCATACAGGATCTCCAAAACAAGTAATTTTTGGTCCAAACACAATAGAAATTACAGAAATCTCCACTGGAAAGGTTATAGTGAATGGGATTGATAATCATGCCTCAAAGGCATATGAGTTCTCACACTTCATTCCTTTCTCTCCAACTACTCCTTCAGATTCTGATGAAGATCACAGTGACTCCTCTTCCTGTGACTCCTCTTCTAGTGAAGAAGAAGATCAAGATTTTGATGTTGAGATCATGGTTCAAGAAGATTCAGAACCAACACCTATTCTCAGTCCAGATTCAAGAGAAATATGTTCTCACAAAGTCCTTGCTACTACTGAGAACACAGATGATGATTTATTTGCTTACATAACTACTAGACTTCAGCATCATGCCAACCTTGCATTATGCCATCCATGTCTCCATGAGAGATGTAGCATGATGATGGGGTTCTCTCTTCCATCTTTTGGGAAGACTACTCATGTTCCATTCGCTCCAGGTACAAAAAAAGTTCCTGAAAGACTTGCTTCATCCTCCACACAGTGGGAGACCTTCCTACATGGGATCAACTTGCCAAGTCTTTTGCAAAAGTTTTCACTGATGAAAGCTTCTTTCTTTTCTACATGATGGTTCTTTGAGTTATTTACTGTTCTTTTGAAGGGGGGTATTTTTCCCATGAGGTTTTCCCCATCTCCTCAGTTTATGAACAGTTATGTATTTTATTATCATTTCATTTATTGTATGGGTGACCTTTGGTCCTAGTTACCATGGCCCATGATGGATTAAGGGGGGGTGTTAGGATATTCCTATACTCCATCCTAGTCCTACTAGCTTTTCAGTCATTTTCATTTTTAGTCATGCATGCAAAATTAGGGTTTGCATGGAATTAGGGTTTGCATGCATTCTAGGTCATCAGTCACAACACCTAGTCCTTAGCAAACTAGCCCCTGGAGCTTCTTTCAGATCATTTCTATCCCTCCCAGTGACTAATGTGCCCTCCTTTGCTCCACTGCATGGCAAGGGCACCTTCTTCACCTACTAGTCCAGTTATATTGAGTTATCTTCAGTTATTTCCTTGATTTAAGGATTAACTGACTCTTTATTGATTTTATCACTCTGTTGGACCTCCATTGAGACTAGATTGACCATTCTGACTCGAATGAACTCCTATGGCACCCTCCATTGAGCCTCCTTCACTATATTAGTGCTTCCATGTGCCAGTTACACCAACCACATGTTCGGGTACACAGGGTACTACCAAAGGACCGAATACCAAGAGAAACTGCTTCACATAAACAGATCACAGATCGACACACCAATGTTTTGACGTGGTTTAAACCCTCTTGAGGGAAACACTCCATGGCCCCAGCCAAATAACTTCTACAGGACAATTTATTATGCAAAGAAAGAAAGTTACAAATGAGCTTCTCATAATCGATCAACTAAACAATGACCCTCCATGCTCTTTAAATAGAGATCATGGACCAATCGGGTGTTAAGCCATTGATCAAGGTTAGGTTTGATCTAAGAGAAGTTGAGCCATCAGATCACTCTATGTCGGGAACATATCGTGACCGTCAGATTAAGTATTTACAAATGCATACCAATGCATACTAAAGAAACACACTATCCCTAACAGATATATTACACAAGTTGATCTTAACTAACTCCTAAGTGTCTAAATATCCTAACATACCCCCTTAAGAACAACTTGGGATAGCATTGAAGGATTTACAAAAGTGACACTATTAGGAGAAGGAAGGAGGAATTAGAGCCTATCCCCCCTTAATGACAAGTTCCTGAACTCCTAACATAGATCGAAGTTTAGAAAACTTTGCTTCTGTAAGAGACTTGGTGAAGATGTCTGCAACTTGATCATCTGTAGGGAAAAATAGCACTTCAAGAACACGATCATGAACAAGATTTCTGATGAACTGCATATGTAGCTCAATGTGTTTGCTACGTTGATGTATAACTGGATCTTTGGAAAGCTTGATGGCACTTTGATTGTCGCACCAAAGTGGAGTAGGCTGCTGCTGCTCGAATCCAAACTCTGAAAGGATCTGTCGAAGCCATAAAGATTCCTGACTGGCATTAACTGCTACTCGATATTCTGCCTCTGCTGAAGAAAGAGGAAGAGCTTGTTGTTTCTTACAATCCCAAGTAATAGGTCCAGATCCCAGACTGAAAACATAACCTGCAGTAGACTTTCGATCATCAGGATCACCGGCCCAATCTGAATCAGTGAAACCAACCAACAAAGGTTTCCCCCCTGTATTGTAATGAATCCCAAACTGAACTGTACCTCGAATATATCGAAGTATTGTTTTGGCTGCTTTCCAGTGACTTTCATGAGGTGTCTACATATAACGGGAAACATGACCAATGGCAAAGGAAAGGTCAGGATGGGAATGAGTCAAGTATAAGAGACTACCAACAAGCTGACGATATAAGGTGGCATTGACTTCAGGTGAAGTACAAGTGGCAAAAAGTTTGACTCCAGAATGGAAGGGAGAAGGGGTTGGTGTACAATCTTCCATGTGAAAGCGATGAAGAAGGTCACAATCATACTTAGACTGAGAAAGAAAGATTCCTTCTTTGGTTTGCCGGACTTGGAGACCAAAAAAATAATGCAAATGTCCTAAGTCTGACATTTCAAAATTTTGTTTAAGACTGGATTTTACATGGGTTATAAGCTTAGGGTCACTACCAGTAACAATAAGGTCATCAACATATAGAACAAGTATGATGAGATGGCTTCCTACTTTCTTGGTATAGACATTGGGGTCAGAATGACATCTAGAAAAACCAGTGTCAAGGAGAAAGTTATCCATTTTGGCATACCAAGCTCTAGGAGCTTGCTTAAGGCCATATAAGGATTTCTTAAGGCGGCAGACAAGGCTAGAGTTATCTTGAACATATCCAGGAGGTTGTTCCATGTCAATTTCCTCCTATAAATCACCATGTAAGAAGGAAGACTTGAAATCCATTTGATGGACTTCCCAGTTATGTAAGGCTGCAAGGGAAAGAACAAGGCGGATGGAGTTCATTTTTGTGATGGGAGAAAAGGTTTCATTGTAGTCAATCCCTTCAACTTGGGAAAAACCTTTGGCAACTAACTTTGCCTTAAGTCTTTCAACACTTCCATCTGATGCATACTTAGTTCTATAGACCCATTTACATCTGACAAGTTTTCTTCCTTTTGGAAGAGGTACAAGATCCCAAGTATCATTCGCCATTAAGGAACGATATTCTTCATCCATGGATGCATCCCAATCTGGATTCCCTGAAGCTTTTGCAAAAGTTTCTAGATCACGATTCTCGGAAACTTGAGCCAAAAGAGAAGAGGCTTGCTGAAACTGAGAATGTGTTCAACGTTGATCTCTAGGATCACCGGCAAGATCACTAGCTGCTTCACATGTTGAACGGACCCATCGAGGAAGCACTTGTGCTGGTGCAACTTGAGGAACATGAGCAGGTGGAGGTGGATTTTCATCCTCACTGTCATTATCAGAAACTGGAGTTGGAAACCTATCAAGGAAGTTGGAAGAAGAAGAAGAAGGCACAAACGCCGAATCAGGCTCGCAGGCCAAATATGGCACAATCGTCGAGTTAGGCTTGTAGGCCAAGAGAGTTTCATCAAATTTAACATCTCTTCTAATGATTATATCATGAGAATGTGGTTGAAGAAGTCTATAACCTTTTACATCTTCAGAATATCCAACAAATATGTACTTTTCACTTTTAGGCTGCAATGCTTTCCGTTTTTCATCCGGAATGTGAGCCCATGCTTCACTACCAAACACACGAAAGTGACTTACATTAGGTTTAGTTTTACTCCATGCTTCTTCCGGTGTTATACCTTGTAATTCTTTTGTGGGGGTGTGATTAACTATATAATTTGAACAATTTATGGCTTCATCCCAAAATTGAAGACTTAGTCCCTTAGATTGGATCATACAATTAGCAATTTCTTTTAAAGTGCGGTTCTTCCGCTCAGCTACACCATTTTGTTGTGGTGTATATGGAACAGTGTGCTGTTGTTGGATGCCTTGTTCAGTGCATAAAGTAGTGAAATTTTTGTTAACATATTCTCCTCCATTGTCATATCTTAACTTAATAATTTGATGACCAGATTGTTTTTCAACAAGGGCCTTGTAGGCCAAGAACATGTTAAATACTTCACTCTTAAGTTTTAGGAAATAAACCCAAGTGCATCTAGTGTAATCATCAATGAAAGTTAAGAAATATTTGAAACCAGAAAAGGAAGCAGATGGAAGAGGACCACACAAGTCACTATGCACAAGCTCCAAGGGAACCGAGGTGTGCCAAGAGGCACGTTTGTGAAAACTGTTCCAATGATGTTTTCCGAGTACACAACTGGAACAAACACCATCTCTGCAAGATACCATTGGAAGACCTGTCACCATATTTTCTTTGCATAGTTGTTGCAATGAGTGATAATTTAAGTGACCAAATCGCTCATGCCAAAGTTTGCTCAAGTTATCACTATGAGCAACAAAAATTGAAGGGAAAGGTGATGACCCAAAGTTGTTAAACTTGTACAACCTGGTAATATCATCAACAATTCCGGTAGCTAGGACCTGTTGAGGATCTTGAAAATCCTTGATTACAACTTGGTGAGGTGTAAAGGTCACAGTTTTACTTTCTCCAGAATGAGTGATCTGATAGACTGATAACAAATTGCAGGAAATTCTTGGAACACATAGTACATCACTAAAATGACCATTATCTACTGGAACTGTTTCAGCTCCTACAACACTTAGAGATCTATCGTTACCAACAAATATTTCTTTGGTGTTACATTCATGCATAGTAGAAAATATGGCTTGATCCTTAGCCATATGATAAGATGCTCCAGAATCAATGAGCCATTCATTTGAAGTAGAAGAAGAAGATGCATTATAAGAATAACCAGAAGCGCAAAGTGCATGTCCATGAGAGGCAGATTTTGAAGGCAAATCTAGGCTGATGTGGTGCTTCTTCATTGCTGCTTCCAAGGCTGCCATCTTCTTGAAACACTTAGATTCATCACGATTATCTTTCCCGCGATAGTTGCAATGACGATCAATCTTCTTGCCTTTTGGATTAGATCATTTGTCATTTTTTAAAGAAGGAGCTGACTGAGAGGGTTTTGGACCCTTGTTTGACTTATTATTGTGAAAATTTTGTTTCTTGGGAGGCTTGGACTTTTCTTTCTGTTGGGACAATAAGGCTTTCCCAGATGTATCTGCATTGTTGATTATTCCAAGATGAATGAGTTTATCTTGCTCTCTAATCAAGGGATCACAAAAGGATTCAAGACTAGGCTCTTAATAGCTAGCTGCATTCAAGGATTCTTTCATGGAGTAAAATGTAGATACATAAACAGAATATGCAAGTCCAATTTTGGAAAGAATATGATAAATGCATTGTTTGTCTTCCCTCTTAATCTTACATTCTGCACATAAGCGTTTAAGATTTTTGTACTTAGATAAATAATCTTGAATGCATGAAACGTCACTTGGATTTAAAGAAATCAACTCATTTTCGAGTTGGTGACCTCGAATTTCATTGTGTTTACCAAACACAAATTCCAACTTGTCCCAAGCAGCATCAGGTTCATCAATTCCAGATATGTGGAATCGCAAATCAGTAGAGATTGACATCCCAATCAATCCACAAGCTTCATCACATCTATTTGCCCATTTTATTTTCTTATCATCATTATTGGGTTCTGTTTCTTTCCCTGAGGTAATTCTGAAAAGTCCCCTACTTCGTAGAACATCCTCCATACGAGATTTCCATGGGAAATAGTTGGAACTGTTAAGTAGAATATCACAAGGGGCGGACATATTTCTAAATTAATGGCTATAAAAGCAGAAACCAATAGTCTGGATGTGAAGAGCTCGAACAAATAGGTGGTTTAAAAAAAAACGGCACTGAAAACTGACTCTGTATGATGAAGTTATGCTTGAACAAAGAAACTGTTGAAGATGTCCCCAATATCGGACGTGGCAGCTAGAGAATGTCCAGCAAAAAAAGAACCCCCCTCTTCCCAAGATGAACCTTTTGACAATCACTTTACAAGAAAGAAAGTTACAAATGAGCTTCTCATAATCGATCAACTAAAGAATTACCCTCCATCCTCTTTAAATAGAGATCATGGACCAATCAAGTGTTAAGCCACGGATCAAGGTTAGGTTTGATCTAAGAGAAGTTGAGCCGTCGGATCACTCTATGTCAGGAACATATCGTGACCGTCGGATGAAGTATTTACAAATGCATACTAATTCATACTAAAGAAACACACTATCCCTAGCGATTATATTACACAAGTTGATCTTAACTAACTCCTAAGTGTCTAAATATCCTAACACAACATTCAGTTAGACTCAGTTTGATTCCTGGTTGACCATTACTTTTGTATTAATGACTTCACTGATGAGAAGGTGGACTCCTAATTAGGCATTGATGACTCTCCACTGATTATGGATCTATGCATGAAGGCCAATTCGAATTCCTCCTAGTGAATTCGAATCCTCATACTCAACATTGTATATTTACCTGTTCACTATTCAGTTTAATGTAACATGTGTAATTATTCTGCCTCAATCAGAGTTTCTTTGGATCTAAGTTATATTGCTTGACTCTTCTTCTATTATTCCTAAATTATTTCATTGTGAGGTTTACATCATCTCTTTGGATCTTATGTGGTAAATTTCACACCCCTGAGCTGGGTTGTGTATCCACTAAGGAGGAACTAGATGGGATCACTCACAGTCGTGGTTTCACTCAACATCTATGCTAATCCAACACATAGTTGGGTTTATCTAGCATACAAAAGACAAAGGAGGGAAATGATAAGCCAGTGAGCTCAACCATAGAGCTACAAGCATCTCAAGATAATTCAAACAGTCAAGGCACCCAAAGTACCTACCACACCAAACACAAGGAAGGTCCCCTTCTCTGTTGCATAGTCCCTCATGCGTCCCTTTCCTCTAGTGCTCTTCAGGACGTGCATAGAAAAGTCCAAGCCGCCAAATACTTAAGATTCTAGCCTTCACTAGGTTTATCAAGCATTCCCAACCTCTGTTCTAGAATTCACACTTGGAATTTCTCAATTCGGTGATCAAATAACTCAATCCCATCACTGGAATTCTAGGCTATAAAAATTATGTTTTTTCTATGGATTTCAGGGTATCTAATACTCTCAAATTCGCCCCAATATTCATATCTATGGAACCCCCATTAGATTTTACTGTCAATACCAAATTCTGAGCGTCTATGGCTCTTCAAAACGTGGGTTCTTGCAAAGTTGCGATTTCTGGTGTTTCTCACTACTGGGAATGTGTAATGGATGAAAACTTATGTTGGTATGTTCAACCATGTAATGAGAGTGAGAAAAATTGAATTCCTATGAGGTAGAGTGACTTGTGGATCAAGGAAATAGAGCCCATACTCTGCCATACGAATTTCTAGGCTGCCCTTGCTCCATTGAAGCCATGGAATGATTTCTCAACAATTTCCTTACAACTGAAACAAATGTCAGCAAGGAAAGTCAAATGGGTTCTCAAAATGACATTTGGTAGCATATGGTTCAATCCCACAACCCCCTCACCACTCCCTAGTGGAATGCACATGGCCCCTTCTCATTAGTTGCTTCCATAGCCAGTTTTGGGATTTTATTGAAATATTAATATTTACATCAATTACAATATTCCATGGCTTAATAGCACATGCATGGGAAAATATCAAATACTTTCCTTTCTAAATAAAAGTCGAGCATACACTAGCGGGGCCTTGGCCTTGAGCTCCACGCTAGGGACACATACATCGCATGTATACAATTACATTAAAAGCCAATATTTCATAAGGGTCAAAATTAGGATATTACATATGGGAATGGGGACCTCGACATCAGAACGTCGACATAATTAATATACAAATATTGACATACCGACTTCCGAGTTTTGATTTTTTGAATAATTATAGAAATTAGGACGTCAGAAATATCAGAAAATGATTCCCCTAAAGCAGGTGGCCTAAATGTAGATATGACAAGCGGTTAGGAGGCACATGGTGAAGTGGGGGAGTCACATGTCTAAGGTTATGACACATCCTTCTCATGGATGGAGTATTATAATAACCTCATGGAAAGGATCTGGAGGAGGATTAGGAAAGGGATGTTTGGTATGGAGAACGGGTTAAAATTCAATGATTTTATTATGGAAAGTCTGTGTGGCTTGTACGATGACTAGGAAATCTTGGGAGGTGATTTATCTGGGATTTGGGACAATGATTGTATGACGAGGATGGGTTACAACATCATTTATATTGGAGTTGTCCGACATCAAGGTTCTTAATCTTTTCTTTGTATCTCAGCTAGGTTTTGTTCTTAATTACTATTATGCTCCATCTTTGTCAGTATGGTGTTGATGCCTCTTTTTGGATTTCGAAAGTGGTGAGAATATGTAAAATGGACATCTGTTATGTAATGTTGGGTAGGGTTTGAAAGGTTGTATAGGTTTAGGATGATGGATAATAATTTTTTTTCTCTCTATAGCTCCTCAAAGAGGGGGAGGTTGTAATTCCTGGTTTTTGCTTTGCAAGGGTAGCTGGTCACAATGTTTGAAAATCAGATTGGTAATGGTGCCTTGTATCATTGTTCTCACATAGACTCAATGTAATTTTCCTTTTGATTTATAATACAGAGTTCGACTTACTTAGAAAAAAAACCATTGGAAAATGATTAATCTACAACATGATTTGTTTAGATTAACTCCGAGGCATTTTTAATGAAAATTTACTGAAATTTTACTTCAAAAATTAAATCCTAAAAATTATTTCAAAAATGAACTAAGAAAATTGAAGTCTAAAAGGGTCTCCCATATTTTTTAACAAAGATGGGATGTATTGAGGCTACAACAAATGGTGACTTACTGGAAAGAACCAGCTATCTCGATTTGGTCAGCAGAAATGCATGAGTTTTCTAAGGGTTTTTAAAAAATTGGAATATATGACTTTCTTGATCCGCTCCCTATAGAAAATAGATCCATGAAATTCTTAGAAAATATTTCCAAGTTTATAAAAAAAATAAAAAATAATCAACTTTACTATATGGCCTAGTCCATCATTTTGAAAAAGCAAATAAAATAAAAGGGGGGATTAGAGAATTAGAGAATTACCTTTTTTAGGAATGATCAATATTGCAGAATGACCGAAAATGGTTCCAAGCTGTATTCAAGATGGAATACCAATATCACAGCCATTGCCACTACTGCTAGTAAGTGTCCATAGCCTCGGTAGGGTTTCCTTTTAACCCAACCTAGTCATTTTGATTCCATCAATTGGTTATAAATATACAACTTTAAAACTCAAGTAGTAGGTGTTTTATAGAATATAATTAAGGGGCACTAACTTAGATTGGTGAACAAATAATGCAAGCATCATTCACAGAAACCTACAGCAGCGAATAGGCCAACTCGTAATGAGACGTTCTCTCCCTCAACCTTATAGTTGAGAGGAATTACCTTGTATTGGTCACTAGCGATAGTAATGTCACTCCATAAGCATCCATGATCATTATAGGATGGTTCATAATGAGACCTCCTATCCCTTAATCACTTATTTAAACCTTTTACCTTTTATTATTAAGAGAAAGGTTGTATTTGTTGTTAAACTCCTTAGAGATTACTCAACATATGTGGAAGCATGACTAGAACTCATTAAGAGTAAGGGATTATGTAAAGGATTTGAATACTTACAACACTGTCCCCACATATCACCCAATTTATTTTAAGCACATTCCTTTCAAAGAAAAATCAATCTTTTCATGTCTCCAATCCAAATTAAATTTTACTTAAAATGAAAAAAAGGCCTCTATAAGTTTCATAATTGATAACTTGGAAAAGATATTTCAGAAGCTATGAAGAAGAATAATCTATATAGGGAAATCACAAAGTTGACATTCTTCCTAATGATAATCCACAAAAAACTTTCTGCATATTGTTGACCTTTATGAGAAATAATAATAATAATAATCTAGTGAAACTTAGTTACAACTACTTTATTAAAATAAATACATTGAAAGTAAGAATGTAAAAAAAAACAAATGAAAAAAGAAAATGAAAGAAAACACACTACATTATGTAAAATCCTAGTCAAACTAATTAGGAAAAATATTTTTAAAAATTTTGAGCATTCATTGGATAAGTTTTAGGACGACCCTGTAGTGTTTGCAATCGAAATGTGTCAGGGACGAGATTTTCTGAAATAGTAAATGGCCCTAACCAAAGATGTTGGAACTTTGTGTGCTCATACTTATCTTCATGAATTTTATCCCACTTTAGAACCAAACCCCCTACTTGAAAATCCCTTTGAGAAGAATATTTCTCATAAAACCAATTTTTAACAAGTTGTTGATGTTGATAAAGATTATTTTTGGAATTTTCCCTCTCTTCATCTAACTGAAGTAGGGTATTTATCCTATGTTACAAAGCGGAGAAGTGATCCTCTTGAACATATCAAGATAATTGTAATGAAGGCAAAGCAAGATTAGGAGAGCGAATGGATTCTTTTCCATAAACAAGATAATCAGGTGAGTTACCAATGGAAGCTGGTGGACTCCAGGAATGGATACCTAATTAGGGTAGCTAAACCGAAAGTATACTTTAATTATCAACCAGGGAGCGTACAAACTTAAGAGGTGCTAAGCACTGTATGTGCTCTATAGGATGGTCTTCGTCATTTAGGGTGTTGGGATGTATCTTAAAGGTTTCTCAAAAGGGAATGGAAGTGATATGTTCTTAAACAAAGAATGAAATAATATAAAAAGATTGTAAACTTATGAACTAGAAATGTTGAAACTAATAGATCTTTATGCTAAGAATTAAATGCTGGAAAACTGTAAATCTAATCTAAGAAATAAAATGCTGAAAGCTTGGGAAACTTGATCTAGAAATAAGATACTGGAAGCTGGAAATTTAACTAGAAACGAAGTGCTGAAAGCTGGAAATTTAAGCTAGGAATTCAATATTGAAAATTAATCAAACATTATCTATTCGAATCCAATACTGAAAGTGATAATCATTTACTCTATTTATATCCAAAGAACTTAAAACAATTAAATCCTATATAACTGAACTCAGATAAAGGAAATATGAATGGAATTGCAGATCCAAATCATTATCTAAAATTAATATAATGCGATGGAAAACAAAGGTAAATATGCCTACACATAATGCATGTACAAGACTACGAAAGGCGTGTTATGGAACTACATAATCAATATTTCTGAACTACACATAAAAATCACTGAACCGAAATAAGAATATGTTGTTCAAACCATTATCAAAGCACTTCACATATGATGACGATTAAATCAATGAGAAACACACATGAGAAATACTTGAAGCAAAATGAGACTCTTGACCTACGTGTTGAGGGGGCCCTCCCCAACCCGTATTTCAGTAGTGGAAAAGACTCAGAAACTCAAAGATTGAAATAACATCAATCCTTCCATTATTAAAAACGTAACTTCATTTCTCTGAAAAAGTCTTAGAACAGAACTGTATCGAATAACATATGCTGAATATAAGTTCTACAAAAATGCTAATAGGAAACCCTTGCTACTCAAGAGGTCCATATATATATCTATTTTGAAACATAACCTAACTCTATGATTTAAATGTCGATCCTGCTGAACAGGAGTTTTCTTCTACAAATCAGGAAAAAGGCATTGAGCCACTTATGGTCTTTCAGTCCTCGAGCTAGAATTGCTTGTTGTCTCTTAGATTACCTACGCCTGCTCATACACACTTATTTCCATATAATTAGCTCATAGAAAACGCTTTTAAGCATAAAAGAATAATCTCTAAGCTACTCTATTAAATAATCAAAACAAATGTATTATTCCCCACAAACAGAGGTATTTCCCTTATCCATTATTGTGCTTGTGTGGCATAAAAAGGATAGAGAGTACCTAATTTGGGACTCATCATCTCTCCCAGACTGAAGGAGTTACCCATCCCTGGGTGACATATCATGTTCTTGAACAACTTCTCTGATGTCCCAGGCAACGACCCTAGGAGTCCTTGCCTACCTATGGTATCCCAAGGTCTGGTCATCTTTGGTCCATGATATTTTCTCCTTTTTTTCATCAACCTATTCTCTAATAATCAAGGTAAGAAAGAATGGTAGGCTCAATTTCATGCCGATCCATCTGAGCTGATGCTTTATTAATGATTCCCTGTGTAACTTAGCCTTGGTGAGAGCAGTCTCTAGTCTTAGGGGGGAGTGAGGCTCCCTCTTCTTCAAATATTCTACGATTCTTTCCCATCTCTCACTGATGGCTTCCTAAACTTCCTTGTACGTGCATTGAAGGGTTAGATCGAAGTGTGTCACTGCCTCATGTTGTTTTCCAAGAAGGATAGGAACCAAATATTCATCTATGGTGATAGTCTTGTGGTCCTGGATTACTCTTTCAAGATGAGTTGCCTCACCCCTGATCCATAATGGGTTTTTCCACTCCTCAGCCAGGTAGAGATGAGCATCCTGTGATCTCTCGATCTCGTGGTTCATCCAGGAGAAAAGTTCTCTTAGCTGGAAGTCACCTACGTAGGGATTAGGTGACTAGTTAGGTGAGCTCGATACCATGAAGTTGTGTAAGAAAAAATCTCACAATTGATCTTTCTCCAACTTTGTGCAGCTCAGAGAAGTGTCAACAAACTCCTTTCGAGTGTTTAACTCTAGAGGCAGGCCTTGCTTTAACCTCTGTAGCTGAAATTTTCCCCACTTCTCCTTTAGGTAGATAGTATAGATTCTAGATGGTGGCCTAAGTCCCAATATACCATCATAGATCCTAGCGGTGGTCGTCAATGTATCCTCTAATTGCTGAATTCTCTAGTCTTTCTGAGCCAATTCTTCCCGATGCTCGTTTCTGGGTTGCTGTGCGACCCTTCTACTTCGTTGTTTTACCCCTTTCCTGTTGGTGGAAACCCCTGATTCTTTTTGGCGGGAGGCATCTTTTGAATGTTTTATTTTAATCAGGGTATCGGCCATAACTTCATTGTCGCTATCCAGGTCAATCTTTCTCTTAGCTCCTGATGCGGAAGTGGATTTTTCCTTTGACCTTGAAGCTAGGGGTATGCCTAGATTAGGTGTACCCCTCATTCTCTGCACATCATCGGCTAAGATTACCACAAACTACTCTTATGAAAGTTCTGGAACATGTACCATTATTCTTCACAAATGATCAATTTGATTAGTCCATGGTGGGCTAGTGCATCTTCTTTTCCCTGAACTACCTTTTTTCTCATTTATCCCAGAGATTGAAGAAGATAATAGGGAATGTTGATGTTGTTATTTGGTGTGATATGGCCCTTGTGTCTCAGCAGCTCGAAAATTCAGAAGTGGAAGATCGAGACATAGATAAGTCTCCCAGTGCATGTTATATATTTCAGAACGATAGAAGCTATCTCATCTCAGGGTGGTGGCATGGTGACTTTCTTGACTCCATTATTGTCTTCTTAATAAACTTCCCCTTGTACAAAGAAGGCTTCCTCTGCCCTCTGATTGGATTCCCAGTCATCTCTGCCCCAGTGCAAACCCATGGTCAGTCTAGTGTATCTTGCAATTACCTCCTCATCAAGTCTGATACGCAGTCCCCTTATCTGGGTGACAAATTGTTCGTCTTTTATGTGTTTCATGTTCCTGGAAAATTCTAAGGCCACCTCTATATTGGATACTCTCAGTCTTGAGATAAAGGGCATCCATCCCGCATCACAGAGGATTGATAAAACCTGTGGGTTTTCATAAATGGGCTTGTGATCCTCCGACTCACTCTTTTTGAACCCCTTCGTCATTTTTGAATTTTTCTACTATAATCAATGAACCACAAATTTTTGAGTGATGGCTGACTTACCTCTATTGGTTGACGTTGTTCACAGGCTTGAAGGGTAGCTTGCTAGTTTAGTGACGATGTGAACCTCCATATTTCTTGCTTCTGAGAGGCTTGCATTGCCAAATTGGGTCTTTTTGTAGATTATGCTACCTTATTTAGTTTTTTTCACGCACTTATCCCGATCATCATCCATCGTACTTGCTTCCTTATACACTCCTTTTCATTATTTCACCCTGCATTTCCTTCCATCATTGTACCAAGTGCTACCGTTTTGATCCTTTGGGGATATAGCGACCGCACGTAGATGTTGTCATCTTTTGACATGTCTAAGGTATGTAATCATGATTCTGTGAGGTTACTCTGAACTGTGCCACCGAATTAACTTATAAGCTATCCTCAGCTTTGGGAAATAACTTCTTTGTGGGGGGATAACGATTTGTTTTGAAAATAAAATAAAGAGTTAAGTGATTAACTTCCATGCTTTGCGTACTTGACTGTATGATTCGTGCTTGATTGTATGGGCGCAGAATTCTGTAGTTGAGTTCAGGTGCGTCTATAGTTAATTTAGTCTTGTCACTAGTGCCTCATTTTATCTTTTTGCTGCTAGTTCTCTTGAAAATGTTTCCTTTGCTTGCGTGACTATTTGTGCCATTTTTGTTGATTTGACTTTTCATTGTGTTCAGCATTGTGTTTGTATTGGTGCTCTAAACGGTGATTTGATATATGTAGTGGTAGCTTTGTTGTTGTCCTGGCTCACTTGAATTGACTGCTGGCTCACTTGAATGATTCTTGGTTCGCTTGATTGTAAATTCTAAAAGCTGGTGTTTGTTTGTTGTTCTGTTGTTGTTTCCTTTTTAGTTTGCTACTAAATGTTGATTGGCTCGCTTGAAATATGTTTTCTGGCTCGCTTGAATTTTCTTTCTGGCTTGCTTTGACATTGCTTTCTGGTTCTGCTTTGAAGATGATTCTGGTTCTGCTTTGAAATTGGTTCTGGTTCTGCATAGGGATGAATCAAGTCCATCAATTTTGTTTGTGAGAACCTGAGTGGATTTTTGTGTTGTCCTCTCTCTCTCTCTCTCTCTCTCTCTCTCTCTCTCTCTCTTGTTTTTTTGTTTTTTTCATTTTTTTTCTTCTTTTTTTTCATTTTGCTCTTTTATTTTTATTTTTTTCTATATTTTTTTTTTTCATTTTTTTTTTTCAATTTATTTTAGTGATGTTGTAGGATCTCTATCAGCATTAGATTCTGTTGATAGAGTGCCTGTGTGAATTCCTCTCTAGATGTTGGTGTCTTATAGAGTTTGAGTCTGTGTCCATTCACAATCATGGGGCATTTTTCCTCATCTATTGTTGTAATTCTGACAGCTCCATTGTCATAGATGTTTTCAATGATGTAGGGTTCAAGCCATCTGGTTGTCAGTTTTCCTTTAAATGTGTGAAATCTAGAGTCATAGAGTAGTGCCCAGTCACCTTCTTTAAATTTCTTCTGCTTGATGTTTTTTTCATGCCATTTCTTCCTTTGTTGCTAGATGATTTCAGTGTGCCTAAGTGCTAGTTGGAGTTGCTCATCTACTTGATTTAATTGTAGCATATGTTCTTGTTGGATGTTGTTGGTCACCCTATATGTTAATTAATTACAACTAACACATAGGATGCTCAATATAAATTGTCAAACCCAGGGAAGTCTTTTATTTCAATGGAGATAAGCACAATCTATGCATAAACATTCAAGTAGTTGATTAACTGAATGAAGATAATAATCCTACCTATCTTCTCAGCCAGACTCATTCCATAAAGAAAAATAATCTAACTCATACATCTAGGAATCCAAAGTGCAGCTACCTTCCTACAGAAATCAACCTAGTAGTTACTGAATTAAGAATAGAAATGAACTAGATTACTTTTGCAAGAAGTTAAATCCTATAATTATCAAACTACAGTATTCAATCTTTACCAAAATGATTCATCCAGTAGCTACTGTAACTCAACTATAATCCGCCTAATCTATGAATTCAAAAGATAAAACAACAACCAGAATTAGAAAATAAACTTGAACTCTAAATTGATAATCATTGGAAATCCTAGGAAGCATAAATAATTGAAAGGAACTGGAGCTGAACGTGACTGTAACAACTATTGAACACACATGCATTAATCAAACTAACCTACACAGTCGACTGTCACACCACATAGTTGCAACTATTCATAATGCAAAGAATAAACTACCAATAAAGAATGCAATAATAAATCTCTGTTGTAGCTATCAGAAATACGCCTAATGCAATTCCACAACACACAACAACAAATGAATTAATCTAACTACCTACTTAACTCGGCAATCTCTATAAAAAGGCGGTCCCTGGCCTTCTAACAAAGACACCATGAAATACCACGAATTAAGACACAGAAATGGAAGAACTCTGCTCTTCATTAAAGATGGTAATTCAAAGTCTCAGTTCTCTATTACAGCCCGTCCAAAATGATAATTAACCAACCCCAGAATCCGAGAGCCTTCCCATATTTATACATGGAGAATATAGTTCGTGATCCATTAAAATTGTGTAGCAATGAATATCTTTGATCTTCATGCTGTAGAGTTACAACTAAACTATTATAGTCATATTGAAAGAGGTTGTTAATGATGAAGGGTGTTGTTACTCTGGGAATCAATGGATCAATGGATTAGCAAATTGGAAGGCGCCCTGTCTGTTGCAGCTATGCCCTGTTTCAACAACCTGTTACAGCTTCACATGAAGAGATGCGTTGTCCCTTGAAATATGAAGAATCAAATTAGAAGAGTAACAAATGACACCATGTATGATTCTTTCCCAAGGCATTTCCAGTAATACACTTGTGCTTTTATCTTAACTTAATGAAATCAACACAAGTTAGCATAAATCGAAGGCTAGAATCCATAACCATAACAATCCTAGGCATTTAATTAAATGAAACAATAATGATGTATACCTTGTCAGGACTGTTGATTAATATGGAAAAAGGAATGTATATGGTTTATGAAAGTAGGGTGTAACTGGGAAAAATGATGTAATAGATATGGTAAAAAATGGGCATTTCCAGGGCCCAACATCTCCCCCCAACTATCCAATTGCATCTCCTCATCCAACAGTCGATTAGTTCGATCTTGACTTTGATCCTCATTCATATTATGCAAGTGAGTTGAAGGAATCAATTTTGACAATTTAGCCATTGGAAACGTTGGTTCTTATGTGACAGCCTCTCCTTACCCTTAGCAGCTTTGTCTTATGTTGGAGCTCACCAGATTTTCAATTGTGTTGGTCCTTCTGAAGCAATATATTTTCCTTATGTCCCCATCTTAGCATCTTTTTCCTGAGTTGTAATTCCAAAAAAAAAAAATTTGAGGGCGCTGGTTCTTGTGTAACATCGTCCTATTTCTTGATTCTTTTGGCCTGCTGAATCGGTTCAATGTTCTTGAAACAATGAGGCTATGCCCTGGGATAATTCCTTTGATTGTCTTGCTCTTGAGGGTTTCTATAATTCTAGGTCCACTATTGTAACTTTATGCCCTGCCATATTAAAAATATCCCCACATTCCGGGCATATCATTTCTAGCTGTCCTCCATTCCCTTGAATGGACGATAAATTCCCCAATTGGTATGTAGCTTCCACCATTGTACTCACATATTTCTTTGCCTGTTTTCGGCATGTCTCCTTCCATTTTTCTAGTTCTACATGAAGCACTTGCACCTCCTCCTTTAACAGCTCATTTTCAAATAGAAGATTCTCTATTTGAGGTTCTTCTACAACAGATTCTTATGTATCAGAAGGTGGTCAGGGTTTTAAGATTGGAATCCTAATTTCTTCCCCAATAAATTGACCTACTTCTGCTATAGTAGTCGTTTTGATTTTTCTCCTTTTCACTGGGCTGGATATATGACCCTTTCTCATTAGCCCTTCTTTTCTCCTCTGAGGCAGAAAAAATCCTATCGCCTTAGAAACAGGGAAATCCCCTCCTTTCGAATTAAAGTTCTTCTTATTTCAAGGAAGGTCTCCACATTCAGAGCTTCTAGACCGCTTTCTGCTACTGCTCTCTTCTAACATTCCTCTTCTACTATTGCAATTTTATTTTTCTAAGTTTCAATCTCTTCTTCATCCTCCAATCGAACTTCTGGTGTTCCAATCCTCCCCCCAACTGAGTTTGAGGAACTCCAGTCCTCATCCACTATCTTTGAAAATGATTCACGGGGTGCTCCTAGACGAACCAGAAGTTGCCCCCAGGTCAGCTTGTTATTTGCCAGGGCCCGTAAGATCAATAATTTAATTAACCCATTATTTGAGAGGGATGATAAGGGGTGTTGTGCTCTTTTAGCATAATAAGCCATGCGTTGCAAGGATCTAAGAAGATAGTATGACATATTTAACAGCTTATGATAACGTAAATGTGATAGGAGGAAAAATTCATAAATGTAAACAACACTGTACCTCCCTTCACATGTCATATATTTCTTTAAGAAGAGTGCAACTTGGTCCCAAGGACTCGAAAGAGTCTTCAGCACTGTTCCTCTGCCCCGTGGTCAAATACTATCCCCTGCTGCTAGGAAATCCTCAGTTGCAGTCGGGTGATGGCGTTTCCGACTAAACTGGTACTGCCCGATTCTGGGAAGTCCTGTTACCTACACCAGGATTACCTCTGAAACATCTACCCTTATGCCTTGAACCTCTGAATGAGTGCTCATCAAGTTTTGAGCAAATTCAAGGGTTGTTTCCTCATGAAAACCATTCAATCATTGAAAATAATCTGTCCACCCTGCTTCTTGAAAGATAGCAAAGACATCTCTGTTCTTATACAGAGACTCTATTGTTAAAGGCTCATACCTTACAGGGATACCCATACCACTGAGCTTCTTGTGAAATATTGTAATGAATACACCAGTTACATTTTCGAACATCGAATTGAATACATGCAGACACGGTTGATGGATAGTCAAAGTTTGAATTGAGCATTTTTTGAAAGGTGGCACAGTTAGTTTTGGGATAAAAATCGTCGCAGGATTATCGCACAAGTAAGGTAGAACGAAGGTCAAATCATAAGTATGAGTAACATCTTTAAACGTGATTTTGGTTCAGTTGATTTGCTGTGGATCGATTATAGGGGTAAATAACAAGTATAACCATTATTGCTTGAGATATCAATAAATTTCTAATCATGATTATAGTTAGAACCCATACCTTTGAAATTAATGCTCAAGCCGCCATTCTGTCATGGAATGATATTTCACAGTCGCATCTCTAGTAGAATACGCATGTGCCAAGATGAGTTGGACACTGCCAACCAAGCTGATAAGTTCATTCACGCTGATAGGAAAGCAAGACGACCCAATAATTTCCTTCATTCTTGGAAGATTGTGATTGAAACTATGGAGTCATCATTTAAATTTGAGCTAGGTCAGGTCATTAGCAGTGAGACTATTCAAAAGGCATACAATCTAGCAAAGTTGCAGACAATGAATAAGAATGAATACCTGAGCAGAGTTCGGCGAAATATGGCAGAGTTCCAGATGCAAAAATTTGAAGAAAAGGAAAGAATAGCGGTGTTGCAGCTACTGGAAAAGGGAGAAAATGAAATGGAAATAGCAGAGTTACATCTTCTAGACTTATCAGAATAGGCAAAAGTAGCGGAGTCGCAACTACTGAAAAATGAAGAAATTAAATGGGAATAGTGGAGTTGCAGCTGCTAGACTTGGAGGAATAGGCAAAAATAGTGGTGTCGCAGCTGTTAGAAAAAGCGAAGGGGATAAAGATAATGGAGTTGCAGCTGCGAAAATTGGAAAAATAAGCAAATGTAGTGGAGTTTCTGCTGCTGGAAAAGTGAAGTGAATGGAAAGTAGTGGGATTACAACTGCGAAAATTATAAGAATGAGCAAGGTAGTGAGTTGCAGCTGTGCAAAATGAGTAACAGGCGGATTTTTAGCTGGGTGCTGAAAACTAACAAATCATCGATCTTCTTCAAAAGAGATTTATTAGATCAGGAAACAATGTAAGGTGCTTGCAATCATCTGGCACAGTCATGACTGTTGTTTCTCCAATTAATTCCTGCACACAATTCTTCAAAACAAATCCGATCAAGTGCAAAATGAAAAATAGATAAAATACAGAATGAAAAACAAAAAAATTATTTATGTACAAATTATGTGGATATTGCAGTTCTTAAAAATTCACAAGGGTTGAGAAAAATCCTTTCCCTGGTGTTAACTGATATTCTAGATCAGCTAAAACATGTGAAACGAAAGCATCGCTTGAGATCGGTTTGTGATATAGTTGTAGCCGATGACCATTTGCAAATAATGGTGTCTTGTTTTCATCAATGGTGATTAACCGGATTGTTCCATTGCCAAATACTCGATCGATTTGATAAGGTCCCAACCAAGGAGTGCGTAGATTTCCTTCGAAATCCCTCTTAAACCCTGAATCATATAACAGAGTCCAGTCTCCTTCCTGGAAGACTTTCTTCTTTATGAATCTATCATGCCATTTAGAGCGCTGCTGTTGGATTAACGTTGTATGATTTACTGCTCCTGTGCACTTTTCATCCAATTCGTTAAGTTCATTCATTCGGTTCTTCTGTGCTTCTGATAAATCAATGTTTGCTTCTAAAGCTGTTTTCAAGGTTCTGATTTCAAATTCAATTGGGAACACAACATTCTTACGATTTACCAATTCATAGGGGGAAAAACAGTGGTGTTACGCCATGTAGTGCGATAGGCCCATAGTGCCTTTGGAAGTCTCTTGGCCCAACCTTTACAATGGCTTTTCACTGTATTTGTCAAAATAGCCTCGATGACCTTGTTTGAACTCTCTACTTGGCCATTGGCCTATGGATGATATGGTGAGGTTATTCTTTGCCGAATATGAAATTTTTGTAACAACACTTCCAGTTTGTGAGACAAAAACTGTGGTCCACCATCTGTGATGATTTCCTTGGGTACTCTGAACCAAGTAAAAATTTCTTCATACAGGAAATCAATCACAGCTTGATCATTATCCTTAACCAAGGCTACAACTTCCACCCATTTGGTCATGTAATATGTGCAAACCAATATGTGAACTTTCTATTTTGAGGGAGGGTTGATAGGCCCTACTAAATTCAAGGCCCATCTATCAAATGGCTCAACCACGAGCTATGGCTGCAAAGGCATTTCATCTAATATGTTGGGTTGGCCCATCCTTTGGTAGCTATCACATGCCTAACATACTTCTTTGCGTCCTTGAGCAATGTGGGCTAGAAATAACCCATACTCAAGACCTTATGACCTATCCTTTTATCAACAAAGTGCCCCCCACAAGGCTCATCATGGCAAACTTTAAGGATACTAAAAATTTCATCTTCTGATTTCTAAATCGAGCCCTGTGTAAAAAATATGTCCATCAATCCAACAATACCTAGCACTTTGTTGTATGATCTTTCTTTTTTCTCTCTTCGACAGATGTGATGGAAGCTTACATGCAGCCAAAAAGTTAGCAATATCTGCATAGCATGGGGAATGAGCTGATACTGCAAAGAAATGTTCACCAGGGAAGGAATCTTCGACAAGTAAATTGTCATCACTGTTAGTAAGTAGAGATAAGAAATCTGCAACAACATTTTCCATCCCTGGTCTATCAATAATTGTGATATCAAATTCTTGTAACAATAACAAGCATCTAGTAACTCTAGCATTCGTGATTGGTTTATTCATTAAATATTTGATGGCAGAATGATCAGTGTGCACAAAACAAAAGTGGAGTATCCAGTAATATAATGTCTAAATTTGTTGATGGCATAAACTATGGCAATGAATTCCTTTTCTATGACAATATAGTTTAGTTCAGAAAGGGATAACTTCTTACTAATGTAATAAATTGTATAAGGAGCATTACCTTCATGCTGTCCTAAAACTGCTCCAATGGCAGTGTCTAAAGCATCTGAAGAAATATGAAAAGGCAGAGCCCAGTTGGGCCCTCATAAGAGGGGTGTTGTAGAAAGCCTTTTCTTTAGCTCAATAAACGTTGTTTGGCGTGCATCAATCCAAACAAACTATGCATCCTTCATCAACAAAGTGAACAAAGGAGAAGCTAGTTTGGAAAAAAATTCATTGAACCTTCTGTAATAGCCAGCATGCCCCAAGAAGCTACGTACATCTTTTTGTGTTCCATGAGTTGGTATATTTTCAATTACCTTGATTTTGGATGGATCTAACTAGATACCATCAAAAGAGATGAAGTGCCCCAGAACTATGCCCTTGCTCATCATCATATGGCACTTTTCAGTGCTTAAAGAGAGTTGGCTTTGTTCACAGTGTTTCAAGACATTTTCTAAATTTTTTAGTGCTTCTTCATAACTATCACCATATGGAGTAAAGTCATCCATAAAAATCTCCATGCAATCATTTACCATCTCTGAAAAGATTCCAATCACTACTCTTTGAAATGTGGCTGGTGCGTTACACAACCCAAAAGGAAGTACCCGGTATCCAAAAGTACCCCAGGTACAGGTGAAAGTGGTTTTGTCTTGGTCTTCTGGAGCAATCTGGATTTGGTTATAGCCACTAAAGCCATCCAGAAAGGAAAAATACTTCTTCCCAGACAAGGTATCAAGGACCCGATCGATAAAAGGTAATGGAAAGTGGTCCTTCTGCGTTTCCTTGTTCAATTCTCTATAATCCACGTAGACCCTCCATTTCCCATTCTTCTTTGGTACAACATGAGTGGAGAAACCCTCTCACTATTTGAAATCAGGTATATAAATCCTGCTTCCAAAAGTTTTTGGATCTCCTCTTTCACTATGTCTCTTAGGTTCGGGTTCATCCTTCGTTGTGGTTGACACACATGCCTGGACTCGCTCTTAATATAAATGTGATGGGTGCATGGGTTAGAAGGAATACCTTTCATGTCTGTGTACTCCCAAGCGAAAGCTCTTCTACGTTGTTTCAGCAGAGTGATTAGCTGTTCCAACTCACTGGGCACAAGGTTTGGATTGATGTTCAATGTTTTCCCTGGATTGATCTCTACCGGAACACTTTTCGAATTTTTGAGTACTAGAATTATACTGGCATCACTGACTAGAGTTTCTTCTGTAATATTTTCTTGTTCTTTCTCATCAAATGTACTGTCAAGAATTTGGTAAACATGCTTATTGATGGACGTGGGATCACTGATGAAGCTGTTCATGGTATCATCCTTTGTTTCATCCTTAAATGTTAAGGATCTCCCTATCGTTAATAATGGTTGAACACCTTCCTTCTCCTCCAAATCTACCGAACGTGGAGTTTCATATTTTTTGCTTGGTCGAGCTTGAGGGTATAAGGTTAAGATTTTGATCTCAGTCCCGTTTGAGATGGTCATAGATCCTGACCGATAGCTGATACAGGCATCTGCTGTGGCCAACCACAGTCTTCACAGGATCAGTGGGTGTCCCCCCAACTGATACTTCGGCTGTAACACCAAGAAGTCCGCAGGGTATTCCCACGAGTCAATAGAGATTACAACGTCGTCTAGGATCCCCCCAGGCTTGATTGTTGATCTGTCAGCAAGTTCCAAAATAGTAGGGGTCGGCCGAAGGTTAGTGAGTTCAAGTTTCTTCACAGTTTCTATGGTCATAACGTTAATAGCCGTGCCTAAGTCTACCAAGACATTGGGGATTTGTGTGTTTCCTATGTGAACTGTCACAGAAGGATTTCTAGGATCATCGTATTTTGCCATAGGAGTCTTCCCATATATCAATTCATAAAGTTTTCCCAATACATGGACAGTGGGAGGATCCCTAGGCTTTCTTCCTGGTTTCTTGACACATAAATCCCTAACAGTCTTAGCATAAAAGGGCACGTCATGGAGGGCTTGTAATAGTGGAATCTTGACATACAAATTTTTCAATTCCCCTAAGAGATTGAATCGAGGTTGTTCCATTGTTTTCTGCAGGGCCAATCATTCAGGGTATGGCGGTTCTCTCATCAATTGTGTAGGTTGTGCTTCATTGTGTGTTACTTCCTGAGTTTCATCCATTGTTTCGGTAGGAATTTTAGCATCCTCAATGATGGGGATTGTCGAATGAACCATATTCTCTTAGTGCTGATTCAATCCAGTTTCAGCCACTGGGGATGGAACATCCTCAGTAACAATGGGTTCCACTACCCTCCTTGATTGTAATTGTATATCGTTGTAGGGAACTTGGGAAATGGAATATGCAGGCATGTTGGCAGTCTCAAACTAATGAACTACTTTATTGTTTGGGTTTGGGTTAGGTTGTGCAGGTAACTGTGGTCGAAGTGGTGCATTCATAGGTGCGACATTGTTTCGGAATTGCAGCTGTGGATGTTGGTATTGTTGTTGATGTATATGTAACTTCGGAATATATTTCACATATATGTATATTGTAATCCTATAGAGATGTTATTATTCCTCTATATGGAAGTGGTTGTATTCCTATAGAGATGTTATTATTCCTCTATACGGAAGTGTCGTCATTTATATTGTAAGTGTCGTAACTTATACTTGATGGGTTATTAGACCACCTTGTTGGGGTCAGCCCTGTATAAGTCATGTGGTTCAAAGGGTTATTAGACCACCCTAGTGGGGGTCGGCCCAGTCAGCATTATGTTAAGTGGTTAAGTTGAGGCCGACCTAGTTGAGTAAAGGTCAAGTCAAGTTAGTGTATAAATAGAGAGTGTGTCTCTCTCATTTTATACATTCTATTCTCTCACTCGCACTTTGGAGAGTGGCGCACTTGTGGAGGAGGAGGCTCTGCTGCTAGGAGAAGACTATCTCTTGTATTCTGGTTGTATCATTGCTCTATCTATCTCTGAGGAAGTTATTGGGGTTTTTCACCTTTATGGTTTTCCCCAAGTAAACTCTGTGTCTCTTGTGTGATTGCATTATTGTGTCCATGATTGATATGATGTAGATTTGTTGTACATGTTGTTTTCTTAGTTAAGATCCTAGATCAGATTGAAGTAAATTCTGAAAATTTAACATGGTATCAGAGCTAGCCTGAAAGAAGGCATGATATGGCATGTATGACACTTGTTGCACTTACGATGCTAGGGCTTGATATAGCAAAAACTAGTCATCGTAGCACTTTCTCTATAAATCCGTTTTGGCGAAGTTGTCGGGTCTAAAAATTTTACAAGTAGAAGATTAGATCCCCATGTACGTTGTGTCCAAAGGACAACCTCTAATTCGTTTTAATTTGTGATTTATGATCTGTACAATATAGGGTTTCTGCCTCTTCCAGATCTGAGTCAAACACAGGTGACCTTGGAACAAAGGACATAACTTGGGATAGGAAGCTCCAAATGAAATTTCGTAAAAAGTGACAGGTAGTACACAGACTGTATTATCTCAGAAAAGTGTTTCAGAGGCCGAAGTTGAACCAGTGATATGTGGAACGTCGTACACGTTCGCTCTCCTGTTTTATCCCATAAACAGGTCACATTACGACACTTGGCATAAAGCTCTCTCAGAGAATCCAATTGAGGTCATAACTGTCAGGATGGAAAGATGACAGGTCGGGCTATCTCGAAAAATGTTTTCAGACCATGTGGATAAAAAAGTTTCGAGTTCCACCAGAAACAATCAGGTACATATTTCTGTCAAAACAAAATTATTTTTTAGCACCTTCGTTCATGGCTTCCAGATTTTAGGGTTTCGGATAAAGTTGGAATTTTTGTAATCGGAGAGCACGGCTGAATGCTACTCATCAAAATCAAAATTTAGAGACCAATATCAGAATTTTTGGCTGGGTAGAAGGCCGGGCTTGATCAGACCCTAGTTCGGGATTTTTATCAGACAAGTGGAAAATTAGGGCTTCTGCAAAAATTGGAATTTTTGAAATCTGTGACCACGACTGGAAGCTCCTCATAAAAATAGAAGCTTAGAGCTTTGGATCAAACCTTTTGATTGGGCAGAAGAGTGGGCATCATCAAACTCCAATTCGGTGTCACGTCCAGTGAATCTGAAAGTTTCAAAGGCAAAATTGAGGAGTGAAACTTTGCAGCTTTCAAATTTTGAATATACCAGCTTGATTAGCTCATCAAGGCACATATTTCTATCCTTTCGGAAGTTTGGAATTCAAAGATTCAATTTTTGGGGTTTCTCTGACAAACCCTATTACAGCTCCAGATCCAGTTCCTGCAAATCAAGTGGATTCGGTTAATCCTAGAAGAGGATGGATTGGTCACCTGCATAAGTGAAGAAGTTCCTGTTTCAGAGGGAGATGAGGCTAAGGCCTTCCATAAGAAGATTACAAGCAATCTTGACAGGTATGGCTTACAGGTATGTTTCGAATTCTGTTCATAGTTAAGTTGATGATATGTTTGTCTTCATATCATTATAGTACAATCTTGATTAATTACTAGACTTGTCGTATTACCTTAATAGAAGATATTCATTGATTAAGGTTTTGACACTTATGATTGTACTAATGCATTGTGATGTTATATGAGGTTTATGTTGTTCGCTAACATGAAAGGTACACCAAGAAAGACAAATCATGTTCTAGTTCAAGAACATATGATCATGATGACAAGAAGACAAAGATTCATCCATTGTCATGGATCACTTATAAAATCTACTTACGAGGTATGTATAACTTGGTTCTACAATGGATAACTTATGAGACATGCAGGTTACTAGCACAAGTCATTGAAGAGAACCAGAAGACATTATGCGGGTATGTTAGACATAACTAGCTAGCATGCTAATCCAGGTATGTTTTTCCTATATCAAGCTAGAATCCTACCTTTTGTTAGGATCTTATATTGTTTTGTTATTGATAATGATTATCCATGAAGTCATAGGTTTGAATAGTCATGGTTGTATGCATATTATGTTTCTTACCATAATTGATAATATGACTAACCAAAAGAATCATGAAGGTATAGGTTTGAGTAATCACGGGTTTTATGCATATTATATCTCTTATCTTGATTAATGATTTAACTAACCAGAAGAGTCCTATGATCAAATAAGAATATGCATGAGTAAAACAAGAATTCCCTAAAACCTTGAATACTAATGTTTATTATCTGTGTTTGAAATGATCCTGACTATACATGCTTTAGATTATTGTGTTTTGATAATATTAAGATTATACAAATGAATGTTTGATTATGTATGAGACCTAGAGGATAACACAATGATGATACTAACAAGCATGCATAGGGATTGAGAATGAATACAAGTTCAAGGATAGGTAATCCAGGAAGGAAAGATCAAGAGGGAGCACACTCCAGTAGTTTCTGCAAGGATGCAGATATTCAGAGGGAGTTGACCACTTCTCACAATCCACATCATAATGGAGTTGCAGAAAAGAAGCAAAGACTGAGAGGGAGTCAACCCAACAATCAAACAAAGATACGTATTTGAATTGTCATTTCTTACATAGTTGTTTGTTTAAATAATGTTATTCAATGATGTATATGCTTATGTTTCTAGAATTAGGTTGTGTATTATGCATATTAGAATAGTTGCATTGATGAACAGTATACTACTAATATACATGGGTAAGTGGCGTATGGAACTATACAACATTCCATTGCTACTTATCTAGAATGAAACCTCTTTGCTGACATGTTAGGAGTTGTGCACACTCTTAACAATGTTCTGGTAGAGATTGGAAGGCATCTAGAAAGATATAGAATAGGGATAAATGTTGTATTGAATCATTGGCTAAGATAATTGCATGACTATATGACATATTTCTTTATGTGTAAGAATTTGTTCTGAAAACTATGAGATGTTTTCTAATCATGCAATTTAACTTGTTGTGTAGGAAAGATCGTATACCATCACCTACAAAAAGAAGGACTACAACATTTGTTCAGCAACAAAGTTATCTATTGAAGATATTGAAGTTCCCAGGATCTAGGAAGAATGCCATGATCGAGGAGTACCAGTCGATCATGAAGATGTTTGGGATGCAGTCCCAAGACCTGAAGGGGAGTCTGTAGTGACTTCCAAGAGGATCTACAAGATCAAGCATGCTACAGGTGGTAGCATAGAGACTTTTGCTCCTGTATCCAGATACACTTCCATTAGATCCGTACTTGCTCTAGCTGCAGTGATGAAAGGGAAGATACACCAGATGGATTTCAAGACAACCTTCTTGAATGGTGTAGTTGAAGAAGAAGTGTATGTGGAAAAGCTACTTGGTTCTGAGACACATGACAGGGAGTCATATATGTGCAGAACTTGGTATGGTAGGATAGACAACTTTCTATCTAGTTTGGGCTTTACCAAGAGTAAAGTGGATTCCAACCTTTACTACAAGGTTGAGGAAGGAAATCCAGTGATACTACTTTTGTATATGGATGGCCTATTTGTAACAGGTGAGAATAGATTGATTGCCGACATGCAGCGGAAGCTTGCTACTGAGTTTGAGTTGAAGAACTTGGGGATGATGCACTATTTGTTTTTGGCATGGAGGTGTGGCAGAGTGCAGATGGAATCATCCTTGGACAAGGGAAGTATGCAGTAGAGATCCTGAAGAGGATCAGGATTATGGATTGCAAGGCCATGGCCACACCTATGGCATCAAATCTGAAGCTTCTTTGTGATGCTTCATCTGAGCCAGTTGATGTCTCTATGTATCGTCAGATGATTGGGTCCTTGATGTACCTGATGAACACGAGACCAGATATTTGATTTTCTATGAACACATTGAGCCAGTTCCTAACAGATCTGAGGAGTGTTCACCTGGTTGTTGTAAAGCATATTCTGAGTGGTACAATTGATTATGGGCTCAAGTATGATGCGAATCAAAAGTTTAACCTAGAGGGTTATGTTGGTTCAGATTGGGCAGGCAGTGCTGCAGATAGGGATCAGGTGTGATCTCTTGGTTTAGCAGGAAGCAGTCTTGTGTAACACTGAGTACAGCCAAAGCAGAGTATGTTGCGACGAATGAGCAGGTTGCGGATGTATTGACCAAGCTGTTGGCTAGAGTGTAGTTTGAGTACTTCAGAGAGAGGCTTGGTCCACTTCAGATCGAGGTTCCTTCCAAAGGGAAGTGATGAGTCTGGAAGATGCAGATGCACATGAGATTTTCTGACATGGTTGATGTGTTCTCCCTTGGTCATGATGTAATTGCTGAGCCCTTTTTCACATGGTGGTAGATGTGTTCTCCCATGGTTAAAAAGTAAGGGCTGGAGCCTTCCCCGAATGGTGGTAGATGTGTTCTCCCATGTTGGTGGTGTAAGTGATGGATGATGTGCATCTAGGCTGTGCTTTGTGGATGATGAGATGATCTGAAGAGGATGATGCTATGATGATCAGCATCAGGACGATGCTCCAGTTACTACTCTGTATATGTATATGCATCATGTTGGATGCTTGTTATGATCAATTGGTGTTAAGATTTAATATGCTAAGACAGAAAATAGCAGCATTACATTCCATTTCACAATAATAGCATATACAGGATCACTGAAGAAACAACAAGCATAGCATAAACACAAGAGACACAGATTTATCCTGGGAAACCCTCATGGGGTAGAAAACCTAGCAAAGCTTCCTCAATATAGATGACCAACAATATATAAAGATGCAAACCAAAGACATGATCTCCTCCTCCACCATAGCAGACCTCTCCTCCACAAGTGTGCCTCTCTCAAGTGAGTGTGTGTATCAAATGAGGAATACACTTCCTCTATTTATACACTACTCTGACTTGTCTTTTACACAAGAACACGTAGGCTCGTATTTAACCAATGGGTTAAATACCCCACTACAACTGACTGGGCCGACCCCTCTAAGGTGGTCTAATAACCCTTTGACCCACATAACACATACAAGGCCGACCCCCACTAGGGAAGTCTAATAACCCAAGTTACCACATTCCGACGGAGGAATAAACATCTCCGGATATACAATAAGATCTTTACGGAGGAATGAAACATATCCGAAATAATAAAGTACAAATATAATATTCTTTGAAGTTACAATATTTCAACACTCCCCCTTAACGAGAAGGATATTATAACAGTATCTGCACAAGCAAGGAGTCATCAACATCATACAAGATACATCTATAAATCATTGGAAGCTTTCTCAACATCATCAGTAACTCAAGCAGTTACTAGAACATCTTCAATACTGGAACATCAACATCTTCAGTACTGAGTCTTTATCTTCTGTAGCACTCGAACAGCTACAACAACATCAACATCTGGATCCTCATGATCATCAGTATCGTCATCTCACGATCATCAGTATCGTCTTCTCACGATCATCAGCATAGTCATCACACGATCATCAGCATCGTCATCACACGATCATCAGCATTGTCATCACACGATCATTAACATCGTCATCACACGATCATCAGCATTGTCATCACACGTTCATCAGCATCGTCATCATACAAGTATCCATACCGATATAAGTAACCACATCATTAATACAAGTATCCATACCGATACAAGTAACCACATCATCAATGCAAGTATCCTACCGATACAAGTAACCACATCATCAATACAAGTAACCACATCATCAATACAAGTATCCTACCAATACAAGTAACCACATCATCAATACGAGTATCCATACTGATACAATAAAGACACACAATCATATTACAGGATGATCAATCCTGTTCTCTTTAGGACATAGGTCCATGGATGATGCAATCCTGTCATGTACCTTTTGAACTGAGGTCCAAGGACAATCCAGTCCTACCATGTACCTTTTGAACCGAGGTCCAGGGATGATCCAGTCTTATCATGTACCTTTTGCACCGAAGTCCAGGGACGATCCAGTCCTATCATGTACCTTTTGAACCGAAGTCCAGGGACGATCCAGTCCTATCATGTACCTTTCGAACCGAGGTCTAGGGATGATCCAGTCCTATCATGTACCTTTTGAATCGAAGTCCAAGGATGATCCAGTCCTATCATGTACCTTTTGAACCGAAGTCCAGGGATGATCCAGTCCTATCATATACCTTTTGAACCAAAGTCCAGGGACGATCCAGTCCTATCATGTACCTTTTGAACTGAAGCTCAGGGATGATCCAGTCCTATCATTCGATTCTCGGAGACTTCATGTATACGGTTCAATTCACAGGACTAAAGTTCGAGGATGATCCAATCCCCTTACCTATTCATTCAAGATTTTGTTCTCGGAGACATCATGTCTACGGCTCAATTCAAAGGACTAAAGTCCGAGGACGATCCAATCCCCTTACCTGTTCATTCAGGATTTTTTTTCTCGGAGACATCATGTCTACGGCTCAATTCAAAGGACTAAAGTTTGAGGACGATCCAATCCCCTTACCTGTTCATTCAGGATTTTGTTCTCGGAGACATCATGTCTACGACTCAATTCAAAGGACTAAATTTTGAGGACGATCCAATCCCCTTACCTGTTCCTTCAGGATTTTGTTCTCGGAGACATCATGTCTACGGCTTAATTCAAAGGACTAAAGTCCGAGGATGATCCAATCCCCTCAAGTCCACCAAGGACTTCATTCTCAAAGACATACGTCTACGTCTCTCTTTAGGACTGAAGTCCAGGGATGATCCAATCCCCTCAAGTCCACCAAGGACTTCATTCTCGAAGACATACATCTACGGCTGTCTTTAGGACTGAAGTCCAGGGATGATCCAATCCCCTCAAGTCCACCAAGGACTTCATTCTCGAAGACATACATCTACGGCTGTCTTTAGGACTGAAGTCCAGGGATGATCCAATCCCCTGTATGTCCATCAAGGACTTAATTTTCGAAGACATACGTCTATGGCTCTCTTGAGGATGATGCAATCCTATATGTCCACCAAGGACTTCATTTTCGAAGACATACGTCTACGGCTCTCTTGAGGATGATGCAATCATATATGTCCACCAAGGACTTCATTTTCGAAGACATACGTCTATGGCTCTCTATAGGACTGAAGTCTAGGGATGATCCAATCCCCTCAAGTCCACCAAGGACTTCATTCTCGAAGACATACATCTACAACTCTCTTTTAGAACATGTGTTCAAGGATGATGCAATCCCCTTGTCACCTTAGACCCTGTCTAAGGACCATCCACCAACCTCTCTATCGGCATCGCCAATATAGGTATTCACATCATCGACCTCACTGTCGATGCAGGCAATCTCATCATAAGTGATGACATCACTCCCCCTTTCGAGGGGGATCCTTCTGGACTATATTAAGTTTGTCTCAGAAAACTTTACTTGAGGTAGAGGTTTGGTTAGTACATTGGTAACTTGTTACAAATTCGAACTTTAATTCCTATCTGCACCATATCTCGTATATAGAAATGCCAGATCTCTATGTGCTTTTGACTTATCATGGAACACTGGATTCTTTGCCATTTTAGTACAACTTTGTTTGTCACATAGGATCACAGTTGGGTCCATCTCTAAGTCAAACAATTCTGAAGCCATGCCGTTTCACAATTAGCAGAGCAAGAAGCCATATATTCCACTTGTACTAGACTGCTTCCTGCTAAACCACAAGATCATGGCTAATCCCAGACAATAACATCTTCTCGATGTGCTCTTCCTATCTGATACACTTTCTTCTCAATCAATATCTGTGTAGCCATCTGAATTCATGATCTCCATAGATCAAAGTATATTGTATCCTTTAGGTACCTTATCTCATGCTTTGTAACTAACAGGTGAACACTTCTAGTTTCCACTAGATACTGACTCAAGGTGTTTACAGCAAGGCATATATCTGACCTAGTATTCGTTAGACACATCAATGAATCAATAATTTGTTTGTACAGAGTTATATCCACTAATTTTAATGAGTCATCTGCTAAGAACTTCAAGTTGGAATTCATGAGAGTGACCATTCCAACACATCAAGTCCTTTTAATATTTCTTAGCATACTTTCCCTGTTTGAGAAAGATTCCTTCTGAGCCTTGCCATACTTCCAGACCTAGGAAGTAATGCATCAATCTGAGATATTTCATTTTTCATTTCTGCAGCCATCTTCTTCTTTCTTTTCATGATCTGATTCTCATTCCCTATCAGAAATATATCACCTACATACAATAATAGTATGATCCATAACCTTACGGTAAAGGTTAGGAACAACTTTACTTTTGGTAAAGCCCAAGCTTATCAAGAAACTGTCAATTCTACCTTTGTGACTGAACATCATTCACACTCTGCATTGAATGATCTTCTGCATATCTATCTGTGCCATCTCTCATTATTGATATGGGCCTCAATATCATTCAAACTCTGTGGTGAGTTCCTTCTTGCATCCATGCCATCTGTGTCTAGAAACCATATTCAACCTTGGAGCAAAGGTTGATATCCACATTACCCATGGTGATCATTAAGCTCATCAATTGATTATCGATCCTGGGTACCCATATAGAACCTGATTCACACTTCTTCTTTAATTACACCATTAAGAGAATGATCTTATCTAGCCACTTGGAGCAAACATCTTGTCATGATTCTCTTCCTCTTTCTAAGAGAATCTTCTAGCCGCGAGCCTTCTATAGTGTGTTTGATTTGTAAATCCTTTTGTTGAACATCCATCGCTTGTTCAGTGTTTATCATTCATCATGATGTTTCCTACAAATCAAAATTAAGTACATGATTAGTAATACTTCATAATCATCAAATCATATTGACATGATAACCTATTATGCATACAGATATCATTTACATATTTGTGCAACTTATTTTTACCAATACTTTGGCACAACACTTTCCCATATCCTGTATGCATACAGTGGCTATCTAGATGCCTTCCATCTCTACCAGAACATACTATCGAGAGTGTGCACAGCTCTCAGCATGTCAGCAAAGAGGTTTCATTCTAGACAAGCAACAATGGAATGTTTGTCCAAGTTACCAATCATATGCATATTAGTAGTATACTGTTCAATGCTCTATGAATGTTTACACTCAGCATCATATATTCTATGCATACAACCTATTACAGGAAATATCATTTACTATTTCAAATAACAACTCAAATACTTATCTTTTATGTTTGTGTGGTTGCCTCCTGCTTGATCTTCTGTATGTCTTTTGAACTTCTATTCATTCTGTACCACTATGCATGCTCAAGTGTGCACTAGTGTCATCCTCATGATATCAAACATACATTCATTAGTATATTCTCAAAACATTCTAATTCTAAATAATCTTGAATATGTATAGTCATGATCATTAGTATTCAGGGTTTCAAGGAAGTCTTCTTTTACTCATGCATATTCTTGTTTGATCATAGTACTCTTCTGGTTAGTTAAATCATCAATCAAGATAAGAGACATAATGTGCATAAACCCTTGATTTATTAATAAGCATAACCAATCATACCAAGTATACTTATATAGGGGATCCTAACACAAGGTAAGATTCTAACTTGACATAGGAAAACATACCTGGATTAGTATACCTGCTTAGTTATGTACAACATACCTAAACAATCTCTTCAATGATTTAGAGATCCTGAGCTAGAACCTGCATGTCTCATAGGTTAAGCATAATATAACAAAGTCATACATACCTCGTAAGTAGAACAAATATTATCGATGAGTCTTTGTCTTCATGTTGTCATGGTCATGGAACTTGATTTGTCTTTTGTGATGTACCTGTATCTTGTTAGCAGACAACATCAACCTCACACAAAACCATAATGCATTAGTATAATCATATAGCCCTAATCAATGAATGTATTCGATCATTCACATGCATTAATACTGTTACTAGGGTGATAAGACAATTCTAACATTAATCAAGATTGTACTAATAAATAATATGAAGACAAACACATCATGAACTTAATCAAGAATCAGATTTCAAGACATACCTGAACCTCCTTAAGTCATACCTGTCGAGACTTCTTGTAGTCTTCTTATGTAAGGCCTTAGTCTCAACTCCCCTTGAAACTTGATTTGGAGCTTGATTAGGGTTTTCTAGAGAAACCCTAAAAATTCAATCTTTGACTTTCACACTTCCGAATGAATGGAAGGATGTGTCTTGCTGAGCTGATCAAACTAGCATACTTCAATTTTGAAATCTCCAAAATTTGACCCCTCAAAATTGCCTTTGAAACTTCTGGATCTTCTGGACAGGATCCCAAACTAGGGTTTGATGAAGCCCACCCTTCTGCTCAATCAAAAGGTTTGATCCAAGGCTCTAAACTCTTATTTTTCTGAGGAGCTTCCAGCCATGGTTATAGACTTAAAAAATTCCAACTTTTGCTGAAGCCCTAATTTTCCATCTTTCCGATCAAAATCTTGAGCTAGGGTTTAATCAAGCCGGGTCTTCTACCCAACCAAGAAATTCGATCTTGGTCTTTAAATTTCGATTTTCCTGAGTAGCATTCAGCCGTGGATTCCGATTCCAAAAATTCTAACTTTCTCCGAAACCCTAAATTCCGGAAGCCATGAATAAAGGTGCTCCAAAAATAATTCTGTTTTGAAAGAATTATGTACCTAATTGTTTCTACTATAACTCCAAAATTTTCACTCCAAAGGGTCTGAAAACTTTTTTTGCAGTAGCCTGACCTGTCATCTTTCCATCCTGACAGGCTTGACCTCAATTGGATTTTCTGAGAGAGAGTTATGCCAAATGTCGTAACGTGACCTGTTTTGGGATAATACAGGAGAGCGAACTTGTACAGCATGCCACATGTCACTCACCCTATTATATTTCCATCCTGATAGGTCTGACCTCAATTGGACTCTCTGAGAGAGAGTTATGCTAAGTGTCGCAACGTGACCTGTTTATGGGATAAAACAGGAGAGCGAACTTGTATGGCATGCCACGTGTCACTGGTTCAGCTTCGGCCTTTGAAAACATTTCCTAAGATAGTACAGTCTGTGTACTACCTGTCACTTTTTACTAAATTTCATTTGGAGCTTCCTAGCCCAAGTTATGACCTTTTTCCCTAGGTCACCTGATTTTCACTGAGATCTGGAAGAGGCAGAAACCCTAACTTGTACTGATTATAATTTACAAAGTACAACGAATCTGAGGGTTCCCTTTGGACACAAGATACCTGGAGATGTTATCTAGGACCTATAAAGGTTTCCGATCCTGAACCTTCGCCAAAATGGATTTATAGTGAAAGTTCCACGATGACTGGTTTTTGCTATATAAAACCCTAACCTTCAAATTGTCGTAAGTAAAGCAAGTGTCGTAAGTGCCATACCTTGTCTTCCTTCAGGTTAGCTCTGATACCATGTTAAGATTTAATATGCTAAGATAGAAAATAGCAGCATTACATTCCATTTCACAATAATAGCATATACAGGATCACTGAAGAAACAACAAGCATAGCATAAACACAAGAGACACAGATTTATCCTGGGAAACCCTCATGGGGTAGAAAACCTAGCAAAGCTTCCTCAATATAGATGACCAGCAATATACAAAGATGCAAACCAAAGACATGATCTCCTCCTCCACCATAGCAGACCTCTCCTCCACAAGTGCGCCTCTCTCAAGTGAGTGTGTGTATCAAATGAGGAATACACTTCCTCTATTTATACACTACTTCGACTTGTCTTTTACACAAGAACACGTAGGCTCGTATTTAACCACTGGGTTAAATACCCCACTACAACTGACTGGGCTGACCCCTCTAGGGTGGTCTAATAACCCTTTGACCCACATAACACATACAAGGCCGACCCCCACTAGGGAAGTCTAATAACCCAAGTTACCACATTCCGACGGAGGAATAAACATCTCCGGATATACAATAAGATCTTTACGGAGGAATGAAACATCTCCGAAATAATAAAGTACAAATATAATATTCTTTGAAGTTACAATATTTCAAGAGTTGGATCATTGCATCATGTTGGATGCTTGTTATGATCAGTTGGATCATTTATGTATGTATGCATCATGTTGGATGCTGGATATGATCAGTTGGATCATTTGTATCTATTTTGTATATGCATCATGTTGGATGCTTGGACCATGTATCTGTATATGTATTAGGTGGATACTGAGATCATGTATGTTGATATGTATCAGGTGGATACCTTGTGTGGATCATGTATCTGTGTATGTATCAGGTGGATACATTGTATGATCAGGTAGATCATGTATGATGATATGTATCAGGTAGATACTTGGTATGCATCAGGTGGATGCAGTGTATGATCAGGATGATCATAGATGACGAGCTTCAGGATGTTGCTCCAGATGACATGCATCAGGATGTTGCAGTGATGATGATCAGGATGATCATGTGTACATCAGGATGATGTATGATGAGTATTAGGATGATACTTTGTGGCCATGGATCAGGTTGTGCAGATGAGCATGTCTGGGAGATCCTATAGGTCGGAGTTGTGTACCCGTAACAGCCTGGGATGCTCTTTCGATACATTGCTTTGGGAGGACATGTAATTTATGACCTGGGATATTTCAGGTCAGAGTTGTGTACCCATAACATCCTGAGATGCTCTTGCGAGGTTTTGTCCTATGGCATGTAATTTGCTCCTGGGAGATCTGGACAAGATGAAAAAGGCCTCAGATGCTTCAGCCAGGTTTTGCCATGACCACATGTAATTTTCTCCTGGAAGATCTGGATAGGATGAAAGACGCCTTAGATGCTTCAGCCAGGTTTTGTGGTGGACCACATGTAATTTTCTCCTGGGAGATCTGGACAGGATGAAAAAGGCCTCAGATGCTTCAGCCAGGTTTTGTGGTGAGATCACATGTAATGTGCTCCTGGGAGATCTGACAGGTAGAGCTGTGTGCTTGTAACAGCCTGGGATGCTTCAGTCAAGTTTTGTGATGGGTCACATGTAACGTGCTCCTAGGAGATTTGACAGGTAGAGCTGTGTGCTCGTAATAGCCTGGGATGTTGTAGCCAGGTTTTGTGATGCACGTAATAAGTCATGAGGTTTCCAAAGTATGGCCAGTGATGATGAAGACCTGGAGGTGGTGGGCCTACATCCAGTATGAAAAAGGACTGGCTCTGTAGAACTTCCTATGATGAGTAGATTCAGAGATTGATTGAGATAGCAGCAGTAGTGATGATGATGATGGCTCGATGACAATTATCCAGTGATGATGATCCAGAGAAGATGACTTGTGCTAGAAGACCCGTGTCGAGAAATACCTTCCTAATTAAGAGGGAGTGTTGATGTATATGTAACTTCGGAATGTATTTCACATATATGTATATTGTATTCCTATAGCGATGTTATTATTCATCTATATGGAAGTGGTTGTATTCCTATAGAGATGTTATTATTCCTCTTTATGGAAGTGTCATCATATATATTGTAAGTGTCGCAACTTATATTTGATGGGTTATTAGACCACCTTGTTGGGGTCGGCCCTGTATAAGTTATGTGGGTCAAAGGGTTATTAGACCACCCTATTGGGGGTCGGCCATGTTGGTCAAAGGGTTATTAGACCACCCTAGTGGGGTTCATCCCAATCAACATTATGTTAAGTGGTTAAGTTGAGGTCGACCTAGTTGAGTAAAGGTCAAGTCATGTTAGTGTATAAATAGAGAGTGTGTCTCTCTCATTTTATACATTCTATTCTCTCACTCGCACTTTGGAGAGTGGCGCACTTGTGGAGGAGGAGGATCTGCTACTAGGAGAAGACTATCTCTTGTATTCTGGTTGTATCATTGCTCTATCTATCTCTGAGGAAGTTATTGGGGTTTTTCACCATTATGGTTTTCCCCAAGTAAACTCTGTGTCTCTTGTGTGATTGCATTATTGTGTCCATGATTGATATGCTGTAGATTTGCTGTACATGTTGTTCTCTCAGTTAAGATCCTAGATTAGATTGAAGTAAATTCTGAAAATTTAACAATTGTTGGTGAGGATACTATTGAGGAGGGTACGATTGATACTAAGTTTGGTGATGGGGAAATTTATTTCCTTGGTAAGAATTTCTCCAGTTGGAATTCCAAGGGGCTTGATGGTTTGACTGCTGTGACCACAATGTCCAATAATTAGGATTTTGCATTGGGTTGTAAGATGGATGCCATTGATTATTAGAATAATGTGAAGGGAATTGTGTATTCATATTATTCAAAAAAAATGATGGGTACTAATTCATACCTTGATTGCAAGGCTACCATGGTCTCTTCTATGCAATGAAGTATGCTTGTTCCACATCTAAATTGGATGCCTACAAAATGGATTTGACCTTAGGTAGTGAGGGACATTCCTTGGTGTCATGCTCCAACTCACATATTCTACATATTTCTACTTTGTCCAGTGGGAATTCCTTTAGTGGGTGCATTTTCCTACATTTGGGATAGAATACACCAGGTGTAAGATCTTCTACTACTTGCCTCTGTTTTTCTCTCAAGACATCTAACTCTGAGGAAATGGATCTCATCATATCAGTTTTAAAATTCTCCAGCAAGTTTCCTATCTCTACTCGAGTGGCTCCTCCACTAGCTAACTTCTGTGTCCTAGTGAAGACATCGTGATCTCGATCCTTGTCTCGTTTGTTTGTTCTAGAGGATCCCCTTGAGTACCTTTGAAATAATTCAATGATCTTCTCGAAGGGTTCTTTATAGATGTCCCCTTTCCCAACAAATTCAACATATCAAGGCAATATTCCCTAATTCCTCGCAACAAAATAATCTTAAGTACATCTTTTCCAATCTCAGTGTGTCCAGACCTTTGTAAATTGTACAACAATCTTTCCACATAGTCTTCCAAGCTCTCATCTTCCTTCTAAACCATTTTAAACAACTGTTCCTTTCTATCACTGGTTCTACAATATTCTTGATATTTAGAAAGAAAGGTATGTTTGATTTGGTCCCAAGTAGTAATGGTCTCACGACCTATACTCATGAACCAGTACAGGGAATTTCCTTTCAAGGTGGCTGGGAATAGTTTCAGGTTCTTAGCACTAGAGGTATAGTCATAGCTATGACAGAGGATATCAAACTCAAAGAGAAATTCATCAGGATCTTCAGAAGACTTACCATGGAAATTCAGGAGAACTGATGGTGAGATGTTTTTAATGGGAGCTGCTCCAGGTGTCTGGAGGATAGGGAATTCTAATGTAGCCACAGTATTACCAGGCTAATTATCTTCCACTTCTTCTCCCTGGTGTTCGGATATCCATCATCTATTTCGGGATACATATCTATTTCAGGATCATCTATTTCGGGATACATATCTACTTCAGGATCTTGCATGATCTATTTCAGGATATGCAGTCCAGTCACCAGTTTGATGCCTCCAGCACCTTATCCACCTTCTTCTAGCACCCGGGAGCCACTTTCCACAGAGTTTTAGCCCTCCTAAGCTGAAAGGCGCCCTCTTCTCACCTACTGACTGAGAAGGGCGCACTTGTTCACCTACCACTGCAGATTCACTCCAGTTACATTCAGTTAGCTCCGATTCTGATTGATTTCACTCCGATTTCACTCCTGACTAACTGTTTCACCTCCGATTGACCTCCAGTTCGATTAGGTGACTTGCTCTGACTCCAGTTAGCCTCCCATGCGCCCCCACTGAGCCTCCAGATCCTATATCAGTGCTACACACTTCAGTTACATTTATTATGATCAGTTAGACTCAGCTTGACACCTGGATGACTGTTTGTTGTGATTGATGAGCAACACCGATGATTGATGAGGACTCCTAGATTGAGTCAAGCTACTCCATTTCAGTGATTCGAATGGCCTACTTAGTCAATTCGAATTGCCATTGACAGATATTGGATTGTATTGTAATCTATTGTAATTCATTCACCCTTTCTGGGATAGAGAGCACTGCTGCATGTTTTGCACAGTTTTGCACCATATCTTCTTATTCATCTGTTGTGACTGATCTATTTGTTCATTAGATCTGCTGTGACTAACTTTACATGGTATCAGAGCCATTGCAGGGACAAGATCTCTTTTCTACAGGTGTTTATACAAGAAGATTTGACTGAATTGCTAAAAATTGCAAAAAGTTTGGCATGAGATATCTCAAGGGCATTCGCTCATGTGCATGCAAAGCTTGAAAATTATTCCAATACCACTCCAGAAGCTTGAGTTACCACATAATTCCTGGATTTGATACATTGGACCCATTCAACATTGCTTGAAATCCAATCCCAGGTGTGATGCAACTCTCAAAGGGTGGATTGTTCGACCTTATTGTGATTGTTCTTATGTGATTTGCAGGTTAATTATCTCCAAGTGCATTCGCTACATTCTGCATGCAAGCTTCCCTACAGCATTTCCATTCGCTATAGTTTGCAAGCAAGCCTCTTCTTCATCATTTGACTCGCTCCTAGCAATGGAATACACTTCTTCAAAGCCTATCCTCACCCCATTCAATTATTTTGATTGGAAAGATGATATGGAGATCATATTACGTTCAAAAGGATACTACCGAGTCACTCTTGGTCTTGAATTGGAGCCAAACAATGTGGCAGAAAGAACCAAACACTACAATAAGCTTGATGAAGCTTACGGTCTTCTTTGTCTCTCCATCTCCAAAGATCTTCACTTCCATCTCAGCGGATTGAAGACTCCAAAGGCCATATGGGAGCAACTTGAGACACTATTCGGCAAGCAGGATGAGCTTAGGGCTTTTCAATTAGAGAATGAATTGATTGGCCTTAATCCTGAAAATTTCGAGACCATCAATGAATTCTTCACAAAATTCAAGAACTTGAACTTGCAATTGAAGAACAGTGGTGTTATCAAAGAGGATAAGCAGTTGATCCTCTCCATTCTAAGCAAGCTTGGGAAAGATTATTCGGTATTTGTCTCCACTTTCAATTCCGGTCGGCTAACTACCCCGAATTGGAAGATGCCTACCTTGAATGCCTTCATTGAGTCCGTTACGAAAGAGCATGACAAGTTGATTCAAATGGGGTCCATAAGCTCCAAAGATTCAGCCCTATTTGTTCAAGGACCCAAGATCTCGAATGGTAAAGGAAAGCTAAAGAAGGAGAAGCCCAAATTCGAGCCTCACAAGCAAAAAGACAAAGGCAAGCAAATGGATGCACCATCCAGTTCGAAATCCAAGCAAAAGGGCAAAGAAGGTAACCAAAAATCTAAATGTACTTATTGTAACCGTGGCTTTCATCCCGAAAGTTCATGTATGAAGAAGACTATAGATCAAATGGCCCTCCTTTTGGAAAAGAACAACATAACCCTTCCTGACGGTGCAAGGAAGAAGGATCGGAATGACGATCATGAAAGAGGACAAGCACTCATGGCAACGGTTTCGAAGCCCACTCTCTTGATAGATTCGGGTGCATCAAATCATATGGCTGCAAATATTGATTCTTTTTCCTCATTCGATCCAAACAGCTCCATCCCCATCCATTTGGGAGATGACTCAAAAATTTCTTCAAAGGGCAAAGGTACGATTCATGTAGATCATGGATGCTTTCAGAATGTTCTCTATGTGCCTTCCTTAGCTTCGAATCTCCTTTCTGTTTATCAAATGACACATACTGGTGATCCAAAGAAAGTCACATTCAGCCCTAATACAGTTGAAATTTCTGATATCAAAAGTGGAAGACTAGTTGCGGTTGGAAAGGCAAACCACACTGCAAAATGTTATGAGTTTTCACACTTTATTCCGCTTGCAAAGCCCACTGCTCTTCGCACACATGGTAATGAGGTTAGTAGGCTTTGGCATGAAAGATTTGGACATCTAAATTATAAGTATTTTCTGCTGCTATCAAATAAATCCATGGTTGATGGGCTGCCACAACTCCGTTCCTCGAAGGGAATATGCACCGGTTGCATTATTGGGAAGCACCCCGAGCACAGATTCGACCGCGGCAAGGCTAGCAGAGCCTCTACTATTTTGGGATTGATCCATTCTGATATCAGCGGTCCGCTGCCCCATATGTCATTAAATGGTTCAAGGTATGTTTTGACATTTATTGATGATTATTCTCGCTTTACATGGGTATTCTTTCTCAAAAACAAGTCAGAAGTGCTTGGAAAATTCAAGGATTTTAAGGCTTCTGTTGAGACCACCACTGAGAGCAAGATCAAATCTCTTAGATCTGATAATGGTGGGGAATATATCAAGTCCGAGTTGCTGCAACTTTGTGCCCAAAGCGGAATCAAGATCCAACATACAGTTCCCTACACACCCCAGCAGAACGGTGTAGCGGAAAGGAAAAACCGGTCACTGAAAGAGATGGCTACATGCATGATTGAATCAAAAGGTTTGGCTGCAAATCTTTGGGCTGAAGCAATCAATGTTGCTGCATATATACAGAACCGAGTTCCACATTCATCCGTGAAAGGTATGACTCCTTTCGAAGCATTCTTTGGTCACAAACCGGATGTGTCAAATTTGAGAGTTTTTGGCTCTACTGCATGGGCTAGAATTCCTTCTGAGAAGAGACGAGCTTTGGATCCACAAAGTATCGAGTGCATATTGATAGGATATGGGGAAGAATCAAAAGCATATAAACTCATGGATATCAGATCTAAAAAGATATTCATAGAGCGCAGTGTGCAGTTTGAAGAACCGCTTCAAGAATTGCAACTAGTTGAGGAGAAAACTGCCGATTCACCGCCTTCACCAGAAGAAGATTCGAGCAGCGATAATGAAGGTATGAGTTCTGATATTTCTGATATTGTAGCAGCATATGATGATAATGAAATATCAGGTTCGGAATCCGACCATTCAGATCTCCCTCAGTTACCAAAGTGGGCCCAAAATACTCTACAATCTGCTGGTTCTAGTCTTGGAAATCCTGCTGATCCGAGACGAACAAGAGGAGACTTTCAAAGGGCAGGTATGGCTCTTTCTATTGCTGATCCATTTCTTCCTGAGATTTGTTATTTGATGGCTGGTTCAGATCCCCAATCATATTATTCAGCCCATCGAGATCCGAGATGGAAAGATGCCATGGATGAAGAGTACAGTTCTCTTCAAAAGAACAATACATGGGAGCTAGTTTCTCTTCCACCTGGAAGAAAATTAGTGAAGTGTAAATGGGTCTACCGTACTAAAGTTGCTGCTGATGGCACTATCAGCAAATATAAAGCAAGGTTGGTGGCAAAAGTTTTTTCCCAAGTCCAAGGAGTGGACTACACAGAGACCTTTGCACCGGTTGCAAAGATGGATTCCATCCGCCTTGTTTTAGCTATTGCCGCATCCAAGCACTGGGAGGTGCATCACATGGATGTGAAGAGTGCATTTTTACATGGAGACCTTGCTGAAGAGGTCTATATGCAGCAGCCAGAGGGTTATACATCAGATCCATCATTGGTTTGCAGATTGAAGAAGTCTTTGTACGGGTTAAAACAGGCCCCAAGAGCTTGGTACGCAAAGATGGACTCCTTCCTTCTTTCTCAGAATTTCCAAAGATGCAAATCTGATCCGAATGTCTATCTTCAGCGAGTTAAAGGTAATTTGTTGGTTATTGTACTTTATGTTGATGATCTGCTTATTACCGGTAGCACACTTACTTCAATAAACAAGCTAAAAACTGCCTTAAATCTAGCTTTTGACATGAGCGATTTGGGCTTGCTGAGTCACTTTTTGGGCTTGGAGATAGCTCAAAATTTCGATGGGATCACTATATCTCAGCAAAAATATGCTTCCGACCTGTTATTGAAGTTTAATATGGCTGAATGTAAGGCAGCCCCGTTCCCATTCCTCTCAGGAATCAGTCTTGAGGAGGGAGATTCCACACCGCTTGCAGATTGCAGTATGTATCGACAGTTGATTGGTTCACTACTTTATTTGACACACTCTAGGCCTGACATCTCATATGCCGTGAGTGCCGTGTCAAGATATATGCAGCAGCCACATGAGCTTCATTGGCGAGCAGCCAAGCGGATCTTGCAGTATGTGCAAGGTACGAGACAGTTTGGCATACATTATGCTGCAGATTCTGAGCTAGATTTCATTGGTTTTACTGATTCAGATTGGGCAGGTGATAGCATTGATCGGAAGTCCACTTCCGGTTATGTTTTCATGATTGGTCATGGTGCTATTTGCTGGTCCAGCAAAAAGCAAGCAGCCATTGCACTTTCTTCAGCAGAGGCAGAGTATCGAGGGGCAGTCAATGCCTGCATTCAGGCAGTTTGGTTGCAGGGTATTCTTTCCGAGTTTGGTTTTGGTGGCACTACTTCGACTGTCCTATTTTGTGACAATCAAAGTGCTATCAAGATCTCCACAGATCCAGTTCAGCGGCAGAGGACCAAGCACATTGAGATTCATATGCATTACATTCGACAGTTGGTGCATGACCGCACCATCATTCTGCAATATTGCCCTACCGATGAGCAAATTGCAGACATCTTCACCAAGAGCTTCACTGAGAAGAAGTTCTCTTACCTCCGTTCACTGTTGGGGGTGAGTTCCATCATGGTGGAGATAGATTGATTCATTATTATGCTTTAGACTTGAGGGGGGGCTTTCTTCCCACTGGGTTTTCCCTCTTTCCTCACTTAGTTTATTTTTCAGCATTTTTTTGGATTATTGTATTGGGGTGACCTTTGGTCTTAGTTACCAGGGCCCCACATTATTTTAGTTGGCACATCATAGTCTAGCTTGAGGGGGGGTGTTCGGATATCCATCATCTATTTCGGGATACATATCTATTTCAGGATCATCTATTTCGGGATACATATCTACTTCAGGATCTTGCATGATCTATTTCAGGATATGCAGTCCAGTCACCAGTTTGATGCCTCCAGCACCTTATCCACCTTATTCTAGCACCCGGGAGCCACTTTCCACAGAGTTTTAGCCCTCCTAAGCTGAAAGGCGCCCTCTTCTCACCTACTGACTGAGAAGGGCGCACTTGTTCACCTACCACTGCAGATTCACTCCAGTTACATTCAGTTAGCTCCGATTCTGATTGATTTCACTCCGATTTCACTCCTGACTGACTGTTTCACCTCCGATTGACCTCCAGTTCGATTAGGTGACTTGCTCTGACTCCAGTTAGCCTCCCATGCGCCCCCACTGAGCCTCCAGATCCTATATCAGTGCTACACACTTCAGTTACATTTATTATGATCAGTTAGACTCAGCTTGACACCTGGATGACTGTTTGTTGTGATTGATGAGCAACACCGATGATTGATGAGGACTCCTAGATTGAGTCAAGCTACTCCATTTCAGTGATTCGAATGGCCTACTTAGTCAATTCGAATTGCCATTGACAGATATTGGATTGTATTGTAATCTATTGTAATTCATTCACCCTTTCTGGGATAGAGAGCACTGCTGCATGTTTTGCACAGTTTTGCACCATATCTTCTTATTCATCTGTTGTGACTGATTTATTTGTTCATTAGATCTGCTGTGACTAACTTTACACCTGGTTCTCCTTATGTTCATTCTCGCCTTCCTTTTCTCTATTATCCATGTCGTTAATCCAAAATTTAATGGCTTCCTTTATGCATTCCTCCTCTGTTGTTGCTTCCTCTTCTCTCCTACTCTCTTCTTCTCGCCTTCTCTCTTCCTCTACTTCTCGACGAGTCTCCAACCACACTTCTTTAGTAACTCTAGTTCTGTTTATATGATAGATCTCCTCTCTATCCGGTACACCCATGGCGCTTTCCTTGTCTTTAGGAGGTTTCTTTTTTGCAATGGGAGTGGATGGTTCTGTTGTATTCTCCACAGTTGATGCTGAATTCTCAAGATTGGGAGGAACATAATTTCCTCTTCCTGTAGACGTCCGTAGTGGTCTGGTATAAGAATAAGCTTTAGCAATTATATCGTTAATAAATGTTGATCTTCCTAGACCTACATTACGACCTCGGCCTCTTCCACCTGAAGTGTTAGTATTCAAAGGGGGTTCCTAGTTTGTTTTTCTTGTATTCATGCATGCTGTAAATGATTAAACTAAAATGAAATTAAAAACCAACTACTAACTATGTCTATTAATTACCATCCCCAACAACGGCACCAAAATGTTGATCACCCTATATGCTAATTAATTACAACTAACACACATGATGCTCAATATAAATTGTCAAACCCAGGGAAGTCTTTTATTTCAATGGAAATAAGCACAATCTATGCATAAACATTTCAAGTAGTTGATTAACTGAATGAAGATAATAAACTACCTATCTACTCAGCCAAACTCTTTCCATAATGAAAACTAATCTAACTCATACATCTAGGAATTCAAAGTGCAGCTACCTTCCTACAGAAATCAACCTAGCAGTTACTGAATTAAGAATAGAAATGAACTAGATTACTTTTGCAAGAAGTTAAATCCTATAATTATCAAACTACAGTATTCAATCTTTACCAAAATGGTTCATCCAAGAGCTACTGTGACTCAACTATAATCTGTCTAATCTATGAATTCAAAAGATACAACAATAACCAGAATTAGAAAATAAACTTGAACCTAAACTAATAATCATTGGAAATCCTAGGAAGCATAAATAATTGAAAGGAACTAGAGCTGAGCTTGAATGTAATAGCTATTGAAAACACATGCATTAATCAATCTAACCTACACAGTCGACTGTCACACCACACAGTTGTAGCTATTCGTAATGCAAAGAATAAACTACCAATAAAGAATGCAATCATAAATCTCTTTTGCAGCTATCAGAAATACGCCTAATGCAATTCCACAACACACAACAGGAAATGAATTAATCTAACTACGTACTTAACTCGACAATCTCTATGAGAAGGCAGGCCCTAGCGTTCTAACAGAGACGCCGTGAACTACCACGAATTAAGACACAAAAATGGAAGTAACTCTGCTCTTCATTAAAGATGGCAATTCACAGTCTTAGTTCTCTGTTACAGCCTGTACAAAATGATAATTAACCAGCCCCAGACTCTGAGAGCCTTCCCATATTTATACATGGAGAATACAATTCGTGATCCACTAAAATCGTGTAGCAATCAAGATCTCTGATCTTCATGTTGCAGAGTTACAGCTAAACTGTTACAGCCGTATTGAATGAGGCTGTTAATCATGAAGGGTGCTGTTACTATGGAAATCAATGGATCAACGGATTAGCAAATTGGAAGGCACCCTGTCTATTGCAGCTATGCCCTATTTCAACAACCTGTTACAACTTCACGTGCAGAGATGCACTGTCCCTTCAAATATGAAGAATCAAATCAGAAGAGTAACAACTGGCACCACGTATGATTCTTTCCCAAGGCATTGCGACTGATACACCTGTGCTTTGATATTATCTTAATGAAATCAACACAAGTTAGCATAAATCGAAGGCAAGAATCCATAACCATAACAATCTTAGGCATTTAATTAAATGAAACAATAATGATGTATACCTCGTCAGGACTGCTGATTAATCTAGAAAAAGGAATGTATATGGTTTATGAAAGTAGGGTGTAACTAGGCAAAATGATGTAATAGATATGGTCAAAAAGGGGCATTTCCAAGGCCCAATAGATGTTTGAAAGCTCCATGTTTAACTTGGCTACAATTCTTAATGTTTTGATCTCAAACTCAATGGGAAGCATTATTTTCTTTCCATAAACTAGCTCATATGGGGTGAATCCTGTTGTTGTCTTCCATGTAGTATTATAAGCCCAAACTGCCTCACTTAATCAGTCTACCCAATATCTTTTATGGAGTTGTACAGTCTTTGTCAAGATTCTTTCTAGTTCTCTGTTCTTCACCTCAGCTTGACCATTAGCCTGACAGTGGTAGGAGGAGGACTTTCTGTGTTTGACATTGTTTCTTCAAAGCAGTTCCTCTATGAGGTTTGATGTAAATTGTGTGCCTTGGTCAGAAACTAGCTTTCTTGGTACTCCAAATCTGTGGAATATTTGCTCTGTAACAAACTTTGTCATATTTGTTTCATTTGCTGCTGCAAGTGCTGCTACCTCTGCCCACTTTGTAAGATAGTCTGTGCATAGTAGAATATAGATTTTCTGATTTGATGGGGGGTTGAATGGACCAACAAAATCAAATCCCCATTTCTAAAATGCTTCCAAAGAGATTTGTGGATGGAGAGGCATTTCTTCTCTCTGAGTAGGCTTTCCCATTCGTTGACAATCATCACAATGTGAAATGTATTCATAGGAGTCCTTGTGGAGTGTTTTCCAATAATATCTAGTTTGCAATATTTTATAGGTTGTTCTCTTTGCAGCATAATGTCCTCCACATGGGTTGTTATGAGTGGCATGCAATATGTCATGGACTTCATCTTCTCTGACACATCTCCTCAATATCTAGTTTGGCCCTTTTTTGAAAAGCATTCCCTCTAATATCCATGTGTACATGGAACTTTGTCTTATGATTTTGTTCTTTTCTTTGTGGCTGTAATGTTGTGGGAATTTTTCATACACTAAGTAGTTTTCTATGTTAGCAAACCATGGGCTTCTTGTTGAGATTGCAAAAAGGTGCTCATCAGGAAAGTTATCATTTACCAGTTCATTGTCTTTCCCATGAGTGAGTCTAGACAGCAAATCAACTACTACATTGTGTTTTCTTGGCTTATCCAAAATTGTTATGTCAAACTCTTGCAAGAGGAGTATCCATCTAATGATTCGAGCACTTGTATTAGGTTTATTCATGAGATACTTGATTGCTGAATGGTTAGTGTGGACAAAAACTTGGTATCTAGTTATGTAGTGCCTGAATTTTTTTATGGCATGTCTGCTGGCCAAAAACTCCTTCTCTGTGACAGTTTAATTTAATTCCGCTACTGCCAAATTTTTACTGATATAATATATGGCATATGGTCTCTTTTCTTCTTCTTTTCCAAGGATTGATCCAATGGCCTTATCTTATGCATCATAATGGATGTGGAATGGAAGTACCCAAATTGGTCCTTGGAGTACTGGAGTTGTGATTGTCTTCTTCTTCATGTTATCAAATGCCGACATACAATGTTTTGTCCAAATAAATTTTGTGTGTTTTGTGAGAAGAGAAAACATTGGTGCTACAATTTTGCTATAACTCTCAATAAATATTCTGTAGTAGCCTATTTGACCAAGAAAACTTCTCACATCTCTTTGTTTCATAGGTGGTAGTAGTGTTCTGATGACTGTGACTTTTGCTTGATCAACTTCAATTCCTGTCTATGAAATGTGGTGTCCAAGCACGATGCCTTCTTCCATGAACATTCTTCATTTATCATTGCTCATACATAAGCTCATATCGATGCATTTTTTTAAAACCAATTCTAGACATTTTAATGCTTGGTCGAAATTCTGGCCATAGGGTGTGAAGTCATCCATGTAGACTTCCATTTGATCATTAATAAAATCAGAGAATATGTTTAAGATTTCCCTTTGAAACATTGCTGGTGCATTATAGAGTCCAAAGGGAAGCACTCTGTATGCATAAGTGTCCCATGGGCATGTGAATGTTGTTTTATCCTGATCAGCTGGGTGGATGAGGATTTGGTTGTACCCACAGAAACCATTGAAGAATGAGAAAAATTTGTTCCCATCCAATGTATCCAGTACTTGGTCGATAATGGGAGAGGGAAGTGATCTCTCCTGGTTTCCTTATTGAGCTCTCTATAATACACACATATCCTACACTTCCCTCCTTTTTTAGGAACTATAACCAATGGGGATACCCACTCACTATCTGAGATTGGGTATATGAACCCTGCATCTAATAGCTTATGTAACTCCAGCTTTACTATGTCTTTTAATGCTGGGTTCATTCTTCTATGTGGTTGTTTGATAGGAACAACACCTTCCTTTATATAGATGTAATGCTTTCAAATGTCTGGGTGGATACCCTTCATGTTAGTGTATGTCCATGCACAGGCTTTGTTGTTGTCTGACAGTACCTTCAGTAATTGTTGTTCTCGTCCTGGCTCCAAATTGGAGTTAATATTAACTGTCCTTCCAAGCATTATCTCAACTGTTTTGATCCGAATTGGATGTTGTTCAAGTGTGAGTACCTCTGCTCACATTCTGTCAGAGTTGTGGGTTGATATATTTTCTTCTTGTTGCTAACCTGTGCCAAGAAAATATTCAAACATATCCTGATTAGAAGACGCATTTTGAATGTACCTATCTAAATGACTATCTTCATCGATGGCTTTTGGTGATAATGCAGCATCAATGGTAAGGACAATTCAAATGTTTTGATTGGATGTGTCATTATAATCGTTTGTCCAGTTTTGATATTCTAGGTTTGAAGACTTCCTTGCTAGAGGATAAATTGTGATTTTCTTCCTATCTTTCCCACTGGTGATTGTCATGTTTCCCGATCTGCAACCTATGTAAGCATCTACAGTTGCCAGCCAGGGTCTCCCTAGTATTATTGGGTACCCACTAAGTTTACTTTTCACTTCGATTACTATGAAGTCAGCTGAGTATTCCCATGATTCTATATTGATAATGATGTCTTCGAGCATTCCTTCAAGTTTTACTATCGATATGTCAGCTAGCTGTAGTACGGTAGTTGTTGGTCTGAACATTGATTGGAGTCCTAGGGATATCATAGTATCCTTGTTCATCATGTTGATTGCAGCCCCTAAATCAATTAGGCTACTGGCAATATGTCTGTTGTTGATGGTCATGTTGACTACTGGGCTACCTGGATCAAGGTATTTGGGGTTAACAATGCTACCCAACATTAAATCTGCTAACTGGACTACTACATTTATAGTTGGTGTGTCACGTCTTCTTCTGCCAGGTCTTTTCAAAGAATTCTCCTTAATGAATTTGTTACATATTGGAACATCTCTGATGGCCTGTAAAATTGGAATTTGGATGTTCAAGTGCTTCAATTCGTTCAGAATTGCATTTTCCTCTTCTTCTTTTGTATTTCGTATAAGTTTTTCAGGGAATGGAGGGTTTCTATTTTGTGTGGGTGGCCGAATTTCTTCTTCCTAAGGGCTTGGCTCATCAGGATGCTGAATTTCAGGTTGTGTTGTTTGTTCATGAACTTCATCTCCTTGATTATTCTGTGTGTGTGTGTGTGTTTTGTAATGTTTTCCTAGACATGAGATTAATTTCATTTATTTCCAGGGTGTCCACTACATAAGTAGGGAACTGCATGATTTTAGTGTTATAGGTCTGTTGCTGTCCTGGTCTATTGTTGTTAGAGTTTGGAACCAGCTGGGCAGGTATTGGTGGAGGTCTAGGAGGTGGTTGGTTCTGTGGGGGCGGCATGAGGAGTGGTTGCTGCAATGGAGCCCTCTAGTTTGATGAATACGGATATTGATTTCCATAATTAGTAGTTGGTTAAGCAAAAGGTGGGGTGTATGGAGAGTAAGATTGTGGGTAATAAGGTTGTTGATATGGTTGGCTTTGTTGCCACTAGTTTGGAATTGGCTGAAATGGCCATGGGGCTCGTACTGAGTTCCAATTTTGCTGGTTACTTCCCTGGTTATAGTAGGTTTGGTTGTTGGTTTTGTAAGGCCTAGAAAAATTATTTATTCTTTGATTGAAGAAACAGAGTTGTTCTATTGCACCTTCAATTGTGGTATCTTGAATAGAAGTTCTGTACGAGGGAAACAGAGGAAATTTATCAGTGGAGTGATCGTCAGTGCAGAGGCCACATATTTCTATGTTGTTTAGTGTGCACTGCCCCTTCTCATGCTTCTTTCTGCAACGTGGACAAAAGACTGCCAATGCTTGGTTTATTTCGTCCTGTTTCTTCTTTATTTGAAGTGCATCAAGTTGCATTGCTAAGGATTGAAGGATATTAGTTTTCATGTCATCAAGAAGGTTCCCTAAATCAGACTTTGTAAGGTTTGGTCCTGAAGATGCTAATCCCCCAGTAAATGGGCGTGAATCCCTTGTCCCAATTTTACCTTTCCTGGATCTAGAATAGTTCTTGAATATTTGTAGGATTTGGTCATAAGTTTTATGGAATATATCCCCATCTCCTAGAAGGTTAAGGAATTCTAGATTTTCTTCTTTTATCCCCCTAAGAAGGACAGGTTTCAGTTATTCTTGGTCTAAGGTGCAGTGACTAGCTCTTTTGTAACTGAGTTGAAAGCATTGTGCATAGTCTTGTAGGGATTATCTTTCTCCTTGTTGCATTCTAAAGATTTTAGATCTTGTATCTTTTTCCTTACAGTAGTCCCTATATTTTTCTAGGAAGGATTGCTTCATTTGGTCCCAGGTAAAAATGTTGTTTCCTTCTAGGCTCATACACCATCTAAGTGATAAATGTTTTAGTGTGGAAGGAAAGAGTCTTAGTTTTTGTGTATCAGTAGTGTACCCAAATGACCTACAAACTACCTCAAATTCAAATAGAAATGTGTCAGGAAATTTTGAGGTAAAACCATGGAAGTTTGGCAAGTTATTAGGGTTGATATTCTTCATCCTATCATCCCCAAGAGCTACACTAATGGGAAAAGTTAATAGTTCTCTAGGTTCCTCCTCTTCTTCTACCATAGTAGTGTCGAAGCTAGAGCTAACCAAATTTTTATCTCAGTTTGGATCATTGCTAGAATTAGGCTCGTCTTCAGAGTGGAGGAACTCAAATTGGGAATTGTCAGAACTATTGTTACTCATAGGGAGGTTAGGCAGAAAGTGTCCAAATCTATCTCTCTATCATCGAGGCATTCATGGTAAAAAATTTATGTTTCTAGTTTTTTTTTGTATATTTTTTTCAAAGATGTCTCCTATGGATTAAGCACCTCCCCGGCAATGGCGCCAAAAAGTGATGGAATCTAGGAATGGATACCTAAACCGGAAGTATACTTTAGTTATCAACTAGGTATCATACAAACTTAAGAGGTGCTAAGCATTATATGTGCTCTATAGGATGGTCTTCGTCGTTTAGGGTGTTGGGATGTATCTCAAAGGTTTCTCAAACGGAAATGGAAGTGATATGTTATTAAAGAAAGAATGAAAGAATATAAAAAGATTGTAAACTTATGAACTAGAAATGATGAAACTAATAGATCTTTATGCTAAGAATTAAATGCTGGAAAATTGTAAATCTAATCTAAGAAATAAAATGCTGAAAGCTTGGGAAACTTGATCTAGAAATAAGATACTGAAAGCTTGAAATTTAAGCTAGGAATTCAATACTGAAAATTAATCAAACTTTATCTATTTGAATCCAATACTGAAAGTGATAATCATTTACTCTATTCAAATCCAAAGAACTTAAAACAATTAACTCCTCTATAACTAAACTCAAATAAAGGAAATATGAATGGAATTGTAGATCCGAATCATTGTCTAAAATTAATATAACACGCTGAAAACATAGGTAAATATACCTGCACAAAATGCATGTACAGGACTATGGAAGGCATTTTATGGAACTATAGAATCAATATTGCTGAACTACAGATAAGAATCAGTGAACCGAAACAAGAATTTGTTGTTTAAACCATTATTGACAAAGCACTTCACATATGATGACGATTAAATCAATGAGAAAAACACATGAGAAATACCTGAAGTAAAATGAGACTCCTCACCTACGTGTTGAGGGGGCCCTCCCCAACCCGTATTTCAGGAGTGGAAAAGACTCAGAAACTCAAAGCTTGAAATAACATGAATCCTTCCATTATTAAAAACGTAACTTTATGTCTCTGAAAAATTCTTAGAACATAATTGTATCGAATAACATATGTTGAATATAAGTTCTACAAAAATTCCAACATGAACCCCTTGCTACTCAAGAGGTCTATATATATATCTATTTTGAAACATAACCTAACTCTATGCTTTAAATGTCGATCCTGCTGAACAGGAGTTTTCTTCTACAAATCAGGAAAAAGGCACTGAGCCACTTATGGTATTTCAGTCATCGAGCTAGAATTGCTTGTTGTCTCTTAGATTACATGCTCCTACTCATACACACTTATTTCCATATAATTATCTCATAGAAAACATTTTTAAGCATAAAAGAACAATCTCTAAACTACTCTATTAAATAATAATAAAAAATGTATTATTCCCCACAAATAGAGGTATTTCCCTTATCCATTATTGTGCTTGTGTGGCATAAAAAGGCTATAGGGTACCTAAATTGGGACTCATCATAAGCCTTAGAGGTTACCTTGTCTACCCACAAGGCGTTGAAAAGCTAGGTATGCCAATTTTTATGATGACTTGCTATAGTTTTCTTCAGAATTTGAATTAAATTATTATTGGTAGATTTAGTCAATCCATTTCATTGAGGGTAGTAATTTGTTGAATCTTTTATCTCTATGCCTTTGTATAATGCATACTAAGTAAGGTCTACAGAAGAAAAGTACAATTCATTATCAAAAACTAATAATTTAGGAACACCAAACCCTGTTACATTATTGGTTTCAAGGAATGAAATCACCTAATTTGTGTTGACCACTTGGAGTGGAACTGCTTCCACCCATTTGGTAAAATAATCTATAGTAGTAAGAATGAATTTATGTTGTAGATATGAGGGAGGGTTAATTTGAATGACAATGTATAATCCCCATTAGGGTTCTAAAAGAATTTTTTAATTGATCTAGGTGAGAGACCAATACTTGGTTGTACCTAGAAAATCAGTTTAACGGAGAGAACATTTCAAACTCGGACACTTTCTTCAAAATCTATTCCATGGAAGGTACCATATAGTTATCCTTTTATGCGGCTTTATTCCGATTCATGAAATATACAAAAAGATGAATGGCTCCATTCTTATTTCGAATAGGTACTAGGATAGCCACCCATTGGGTATGTCTTACATGAAAAATAATCCTAGCGACCAGAAGTTTTTCTAGCTCCTTTTTAACTGACGTTTCTAGGCTGGGATGTATTTTCCCGAGTTTTTGATAATAGGGTTTAACTTGGGGTTTCATTGGAATATTATATTGCATTATATTTGTGTCAAATGTATTTAAATCATCATAGGTCTAGGAAACATCATTTGTATATTATGTAAAGATCTCAATGAAAGCATATTTCTCGGTAGGGGTATATTCAATTCCAAGATTAATATTTTGAGGATTCTACTAAGTCCCTAGATTTACGACTTGATAATTCATACAAGAACTATTGGTTGTATAATTAGTGACCTTTTTGAATTTGTCTTTTAAATCAGAAAACTTCTCAATCCTGACGACTGATTTAGGGACTAGGGTAGTAGGATTCCGTGGGTCTGATGTAGATCAAAACGAATTATGTAAAACAAAAAGGGATTGGTCATGGATGTCTTCATCAATCACAACATATTTAAAAGTGTCACAGGTATTAAGGAAATCCGATATCTATTAATCATCATAAAAACATTTCTAGTTAGTGACACTATTAGGAATGGAATGCCTATAAATTAGTTCAACTAAAAATGCATTAGGTGCAAATCCCACAGGATGAATTAAATTAGACGCAACATTAGCAAGCAAGTTAGGATAAAAATTTTGTGATCAAGGTATGTTGTTTGGGAAATCTACCCTACAACGAGGAGAGGGACACTACCAACTTCTGGGGTGACAGGTAAATACATTAATCATATCGCATAGGCTTCTACAAAAGGAAAGAGATCAAGGTTCTTGAAGGCATACCTTATTAACGAAGTTCGATCCTATCTATCGCTTGCTCCTTCGATCAGTCCTCCACTTGATCTTCCGTTTGATGAACTTGCAATACAAAGATACCTTCCTCAATGTATCTTGACTGATATAACAATGATGAAATTGAAATACAATTTAAACATCAAGTACAATCAAGCATTTAATCCAAACAAATATGCAATCCATTAGACATTTGATTGGGATAGGAACGGAATTTCAACCTTTATTGTCAAAAGCAAATAATTAGTACAAGTATACCTGATCATTTAGAGTGCTTGTGCAACCGGATCGTGGGCTCCTACTCTTCACACTAACTTTGGAATTCCTCCAGCGTAACAACCCTTAATGCATAGTTTCTCCTCCTTTCTCTCATTTACCCCCCTTGTGTTTATGGGATAAGGTAGGCAGTTTGGATCGAGAGGTAGTTTGATTGGGAAGTTGGGGAAGTTGAAAAACCAACTGCAACTAATCCCAATTCATCAAATTAATATATTTTTTATTACTTTTTAAGATGTGCACGAGTATTTCACAGTAGAGTAGCGCAACATATGCAACTTCACTGCTTTACAACTAGCGTTTGCATGATTTTTTAAGGTGTGCGCTAGTTTGCTTAAGCAAAGTAGAGCATACTAGCAGGTGTGCGCTACTATTATGCTTGTAGAGTAGGGCACATTGCAAGAAATGCAATACTATCATGCCTGTAGGGTAGCACACATGTCAAAAGGTAAGGTAAAACAGGGTTTTGTCAGCTACTGAGGGGCAAATAAAGTCCATGTATCATCTAGGGAAATCTTGTTCTTCAATCCATGTTGTCCTTTTGTGTGATCAGCAGCTTAATGTGATCATGGATGAAGAAGTGAAAATTTGACCTATAATAGATGCCCCTTAATGTGTGAGGTCAGAAGGGAAATGATGGCTGAAACAATTTATAATTCCAAGTTAGCGGAGGAGCAAGAAACCACAGAACCAAGTCACAAAAGTACCTGAAATAACGATCAAGGTCAGCGAGCAATTACAATCTTGACATCATATAGATGTGTAGCATGATACAACATGATCTTCAATAGATAACTAGGAGATGTATATATAGCATGGCCACTGAAATACAAGCATGGATCCATGTTAGAATGAGAGATCATAGCCATAACAACAAACTAGATTTATGTTTGATGCAGAGCCAAAATGAGTGAGGCTCAGTCTTGCGCAGCTTAGGTGATAACATAATGAGGTAATGCTATCAAAATCCCAAGGTATTCATCCAAACAACCCAAGGTCTTCATCCAAACAACCTAAGGTACAAACCCTAACCATGTGAATAAATGAGTTGAAAGTCGAACATGGGGGGAATCATTTGATTATCGGTCATTGATGTATACCGTTAACAAATGCGAGGGCTTCCACCGATAATGATAATGGGGCCCAAGGTACCTAGTACGATCCAACAAGTGTGAATAAGTGGACTTGGCATCGAACACTTGAGGAAACTGTCAAATAAGAGAGATTGATGTATTCTCATAATTTGACAGTGAGGGAAATTGCCACTGGTGACTGCAATCCCCGAGGTACTAACTGAAACTCTGAACTTCATTCCCAGAGCAAAATGAGTTTATGTCAATGGGAAGAAGTCCGTTGGAAGGGAGGCCTTAAGGAATCCTCCATCATACAACACGAGAAAGACTCAAATGGTATGAGCTAATGTGGAGTAGTACAAGTAACAAGACTGACACTAGGAAGGCCGACACATGAGGTCAAGATAAACTGTAGAATGGCCGATATAGGCTGTATCTTTGAATAGTAAGCACGACACAAAGTGACTTAGGCAGTTTTCAACATGACGGGAAAGTGATATAAGCCCTCAATGTAGGAGACATTAACAAACCCTCCATATGGTTGGAAGAATAACCAACCGGGGGAGTAAACAACTCGGAGATCAGGTTCACCCTAAGGTCAAAAAATAAACCCAACTAAAATGATAGACTCAAATAGGTGCTATGTTCAAGGATAGAACTGACTGAACTGCCTTTGAAACTGCAAGATGTGATATACCCTTCTTATCCCTTATTATTTTTAGATAAAAGAATACCTTTCTTGTTGTTTTAATGAGTCCAAGAAAGAATGAAAACTCAATATATCTAACCATGTAAAGAGTTTAACGAGCCCATGGGAGGAAGACTCAGGACCTTCTTCATTGTTTACAGAGTTCAAAGAAGAGATAGAAGAATACTCTATAATACAGATCTCTGGATTTTAATATCGAGCCGAGATCTGTTCTTGCTCGTCGGTGTTTTCAATTTTAAGGAGTCTGAAAAACTTAAACAATAACTCCATACACCTACTCGTGGATTTTAATATCAATCCCAAGTAGGTTAATGCCGGTCGGTGTTTTCCTGTTTATAGAGTCTGAAAAACTTAAACAATCCTCTATTTACCCTCTCGTTGATTTCACATCGAGCCCGAGTAGGTGAGTGCTCGCTTGGTGTTTTCATGTTTCGAGAGCTTAAAAACCCTAAAGAATGCTCCAGACGGTCCTTTTTCGTAAAGTTAGTCTCCTCCCCTGAAAAAGTATAAAACAATGTGTTATAGGTCAAATCTGCACTTCTTCGTCCATGATCACATTAAGTTGTCGATCACACAAAAGGACAACATGGATTGAGGAGCAAGATTTTGTTAGATGATGTATGAACTTAGTTTACCCCTCAGCAGCTGACAAAACCCTGTTTTACCCTACCTTTTGACATGTGCACTTCCCTACAAGCATCATAGTAGCGCATTTCTGATAATGTGCCCTACTCTACAAGAATAATAGTAATGCACACCTGCCAGTATTCCCTACTTTGCTTAAGCAGACTAGCGCACACCTTAAAAAATCATGCAAACAGTGGTTGTAAAGCAGTGAAGTTGTATATTGTGCGCTACTCTACTGTGAAATACTCACGCACATCTTTACAAGTAATAAAAAATATATTAATTTGACGAATTGGGATTAGTTGAAGTTGGTTTTACAACTTCCCCAACTTCCCAATCAAACTACCTCTCGATCCAAACTGCCTACCTTGTCCCATAAATACAAGGGGGATAGATGAGAGAGGGAGAAAGAAACTATGCATGAAGGGTTGTTATGCTGGAGGAATTCCAAAGTTAGTGTGAAGAGAAGGAGCCCAGGATCCGATTGCACAAGCACTCTAAATGATCAGGTATAATTGTACTGATTATTTTCTTTTGACAATAAAGGTTGGAATGTCCTTCCCATCCCAATCAAATGTCTAATGGATTGTATATTTGTTTGGATTAAATGCTTGATTGTAAATGATGTTTAAATTGTATTTCAATTTCATCATTGTTATATCAGTCAAGATACGCTGAGGAAGGTATCTTTGTATTACAGGTCCGTCAAACGGAAGATCAAGTAGAGGATCGATCGAAGGAGCAAGTGAAAGCTAGGATTGAACATCATTAATAAGGTATGCCTTCAAGAACCTTGATCTATTTCCTTTTGTAGAAGCCTATGTGATATGATCAATGCATTTACCTGTCATCCCAGAAGTTGGTAGTGTCCCTCTTCTCACTATAGGGTAGATTTCCCGAACAACAGAATGGAAGAAGACTTCCAGGATCTAAACAAAGCTTGTCCGAAAGATAACTACCCCACACCATTTATTGACCAGATCATAGATGCGTGTGCAGGACACGAGATGTTTTATTTCATGGATGGATTTTCGGGATATAATCAAATTCAAATCAAACCTGAAGATCAACCCAAAATAGCTTTTATTTTCTTGTGGGGAACCTTTGCTTATCGGAAGATGTCGTTTGGCTTAATGAATGCTGAAGCTACATTCCAGCAAGCAATGAATTTCTCTTTTCACGATATCAAGCACATAGTTGAACCCTACCTGGATAACCTCCCAGCGTGATCTCGCAAGAGACGGGATCATCCAGCCCATTTTAGACTTGTGTTTGAATGGTGCAGGCAATACAAGATTCGATTGAATCCTAATAAGTGTGTGTATTCTGCGTCGAATTTGGACGATTATTGGGTTTCATTGTATCTAGTCGTGGCATAATGGTCGACCTGTTAAAAGTCAAGGGGATTGTAAATTTGCCTCCTCCTCGCACCTTGAGACAACTCCAAAGTTTGTAAGGCATGTCTAACTTCCTACGACGTTTCATTATAAACTATGCCAAAATTACAAAGGGTTTCACGAGACTCCTTAAACAAGATACCTACATTTTGTGGGATGAGGCTGCTCAACAATAATTTGAGGCCTTAAAAAAGGAATTACTATCAGCCCCATTGTTAAGACTGCCTGATTATACAAAGTATTTCCTCTTATATCTGGTGGCATCACTTTACATAATTGGCATAGTACCAGTTCAGTAGGATGACACGCTCCAAGAGCATGTCGTTTATTATCTCTCGTGCGCATTGATAACTCCTGAGATTAAGTATTCACATGTTGAGAAGTTAGCACTAGCTACGGTCTATGCGGTGCAGAGGCTTCGTCACTACATCCTGTTACGAACCACTACTGTGATTGTGGAGGTCAATCCTTTCCAATATGTTCTTACTCGACGTATCATCGGTGGGAAATACAATAAATGGATTGTAATCCTGCAGGAGTTTGATTTGGTTTTTCATTTTGTCAAGTCGAAGAAATCACTAGTGTTCGCTGAATTAATTTCAGAAATTTCGAGTGACTTAGTGCATATCGAGGAAGAGTCATCATTCCCGGATGAACATACCTTCCTTATTGCCTCCTCTAACCCATGGTACGGGGATATTTTAATATATCTCCATACTTTGACGTGTCCTACCACTTTTTCTAGAGAAGAACAACGCAAACTGAAAATTCATGCGAAAAAACTATCTCATCATTTCTGACACCTTGTATAGATGTGGGATAGACTCCATCTTACGATGTTGTTTGACTTTAGAAGAAGCAGAGTCAGTATTGAATGATGCTCACAGTGGAGCTTGTGGGGGTCATCTTTCTAGGTTGGAAACAGCTCAGAAAATACTACATGCCAGGTATTTTTGGCCTACAATCTTTAAAGATTGTGTGGAAGCTGTGAAACGCTGCCGTCCGTGTCAGTTTTTCACCAAAAAAATGAGAGCACATCCATCTCCTCTTCGTCCTGTGATCACAAGAGGGCCCTTCACCAAATGGGGGGTTGATTATATGACTTGCAATCTAGTTTCGGCTGGAGGCCATCGTTATATTGTCATTGTCGTCGACTACTTCACCAAGTGGGTTGAGGCAATGCCTACTATTAGAGAGGATGGATAAACCGTCGCTTATTTCGTATTCAATCAGATTATCGCAAGGTTTGGCATACCCAAAGTGATCATTGTTGCTTGGTTGTTCAACCAAGCATGTGCAAGGATGAACTTGCTAACTAGTAGCAGTAGTCTCAATAAAAGTATGGAAAAACTAATGTAACTTAGTCTAACATTAACATGTGCAAAAGAAATAAAAAACTGAATTTAAGAACATAAGAAATAAGATCTATGGGAAAAATAAGAAATTTAAAAATATTTGATTTTGTATTACCTCAAATGGTAAGGATGATAAGTGTTGAGGAACTCCAAGGTTGAGAAGCTCTAATGTCCAATGGTCTCTTCTTCTCCAATGCTTCAATGGGGTTCTTCAAACTTGAAATGGGAGGCAATGGCTCTCAAAGGGAATTTGGCAACATAAGGATAGGATGAAATGTGGATGAAAAGTGAGGAGCCCCTATCACCTTTTTTATAGTTTTTGGTGATGGGGAATACCATTATGGTTTTAAGGAAACCAATGGTATTAACCAACATGGTTCAGGTCTCTTTTTCCCTCTTTTTCCTTTTTTGAATATTTTTTATATTTTTATTCCCTTTTAATATTTTTTGGGAATTTTGGACCCTTTTTTAGGGTTTTTTGAGGAAAAATACATATTTTGAGGGGAAAAAGGTGTATTATGGTCTTTTTGGTGACCTTTTGATGGTTTTAGAGGCTCAAATGGTGGAAAAAGTGGACAAACGGGTCATGTGAATAAGGGAATGAGCTAGTGAGCACTTTTTGGGTGTTAACAGATTGCCCCCTGATGTGTGAGGGAATGAGCTCATCGTATGGTCGATAGACATCATAGTTCTTTTGTATTTTTTCTCAGGGTTCGGAAAAGAGAAGAGACCGATTGGAGACTGGAACAATGGCCCCTTGGATGTTGCAAAAAACTGAAAAAATACATGGCCTCAAAATGAATGAGGAGTAATCTCTGATTATGGACGAGGTGGGCATACCCATGCTCATATCAAGATATAACAATTAGGCCCAAGAAGGGGGACCTGAATAATACATAATAATATGTTGGTACATCATAATGGTCCAGAGGGGACACAATGATGGGACATACTCATGGTCATACCATGACTGATCTCAATCACTGATACAATGGAAAAAATCAACAACCATTTTGAATGGGGTTTCAGAAGGGTTGATGAACTGTTGGATTTGAAGGTGTCCAACATCTGTAGGGACTTAATTAGACTCTCAAATGTGGTAGAGTCAGTAAATGAGTCAACTTTTGAGGAGTATGTGTAACTGTATACTTGAGGGAGTATAAAACTGGGGTACATCTAAATACTGTCGCCAAGCGCAACCTGGATATCCATAGGAAAATGTAACTGGTTGTTTCCTCAATTAGACTGTCAAATGTGGTAGAGTCAGGTGATATCCGAGGTCTTCAACAAATAACTAAAAGGACTGATATCCTGTACGAGTCTCAACGATGCGATCAAGGTGTTGAAGTCGAGCATGTGAGAAACAATCATTTGGAGAGGCACTGAGGAATCCTTTCGAAATGATCTGTATGCACTCATCACAAATGGTGATGAGTCCAAGGCACAGGGACCTCTGGTTCTATCCTCTGGAATAGATTAGGTTGGCATCGACAGAGGGAGACCAACAACTATTAAGGCAATGATGTTTCCTTGATAGGAGCGCGGGGTGTACAACTGAAGTGTGATAGTATTGATGGTAGGATTGACATACTGTGGGGATGGGGAATAACTGGTCTAATAGAGTGGGTGGACTCAAACTTCCTTTGTTCAGAGCATGATGACATGGTGGTTTACCTGGCAGCATGGGAAATTGACTTTTAGGTGTGGGGATCATAGCTTAGGGGTATGCATTGTAGACTAGAGTGACTATGGGGGATAAGCTGATAGATGCTATTGGGAGACTCTCAGGGTGACATACTGCAGGATACTCTGAACAAAGGAGACCATAATAGGGAAGCTTCCATATGAGTAGACATGATCTATTATGGCACCAGAAAGCACCGTTGGGTCCTTTTTAATGGTTTTAATGAGCTCCAAGAAGGGATAAAAGTGTGCTCTAAAATGGTACTATCATGTGGATTTATGTGACCCTAGGACTGTTCATACTTGTGGTTGCTTTCAGTTTTAGAGAGTCTGAAAGCAGTAAGTAGACTCCAATGGTGTTCTTTTCATGTGTTAGTCTCCAAGGCCCGAAAAAGCATAAAATAATGCAAATGGAGAACTCTTCTAGTCGATGTGACTAGAGTATTCCTTTTTCGTAATTAGTCGACAAGGTCTGGAAAAGGGGTAAACTTATACCAAGTAGACGCCCTTTCAGATACTTTTAGCAAGCATGAAAGGAAGCAAGATTGCTCGACGATATTTTCATTGTTTTAGGAGTCAAAAAAGAGCTTAACACAAACTCCCTAAGTGCATTTTTCGTAAAGGAATTGCTTGGCCCGAAAAAGGGATAAATTTATACTGAACAAAAGTAATGGAGAGGCAAGGAAGAAGTGTTCAATCAAAGGGCGAGTATGGGGATCAAGCATGGTGATAGGGGGGAACACTAATGGGGCCTCCTTGCGGGTTGATGAATGGTAGCAAAACAATGCCATAATTGCAGTATGGATGGAGTGGTGGGATCATGTATAAGTTGTGATGCAAAAATTTGTAAAATATGATGGCTGCCGATGTGGCACGCAAATCGAGGGGATGACGGGCATGTGAGAAAGTGCCCAAAAATTCGGGGGGTGAGAGAGAGAAACGATCTCAAGCATCATCATGAGCGTGGAAAACTGAATCTGGCAATATAAGACTCGTAAAAAATGGACCACGGCCGATGTGGCACGCAAATTGAGGTGACAAGGGGCATGGGAAAAAATGCCCAAAAAATATGGTGGTGAGAGCGAGAAATGATCTCAAGCATCGTCACGAGCACGGAAAACTGGATCCGGTGATATAAGACTCATAAAAAATGAACCACGGTCGATGTGGCATGCAAATCGAAGCAACAAGGGGCATGGGAAAAATGCCCTAAAAATCTGGTGGTGAGAGAAAGAAATGATCTCAAGCATCGTCATGAGCGCGGAAAACTGGATCCGGCAATATAAGACTCGTAAAAAATCGACCACGGTCGATGTGGCATGCAAATCGAGGCGATGAGGGGCATGTAAAAAATGCCTAAAAACAGGACCTAGTAGAAATGAGAAAAGGAGTGGACTGTCGTGAAGTTTTCGCTGTGCTGATTCCAAAGGTACCAATGGTTTGAAAAACGGATGTCGTATGATGCCTAAATGGCTGATTGAAAAATGGTCAAATTTCTATAAATAGCGAGTGGGCCCAATGTGACAAGTTTCATTTTCATCGTTGACTTTCACAGAGCAATTTAGTTGGTTTAGAGCATTTTCTTGATTTGTGGGAGATTTGACCATCGGTTTTTCATTTTGCGAGTTGCAGGTAAGCCTATGTGCCTTAGCCTTTCAAATTATTTACTTTTTTTGAGCGTCGAGGTCTGAGAGGCTGTGAATATTCCACGTTGGCTTGCCAATGCGGAATATCATGGGTTTTGGGTCTTTTTCTGTGATGCACATCACAAGTATGGGCTGGACAGCCGCGATGTGCATCACAGCTGTGGGTCTGACAGTCGCGATGTTCATCGTGCCTGTGGGTGCTTATAGCCGCGATGTTCATCACGGCCGTGGGTGCTTATAGCCGCGATGTGCATCGCGGTTGTGGGTCTGACAGTTGCGATGCACATCGCGGTTGTGAGGGATTATAGTTGTGATGTACATCGCGGCTGTGAGGGATGATACCCGCGATGTTCATCGCGACTATCAGGGCTGATACCCGCGATGTTCATCGTGGCTGTGAGGCTGAAAGTCGCGATATTCATTGTGGCTAGGGGCCCAAAAGTCACGATGGGGATTGCTTGGGTAGGAAAAAATTTTGTTTTATTTTTCTAAATTTTTTTTTGTGGTGTTTTGGTAGGATGTTGAGGAGGCCGCTGGTGTCGTGGAGAGAGGGGGAGATTGATGTGGGATTGATGGGAATTATTTGGGATGACCTGGATGTGCGAGTGGCCTTGGCTTTGGGCAGACTACTAAAGTTTGCTCACATTCCTATCATGCATTCAATCATAGATCTGCTGAACAAGTTGGTTGACTTCTGGGATCCGGAGGAGGTGGCTTTCATGGTGTAAGGTGAGCGACTGGAGATCACTTTCACTGATGTGTACTTTCTTACTGGCTTGCCCCATTTGGGTGAGATACGGGACACCTAGCCGAGGATTCTGGCTGGTATGGATATTGAGGATCTCCTGGAGAGATTCTGCATTCCAGGAGCCCGTGGGAAGAACAACGCACTAAGTATCTCAGATCTGCGGGAGCCGAAGATGCAGGCGGTGGTGGCTTGTGTTTTGTGAGTGCTTGGTGCATAGGAACCCCATCGTTTTTCTGGGGAGGAAACGATGATGGTTCACAGTGTCTTGAGAGGGACCTATTTTGCTTGGGGGCAGATGTTTCTGGCCTGTGTTCGGCGGGAGATGAACAAGGTTAGCCAGGACGGAGGAGAGTTCAGTTATGCTTCTGTCCTCTGTTGTTTCTTTTTTGAGTGGGTATCAACCTTACGGCCACGTGTGCTAGTTCGGGAGGGACTGAGGAGTGAGCCGCAAATGGTGCTATGGCGGGAGATGGTGCCCCGGGGTGGTGGTGGCATCCGACGGTTCTTTTCGTCGGAGATGTATGACCAGTTGGAGTAGATGCCCGTTGTTATTGATGACTATCCATATGTGGGTATGGACTTCCGGGGAGACCATGAGATGCCTCGAGCTCAGGGACAGGGTTGGGGGTTAGACGGTACGTCTTTGTTTTTTGTTTCTCTATCATATCATGTTTAGATGTTTTGTTATGAGTATAGCTAGAGATGTTTATATGATACTGACTTGGTTCATTGTGGGTTATTGCAAATGTTGGTCCTAGGCCTCCAGTGGACCATATAGGACATTGGGGATGAATGATGATGGTGGTACCTCCACCGGTAGTGGCACTGCCACCTCATGTATGAGGAGTTGTGCATCAACGAGATGATGCCCTAGAGGACATACGTGATACCTTGGAGGCGCTACTGGTGGATGTACCAGATGATGGTTGGAGGGATCTAGATCGGCATGTTCTTGACCGTTGTTTCGATGCTCCCCATGAGTGATGGTCGATCCTACTGAGAGTAGTTGTGGTGATGGTTGAGAGGAGGGCTCGGGATTAGTATGATCTGGAGGAGCTAGAGGAGGAGGAGCCAGAGGAGCCCGGTGATCGTGATGATTAGGTTATCATGTACCTGCCCCCAAATGTTGATGAGCATATGGAGATGTATTTTGTTGATACACATTTTTTGTACGGCTGGTGTACCTTTTGTATATTTGGGTGCTGAGGGCACTCCTAACATTGTGATGCTTATGACATATATATATATATATATATATTTATATGCGTTTTTGGCATATAGTCATGTATGCACATGGATGCACATCTTGTATTTTCTTTTATGTCTGTGTTGCACGTGGACGCAATGATATGTGTCTGGGTTTTTGTATGCCCGTGGAGGATCATGTTATGCACGTGGATGCAATGCTATTATGATCTATTTGTTTTGTTTTATTTGATTTTTTTATGACTATGCGATGTATGTCGTGATGTCCTACATGTGTTGGTTGACATGCCAATCTAGAATGTTGTTAGCCATTTGGTCTGCTACACTGTTTTGATTTCTTGGGACATGAGTGAACGAAATGGATTCAAAGTGTCGAATCATTTGTCTAGTGCGCAGGAATTTTCTAAATAGACAAGGATCGCGCACCTAGTAACAGTTGTTGAGCTGGGAAACAAGGAGTTGGGAGTCCAGGAAAACACTAAGGTGACTTATGCCCATTTGGAGAGCAATGGCCAAGAGACCAGTCACAGCATCATACTCAGCTTCATTGTTGGTGGAAACACCTATGCACACTCCGTCGAGGTGGATCAAATCATGTGAAGGGGAATAAATTACCCAAGCTGTTGAAGCGATATTTGGAGACCAACGACTTGCGCCATTGGCGAAGCCGATGTCGTAGAGTGGAACAGGATCCATCTATGTTCATGCAAAAAAAAAAAAAAATGTAAGGTTTTGAAAGTTTACAGCGAAAAAATAAATTAAAAAACTGTACAATATGGACTATGGTGTCCAATAGATTTTTATGGGTAGAATCTTTTGAGGTACAACCCGTTACGGGGGTTGCACATGGGATTTCCTTTCGAGTCGGTCAAAATATATGCCCCCTCTCCAAGGAAAGTGTGTATGATATATGGGCAATGCCACATAGATTGGAACTTTCCTTTCCCATTTTGTCGTGGCCTTGATCGTACACAAGTATTAGGTATCCTTCACTAAATGCTTGTGGGTGAACATGTTTATCATAGTGGAGTTTAGATCTGTTCTTTGTGGCTTTGATTGTTTGGAGAGATGCGCGGCGATCTTCGTCAGCCTACTCTAGAAGAAGTAGGAATTCTTCAATTGGTGAAGTATCCGAGAGGAGTTCTATGGAAATTTGTAATGTTGGTATCTAGCACTCAATGGGGAGGACAGATTCCACGCCGTGAATAGATGGAAGGTGGTAAAGCTAGTTGCGGTTTTGGTCGACGTGCAGTAATCCCATAATGCGGGAAATAACATATGATGCCAATTGGATTTATGTTTGCCGACAGTGCACTAGAGGATAGTATTCAAAATTTTGTTAACAGCTTCGACTTGGTCGTTCCCTTGGGGGTAATAGGTGGAGGAGAAATGATGTTCAAACTTAAGGAGTATAGACAATTCTCTCCAAATGGAGTCCTTGAAGTGAGAGCCATGGTCTGAGACAAGTTGCTTTGGTACTCCGAAACGAGCGATAACATGGTTGAGGAAAAAATGGGCTGCAGTATCGGCTTTGCAATTGTAAGTAGGCATGGCTTCTGCCCATTTGGTAAAGTAATCGACCTCCATAATAATGTGTTTGTGGCCCCCGGCTAATGAGGGATTGCAATCCATGAAGTCGATGGCCCATTTGCAAAATGGTCCAACGGTGACGACTGGATGAAGGGGGGCAGGGGGTGTTCTTGCCTTGGGGACAAAGAGCTGGAAGTTTTGGCAATGTTTGACTGCTGTCATACAATCAGTGAATAATGAAGGCCAAAAATAACCTGCACGAATTAACTTTTGGGCAGTGGCCATTCCAGAGAAATGGTCGCCACATGCACCATTATGACATTCATTAAGGACTTGTTCTGCTTCTTCTTGGGAAAGGAATCATTGTATGATTGTGGCAACGCCACGTCGATAGAGGACATCTCCCAAGAGGAGATAATGGGGGGCACGGTGACGGATGTGACAGTGACTGTCACAGTCGATATTGGGTCGAAAGTTCTATGTGCGAAGGTATACGAAAATGTCGTCATACCGAGGGTTGTCAGACGAGATGATGAACAAATGTTCATCAATTAGATCAGTATGGATAGCTGGTGATGATGACGAAGATGGTAGGTCCGTAATGAGTTGAGTGAGTGCTAATGCTTTGGTGCTCTTCATGGTTTTAAAAGTTAGGTCATATTCTTGTAAGATAATCACCCATTTGGCAACATGGCCTTGTAGAAGGCGGCGATTCAAGAGATAGACCATTGGGTTGGAATTTTCCACAACCATGGTATGGCTGAGGAGAATATAATGTCACAGCTTTTGTACAGAAAAGACGACGGCGAGGGCCATTTTCTCTTCATGTGGGTAGCATAGTGGTGGGCCTGATAAAGTTTGGCTCATCTAGTAAATGACATGTTCTTGACGAGCGGAGTCTTCTTGGACGAGTACTCCGGAAACGACGTAATTTGATGCCAAAATGTAAAGGGTAAAGTCTATTGTGAAATCTGGAGGAGAAATCAAGGGGGAACTTGTAAGTGCTTTTTTCAGGTCTGTGAAGGCTCCTTTTGCTTGGTCATCCCAATTAAAATGGGTATGAAGGCATAGCAAATGGAGGAAAACATGTACTATGGTGGCATAGTCTGGGACAAAGCGACGAAGGAAGTTGGACTTCCCTGGAGGCTTTGTAGCTGTCTTAATGTGCGAGGTGACAGTATGTCTACTATGGCTTGGACTTTTAGAGGGTCGACGGTGATCCCTTTTTCTGAAATGATAGAACCCAGTAGACGGCCTGCTGGAACGCAAAAGACACACTTGAGTGGGTTCAAGCAGATTTTGTATTTTCGAAAACACAAGAAGACTTGTCGAAGATCATCTAAATGGTCAGATCGTTTCTTAGATCGATCCATGAGGTCGTCTAGATAAACTAATATGATGTTATTCAGGTCGTGAAAACAATAAGTCATAGCTCATTGGAAAGTGGCTCCAATGTTCTTGAGACCGAAAGGCATGACCTGATAGGCAAAGGTGCCCCATGGGGTAGTAAAAGTGGTCTTGTATTGATCTTCTTTACAGATTTTAATTTGGTTGTATCCGGAGAAACTGTCCATAAAAGAAAGTACCTCATGCCCCACACATGCATCGATTAGTTTGTCAATAAATGGTGTTGGGAAGTTATCTTTGGGACAAGCTAGGTTGAGGTCAGTACAGACATGAACTGTGCCCACCTTCTTATTTACTGGGACTGGGTTGGAAACCTAGGTGGTATAAGAAATAGGATATATGAAACCTGCTGCTTGAAGCTTCTCAATTTCTGCTTTGATAGCTGGAAGCTTGGATGGGTGAATGGGGCGTTGTTTCTGGTGGACCGGTGATATGTTGGGCCAAGTGTCTATGTGATGTTCTATGATGGTAGGATCAAGAACAGGCATCTCGGTATAAGACTAGGCAAAGACATTTCGAAATTCTTGAAAGAGTTTCTTATAGGCTTGGGTTTCCTTTTCAGTGCAGGATGCACCTAAAGAGATGAACTCAGGTTTGCCAAGGGTGGTGGAGATGTCGATTTTTATGATTGGCAAAATGTTGGCCATGTTAGCTTCTTCAAAGGCTTTTGGGGCTGGGATAGGATCTTTGAATCAATTGAACTTGGTTGGTAAGAAGTCTTTGGATTCAATGGATAGTTGGTTCGCTATAGATGCCTCGGGGATGAAGTATGATCGATGGTGCATATCATCCCAAGGGTAGTCCGGTGCAGTGAGTGTTTCTAGGATTTCCTCATCGGTGTGGAAGTAGTGTGTCATTAAATCAATTGGTTCAGGCTTGTAGGTAGTTGAAATCATATAAATGGTATTGATTTCTTCTGAACGGGAAGAGTCTGGGGGGAATATTTCCTCAATGAGCAGGGGGGTTATTTCTAAGTTGGCATTATTCAATTCGTATAGTGTTGCTCTGTAATATGAGAGATTGGGGCAGTGATGTAAATAATGGTTGTAAATGCCGCATATTGCACAAGGGTGGTTTGTGCGCAATGATTTATCGCGAGGTTGAGGGGGTAGTTCTAGTTTGACAACTGGAACGTTGGTGTCATCATTCACGATATTCATGTGTTCTTGAAGTGCCGGTAGATGTGGACATAGATGGGTAGCATGGCCTATATCGTCGCACAAGGATCACTTGGGGGGAATGCAGATCGTTGGAGGAGGCTTCGCTAATTTGGGCGTCGCTGGGGGGGTGCGAGTTTTGGGTCCGGTTGTGTAGGTTTACGGACCTCTGGCCCCATTGTAGCGAGTTTGAGGGGGAAAATAACTAGAGGTTGATGTAGTGGCACCTGTTGGAGGTGGTCTGTTTTGGGGTTTCGACACACCAAGTGGTGGACGGTTTTGGGGGTTCGGTACATCAGGTGGTGGTTGGTTTTGGGGGTTTAGTATGCCAGGTGGTGGATGGCTCGAAATATTGATGGGTTGTACCAGTTGTAAGACAACAGTCGGTGTCGGTGGAGGGGTTTGGGCAAGTAGATACCATACAGGTAATCCCAATGTTAACCCTGGGAGGTTAAGTGTAGCCATTACTGGCATGCTGACAACTCCTGAAAATGGAAACAAGAATGGGATAGTATGAATCGGTGTTGTCCTGATATGGCTAGGCACTATGGGTGGTTGTGGCAGTGGTTGAGGTTGTTGAGTATGCCATTGTTCGTTGTGCGAGAGGGTGCATAAATCGGATACTTCAGTTACACGAAGAGGGGATGGGATAGAAGGGAAAGTGGTGGTCATGGGAGTATCCAAATATATCCCAGGTCCGACTGAGGAGACGAACGAGGTGGGTGCACTATGAACGGGTTGTTCGATCATGGGAAGAACATTTTCAGGTGTTGCGGGGGCATTAGGATCATAGTATGTGATATGGTCGATTTTGACTACACGTCCTTCATGGGGGAACATTATGAGGCATAAAACTGAAGAAGCGATAGCTTTCATTTTATACATGTAGCTTCATCCCAGAAGGAGATTGTAATCAAGTTGGGCATTAATGACCTCTATATCTATGAGAACCAGTTTGCCCCCAAGCTGTATGGGTACGTTCACTAACAAACCCTGAGGTTGAGCTGCACGACCATCGTAAGCTCACAATGTGGTAGTTGACGGTTGTAGCATTAGGGATCCAAGTTTCTGCCATACGAAAGTCGACATAATGCAGGTGGAGGCACCTTCATCGATTATGGATCGATGAACGACGAGGTTGCGAATGGACACAGAAACATGAAAAGCTATAGATGAAGGCAGACGAGGTTTGGCTTGGTTTAAGTTGAAATCCATCATGTTGGAGTCATTAGGGTCTATGGCACCAATGGAAGATAACAACAATTTTCTCTCTGCAAGAATATTTTTTAGGATTTCTAGAGCAGACATAGCGACAGGGGACTGGGCTAAGTATTCTACGATGTTGTAGTTCGAAGCTGCATGAGCATTAGGGTTATTGTTGATTCATCTTAAAGGGATGCGAGGTGCTTTTGGACCCCTGTCCATGGGTATATTAGGTATGCAAAGTGGTTGATCAGTTGGGAGAGTACTCGAAGATGGATCGGTAGATGTGGCCTCAGGGGCTGAGCCATATTGATTTCGACTGGTTTGAAGATTGACATCATTTGATGACATCATTAGAAAATGGTGAGTGTTGGACTCTGTATGCTAGTAATCAGCTGCCGCATAGGTAATTTGTTGTAATGTCCCCAGCTTGACCCTATTGCATTAATATTGTAAATGATGTAAATATTGTTATTTAGTCATGGTGAGGAGCTCAAGGCCAAGGCCCCGCCATTGATTTAATGTTCTATGTATCGGCAATTAAAATAGATGCCCATGGTTCTTGTGCAAGATGGGCACAATGTAAAAATCAGACATCATGTAAATATGCCATTTCAATAAAAACCCACAACCAGCTACGCAATGCAACAAAGAGATGGGGCATGATCTTTACAAGGAATAGGGAGGGAAAAATAGCCAAACCCTTGAGCCATGGTATTAATCCATGTGTCAATGGGGAAACCCATAAACCACCAAATACCCATTTTGTCTCATGTACCCAATCATTTAATTCTTCCAAGAAATTGGTTAAGGCAATTAATGCCTTGGAAATGAAGAAGTATGGGCAAGCCATTTTCGTGCATGGGCAAGCCATCAACCTGGAAATTGGTGTTTTTGCTTGTTGAGCAAGAAAACACCCACGAAATGGTGCCCAAAGCGATGGGGAATGGGCAGTCTTCACTCACTCACGCAGTTGGAGTTAGCTGGGCCTTTCCCTACACGTCTTTCATCCAAATCCTGCATTTTTCCATGCCTGGGAGTTCGTTTTTGCATATACAGTAGCCTGGGAGAGAAGGGCCACGATTTGGGGACTGTATGGAGGTCGTTTTTGCCCCCGAATGTCCAAGGACGTTTTTCTAAAAACGGATTGGCTTCCCAGGGTTGTTCCCCATCTTCCCATTTCGTTTTTGTGTGTTCCTACGTTTTTCTGAGTGAGTTGAAACCCCAATCTCAGGCCTTCCACTGTGGAAAGCGTTTTCCTCATGCCCAGTAATTGTGGTTTTGTTGTTAAGTGTATCCTGTTTTGGATTTGAACCTGTGAGCAGGAGCCTCAAGAGTGGAAGAGGACAAATTTGGCTTGATGAGCCCAATGAAGTATCCATAGCTCCATGATTGAGCCACTAACCTAGTAATCCACCTCTTCCCATCTCTTAGCAGCCTGAGAAACCCAACTGCTGGTTGGCTTGGCTGATTCTGGCATGTCTTTGGCTATGTGAGAGCCTGTTTTCCCCTTTTTCCTTATGGAGATCATGCCCAGCTCGGGGGTGGCAGTGATGCTGAGAGATTGAGGAGCACACTGGCCTACGGTTGGGTGGAACGTTGCAGAAGCGTAGCTGGTTGTTTGGGACTACTTCATTAAGATAAGTATTCTCTTGTGTTTGTAACTTTGCAATAGTTCCTTTGATGAATAGCTGGAATGGATTATGGATGTGCTAATGAATTTACTTCCGCTGTGTATTCAATGATTATGCATTTCCATATGCCCTTTATAATTCGGCAAAGGTCTTTATTTAATGACTGTCACAGGAATATTGAATGTATGTTAGATATCAGCATCATTCATTTAATCTCTGTTGTGTTCTATAGAATGCACATATACATGTCTCTGTATCAATGAGTTTGATTTTAATGAATATAGGGCTAACTGCACGGATTGAGCACAATGATCCTCTCTATCACGCTGGTATGATAGAGGGGACATTACATTATGGTATCAGAGCTGCGTTGCAGCACTGGGCCGCTATGGGCCAAAACTGATAGTAAAAGAGAAGATAAGAAGTAAAGTTTTTCTTAGGAGTTTGGGGAAAATTTTTAAGTTTAAGTCTGTTTTTGAAAAAAAAATTGTGTTTTAAGCCGTTTCGGGAAGTCGTTCCGAAATTTCGGAAAGGTTTCGCGAACCTTCCCGCAATTGCGGAAGAGTTCGGCGAACCTTCCTGCAATTGCGGAAGGATTCCGCGAACCTTCCCGAAATCGCGGAAGAATTCAGCCAATGGCTCTGAAACAGCGGAGAAAAATTTTGTTTAAGTGAAAAATTTTCTAAGTGTCGGCGTGAAAATGAATTTTCGGAAGGAAATCTCTTCTGAAATTGCGGAAGGAATTCTCTTCCGAAATTTCGGAAGGATTCCGTGAATCGTTCTGCAACGCGGAAGAGTTTGGCGAGTCGTTCCGAAGTTGCGGAAGACTTCGGCGAATCGTTCCGCAACGCGGAAGAGTTCGGCAAGTCGTTCCGAAGTTGCGGAAGACTTCGGCGAATCGTTCCGCAACGTGGAAGAGTTCGGTGAGTCGTTCCGAAGTTGCGGAAGACTTCGGCGAATCGTTCCGCAACTGCGGAAGACTTCGCCGAATCGTTTCGCAATTGTGGAAGACTTCGGCGAATCGTTCCGCAATTGCGGAAGCATTCCTCAAGTCGTCCCGAAAAAAAAGATTTTCGCAAGAACTGCCCGAAACCCCCGGAAGCATTCCGCGCAACGGCGGAAGCATTCCGCGAACGGCTCCGAAGCTGCGGAAGCCTTCGCCGAATGGCTCCGCAATTGCGGAAGCGTTCGGCGAACTGCTCCGCAATTGCGGAAGCCGTCGCCGAACCGCGCCGTGCGGAAGCCGTTGCCGAACTGCCCCGCAATTGCGGAAGGGTTCCGCCAAACGCCCCGCAGTTGCAGAGGGCTTCACCCAACCGGCCCGCAGTTGCGGAAGCCTATAGTGAAGCGCCCCGCAACGGAGGCGCGCTGGGGAACCGCTCATTGCGGAAGCCTATGGCCAACCGCCCCGCAGTTGCGGGAGCATACCGCGAACCTCCCCGCGGTTGCGGGAGTAATCTGTGAATCGCCCGTCGCGGCCAGATTTCGCGAACTGCCCGTTGCGGCAGGATTCAGCGAATCGCCCGATGAGGCGTGATTCGTAAAAAAAAAAAAAAAAAAAAAGAAAAAAAAAACGAGGGCGCTGCCCTCGACCTGCCCTACTGTGGCGCAGGGAAGCCACAAGGGGGCAAGCCCCCTTGACCCCCTTTTCTTTTTCCCCTCATATGTCTTTGTTTGTGATCTGACGAATTGTCGGTATGACATTCTTCCCACGTGCATGAAGTAATTTGTGAACTTCGGAGAATAGAATGCAGCTGTGTAAAATGTGCAGAATGGGAGTGAAAGTTGTCATTTTTGAAAGGATGCAGTTCCTGCACCTGATGTCAGAATGGAGCATGAAGACAGGCATTGGAAAGCTTGTCCAGCAGGGAACAATGATGCATGACTAGAGTTTGAAGGAGGTCTATATATATCATAGATATTTAGTGCAGAAGAGTGCCAGCGGCTGTTTTGACAAACAAATTTTGTTGTCAATATGGGCAATTTCTACAATTGCAGGATATGGAAGAGGAATACCATGTAACGATGAGGGACCGAAAAGGGAAGAATTTCTTAAACCTCTGTTTGTTATCATACTTATAATTATGAAATTGTCATATGGCATAAAAATGTTAAAAATGTAAAGGATTACATAGATGTATATGCACTAGATGGCATCTTAACAAATTGCATAGTGCATATAGAAATACTTGTGCATAAATGGGATATTGCACATTGGTAGAATAATGAAGTCGGCATATGCAATAAACCACTAATGGAGAATATTGTGGTTGATAATCACTATTGATGTTGGTATTGGTTGTAGGACCAAAGATAACAAAGAGCATGGATAAACATTCTGAGGGTGTTGTTGCATGAAGCCAACCACCTTATGCGGAAATGATGGTGCAACAAACCTATGATCACGAGGTTGGCAAAAGGACTGCGTAGCATTGGTAAGAGGCCAATTGGTCAGGTAACATCAAGTGGTGTAAACGACAGCCATACAGGTAATGGTTATTGGTGCATAAATTGCATGAATGTTGAAAAGGGGATTTGGTAAGATCTCTTCAACTATGTTTGAGCTATGATGAGCTAATTTGCATGTAATATTGAATATCGACTGGGGCTGTTAACCTACCAAGCTTGGTGAGGTGTGGGTAAGTGAAGAGGATGACCCTTGCACCCTATGACTGTTTAGAAATCTCAATGCATTCATGTGAATTTATATCATGCCATGCGTATGATTGGTTATGTGCTTAATAACCCAAGCACGTGAGGACTGGTGGTCCTAATTATGGTAATGCATGTTATATGAGATAGTCATGTTTCGATCATAATATGCTTGAATGCATAGTACTCATGAAACAATGCAAGGTAGTATTGAGTAGATGTGCATTAAGAGATTTTATAAATCTTGTGATGCATTGTATGAATGCATAGGGATGATACATATGTCATTACAAAATAAATAATGAAGGAAATGATGAATTGATGATAATTCTAGGACCATTTCATGGGCTGTTATAAATGCAGAATAGTAAGTGCATGAAGATCCCAATCATGATCGATGGGCTGTTAGAATGCTCTGTGGAAGGACAGAGTTGTATGAATGATATGACTGTGAAATTTGATCTAGAGTTTATGATAAGGAATCTCATGGTTGAGAGCTCTAAGTTCTGTTAGTAAGAACAGTTGTAAATCTCAGATTGGTAAATATTTTGGATTTGAAATTTTGTTAATAATTGCTAATGACTGATTGGCTTATATGAAAATGTGTCAGGAGGACATGCTGTAAGTGGATGCTCATGTATGGCAGCAGGCATAAGACCATAACGGGCAGAGTGGTGTCCCTTACAGGAGCCAAATAATATGAGGATAGCCTCATGGATAAGAAAACTAATTTCTGTAGGACACAGAATCATAAATTCATATTGAATTTATTTATGAATGTTATTGATTGGTTATGGGACAATCGTATTTGAAGCTTATTGCTAAATGTTGCTGACGGTTTGGCTATTTGATAAAGTGTGCCAGGATGACACATTGCAGGAAGATCATGTGTGATGGCCTGCAGAAGCCAAACCAGATGGGAAAGACCCCATGCTTTGGAAATGGGTTTCGGGTGAAACGCCATTGATAATGTCTCAGCCAAACCGCATGACGGTAAACCATGAAAGTGAGATGGTAAAGCTATGCCCAGAAGGCATGTGAGACAATCTGCAAAATGAATGAGTATTCCGTGAACTTAGACAAGAACATGCATGTCTAAATTATTAGGGTTAATACACATAGCATGCTCCATCTTATTTATATCATTGCAGAATGCTTGAGTATGATTAGGGCCTACATGGCGCACATTAGAAAGGGGGTGCACACCTTTTCTAAGTGCTGGGTCATGATAGGGTTTTCAATATTGACTACACCCTAAGGGAATGGACGCATTCCTGGTGTTTCAATACTTGATAATGAATGATATGAAATATGATTACAATCTTTGCGCAGTAATACTGATGAGCCTGCTTATCCTTCTTGTGCTGACAGCTTACACAAATGCAACTTGGTGTTGCACGTAAGGGGAAAAGTGAAGAAGGATGCTCAAAGAGGATTGTATGGGCAGTGGTAACCTTTCTACGCTCACACTAAAGGACACTAGAAGGGATGGATAGGCCGAGGAGCTGTGCTGTAGAAAAGGGGTATCATCCTTGTGAAGTGTGAGTGGGTATTGTGGGGCCATGCTAGCCTGCAGTCAAGTGAGTCACCTATGGAGTTCCTGCAGGGAACCGCTGGTTGCACAAGGGAAAGAGCCACGTAATCATATTATGTTGTTCATATTGCCTGATAAACCCAGTCGGCGTACTGTCTTGGCATTGGTTATTTGGGAGTTGTGACGAATGGTTGTTGTATGCCTGATAAACCCAGTCGGCGTACTGGCTTGGCATTGGTTATTTGGGAGTTGTGACGAATGGTTGTTGTATGCCTGATAAACCCAGTCGGCGTACTGTCTTGGCATTGGTTATTTGGGAGTTGTGACGAATGGTTGTTGTATGCCTGATAAACCCAGTCGGCGTACTGGCTTGGCATTGGTTATTTGGGAGTTGTGACGAATGGTTGTTGTATGCCTGATAAACCCAGTCGGCGTACTGGCTTGGCATTGGTTATTTGGGAGTTGTGACGAATGGTTGTTGTATGCCTGATAAACCCAGTCGGCGTATTGGCTTGGCATTGGTTATTTGGGAGTTGTGACGAATGGTTGTGGTATGCCTGATAAACCCAGTCGGCGTACTGGCTTGGCATTGGTTATTTGGGAGTTGTGATGACTGATTTGGAAATGCTTGATAAACCCAGTCGGCGTACTGGCTTAGCATACTGATTTTTGAAATGCTTGATAAACCCAGTCGGCGTACTGGCTTGGCATTGCCTATTCGGATGATGTTGTGGAGCAGCATGTGTGCTGGCCAAGCATCCACCCCACAGGTGATCTAAGGCTTGTAAAGCAAAGAAGGAAACCTGTGGAGTAGCGAGGAAAATGCACAATACAGATAAGTATTCATTTTCATTTAATTCTTGTTTGGAATAATGAAGATTTCAGGAGCAAGTCTTATTGCAACCAAGCTAATACATTATTGTTTCCTTGTTGGAAACCTTGGTCAATGCAGGAAGCAAGGACCCTGAAAGAACTGAAAGCTACTTGGTAAATCTAGAAAGTGGCTGGTTGAGCATTGAATTAATTGATGTTGAGGAGTAGCCTGCGTGCTATCCCAACATTCGTTATTATACCCATAGAAGATCCAAGGCTTGGAAAGCAACAAAGGATCTTGTGGGATAAAGTGAAGACATCCGACGCAGGTATTGTTGGAAGCAAGAACCTTGAAGCATCTTAAGAATGCAGGTGGACATGTAACCACCTTGAGGAGCTCAGCATGAGCAGTAATGAAAGATGGGGCTAGTGGAACTGTGTGAGTCCTAGCAGCCAAGAGTTAGACCAACCAAGTGGAGGAACTCCATGGTTGAGAGGTCTGGAATAGACCATAAACACTACGTGTCATAACGAAGAAGGGCAAGTCGAGCATTCACGTGAAGTGAAAGAGGACAGGAGCATGAAAACCACAGTGGTGGTGTGGGTTCCAAAACGGAACAAAACTAAGAGGAGAAACTCTTACGGCTCTCTCTCTTTCCTTTTATTGATGCATTTATAGAGTTAGAAAATTTCTGAATGCATGCATGACTGAAAGTAAAAGTGTGTTATTTGATTAAAGTGAATTGTGAATGCTAATTAATGAATTTCTTGTGAATGGATGAACATGAAGGAATTCATGTGTATGTTAGGCAAGCATGAAAAGTGTGGAAGTCTCATGAGTAAGGCATGGACTATCCATGTCAACTGGGGAAAAACCATTGACTGATTTTGATGTTTGGTTTATGCTTGGCCTAACGAGAATTGCAAGGATGAATTTCACAGGTGGAAATTGAATCAATTGGTTGCAGCCGGTGCAGGAAAGTGTTGCTAGTAAGCAAAGTGTGGTCAATCGTTTCCATTGACCATGGCGGCAGACCAAGGGCTATTAGAATTGGCTGGAAGTCTTCTTCAAACAATTGCCAAGACCCAAGAAAATCTTGGAGAGATGCTCAAAATGCAAAAGCAGCAGAACAAGATGAACCACAAGGTCTTGCAGGACTCTATTCGTCTGCAGAAAGAGGTAAAAAGCATTATGAAAGCAATCAGCAAGGGAAAGAAAAGTGGATCAGTGAAGAAGCATTCATCCAATCGTCCGATTAAGAAACGCTCCAAGTGGGAAGACTCAAAGGAAATTGAGCAGATAAAGATGAAGCAACCCATGAAGTGTTGGAATTGTGAGGGGGATCATTACCTCCGCAACTGCCCAACAAGAGAACCTCAAGAGGGTAGCAGCCATAAATTTTTCAGACTTATGGATGAGCTAGAAGATCCGAATCAGCAGGAGCAGCTCGTGAAGATCAAAGGACTTGGTCCTGAAAGTTCAATGTAAAGAACCGAATGCAGGGCAGATCTGCAAAGTTTTTGTGAATTTTGGACATATGTAAAGTGGGTATTTATTTTCTGAAGTGTTGGAACACCGAGGACGGTGTTATTCCAAGGGGAGGGGAATGTAATGTCCCCAGCTTGACCCTATTGCATTAATATTGTAAATGATGTAAATATTGTTATTTAGTCATGGTGAGGAGCTCAAGGCCAAGGCCCCGCCATTGATTTAATGTTCTATGTATCGGCAATTAAAATAGATGCCCATGGTTCTTGTGCAAGATGGGCACAATGTAAAAATCAGACATCATGTAAATATGCCATTTCAATAAAAACCCACAACCAGCTACGCAATGCAACAAAGAGATGGGGCATGATCTTTACAAGGAATAGGGAGGGAAAAATAGCCAAACCCTTGAGCCATGGTATTAATCCATGTGTCAATGGGGAAACCCATAAACCACCAAATACCCATTTTGTCTCATGTACCCAATCATTTAATTCTTCCAAGAAATTGGTTAAGGCAATTAATGCCTTGGAAATGAAGAAGTATGGGCAAGCCATTTTCGTGCATGGGCAAGCCATCAACCTGGAAATTGGTGTTTTTGCTTGTTGAGCAAGAAAACACCCGCGAAATGGTGCCCAAAGCGATGGGGAATGGGCAGTCTTCACTCACTCACGCAGTTGGAGTTAGCTGGGCCTTTCCCTACACGTCTTTCATCCAAATCCTGCATTTTTCCATGCCTGGGAGTTCGTTTTTGCATATACAGTAGCCTGGGAGAGAAGGGCCACGATTTGGGGACTGTATGGAGGTCGTTTTTGCCCCCGAATGTCCAAGGACGTTTTTCTAAAAACAGATTGGCTTCCCAGGGTTGTTCCCCATCTTCCCATTTCGTTTTTGTGTGTTCCTACGTTTTTCTGAGTGAGTTGAAACCCCAATCTCAGGCCTTCCACTGTGGAAAGCGTTTTCCTCATGCCCAGTAATTGTGGTTTTGTTGTTAAGTGTATCCTGTTTTGGATTTGAACCTGTGAGCAGGAGCCTCAAGAGTGGAAGAGGACAAATTTGGCTTGATGAGCCCAATGAAGTATCCATAGCTCCATGATTGAGCCACTAACCTAGTAATCCACCTCTTCCCATCTCTTAGCAGCCTGAGAAACCCAACTGCTGGTTGGCTTGGCTGATTCTGGCATGTCTTTGGCTATGTGAGAGCCTGTTTTCCCCTTTTTCCTTATGGAGATCATGCCCAGCTCGGGGGTGGCAGTGATGCTGAGAGATTGAGGAGCACACTGGCCTACGGTTGGGTGGAACGTTGCAGAAGCGTAGCTGGTTGTTTGGGACTACTTCATTAAGATAAGTATTCTCTTGTGTTTGTAACTTTGCAATAGTTCCTTTGATGAATAGCTGGAATGGATTATGGATGTGCTAATGAATTTACTTCCGCTGTGTATTCAACGATTATGCATTTCCATATGCCCTTTATAATTCGGCAAAGGTCTTTATTTAATGACTGTCACAGGAATATTGAATGTATGTTAGATATCAGCATCATTCATTTAATCTCTGTTGTGTTCTATAGAATGCACATATACATGTCTCTGTATCAATGAGTTTGATTTTAATGAATATAGGGCTAACTGCCCGGATTGAGCACAATGATCCTCTCTATCACGCTGGTATGATAGAGGGGACATTACATTTGTTGTTGTGTTGCAGCAGATCCTTGAGGGGGATCATTTGGACGAGTGTTTACCATGCCTTGGTTTGGTAGCGGATTTTGTAATATCATGGGTTGTGGCTAAGGAGGAGGTGCTAGCTGTGCAGCTGTCCTTGTCATTGGGTGTCGTCGGTCCAGAGTTGATGCGCTCTGTCCAAATGGGGGAAATTGTGCATGTAATGGCCATAGACTCCACATATGGAACACGGGTGATTTGTTCTCAAATTAGGGTTTTTTCCTTGTTTTGGTGGGCGATCAGGGTTTTGATTTGCAAGAGCAACGTTATTATTATTGGAAGGATTAGGTGGCTCTCCTCGATTTTGTTGTTGGTTATTTCCACGGTTTGTTCCTCTTCCGCGATTTTGTTGACCTCCTTGATTACACTGGTTGTTTTGGTTTTGAGGTTGGTTTTGCTATGTGTATACATACCCTTGGGCAGTAGGTGGGTTTTGAGGTCTTGCAGGCTCTGGAGTAGGCTACGGTGGGTAGTAAGCAGGAGGGTTATGAGGTGGACCTGGTGCTTGTTGCGGTTGTGGGTAACCTTGAGCTACTGGAATTGTTGGAGCAAGAGGTGCTATCTATTGAGGATCTTGTGGTTGAACCGGAGTTTGATGGGCCTGCTAGTTATAATATGGAGGTGGTGCATAAGATGATGGTGCTTTCCCATAACACTATGGTGGGCATGAGGGTCCATCAGTGTGGTGGGTGTGTATTTATAGAGCATACGAAGTTGTAGCCCCTGAATGAGACGTAGCCCTAGAAAGGTCTGGGGCGTTGTTTGTACTCATAATGGTAAAACATTTGTTTTGCACCATAACATGGCCGATAATACCGTCGGCGGCATGGGATGCCCCCAGTGCGTCATTCCAGGATGGATCGTCGTGCGGGGCATCAGGTAAAATGGTGTATAGATATCCAGATTGGGAATATATGAGGTCAAACTATTGAGCTTTTAAGATGGCTTCTTCTTCTTGTTGGGGTCGTTCAAAAGCTACATCCTTGGCTATGAGAGGGAGGAGGGATTTGAGGAACCAATCCAAAAAGATACGGTCGTCAAGCTTTATCTTGTAGAGACTACGGTGCTTCTGCAACTCATGGATATGATCAGTGATGTGTGTAGTAGTGTTCTGTCTACAAGACAAAAGTATTTCCACTCCTACATCATAGTGTACAGGTAGTTGAAAGAACTGAAGGAAAGTTGAGGCGAGGGATGTGAACGTGGGGTTGTATCCCATGTGGTTGCTCAATGTACCATTTGGCTGCAGATCCAGTGAAAGTTCTTTGTAAAATTCTGAGTCGAATAGAATCATCTACTATGGAGTTTGAGGAACACCATAAGTGAAACGACATGATATGGTTTTGGGGGTATTCCCTAGGTTTTCCTTCAAATTTTGGGATATTTGAGGGGAGCTTTGTGGGCATGTGGGGCCAAGTGGGGTCATGTCGGATGGGATCATTAGTTAGTCTTTCTAGGTCTGGCAAATTCAGACTTGCCATAAATGGCAGACTGGCCGAGGGGTGTGATGTAGTGGCTGGGGCATATGTGCTAATGGTAGCATTATGGTGTGGGACACTGCCCTCGAAGGGTATATGATTTGTGAAGGGGATCTATCCCCCAATCAAAGGTGTATGGGTGAAGCCTGTGTTCCCAAGTGTAGCTTGAGTTACTGATGGATTTGGGTTGGGTATAGTAGACCCAGGGTTTGGTACGTTGGAATTGGTTCCAGTCAAAGGTATACCTATAGCAGGTGTAGGTCCCGTGTTGGGCATCCCTAGAGTAGATGTAGTTCCTATATTAGGTATGCCTAGAGTGGAAGCAGTTCCCAGGTTGGGCATACCAACATTGGTTGTGGTGGTGGTGGCTAATATAGTAGCTGGGATGGTGGAAGAAGTTCCACCAACAGTCCTTGTGTTGAAAGGGTTGGAAGAAAAATCAGCCATGGGGCTAGTGGGTGTGGTGTATGTGGGATTTTTGGATTCTGCCTCATAGTCAAATGTGAAATGAGGCACATCAGAATTGGATGACAGGGTTCTATGCCGATGACGTGTGGAGTCAGGGGAACCGTACTGCAGGGGTTCACCCGGGAAACATCGAGAACGTCTCGGGGACTCAATGGTGATAGTTGTGAATTAAATCAATTAGGTGGTGGTGAGTGGGAAGCTCGAAATCCCTAATGCAACCATGTGTGCAAGAGGGGAGCGTAAAAAATAAATGGCACTCAGGCCAAAAACCAACCTCAAAACACTTACTATAACAGTTGTGCTATAGTAAGTGGAGTAATAAAAAAATGTGGTCAGGAAACCAACATGCAAACAACACCTAAAAATAGAAAAAGGTGTACTTTATGACCAAAGGGAGCTAACAGAGCATGCAAACACCTAACTAAAAAAGTATTATGACTCGAAAAGGTATATCCTCTGCAAGGTGATGAAATCCAAGTCGGATAATATAAATTGTAGAATCAAAGGCTAGATATCCCCCTATCGGGAGGGACACCGGGTAGAAAATCCTATAAGTTTGGCCGTTAGGATACCCCACTCATGACACGTTCGGTTGGGTGAATCTATAGTTTGGTTCTATCGCCGCTATACTCCCATAAGGGTGGTACAACGAGAACTACGAAAGGTATCCTTCGGTTACTGAATGGATAGCGGTATTCCACTCAGGCCTTTGGAACCAGTCTGGATACTTCAACCCTCCTAAGGGAGAGGCCTTCTCGATAAATTGGTGTTAAGCCGTGTCAACAAATAATAAGGGATTTTGGTACCCTAAATGTCAACCTCTATGTCTCAGCATGAAAAATGAGTGAGGGGTGTGTTGATGCCCCGAAGATCGTAGCATCAAGCAGAAAGGGATTCTCCCTGGTAGACTATCCCAATTAGATTGTCCACTGTTTGGTATGGGGAATCCATCCGGTTAATGGTTTCGGCAACCATTATATTTGGAGATTTGCTTCAATTACACTGGTTATGGCTTGATCCACCATTCTTTTTTGATTTTATGGTTTAAAATGATATGTAAGTTCCTAAGCTAACTTAATCTAAATGTAGAACTTGAAACAAATCTATATCTAAAACTGAAATAAACCTAAACTATCACTGCAAGGAGCAAAATTATAAGTATGAGTAATGTGCTGGAAGAAGTATCTGAAGATCAATAGAAACCCATTAAATCATAAAGATATATCTACAACAAGAAGGAAAAAGATATAAAAGATAGCTTCCAATTCACATATAATGCATTCCATTACTCATGTAGGAGAAAATTCATTTGCACAAGAGATAGTAAGATCATTCAATATAGAGAAATAATTCAAGACATCAAAGAAAGATCTCATTGTAGAATATGAAATTCACAAGAATAATCAAGCATGCACCCAACATCCATTTCCATGCAAAAGACGTCCTCTCCAAGCTCTTATTAGGCAAATTTCATTTTCCTGAAGCAAGTGTAAGATAGATCGTACAAGTTAAGAAAAACCTTTTCCCTACAAAAAGTCCTTTAGCCTATTCCCTAAGCTTATATTTATATCTTTACAAAATGCCTCTTGGGCTACCACCTGGCTCTTTACACTTGTCCTCTCTAGGCTTTTTTCTCTAAATAAACAAATCGTGGCCCTTTTCTTAAAACATAAAATTTCTCAAAATAGAAAAGGGACCAATGTCTAGTGATTTTACGCTCTAAACATAGGGAGAACAAAAAAAAGGGACAACGCCTCAGGATCAGCGTGTCCACCCTTGGGGAGGCATTTCTATTGGGAGGGAGGTGCTTGGACTGGCTACTACTGCTGTTGCTGCTTTCTTTTCCTCCTCTGCAATGTAACTGAACCAGATGCCAGTATCTTTGATAACCACATTTGCTGGTGAAGGGAGAAATATCTTCTGAGAAGTTATATGCTTACCAAGCTCTTCTTCAGTACTGTGAATTTTTGCAATTACTGCTTGGTGGATTTCTTTCAGCAAATGGCTGTATACTTATGACCACCCAAGATAGTGATGGAGATCATTAGTGCCTAGGACATCAATCTTCTTTACATATTCTATTTGAATTTCTAGCTCTTCCTTCAAGTCTGATAGACGTTGCTCCTTGCTTGGAAACTCATCAAGGGACTGAGGGAAACTCAGCTTACACTTATCATGCACTTCATGAATATTTTGATATAGGTTGTTACTCTTATCAATTGTTCCCTGGATCTTAGCCATTAGCTTCAGGCCACAGTTCCTGCAGAATTCCATGAGGGCCACATCTTCTTTAAAACCATCTACCGACTTGAATGGGAGATGTTTTGGGAAATCAACCTTTCCTTCTCTCCATTCCATTTGGATCAAAATGTTTACTTTAACCCGAGTGTAGTTTCCTTTAAGCCTATTGGCCTCTGCATTGACTTCCTTCAATCTAACCATCATGCCTTTGAGCCTGCACACTTCCTCAGAAATCAGCTCCCGTGTGGCATGCATTTGTCTCATAATGTCACAGGACAACTCATGAAAGGGAGACATCTATTGCCCTACTTTCTGCCTTCTCTAGTTGTTCAACCATTGCCTACTTATTTGCTTCCAGATGAAAAACTATAGCTTCAGAATCGTTCTTTTTTGCTTCTAGAACCATCATCTGGATTGCCAAGTGCTCCTTTTCTTCTTCTAAATTGTGGTACTTATTTGACAACTCCTTGTGATCAATAGACATGCGATTATATTTATTCACTACAAGATCCCTGTAAGCCTGCTCATTAGCCACAGTATGTTGCAACATGCGAGCTCTCCTCTTTGTTGACTCAAATTCTCTGACCATATCGACCACATTGTCCTTTGTTGCTTTTGCTGCTGACACAACGGTGGATGTCATGGCTATGGGAGCCTTATTTGTATTTTGCATCACTGTGGTCTCCCACTGAGTAACAATATCTTCTTGGAAGAGTCTCTTTATCCTCTCCTCTGAATTCAAGACCACCACCTTCCTCTTCATATAATACACAAATTCATCCCATCGGGACACAGTATGATCCTCTGATGGGGTGTAAGGGATGATCGGGAGGTCTATCACATGCACTTCTGCCTCTATGGGTGGGGTCTATACTGCTTGAGATGTGTCTGTTTCCACATTTTGGGTGCCGGAGCCACCTGCCTGAGCATCTTCATTGGTCTTAAGTTCTTCCTCGATCTTTTTCTCCTCTTTTGTTTTACGCCTTCTTTCTTCTTCTTCAGCTTGCTGCTGATTTTCACTTTCCTCCCTCTGCTCTCAATCTTCTGCTTCCTTCTCCTGTCTTGCTTCCTCAGCTTCTTTATGTATCCTTGCTTCTTCATCTTCTTGTTGCAGTCTTGCTTCTTCTTTCAATATCTTTTTTTCAAGGACTAGGGCCTCAGCTGCTTCTCTATCTTTCTGCAGATTGGCTTCTCGGGATGGGGCAGAGCTAGAGCTAGCTCCACTACCTTAACGACAAATCTACAACTCAGTCATGTTGCTGATGCCTCTAAACACTTCTTCCTCAGCGTCATAGTAATGAGCATATTCAAAATGATCATATACTTCCTTGCAATGCTCGGAAACCTTGATTTGCCTATCATTTCTATGGAAGATCATTTCACCGAAGTGGAAAAATTTCAGCTCTTGAATGTATTCCTCGGCTGTTGCAACCCCTAAGAATTTGTAGGCTCCTATGCAAAAGGGAAAAGGAGGGAAGGAAGCCTTATGTTGCTTGTTAAGCACCCCTCCTATTCCATCAAGGAAAACTTGCCTGACTGCTTCCTTGACGACTGCATAATCAGTAGCGTATTTTGGAAAAATGTATGGCGCTTTGGTACCTCCAAACATCCTGATGTAGGTGCCCTACTTTGAGAAATAAAAATCGCAATAGTTTTCCAGGACCTCCATGGCATTTTCTGATAGACAATTGGGCTCTTCCTTGAACATCTACTCATACAGAGGCATGATGAACTCTTCGCAGATGAGCTTATAGTTTGCTTTGTAATTTTGAGCCCACATTATTTTATAGGCAGTGTAGATCGGGGTGTTGGCTTTATCCCATGTGCAACCTAGCCTGGGGAAAGAGAGCTTGTCTAAAATGCAGTCAATGAGATAGGAAGAGATGTAAAATTCTGACTTTTTTAAGGCCAGACCTTTTTTTGCACCGGCCACCATGGATGCCAAACTGTCCGAAAGGATAGTGGCTCAATCAAACACAGTTCCTTTGAATGCTATGAAGTGGATGATGGGAGCCCACTGTATCCTATATACAGTGCCATCGGGCATGCCAAAAATTCTTCATAACATCAGGGCGATTAATCTAAAAGGAGGTCTTAGGCTCTGAACATCATATTCATCATTATCTCTCTTCCTCAGCTGCTTTCCTATGTCCAATATTTTTTGGCCATTTCAGTATTATTCATCTTATTCAACCATTCATCACTTAGATCTTGCTGGGGACATGAGAATTTGTAGGTTGCTGCAATATATCCTAGATGGAATGAAGCGAAAGGATCTCCCTTGTTATCATGCAACACTCTTGTTTGCGGGTTGGCATGTTCCAGTATCCATCCGATCACTTTAGAGCATGGTAACAATTTAGGGTGAGTAGAAGCCCTAGCTATGCCGAAAGTTCTGATGTTGAGGTATATTTGTTCTTCTTCCAATAATACATCTGGGATATCCTAGTTCCTAATCATCCGGTAAACATCTCCCCAACGGACCTCGGGAGGAACGCCGGTGGTACACTTAGTGTCTTGGAAAATAGTTTCAGTTCTTAGTTGCAATGGCTCTGGTTCCATCACTTTAGCTTTCATTCTACCACCTTTTGGCATCGTGGGTTATCCCTGCCAGCAACCAAATGTGAATCATTACAAAATTTGCAACACATTAAGAGAGTGTAACATAGAGTAGGACAATTTTAGCATGTTAATGATAAATATAGACAAAATTATAAAGTTGCATGCTGGGGAAGCAAACTAAACATAGATCATTCCAGAAAACAAAATATGGTCCTCAGACTTGATTGTTCTAGGGAGACAATGCCTAGTTAGGAACTTTTGGAATGCTTCTGAAAAGGTAAGCATATGACGCGGAAAAACCTACTTCCTTCCTAGTCCTCGGAGACAGGATGCTCTTCATCATAGCACTTCTAATGGTCAATGGTGGGTTGGCCTGGGGTGGAAAATCCTATGAGTAAACAATGAAAACAAGGAACCATTTTCCACAGTCATTAACTGAGCCGAATAGGTGAGTGGTTGAGTATCTCAACGGACCACTATTGTTATTGATAATACTTGCAAAACGGTATGCAGCCAGTAGGAAGTTTGAGACAGGGTAGGAAAACGACCGAAACACAGCCATTGAAAAAAAAAAGATCGGATGGCTCAGAGAAAAATGGCCAACTGGGACCGAATTGGTCACGGCTATGACTCTTAGTTGGCAGTATTGAGAAATTTATAGGGGCAACGGGGACTGTAAGTTCTTTTAAAAAAATACATACTACCAATGCCTACCGGCCACGTTATTAAATGGGAAAGCCCAAGAAATAACTCAATGTGAAGATAAGACAAAGATGATGGTTTAAAACCCTACCTAGAGCTGAAACAGTGGTGGAATGAGGTGGACAAGGTGGTGGATGCACTGAGCTAGAGCGAGCTGACGCGGTCTTCCCAACGACGTTCTTTGAATAACAAACTAACAATGGGACCAACGCAACCCCACGGCCCTTACATAAAGTTAGACATGTGCGGGCATTTAAATGGGTAGGTGACGATTTAAAATGAGGTTTAATGCTCGTACGACGCGGTATTTTCAAGCCGACTTGGAATTTAAGCGTGACCGTCAGTTGCGGAGCAGACTCACAAGTTTCGTCTGCAGTTGCGGCCAGAATTCATGACTTCCTCCTGAAAGGTGAGAGACCTTGGTGAGGCATTTGCTTGTTGCGGGAGAGATGGAAAAGATGCTTCATAGTGGCAGAAAAGTTCGGCTAGTTGTTCTGACGTTTCGGGAGCACTTTGTGAGTTCTTCCGAAATTCACTTTCCCATAAGTTTATCACGGCCGATTTTTCTGAGTTGTTACGAAGTTTCGAAAAGACTTAGTAAGTCCTTCCGAAATTCATGAATGAATTTGTTAAGTCTTTATCAAAAATATGAATGGTTGAGTAACCTAGGGAAAAGACCAACTTACTGTGGCAACACTTGGCAAAAGCTTCCACAATTTCGAGAGATAATCCCAAGTTCCTCCGCAGTTTCGGGTGAGTTTGCTGAGTTGATCCACGGTTTCAGGAGAGAATTTTAAGTTTATTCTGAAGCTTCAGAAAGGCTAAGTATTTTTCGCAGTTTCAGGGAGCAATTTCAAGTTTTTTCCATAGTTTCAGAAGAGAATTTTGAGTTCTTCCATAGTTTTGGGGAAAAGTTGTGAGTTTTGACTTAGAAGAAAAACTTCAATTTCTTTAAAGGAGATTCCTGAGTTGAAACAAAACCAAGTCCAAAAGTTTTCAAAGGAGACTTAACTTTTAGGCAGTCTTTCTAGGAAAAACTAAAGAGGGGCCCCAATATCTACAAAAATTTGGGGGGGATGTTGTTGCAACAACAATTGGTGAGTCATTGGCGAACATAGATCTCTGGAAATATCCCTCTTGTTGATCCGAAACCTTCTTAAAAGATATCCATATTATATGCAATATTCACCTAAGCACTTGAATCTCGGCAAAGGAAGAAGTCATTTTATCTGTTGGCCATTTGGGAAAGGTGAGCTTTGATAAAGACATCTTTAAAACTTTCGAAGGGCCAACATATGGGGTTCATTTTAGAAGATTCATCTTTCAGATGACTACTGTTATCGGACTCCACAAGATTTGAAACACCTTCTCATGGACATTATTGTTCTTGTTCTTCATTCCCATGCCGCTTGCATCCTTTTTTGGATGTTTATACTTTTGACAGCTTTGTTGTTTGGGCCTTCCAGAAATATTTTCTTATAGATATGATCTTTGATTTTGGATCCTCCATCCATAATGTCCTTTTGTGTGAGTAAGAGATTTTATTGATTTGATCAAGTATCACGGACGGAGAGGAGCCTAGCCTGAGCTGAGTCTCTTGGTCATCCTTCTTGACTTACACGCTTTGCTTTTGTCTCAGCCATGCTTTAATTGAGGCGAGAATCTCTGGAAAATAGACACTTGATTATAAGCCCTTTTGGCTATTAGATTTGCATCATGGAGTCATTTCAATACCCTATGCCCTCGGAATGTGCTACTCTCCATGGGTCCAACTTCAATGACCTTCTTGAGATGCCTTTAAGTGTGAGATTGGATGGAGCTCGAAAATAATAATAAAGATAGTCATAGATCTCTGCTATTTAAATAGGGTTAGTGTGACTAACAGAATAGGCTTCTTTCCTTTTGGAGAACGTTCAGCAAGAGCAAAATACATAGACAAACTTTCATTCGAGGGTAGTTTTGGCTTCATGAGTTGTGAGATTTATTCGAGATATCTATGTTGATGAGAAATCCAACCATAGGTTTTTTCAGAAAAAAAACTTTGTACAAAAGATTCAAATGACGAGAAAAGAAACAACATAGCTGAAAACAATGAAAACAAAGGGATAAAGCAACATAAAAGAATTTTATTATTATTTATGTACAGAAAGTCTCAATGAGACTAGGAAAAGTATTGTTTCAGGGTGAGGCCATTGAGAGGAAAAGTTACTTCCTCTCCCTGGAGGTCCGTTAACTTATAAGTGGATGGGTCGAGCTTTGTCGAAATTTGGTAAGGACCTATCCATAAATGTTGGAATTTCATGTGCATCCCTTTGCCTTCATGATTATGATCCCATTTCAAGACTGAATCCCCAACTTCAAAACTTCTTTTACCGGACTTCCTCTTATCAAACCATCTCTTGACTATGTCTTGGTGCTGATGGAATCGGTCTTTAGCTTTCTGTTGGGCTTCTTCAAGTTGAAGCAGGGTATGGATCCTAGATTGTAAGACTTGGCTACTATGTTAAGATTTAATATGCTAAGACAGAAAATAGCAGCATTACATTCCATTTCACAATAATAGCATATACAGGATCACTGAAGAAACAACAAGCACATCATAAACACAAGAGACACAAATTTATCCTGGGAAACCCTCATGGGGTAGAAAACCCAACAAAGCTTCCTCAATATAGATGACCAGCAAATACAAAAGATGTAACCCTGAGCATAAGCTCCTCCTTCTCCATAGCAGACCTCTCTCTCATAAGTGCACCACTCTCAAGTGAGTGAGTGTGTGTAAAATGAGGAATACACCTCCTCTATTTATACACTACTTCGACTTGTCTTTTACATAAATCATGTAGGCTCGTATTTAACCAATGGATTAAATACCCCACTACAACTGACTGGGCCGACCCCACTAGGGTGGTCTAACAACCCTTTGACCCACATAACACATACAGGGCCGACCCCCACTAGGGAAGTCTAATAACCCAAGTTACCACATTCCGATGGAGGAATAAACATCTCCGGATATACAATAATATCTTCACGGAGGAATGAAACATCTCCGGAATAATAAAGTACAAATATAATATTCTTAGAAGTTACAATATCTCAACATACTAGACCCTCGAGAGGCTTGGGACAACTATAAGGATGGAAGCAATATGTTGGGGGGGAGGATGGCTTTGTTGCCATAGACAAGAGTGAAAGGGGAAACCCCTAATGCGTTCTTTGGAGTCACCCTATCTGCCCATAAGGCATTTGGGAGAGCTATATGCCAACTTCACTGATTTTCTATCACAGTCTTCTTGAGAATTCGAATGAGGTTTTTGTTTGAAGATTCAGCTAATCCGTTTCCTTGAGGGTAATAATTGGCTGAATAATGCATTTTAATCCCCCATTCATAAACAAATTCATTTATCTTAAAAGACGAAAAATAGGGAGCATTATCAAAAACAAGGAAAATTGGAACCCCAAACCTGGTTATGAGGTTTTCCTTCAAGAAATTGATGACTGTATCTTCATTGATCTTATGCAACAGGATAACCTTCGTCCATTTAGTGAAGTAGTCAGTAGCCGTTAGGATGTATCGATGTTGTAAAGAAGAATTTGGATTTATCTCTCCAATAACATCTATACTCCATTGTTCAAAAGGTTCAGAGATAATAATCGGCTACAAGGATCCTGCTGCCTTAGGTAATTTCCCGGCACTTCTTTGGCATATATCACAGTTCCGTGCATACGCATGGGAATCTCGGAATAGAGTGGGCAAATAATATCCAACTCTAAGTATCTTGTGAGCTATTGTCTCCCCTGAATAATGTCCACCAGTGGGGCCATCGTGTAATTCTTTAACAACTTTACTTGCATCTTCCTTTTCTAGACATCTAAGAAAAATTGCATCATAATTCTTTCTAAAAAGTATCCCATCAATGATTTGATAAGCTGCTGATTTCAAACGAAGTGCCCTTCTTTTCTTAGAGCTCCAGTGATTAGGTAGGTATCCATGCTACAAATAATGCACCAGATCTCTATACCATGATTGAGGAGTTGTGAAGGTAGGACATACTTCAATTGAGTTTACCTCAGCTTCATTCTTCCAATGTTGCTCTTCATTAGTTGGATTTCCTGTAAGCAATTTGCACAGGCCTTGTCCTTTGATTATAGTGGCCGGTTTAAATTCTAAATCATATTCTTGAAGAGTTGTGACCCACTTTCCCCTCCTTTCTCCTAGTTCCTTTCGAACGAAGAGGCATCTAACAGCTAGGTGGGGAACTATAACTTTAGTTTTGTTCTTAAGAATATATGATATAAACTGTTTAACTGCTTTGAAGACAGCATATGCATGCTTGTCAACCACGGGATAGTTTAGCTCAGCCTCTTGCAGACTAGTTCTCATAAATGAGATTGGGTAGTCGTCCCCTAGCTCCACCTTTTGCGTGAGTATAGCCGCGAGGGAGTCATCCGAAGCAAAGGTATATAGGATAAAATCCTTATCAAAATCTGGGCTCTTTAAGGAAGGAGCTTTAGCTATGGCTGCCTTAATGTCTCTAAACGCATCCTTTTCTAAATCTGTCCACTTGAACTGTATGCTTTGTTTTACCATTTGTTGTAAAGGTTTAACAATTTGTGCGAAATCTGGAACAAATCTTCGGACGAAATTGATATTTCCCATAAAGGACTGCATGGATTTTTTGCTATGAGGAATTGGGATTCTATTGATAGCTTGTACTTTTTCCTGATCTATTGACACTCCTCTTTTGGAAATGATATGGCCCAAGAGTTTACCTTCAGGAACAACGAACACACTCTTCTTGGGATTCAATGAGATACCATATTTTCGACAACAATAAAAATATGCTTCAAATGGACAACATGATCTTCCCTTTTCTTTGAAAACCCTGTCACATCATCTAGATAGACAACAACACATTGACCACCCAATCCTCGGAAGGAGATATCCATTGCTTGTTGGAATGTAGCTCCTGCGTTTATCAGGCCGAATGGCATCCTTCTATATGCGAAAGTTCCCCACTTAGTGCGGAAATTAGTCTTAAGACGATCTTCTTTGGCTACTAATACTTGATTGTAGCCAGATAAACCATCAAGAAGAGAAAATAGCTCAGATCCCGACACCATTTGAAGAATTTGTTCCATTGAAGGGACGGGATAGTTGTCTTTATCTGAAGCTTTGTTTAAATTTCTGAAGTTCACACATAGTCTTATCTCTCATGACTTCTTTCTTACGGGAACTATGTTATCAACCCACTTAGAATGCCGGACCTTAAAGATTATTTTAGTGTCTAGGAGTTTCTTCAATTCCTTTTGAATCAGAGGTTCCAAAGTAGGATGCATCCTTCTTAATTGTTGTTGAAATGGCTTGACATCCGCTTTCATTTGTATAACATGCTGAATAATGCAGACATCATATGTTTTCAGATCCTCATAAGTCCATGCAAAAACATCCTTATATTGTCTAAACAGTTTGATGAACCTATCTCTTTCTCCCAATGAACAACATTTGCCAAGGTTGACAAATTTTGGTTTAGCCTCGGTACCCAAATTAACTAACTCATGCTGCATTGATGAACTGTTAGTTTTGGTATTCACTGGCCTTTTGAACTTACTTTGAAGATCAAACAACATTTCAAGTGACCTTACCCCTTTGGGGATGAAATTTCCTTTATTTGCATCCTTCTTTAGCAAATCAGAATCATGTTCTTCTTCATCTATCACAGCTCCTTGGAAAATGTCTTCGTTCTTTAGAAAACTGATAATTTGTTCATCATCATCGAAAACCTTGAAGTTTGTGATGTTGCAAGGGATGGAGGGCCTGAAAATTAATTCAATTGAGTATTTGTTATTAGATATCACCAATCTAGAAGCAGATGTTGCTAACAAATTAGCTGCAGAATTTTGCAATCTAGGAATAGACTTTATATTGAAAGCATCAAAATGCATATTTAAATCCCATACCTCAGCCTGATAACCTTTCAAATGAGGTGAGAGACAGTGAATGGTATCTCTTACCTGTCTCACAACTATTTATGAGTCACCAAAAACCTTCAGGTATTTAACATTTAAATCGATGGCATTCTTTAATCCATGTACCAAAGCTTCATATTCTGCAGTGTTGTTAGTACAATCAAATTCTAACCTACAGGACAAAAAATACTTATTTCTTTCCGGATCCATCAGAACACAACCAGCTCTGGATCCTTCCAGAGTTTTAGAACCATCAAAGTATAATGTCCAAAACAAATCTTTTGATTCAGCTAAGTTAGTATCTCTATGACCTAAGTCAGTGACTAAACTAACTATATTACAGTGAATGTCATCAGTCCAAGAAAAATGAAGGAGATCAGACTGTTCATCTGATTCATGGCTGATAGTTTCAAATTGATAATTACCTAAATAAATTTCTAAGAAATAATTCCCCAGAACCGAGGATGAGAAGGTTACAGCCTCATTCTTTCCCTCTAGTTGAGTTACATTTTGTTTCATGTGCAGTTCTCTGAGGACTTTGATCTGATTCTGTCTATTTTGATAAGGCAACCATAGTTGAGACCAATCAGTTGCAAAGTAACCATTCAGCTTTGTGGACTAGTCCCTAATTAAGATCAAACCATAGGCCTTAGGAATATCAACTACCATTATGTCAATAAACTGACTGACTCTAGAGTCGGCTAATAATCTAATGAGGACATCTTTCATTTCCCCAATAACTTTGACAGCAGTTCTATCTAACTGAATAATTTGGGTTGGAGATGGAATAGGTTGCCCGTTAATTTTTTTACAAATTGACAGTGGCATGAAATTTGAAGATGCTCCGAAATCTACCAGACAATTGTGAACATTATGATTGAAAATTTCAAAGGTCAATAGGAATGGAAACGTCTGAGATTTAGATTTCCCGCCGATACTAGCCTCATTAATTTTGGGATCTTCTTGAGTATCTGTTAATGGAGAGCTGGGTTGGGATTGCAGAGCATGCAGCAGGTTATCTCGTTGCTGAGGCAAACTGCACATATTGAATATTGATACATTTGCTTTGACTTTCTTTATATCCTCAATAATGTCATATCCTATATCAAATTCTTTCCCAATTTTGGTCGGATGGTCTGTTTTATTCATTGTGACCTTCGGTTGTTGAACTATGGTGTCAATGTTTGGCTATTTGGCTGCTGTTTGGTTAGCTTTAGGTTGCGGTGGAATGATTGCTATATGTCTTCTAGGTAGTTCTTTCGAAACTTTAGGATTGGGAGGAGTCACGTTTGGCACAAGATCCGTAATAAGACCTTTACTGTGAGTATTAATGTTCACAGCAGAGACTGAGCTTTCTACGGGATCTTCTTCTACTAATTCGGTTATAGGTACCCAATCCCATAGCACCATAGTGGTGTCTAGAGGTGGTTCTTCTAATTCAGGGCTCGATTCCTCTGGAGGATCGTCTTGATCTGGAATCTGTGAATCTAGCATTTGGTTCATGACTAAACTCATAGAATTAATCCATTGTCGGCAATGCTTTTCCAAGTGCAGTTCTTGATGAAAGGTGCATAAGTTTTCCATCCCTATTTCATTGAGATTTAAAACAGGGGAAGTTTTCATGGGTGTGTAAAATCTCAAGCACAGTTGAATCTAGCTACTGTGGATTCCTCACTGGTGAAAGATTGCACAACATTTGCAAGAATTAGCATAAAAAATTTAAATGAATGAAGAACAATACACATGAATTGGTGAATAATCTCAATATTATTAACTGTCCAACCTTAACAAAGGTTAAGAACACCCATATATACAAATCTGGAAGAATTTGAATCCATCTGGAGTGTTCACACTGATCTAGCTTAGAAAAAGCTCAAACCCCCCTAGGTTGACCAAAATATCCCAAACCATCCCAAACTGGTTCGAATCTGCAGTGTGAATGCTGGGAATGACTGGACAGGCCCATGTGACCTCACACATGTGAAGAAACTGGTTGGTTAGAGGTTTGGAGTCTAAAATTGGTCAAAAATGTGACAAAACAAGGCAAGATTGTCCACAAAGAGAGCAAATGTGCCCTAGGTAGAAGAGAAGCATGCTGAGTGCATTAAATGACCTGAGGAGGGCGCTCTAGGCATGCTGAGTGCATTAATTGCCCTGGGGAGCGCTCCACTTAGCTGGTTTGACTCAGCACTTGTTCACATTTGCCATCTAGTTCATGATAATTGACCATTTAGTAGCTAATCAACTTAGGGATGTAATCATTAATCACTTGGGCTAATTAATCATCATTAATAAATGATTAATGTACATAGGTGGAAAAATGTTCTAACACCCCCCCTTAAGCTAGACTTAGTGAAATATCAAAAATTAAGGCCTTGGCAACTAGGCTCAAGTCACCTTTTACATCATAAAATTTATTTGTCCATGTAACCAAGGTAAGGAGGAAAACCACATGGGAAATAAAACCTCCCCTCTAAAATGGACATGTGGCATATATCAAAATACACCAATCATCACCATGCATCACTCACCCCAAGCAAATATCTAAGGTGAGTGAAGGTCTTCTCGGTAAAACACTTGGTGAAGATATCAGCAGTTTGCTCACTGGATGGGCAATACTGCAATGCTATGATCCGGTCATGCACCAAACCCCGAATGTAATGCATGTGTATCTCTATGTGCTTGGTCCTCTGTCTCTGTACTGGATTGGTAGAAATCTTGATTGTACTTTGATTATCACACCAAAGAATAGTGGGTGAATCAAAGACAATCCCGAACTCTGCAAGAATACCTTGCAACCAAACACATTGTGTGGCTGCATTAACTGCTCCCCTGTACTCGGCCTCAGCTGAAGATAAGGAAATAGTGCTCTGTTTCTTGCTTGACCAGCATATAGGTCCATGTGCAAGCATAAAGACATAACCGGAAGTAGACTTTCGATCAATACAATCACCGGCCCAATCAGAATCTGTAAATCCTACTAGTTCAAGGGATGAACCAGCAGCATAATGGATACCAAAGGACTTAGTACCCTGAACATAATGAAGGATCCTCTTGGCTGCCTTCCAATGGATCTCATGAGGCTCTTGCATGTGCCTTGCAACAGCCCCAACAGCATAAGACAAATCTGGTCGAGAGTGTGTAAGATACAACAAACTCCCAACTAGTTGTCTATACAACGAACTGTCAACTAGTGTTGAAGAACCCCATTCTGTAAGCTTAACTCCTGAAAGAAATGGAAATTTTGCAGACTTACATTCAGCCATCTTAAATTTCTGCAGCAAATCTGAAGCATACCTTGACTGACATACAGAAATTCCATTCACAGATTGATCAATCTCCAAACCCAGAAATTGTTTTAGCAATCCTAGATCGGTCAGGAGAATGCACTGTGCAATGCTCTCTTAACTGAGTCAAGTTCTTTGGTGCAGCTACCAGTGATCAAAATATCATCAACATACAGTACAATAATCAATATCAGATCACTAACATGCTGCATATACACATTTGGATCAGACTTACACCTCTCAAACCCCAAAGATAGCAGAAAATTGTCCATTTTTGCATACCATGCTCTAGGAGCTTGCTTGAGCCCGTAGAGTGATTTGTTCAACCTGCAAACAAGTGTATGATCAGAGATAAAACCTTCAGGCTGCTGCATATAAATCTCCTCATTCAGATCCCCATGAAGAAAGTCACTCTTTACATCCATGTGATGAATCTCCCAGCGCTTGGAAGCCCCAATTGCCAAAACTAGTCTTATGGAGTCCATCTTTGCCACTGGTGCAAATGTTTCTGTATAGTCCACTCCTTGGACCTGAGAGTAACCCTTAGCCACCAACCTGGCCTTATACTTCAGATCAGAGCAATCAGATCCAATTTTGGTTCTATAAATCCACTTGCATTGCACTAGTTTCCTCTTGGGAGGAAGAGGGACCAAATCCCAAGTTTTGTTCTCATGGAGTGAGTTCATATCCTCTTGCATGGTTGATTTCCACCTTGGGTCTGTACATGCTTCTGAATATGACATTGGATCAGATCCAACCATCAAATAACATGCCTCACTCAGATCAGAATTATTATATGCAAAGGAATTGTGAAATTGAGATCTAGTTTTCCTAGCATCTTGGGGATCTCCCACTAGCTCTCCGGCACTTTGAATTGTTTTCTCTACCCACTTGGGCCTTGAGGGAGGGATATGTTCAGAATCCATATCAACATCATCTTCAGCAATATCAGAATCAGAAATATCAGAGAATGAGTCACTACTTACTTCATCATCAAGACGAGGGAATGAGCATTCCCCATCACCTTGTTCACTAGCTTGCAAAAATTCTTCCTCTTCGAATTTGACACTTCTTTCAATGAAAGTTTTGTGAGTGGATGGATCAAAGAGCTTGTAGCCCTTGGAATCCTCTGCATACCCAACCATGATTGACTCCTTGCTTTGGGGCTGCAATGCCTTTCTCTTCTCCGGTGGAATTCTGGCCCAAGCCCTTGAGCCAAAAATTCTGAAATGTGAGACATTTGGCTTGTGGCCCATCCAAGCTTCAAATGGAGTGATTCCTTGCAATGCTTTGTGTGGTGCCCTGTTCTGAACATATGCTGCACAATTCATAGCTTCAGCCCATAATTTAGGAGACAAATCCCTTGCTTGCAACATGCAAGTTGCCATCTCTTTCAGTGCTCTATTTTTGCGCTCTGCAACACCATTTTGCTGAGGTGTGTAGGGCACTGAGTGTTGCATCTGAATGCCATGCTCTTGACAGAGCTGCTGCAAATTGTTGTTGACATACTCTCTACCATTATCAGTCCTCAAAATCTTCATGGCCTTCCCACTGAAGTTCTCAACCATGCTCTTAAAAATCTTGAAACAATCAAAGACTTCAGATTTTTGCTTAAGGAAAAATAACCAGCAGTACCTTGAGTAGTCATCAATGAAGGTGAGCACATATTTGCTGCAGCCATAGGAGGGTGTGGGGAGTGGCCCTATGAGATCAGAATGTACTATCCCAAGAGGTTGATCAGCCCTCCTAGCCTTCCCTTTGTCATACTTCCTTTCAGGATGTTTCCCAATCATGCAACCCTTGCATGTTCCACTCGAAAATCTGATTTGGGGCAGCCCTTCTACCATATTTTCTTTGCTTAAAACTTGAAGATATCTGTAGTTTAGGTGCCCATACCTTTGATTCCATAGCTTGCTGGTCTCATTCCCATGTGACAGCAGCACACTTGGTGAAGAAAATTCGAGGAAGTGGGAGAACATGTACATCTTCATGTCATGGTCTGCAACACCCTTTGCAACAATTTTCCCGGTGGAAACTTCTGATATCTCCACTTCATCCTGAGTGAAGACCACCTTCTTTGCTGCTCCAGTATGTGTCATTTGATACACAGAGAGCAAGTTTGCTGCAAGATTTGGTACATACAGCACATTGGAGAAGAAGCCATTCTCCATAGAGATTTTCCCAATGCCATGAGCAGGGATTTCTGAGTCATCTCCCATTCGAATTGAGAGGCCACTGTAGGGAGCAAGTTCAGAAAACGAGTCTCTTGAGGAAGCCATGTGCCTTGAGGCACCTGAATCAATGATAAACAAAGGTGAATGAGATGATCTAGCCACCAAAGCATGGCAGCTCTCCTTGTCTTCAGAAACGCACTCCTTCTTCTTGGAACTTTCAGGAAGAGGAATATTATTTTTCTGTAGGAGATGTGTCATGGTGTCTATGGTTTTCTTCATGCATGAGCTCTCTGGATGAAAACCTCTTTGACAGTAGCTACATTTTGTCTTCTCAGCCTTCTTTCCCTTGTTCTTGACAGGATTCGAAACCCCCTCAGAGGATTTGGGCCTCTCATCCTTTCTCTTCTTCTCTTGAGGTTTCGAAACCCTAGGTTTTTGCTTGCTTCTTCCACATTTCGAATCTCCAGCTGCAAGAACTTGATCTTTTTGTTTGATGGATCCCATCAAGACCAGCTTGTCTTGCTCTTGAGTTAGCATCTCCATGAAGTCAGCCAAGGATGGCATCTTCCAACCTCTGACTGTGAGCCTTGTGGAGTTGAAGGAAGACACAAAAACTGAGTATTCAGAACCCAATTTGGAGAGAATGGACAACACCAACTGTTCTTCTTTCTTCTCTATGCCACATTGTCTGATCTGCAAGACCAAGTTCTTGAACTTGGTGAAGAAGTCTTGGATGGAATCGAAATTCCTTGGGCTCAGTGAGACAAGGTCATTTTCGAGCTGGTGGCCTCTCATCTCATCAGTCTTTCCAAACAGTGTCTCAAGCTTGAGCCACACTTCATTTGGAGTTGCTAGACTTTCTACATGAAACAGGAGGTCTCTCGAAATGCTGAGACAAAGGAGGCCAAATGCCTCATCCATTCTGTTAAAAAACTTGGATTTCTCCACAGCTGAGTTTGGCTCAACCTCAGTGCCCATCGTGATTCTGTAGAGACCCTTGGATCTCAGCAAAATCACCATTTCTTCCTTCCAATCGAAATAGTTGAAGGGTGTGAGCACGTTTGGGTGAGATGGCTCCATTCTCCTCTGCTGCAATTCGCACTTGCTGACAATGCTGAACTCCAATACCTGCAAACAACTCTCAAATCACTCTGGAGGGATCTACACTCACAGATTCGAACCCTGTATGGATAGTGGGTGCATTCGGGAGAGCATCACACCTGAGAGGAGCCACTAGATTTCTCCAGTAAGCTCAAGGCAATGGCCTCAGGAATTATGTGGTTTCTCCACTGTTTCTGGCAATCCACTACAACAGTCTGCTGGTTCGAATTCTAGCTCCAAGAGCTCTGATACCATGTAAAATCTCAAGCACAGTTGAATCTAGCTACTGTGGATTCCTCACTGGTGAAAGATTGCACAACATTTGCAAGAATTAGCATAAAAAATTTAAATGAATGAAGAACAATACACATGAATTGGTGAATAATCTCAATATTATTAACTGTCCAACCTTAACAAAGGTTAAGAACACCCATATATACAAATCTGGAAGAATTTGAATCCATCTGGAGTGTTCACACTGATCTAGCTTAGAAAAAGCTCAAACCCCCCTAGGTTGACCAAAATATCCCAAACCATCCCAAACTGGTTCGAATCTGCAGTGTGAATGCTGGGAATGACTGGACAGGCCCATGTGACCTCACACATGTGAAGAAACTGGTTGGTTAGAGGTTTGGAGTCTAAAATTGGTCAAAAATGTGACAAAACAAGGCAAGATTGTCCACAAAGAGAGCAAATGCGCCCTAGGTAGAAGAGAAGCATGCTGAGTGCATTAAATGACCTGAGGAGGGTGCTCTAGGCATGTTGAGTGCATTAATTGCCCTGGGGAGCGCTCCACTTAGCTGGTTTGACTCAGCACTTGTTCACATTTGCCATCTAGTTCATGATAATTGACCATTTAGTAGCTAATCAACTTAGGGATGTAATCATTAATCACTTGGGCTAATTAATCATCATTAATAAATGATTAATGTACATAGGTGGAAAAATGTTCTAACAGGGTGGATGAGGTTGATCATTGTCTTCCCTCTTCTTGTAAAATGGCTTGAAAGGTTTTCTAGATGTACTAGTAGCTTTATCTTTCTCGAGATCTACAATTTTATTGGACAACTTCTGCATCATCTTAACTACATTCTCCATGTCTATTGATGACTCTTCTTTACTTCTAGTGAGCAACAAAGTTTTTTTACTGGTTGTTGGTTTTGTTTCTACATCTAAGGCATGTTTAGCAATGTTATTCGCTTCTTCTTCCACCTTTCTAGCTTCTTCGAAATTCTCTATCAGGGTGGTTTTCTTAGATCTTTTAACGAACATTGCTATGGGTCCTTCAAGAGCTGTTGTATAATATTCAACCAGATATTCCTTTGCTGGTTTATTTGCTTCGCTAAAATTATTTAAGAGTGTTGTGAACCGTTGGTTGAAGTCTTGAACCTTTTCTTTCTTTTCCATTCTCATGGACAATAATTCTTTCATAAGCGTAGCTACAGTTTTTTGGTTTCCATATTTCTTTAAAAAAAAATATTCAAATTCATCCCAGCTTGAGAGCGAGCTAGGTTGTAAGCTAAAATACCAAGACGAGACTTTCAGCTCAAATGTGTATGGAAAAATCCTATAGACTACATCTTCATGTTGCACATTTAAAAGATTCAGAGCTAAATAAAAACTCTTTAGATGATCTTCGGCGGAAATGGCTTTCCCTGGGTCGAATTTAGGCAAGACTTTCTCTAGATTTTTTGGAAGATTGTGGAATGGCCCAGCTAGATTCAACGCTCCCCTCGCTCTCTAAGCCAGTACAGCCATGTCTCTATGTGTAGAATCAGGTGGAGAATTGTGTGTTGAATTCAATGGAGTGTTCTTTGGAGTAATAAGTTCTCCAAGACTTTCTTGATCTGAAATATTTTATGGGTTTTCAATATCAACTTTGTTCAGGGGTTTTGCAATTTCTTCCAAGGTTAAATTCACAAGTTCTTCAAAATTCTACACAAGAATCCAATCATGGGTGTACTGTCATTCTTTTCTAGGAGAAATTTTCCTAGGGAGAAAATTTACTACGTTTAAACCACCTAGCTGTCTAACATAAGATCGTGTATGTCTCCTTAAATCTTCTATTTCTGCAAATGGCACAGCATACAATACCTCTTGAGGTTCAGAATCAGAGATGAGGTTTTCTTGATTTGCTACTTCAAGACTTGGGCTATCTGAAATTCCCTTTTTAAGTGGGTTTTCAGTAACATTTTTGACAGTGGGAGATTTTCCTTTATCAGCCATGCACTTTCAGGCCCTCCTTTTAGCACCAAAAAACTGTTGATGCCCCGAAGATTGCAACATCAAGCAGAAAGGGATTCTCCCCGGTAGACTATTTCAATTAGATTGTCCACCGGTTGGTATGGGGAATCCATCCAGTTAACGGTTCTGGCAACCGTTAGATTTGGAGATTTGCTTCAATTACACCGGTTATGGCCCGATCCACCATTCTTTTTTTATTTTATGGTTTAAAATGATATGCAAGTGCCTAAGCTAACTTAATCTAAATGCAGAACTAGAAACAAATCTGTATCTAAAACTGAAATAAACATAAACTATCCTTGCAAGGAGCAAAATTATAAGTATGAGTAATGTGCTAGAAGAAGTATCTGAAGATCAATAGACAACCATTAAATTATAAAGATATATCTACAGCAAGAAGGAAAAAGATGTAAAAGATAGCTTCCAATTCACATATAACGCATTCCATTACTCATGTAGGAGAAAATTCATTTGCACAAAAAACAGTAAGATCATTCAATACAGAGAAATAATTCAAGACAGCAAATAAAGATCTCACTGTAGAATATGAAAGTCACAAGAATAATATAGCATGCATCCAACATCCATTTCCATGCAAAAGACGTCCTCTCCAGGCTCTTATTAGGAAAATTTCATTTTCTTGAAGCAAGTGCAAGATATCTCGTACAGGTTAAGAAAAATCTTTTCCCAGCAAAAAAGTCCTTTAGCCTATTCCCTAAGCTTCTATTTATATCTTTACAAAATGCCTCTTGGGCTGCCACCTGGCTCTTTACACTTGTCCTCTCTAGGCTTTTTTCTCTAAATAAACAAATCGTGGCCCTTTTCTTAAAACAGAAAATTTCTCAAAATAGAAAAGGGACCATTGTCTAGTGATTTTACACTCTAAACATAGGGAGAACAAAAAAGAGGAACAACGCCTCAGGATCAGCGTGTTCACCCTTGGGGAGGCCTTTCTGCTGGGAGGGAGGTGCTTGGACTGGCTGCTACTACTTCTTTCTTTTCCTCCTCTGCAAGGTAACTGAACCAGATGCCAATGTCTCTGATAACCACATTTGCTGGTGAACGGAGCAAGATCTTCTGAGAAGTTATATGCTTGCCAAGCTCTTCTTCAATACTGTGAATTTCTGCAATTACTGCTTGGTGGATTTCTTTCAGCAAATGGTTGTATACTGATGACCACCCAATAAAGTGATGAAGATCATCAGTGGCTAGGAAGTCAATCTTCTTTGCATATTCTATTTGAATTTCTATCTCTTCCTTCAAGTCTAATAGACATTGCTCCTTGCTTGGAAACTCATTGAGGGACTGAGGGAAACTCAGCTTACACTTATCATGCACTTCATGAATCTTTCGATATAGGTTGTTACTCTTATCAATTGTTCCCTGGATCTTAGCCGTTAGCTTCAGGACACAATTCCTACAGAATTCCATGACGACCACATCTTCTTTAAAACCATCTACCGACTTGAATGGGAGATGTTTGGGGAAGTCAACCTTTCCTTCTCTCCATTCCATTTGGCTCAGAATGTTTGCTTTAACCCGATTGTACTTGCCTTTAAGCCTATTGGCCTCTACATTGACTTCCTTCAATCTAACTGTCATGGCTTTGAGCCTGCACACTTCCTCAGAAATCAACTCCTGTGTGGCGTGCATTTGTCTCAGAATGTCATAGGACAGCTCATGAAAGGGAGACATATCTATTGCTCTTCTTTCTGCTTGCTCTAGTTGTTCAACCATTGCCTACTTATCTGCTTCCAGATGAAAAACTCTAGCTTCAGAATCATTCTTTTCTGCTTCTAGAACCATCATCTGGATTTCCAGGTGCTCCTTTTCTTCTTCTAAATGGCGGTACTTATCTTACAACTCCTTGTGATCAACAGACAGGCGATTATATTTATTCACTACAAGATCCCTGTAAGCCTTCTCATTAGCCATAGTATGTTGCAACATGCGAGCTATCCTCTTTGTTGACTCAAATTCTCTGACCATATCGACCACAATGTCCTTTGTTGCTTTTTCTACTGACACAGCGACGGATGCCATGGCTATGGGAGCCTTATTTGTATTTTGCATCACCGTTGTCTCCCGCTGGGTAACAATATCTTCTTGGAAGAGTCCCTTTATCCTCTCTTCCGACTTCAAGACCACCGCCTTCCTCTTCTTATAATACACAAATTCATCCCATCAGGACATAGTATGAGCTTCTGATGGGGTGTAAGGGATGACCGGGAGGTCTATCACATGCACTTTTGCCTCTATGGGTGGGGTCTGTACTACTTGAGATGTGTCTGTTTCCACATTTTGGGTGCTGAAGTCACCTGCCTGAGCATCTTCATTGGTCTTAAGTTCTTCCTCCATCTTTTGCTCCTCTTCATGAACTCTTCGCAGATGAGCTTATAGTTTGCTTTGTAATTTTGAGCCCACATTATTTTATAGGCAGTGTAGATCGGGGTGTTGGCTTTATCCCATGTGCAACCTAGCCTGGGGAAAGAGAGCTTGTCTAAAATGCAGTCAATGAGATAGGAAGAGATGTAAAATTCTGACTTTTTTAAGGCCAGACCTTTTTTTGCAGCGGCCACCGTGGATGCCAAACTGTCCGAAAGGATAGTGGCTCAATCAAACACAGTTCCTTTGAATGCTATGAAGTGGATGATGGGAGCCCACTGTATCCTATATACAGTGCCATTGGGCATGCCAAAAATTCTTCATAACATCAGGGCGATTAATCTAAAAGGAGGTCTTAGGCTCTGAACATCATATTCATCATTATCTCTCTTCCTCAGCTGCTTTCCTATGTCCAATATTTTTTGGCCATTTCAGTATTATTCATCTTATTCAACCATTCATCACTTAGATCTTGCTGGGGACATGAGAATTTGTAGGTTGCTGCAATATATCCTAGATGGAATGAAGCGAAAGGATCTCCCTTGTTATCATGCAACACTCTTGTTTGCGGGTTGGCATGTTCCAGTATCCATCCGATCACTTTAGAGCATGGTAACAATTTAGGGTGAGTAGAAGCCGTAGCTATGCCGAAAGTTCTGATGTTGAGGTATATTTGTTCTTCTTCCAATAATACATCTGGGATATCCTAGTTCCTAATCATCCGGTAAACATCTCCCCAACGGACCTCGGGAGGAACGCCGGTGGTACACTTAGTGTCTTGGAAAATAGTTTCAGTTCTTAGTTGCAATGGCTCTGGTTCCATCACTTTAGCTTTCATTCTACCACCTTTTGGCATCGTGGGTTATCCCTGCCAGCAACCAAGTGTGAATCATTACAAAATTTGCAACACATTATGAGAGTGTAACATAGAGTAGGACAATTTTAGCATGTTAATGATAAATATAGACAAAATTATAAAGTTGCATGCTGGGGAAGCAAACTAAACATAGATCATTCCAGAAAACAAAATATGGTCCTCAGACTTGATTGTTCTAGGGAGACAATGCCTAGTTAGGAACTTTTGGAATGCTTCTGAAAAGGTAAGCATATGACGTGGAAAAACCTACTTCCTTCCTAGTCCTCGGAGACAGGATGCTCTTCATCATAGCACTTCTAATGGTCAATGGTGGGTTGGCCTGGGGTGGAAAATCCTATGAGTAAACAATGAAAACAAGGAACCATTTTCCACAGTCATTAACTGAGCCGAATAGGTGAGTGGTTGAGTATCTCAATGGACCACTACTGTTATTGATAATACTTGCAAAACGGTATGCAGCCAGTAGGAAGTTTGAGTCAGGGTAGGAAAACGACCGAAACGCAGCCATTGAAAAAAAAAAAGATCGGATGGCTCAGAGACAAATGGCCAACTGGGACCGAATTGGTCACGGCTATGACTCTTAGTTGGCAGTATTGAGAAATTTATAGGGGCACGGGGACTGTAAGTTCTTTTAAAAAAATACATACTACCAATGCCTACCGGCCACGTTATTAAATGGGGAAGTCCAAGAAATAACTCAACGTGAAGATAAGACAAAGATGATGGTTTAAAACCCTACCTAGAGCTGAAACAGTGGTGGAATGAGGTGGACAAGGTGGTGGATGCACTGAGCTGGAGCGAGCTGACGCGGTCTTCCCAACGGCGTTCTTTGAATAACAAACTAACAATGGGACCAATGCAACCCCACGGCCCTTACATAAAGTTAGACATGTGCGGGCATTTAAATGGGTAGGTGACGATTTAAAATGAGGTTTAATGCTCGTACGACGCGGTATTTTCAAGCCGACTTGGAATTTAAGCGTGACCGTCAGTTGCGGAGCAGACTCACAAGTTTCGTCTGCAGTTGCGGCCAGAATTCATGACTTCCTCCTGAAAGGTGAGAGACCTTGGTGAGGCATTTGCTTGTTGCGGGAGAGATGGAAAAGATGCTTCATAGTGGCAGAAAAGTTCGGCTAGTTGTTCTGACGTTTCGGGAGCACTTTGTGAGTTCTTCCGAAATTCACTTTCCCGTAAGTATATCGCGGCCGATTTTTCTGAGTTGTTACGAAGTTTCGAAAAGACTTAGTAAGTCCTTCCGAAATTCATGAATGAATTTGTTAAGTCTTTATCAAAAATATGAATGGTTGAGTAACCTAGGGAAAAGACCAACTTACTGTGGCAACACTTGGCAAAAGCTTCCACAATTTCGAGAGATAATCCCAAGTTCCTCCGCAGTTTCGGGTGAGTTTGCTGAGTTGATCCACGGTTTCAGGAGAGAATTTTAAGTTTATTCTGAAGCTTCAGAAAGGCTAAGTATTTTTCGCAGTTTCAGGGAGCAATTTCAAGTTTTTTCCATAGTTTCAGAAGAGAATTTTGAGTTCTTCCATAGTTTCGGGGAAAAGTTGTGAGTTTTGACTTAGAAGAAAAACTTCAATTTCTTTAAAGGAGATTCCTGAGTTGAAACAAAACCAAGTCCAAAAGTTTTCAAAGGAGACTTAACTTTTAGGCAGTCTTTCTAGGAAAAACTAAAGAGGGGCCCCAATATCTACAAAAATTTGGGGGGGATGTTGTTGCAACAACAATTGGTGAGTCATTGGCGAACATAGATCTCTGAAAATATCCCTCTTGTTGATCCGAAACCTTCTTAAAAGATATCCATATTATACGCAATATTCACCTAAGCACTTGAATCTCGGCAAAGGAAGAAGTCATTTTATCTGTTGGCCATTTCGGAAAGGTGAGCTTTGATAAAGACATCTTTAAAACTTTCGAAGGGCCAACATATGGGGTTCATTTTAGAAGATTCATCTTTCAGATGACTACTGTTATCGGACTCCACAAGATTTGAAACACCTTCTCATGGACATTATTGTGCTTGTTCTTCATTCCCATGCCACTTGCATCCTTTTTTGGATGTTTATACTTTTGACAGCTTTGTTGTTTGGGCCTTCCAGAAATATTTTCTTATAGATATGATCTTTGATTTTGGATCCTCCATCCATAATGTCCTTTTGTGTGAGTAAGAGATTTTATTGATTTGATCAAGTATCACGGACGGAGAGGAGCCTAGCCTGAGCTGAGTCTCTTGGTCATCCTTCTTGACTTACACGCTTTGCTTTTGTCTCAGCCATGCTTTAATTGAGGCGAGAATCTCTGGAAAATAGACACTTGATTATAAGCCCTTTTGGCTATTAGATTTGCATCATGGAGTCATTTCAATACCCTATGCCCTCAGAATGTGCTACTCTCCATGGGTCCAACTTCAATGACCTTCTTGAGATGCCTTTAAGTGTGAGATTGGATGGAGCTCGAAAATAATAATAAAGATAGTCATAGATCTCTGCTATTTAAATAGGGTTAGTGTGACTAACAGAATAGGCTTCTTTCCTTTTGGAGAACGTTCAGCAAGAGCAAAATACATAGACAAACTTTCATTCGAGGGTAGTTTTGGCTTCATGAGTTGTGAGATTTATTCGAGAGATCTATGTTGATGAGAAATCCAACCATAGGTTTTTTCAGAAAACAAACTTTGTACAAAAGATTCAAATGACGAGAAAAGAAACAACATAGCTGAAAACAATGAAAACAAAGGGCTAAAGCAACATAAAAGAATTTTATTATTATTTATGTATAGAAAGTCTCAATGAGACTACGAAAAGTATTGTTTCAGGGTGAGGCCATTGAGAGGAAAAGTTACTTCCTCTCCCTGGAGGTCCGTTAACTTATAAGTGGATGGGTCGAGCTTTGTCGAAATTTGGTAAGGACCTATCCATAAATGTTGGAATTTCGTGTGCATCCCTTTGCCTTCATGATTATGATCCCATTTCAAGACTGAATCCCCAACTTCAAAACTTCTTTTACCGGACTTCCTCTTATCGAACCATCTCTTGACTATGTCTTGGTGCTGATGGAATCGGTCTTTAGCTTTCTGTTGGGCTTCTTCAAGTTGAAGCAGGGTATGGATCCTAGATTGTAAGACTTGGCTACTATGTTAAGATTTAATATGCTAAGACAGAAAATAGCAGCATTGCATTCCATTTCACAATAATAGCATATACAGGATCACTGAAGAAACAACAAGCACATCATAAACACAAGAGACACAAATTTATCCTGGGAAACCCTCATGGGGTAGAAAACCCAACAAAGCTTCCTCAATATAGATGACCAGCAAATACAAAAGATGTAACCCTGAGCATAAGCTCCTCCTTCTCCATAGCAGACCTCTCTCTCATAAGTGCACCACTCTCAAGTGATTGAGTGTGTGTAAAATGAGGAATACACCTCCTCTATTTATACACTACTTCGACTTGTCTTTTACATAAATCATGTAGGCTCGTATTTAACCAATGGATTAAATACCCCACTACAACTGACTGGGCCGACCCCACTAGGGTGGTCTAACAACCCTTTGATCCACATAACACATACAGGGCCGACCCCCACTAGGGAAGTCTAATAACCCAAGTTACCACATTCCGATGGAGGAATAAACATCTCCAGATATACAATAATATCTTCACGGAGGAATGAAACATCTCCGGAATAATAAAGTACAAATATAATATTCTTAGAAGTTACAATATCTCAACATACTAGACCCTCGAGAGGCTTGGGACAACTATAAGGATGGAAGAAATATGTTGGGGGGGAGGATGGCTTTGTTGCCATAGACAAGAGTGAAAGGGGAAACCCCTAATGCGTTCTTTGGAGTCACCCTATCTACCCATAAGGCATTTGGGAGAGCTATATGCCAACTTCACTGATTTTCTATCACAGTCTTCTTGAGAATTCGAATGAGGTTTTTGTTTGAAGATTCAGCTAATCCGTTTCCTTGAGGGTAATAATTGGCTGAATAATGCATTTTAATCCCCCATTCATAAACAAATTCATTTATCTTAAAAGACGAAAAATAGGGAGCATTATCAAAAACAAGGAAAATTGTAACCCCAAACCTGGTTATGAGGTTTTCCTTCAAGAAATTGATGACTGTATCTTCATTGATCTTATGCAATAGGATAACCTTCGTCCATTTAGTGAAGTAGTCAGTAGCCGTTAGGATGTATCGATGTTGTAAAGAAGAATTTGGATTTATCTCTCCAATAACATCTATACTCCATTGTTCAAAAGGTTCAGAGATAATAATCGGCTACAAGGATCCTGCTGCCTTAGGTAATTTCCCGGCACTTCTTTGGCATATATCACAGTTCCGTGCATACGCATGGGCATCTCGGAATAGAGTGGGCAAATAATATCCAACTCTAAGTATCTTGTGAGCTATTGTCTCCCCTGAATAATGTCCACCAGTGGGGCCATCGTGTAATTCTTTAACAACTTTACTTGCATCTTCCTTTTCTAGACATCTAAGAAAAATTGCATCATAATTCTTTCTAAAAAGTATCCCATCAATGATTTGATAAGATGCTGATTTCAAACGAAGTGCCCTTCTTTTCTTAGAGCTCCAGTGATTAGGTAGGTATCCTTGCTACAAATAATGCACCAGATCTCTATACCATGATTGAGGAGTTGTGAAGGTAGGACATACTTCAATTGAGTTTACCTCAGCTTCATTCTTCCAATGTTGCTCTTCATTAGTTGGATTTCCTGTAAGCAATTTGCACAGGCCTTGTCCTTTGATGATAGTGGCCGGTTTAAATTCTAAATCATATTCTTGAAGAGTTGTGACCCACTTTCCCCTCCTTTCTCCTAGTTCCTTTTGAACGAAGAGGCATCTAACAGCTAGGTGGGGAACTATAACTTTAGTTTTGTTCTTAAGAATATATGATATAAACTGTTTAACTGCTTTGAAGACAGCATATGCATGCTTGTCAACCACGGGATAGTTTAGCTCAGCCTCTTGCAGACCAGTTCTCATAAATGACATTGGGTAGTCGTCCCCTAGCTCCACCTTTTGCGTGAGTATAGCCGCGAGGGAGTCATCCGAAGCAAAGGTATATAGGATAAAATCCTTATCAAAATCTGGGCTCTTTAAGTAAGGAGCTTTAGCTATGGCTGCCTTAATGTCTCTAAACGCATCCTTTTCTAAATCTGTCCACTTGAACTGTATGCTTTGTTTTACCATTTGTTGTAAAGGTTTAACAATTTGTGTGAAATCTGGAACAAATCTTCGGACGAAATTGATATTTCCCATAAAGGACTGCATGGATTTTTTGCTATGAGGCATTGGGATTCTATTGATAGCTTGTACTTTTTCCTGATCTATTGACACTCCTCTTTTGGAAATGATATGGCCCAAGAGTTTACCTTCAGGAACAACGAACACACTCTTCTTGGGATTCAATGAGATACCATATTTTCGACAACAATAAAAAATATGCTTCAAATGGACAACATGATCTTCCCTTTTCTTTGAAAACCCTGTGACATCATCTAGATAGACAACAACACATTGACCACCCAATCCTCGGAAGGAGATATCCATTGCTTGTTGGAATGTAGCTCCTGCGTTTATCAGGCCAAATGGCATCCTTCTATATGCGAAAGTTCCCCACTTAGTGCGGAAATTAGTCTTAAGACGATCTTCTTTGGCTACTAATACTTGATTGTAGCCAGATAAACCATCAAGAAGAGAAAATAGCTCAGATCCGGACACCATTTGAAGAATTTGTTCCATTGAAGGGACGGGATAGTTGTCTTTATCTGAAGCTTTGTTTAAATTTCTGAAGTTCACACATAGTCTTATCTCTCATGACTTCTTTCTTACGGGAACTATGTTATCAACCCACTTAGAATGCCGGACCTTAAAGATTATTTTAGTGTCTAGGAGTTTCTTCAATTCCTTTTGAATCAGAGGTTCCAAAGTAGGATGCATCCTTCTTAATTGTTGTTGAAATGGCTTGACACCCGCTTTCATTTGTATAACATGCTGAATAATGCAGACATCATATGTTTTCAGATCCTCATAAGTCCATGCAAAAACATCCTTATATTGTCTAAACAGTTTGATGAACCTATCTCTTTCTCCCAATGAACAACATTTGCCAAGGTTGACAAATTTTGGTTTAGCCTCGGTACCCAAATTAACTAACTCATGCTGCATTGATGAACTGTTAGTTTTGGTATTCACTGGCCTTTTGAACTTACTTTGAAGATCAAACAACATTTCAAGTGACCTTACCCCTTTGGGGATGAAATTTCCTTTATTTGCATCCTTCTTTAGCAAATCAGAATCATGTTCTTCTTCATCTATCACAGCTCCTTGGAAAATGTCTTCGTTCTTTAGAAAACTGATAATTTGTTCATCATCATCGAAAACCTTGAAGTTTGTGATGTCGCAAGGAATGGAGGGCCTGAAAATTAATTCAATTGAGTATTTGTTATTAGATAGCACCAATCTAGAAGCAGATGTTGCTAACAAATTAGCTGCAGAATTTTGCAATCTAGGAATAGACTTTATATTGAAAGCATCAAAATGCATATTTAAATCCCATACCTCAACCTGATAACCTTTCAAATGAGGTGAGAGACAGTGAATGGTATCTCTTACCTGTCTCACAACTATTTATGAGTCACCAAAAACCTTCAGGTATTTAACATTTAAATCGATGGCATTCTTTAATCCATGTACCAAAGCTTCATATTCTGCAGTGTTGTTAGTACAATCAAATTCTAACCTACAGGACAAAAAATACTTATTTCTTTCCGGATCCATCAGAACACAACCAGCTCTGGATCCTTCCAGAGTTTTAGAACCATCAAAGTATAATGTCCAAAACAAATCTTTTGATTCAGCTAAGTTAGTATCTCTATGACCTAAGTCAGTGACTAAACTAACTATATTACAGTGAATGTCATCAGTCCAAGAAAAATGAAGGAGATCAGACTGTTCATCTGATTCATGGCTGATAGTTTCAAATTGATAATTACCTAAATAAATTTCTAAGAAATAATTCCCCAGAACCGAGGATGAGAAGGTTACAGCCTCATTCTTTCCCTCTAGTTGAGTTACATTTTGTTTCATGTGCAGTTCTCTGAGGACTTTGATCTGATTCTGTCTATTTTGATAAGGCAACCATAGATGAGACCAATCAGTTGCAAAGTAACCATTAAGCTTTGTGGACTAGTCCCTAATTAAGATCAAACCATAGGCCTCAGGAATATCAACTACCATTATGTCAATAAACTGACTGACTCTAGAGTCGGCTAATAATCTAATGAGGACATCTTTCATTTCCCCAATAACTTTGACAGCAGTTCTATCTAACTGAATAATTTGGGTTGGAGATGGAATAGGTTGCCCATTAATTTTTTTACAAATTGACAGTGGCATGAAATTTGAAGATGCTCCGGAATCTACCAGACAATTGTGAACATTATGATTGAAAATTTCAAAGGTCAATAGGAATGGAAACATCTGAGATTTAGATTTCCCGCCGATACTAGCCTCATTAATTTTGGGATCTTCTTGAATATCTGTTAATGGAGAGCTGGGTTGGGATTGCAGAGCATGCAGCAGGTTATCTCGTTGCTGAGGCAAACTGCACATATTGAATATTGATACATTTGCTTTGACTTTCTTTATATCCTCAATAATGTCATATCCTATATCAGATTCTTTCCCAATTTTGGTCGGATGGTCTGTTTTATTCATTGTGACCTTCGGTTGTTGAACTATGGTGTCAATGTTTGGCTATTTGGCTGCTGTTTGGTTAGCTTTAGGTTGCGGTGGAATGATTGCTATATGTCTTCTAGGTAGTTCTTTCAAAACTTTAGGATTGGGAGGAGTCACGTTTGGCACAAGATCCGTAATAAGACCTTTACTGTGAGTATTAATGTTCACAGCAGAGATTGAGCTTTCTACGGGATCTTCTTCTACTAATTCGGTTATAGGTACCCAATCCCATAGCACCATAGTGGTGTCTAGAGGTGGTTCTTCTAATTCAGGGCTCGATTCCTCTGGAGGATCGTCTTGATCTGGAATCTGTGAATCTAGCATTTGGTTCATGACTAAACTCATAGAGTTAATCCATTGTGGGCAATGCTTTTCCAAGTGCAGTTCTTGATGAAAGGTGCATAAGTTTTCCATCCCTATTTCATTGAGATTTAAAACAGGGGAAGTTTTCATGGGTGGATGAGGTTGATCATTGTCTTCCCTCTTCTTGTAAAATGGCTTGAAAGGTTTTCTAGATGTACTAGTAGCTTTATCTTTCTCGAGATCTACAATTTTATTGGACAACTTCTGCATCATCTTAACTACATTCTCCATGTCTGTTGATGACTCTTCTTTACTTCTAGTGAGCAACAAAGTTTTTTTACTGGTTGTTGGTTTTGTTTCTACATCTAAGGCATGTTTAGCAATGTTATTCGCTTCTTCTTCCACCTTTCTAGCTTCTTCGAAATTCTCTATCAGGGTGGTTTTCTTAGATCTTTTAACGAACATTGCTATGGGTCCTTCAAGAGCTGTTGTATAATATTCAACCAGATATTCCTTTGCTGGTTTATTTGCTTCGCTAAAATTATTTAAGAGTGTTGTGAACCGTTGGTTGAAGTCTTGAACCTTTTCTTTCTTTTCCATTCTCATGGACAATAATTCTTTCATAAGCGTAGCTACAGTTTTTTGGTTTCCATATTTCTTTAAGAAAAAATTTTCAAATTCATCCCAGCTTGAGAGCGAGCTAGGTTGTAAGCTAAAATACCAAGACGAGACTTTCAGCTCAAATGTGTATGGAAAAAGCCTATAGACTACATCTTCATGTTGCACATTTAAAAGATTCAGAGCTAAATAAAAACTCTTTAGATGATCTTCGGCGGAAATGGCTTTCCCTGGGTCGAATTTAGGCAAGACTTTCTCTAGATTTTTTGGAAGATTGTGGAATGGCCCAGCTAAATTGAACGCTCCCCTCGCTCTCTAAGCCAGTACAGCCATGTCTCTATGTGTAGAATCAGGTGGAGAATTTTGTGTTGAATTCAATGGAGTGTTCTTTGGAGTAATAAGTTCTCCAAGACTTTCTTGATCTGAAATATTTTATGGGTTTTCAATATCAACTTTGTTCAGGGGTTTTGCAATTTCTTCCAAGGTTAAATTCACAAGTTCTTCAAAATTCTACACAAGAATCCAATCACGGGTGTACTGTCATTCTTTTCTAGGAGAAATTTTCCTAGGGAGAAAATTTACTACGTTTAAACCACCTAGCTGTCTAACATAAGATCGTGTATGTCTCCTTAAATCTTCTATTTCTGCAAATGGCACAGTATACAATACCTCTTGAGGTTCAGAATCAGAGATGAGGTTTTCTTGATTTGCTACTTCAAGACTTGGGCTATCTGAAATTCCCTTTTTAAGTGGGTTTTCAGTAACATTTTTGACAGTGGGAGATTTTCCTTTATCAGCGATGCACTTTCAGGCCCTCCTTTTAGCACCAAAAAACTGTTGATGCCCCGAAGATTGCAACATCAAGCAGCAAGGGATTCTCCCCGGTAGACTATTTCAATTAGATTGTCCACCGTTTGGTATGGGGAATCCATCCAGTTAACGGTTCTGGCAACCGTTAGATTTGGAGATTTGCTTCAATTACACCGGTTATGGCCCGATCCACCATTCTTTTTTTATTTTATGGTTTAAAATGATATGCAAGTGCCTAAGCTAACTTAATCTAAATGCAGAACTAGAAACAAATCTGTATCTAAAACTGAAATAAACATAAACTATCCTTGCAAGGAGCAAAATTATAAGTATGAGTAATGTGCTAGAAGAAGTATCTGAAGATCAATAGACAACCATTAAATTATAAAGATATATCTACAGCAAGAAGGAAAAAGATGTAAAAGATAGCTTCCAATTCACATATAACGCATTCCATTACTCATGTAGGAGAAAATTCATTTGCACAAGAAACAGTAAGATCATTCAATACAGAGAAATAATTCAAGACAGCAAATAAAGATCTCACTGTAGAATATGAAAGTCACAAGAATAATCTAGCATGCATCCAACATCCATTTCCATGCAAAAGACGTCCTCTCCAGGCTCTTATTAGGAAAATTTCATTTTCTTGAAGCAAGTGCAAGATATCTCGTACAGGTTAAGAAAAATCTTTTCCCAGCAAAAAAGTCCTTTAGCCTATTCCCTAAGCTTCTATTTATATCTTTACAAAATGCCTCTTGGGCTGCCACCTGGCTCTTTACACTTGTCCTCTCTAGGCTTTTTTCTCTAAATAAACAAATCGTGGCCCTTTTCTTAAAACAGAAAATTTCTCAAAATAGAAAAGGGACCATTGTCTAGTGATTTTACACTCTAAACATAGGGAGAACAAAAAAGAGGAACAACGCCTCAGGATCAGCGTGTTCACCCTTGGGGAGGCCTTTCTGCTGGGAGGGAGGTGCTTGGACTGGCTGCTACTACTTCTTTCTTTTCCTCCTCTGCAAGGTAACTGAACCAGATGCCAATGTCTCTGATAACCACATTTGCTGGTGAACGGAGCAAGATCTTCTGAGAAGTTATATGCTTGCCAAGCTCTTCTTCAATACTGTGAATTTCTGCAATTACTGCTTGGTGGATTTCTTTCAGCAAATGGTTGTATACTGATGACCACCCAATAAAGTGATGAAGATCATCAGTGGCTAGGAAGTCAATCTTCTTTGCATATTCTATTTGAATTTCTAGCTCTTCCTTCAAGTCTAATAGACATTGCTCCTTGCTTGGAAACTCATTGAGGGACTGAGGGAAACTCAGCTTACACTTATCATTCACTTCATGAATCTTTCGATATAGGTTGTTACTCTTATCAATTGTTCCCTGGATCTTAGCCATTAGCTTCAGGACACAATTCCTGCAGAATTCCATGACGACCACATCTTCTTTAAAACCATCTACCGACTTGAATGGGAGATGTTTGGGAAAGTCAACCTTTCCTTCTCTCCATTCCATTTGGCTCAGAATGTTTGCTTTAACCCGATTGTACTTGCCTTTAAGCCTATTGGCCTCTACATTGACTTCCTTCAATCTAACTGTCATGGCTTTGAGCCTGCACACTTCCTCAGAAATCAACTCCTGTGTGGCGTGCATTTGTCTCAGAATGTCATAGGACAGCTCATGAAAGGGAGACATATCTATTGCTCTTCTTTCTGCTTGCTCTAGTTGTTCAACCATTGCCTACTTATCTGCTTCCAGATGAAAAACTCTAGCTTCAGAATCATTCTTTTCTGCTTCTAGAACCATCATCTGGATTTCCAGGTGCTCCTTTTCTTCTTCTAAATGGCGGTACTTATCTTACAACTCCTTGTGATCAACAGACAGGCGATTATATTTATTCACTACAAGATCCCTGTAAGCCTTCTCATTAGCCATAGTATGTTGCAACATGCGAGCTATCCTCTTTGTTGACTCAAATTCTCTGACCATATCGACCACATTGTCCTTTGTTGCTTTTGCTACTGACACAGCGACGGATGCCATAGCTATGGGAGCCTTATTTGTATTTTGCATCACTGTTGTCTCCCGCTGGGTAACAATATCTTCTTGGAAGAGTCCCTTTATCCTCTCTTCCGACTTCAAGACCACCGCCTTCCTCTTCTTATAATACACAAATTCATCCCATCAGGACATAGTATGAGCTTCTGATGGGGTGTAAGGGATGACCGGGAGGTCTATCACATGCACTTTTGCCTCTATGGGTGGGGTCTGTACTACTTGGGATGTGTCTGTTTCCACATTTTGGGTGCTGAAGTCACCTGCCTGAGCATCTTCATTGGTCTTAAGTTCTTCCTCCATCTTTTGCTCCTCTTCTATTTTATGCCTTCTTTCTTCTTCTTCAACTTGTTGTTGATTTTCACTTTCCTCCCTCTGCTCTCGATCTTCTGCTTCCTTCTGCTATCTTGCTTCCTCAACTTCTTTCTATATCCTTGCTTCTTTAGCTTCTTGTTGTAGTCTTGCTTCTTCTTTCAATCTTTGTCCTTCAAGGGATAGGGCCTCAGCTACTTCTCTCTCTTTCTGCATACAAGCTTCTCATGCTGGGGCAGAGCTAGAGCTAGCTCCACCGCCTTGACGACAAATCTGCAACTCAGTCATGTTGTTGATGCCTCTAAACACTTCTTCCTCTGCGTCATAGTAATGAGCATATTCAAAATGAGCATATACTTCCTTGCAATGCTTGGAAACCTTTCTCCGCCTATCATTTCTGTGGAAGATCATTTCACCGAAGTGGAAAACTTTCAGCTCTTCAACGTATTCCTCAGCTATTGCAACCCCTGAGAATTTGTAGGCTCCTATGCAAAAGGGAAAAGGACGGAAGGAAGCCTTATGTTGCTTGTTAACCACCCCTCCTATTCCATCAAGGAAAACTTGCCTGACTGCTTCCTTGAGGACTACATAATTAGTAGCGTATTTTGGCAAAATGTATGGCACTTTGGTACCTCCAAACATCCTGATGTAGGTGCCCTTCTCTAAGAAATAAAAATCGCCATAGTTTTCTAGGACCTCCATGGCATTTTTTGATAGACAATTGGGCTCTTCCTTGAACATCTGCTCATACGGAGGCATGATGAACTCTTCGCAGATGAGCTTATAGTTCGCTCTATAATTTTGAGCCCACATTATTTTATAGGCAGTGTAGACTGGGTGTTGGCTTTATCCCATGTGCAACATATCATGGGGAAAGAGAGCTTGACTAAAATGCAGTCAATGAGATAGGAAGACATGTAAAATTCTAATTTTTTTAAGGCCAGACCTTCTCTTGCAGCGACCATTGTGGATGCCAAACTGTCCGAAAGGATAGTATCCCAATCAAACACAATTCCTTTGAATGCTATGAAGTGGATGATGGGAGCCCACTGTAACTTATATACAGTGCCATCTGGCATGATGAAAATTCTGCATAACATCAGGGAGATTAATCTAAAAGGAGGTCTTAGGCTTTGAACATCATATTCATCATTATCTATCTTCCTCAGCTGCTTGCCTGTGACCAATAATTTTTTGGCCATCTTAGTATTATTCATCTTATTCAACCATTCATCACTTAGATCTTGTTGGGGACATGAGAATTTGTAGGCTGATGCAATATATGTTGGATGGAATGAAGCAAAAGGCTCTCCCTTGCTGTCATGCAACACTCTTGTTTGCGGGTTGGCATGTTCCAGTATCCATCCGATCAGTTCAGAGCATGGGAACAATTCAGGGCGAGTAGAATCCTTGGCTATGCCAGAAGTTCTGATGTTGAGGTAGATTTGTTCTTCTTCCAATAATACATCTGGGATATCCTAGTTCCTAATCATCCGGTAAACATCTCCCCAACGAACCTCGGGAGGAACGCTAGTGTTACACTTAGTGTCTTGGAAAATAGTTTCAGTTCTTAGTTGCACTGGCTCTGGTTCCATCACTTTAGCTTTCTTTCTACCACCTTTTGGCATCGTGGCTTATCCCTGCCAGTAACCAAATGTGAATCATTACAAAATTTGCAACACGTTATGAGAGTGTAACATAGAGTAGGACAATTTTAACATGTTAATGATAAAATAGAAAAAGTTCGGCGAGTCGTTCTGACGTTTCGGGAACAGTTTGTGAGTTGTTCCGAAATTCACTTTCCCGTAAGTTTATCGCGGCCATTTTTTCCAAGTTGTTATGAAGTTTCGGAAAGACTTAGTAAGTCCTTCCAAAATTCATGAATGACTTTGTTAAGTCTTTATCAAAAATATGAATGGTCAAGTAACCTAGGGAAAAGACCAACTTACTGCGGCAACACTTGGCAAAAGCTTCCACAGTTTCGGGAGATAATCTCAAGTTCCTCCGCAGTTTCAGGTGAGTTCGCTGAGTTGATCCGCAGTTTCGGGAGAGAATTTTAAGTTTCTTCTGAAGCTTCAGAAACGCTAAGTATTTTTCATAGTTTCGGGGAGCAATTTCAAGTTTTTTCCGCAGTTTTGGAAGAGAATTTTGAGTTCTTCCGCAATTTTGGGGAAAAGTTGTGAGTTTTGACTTAGAAGAAAAACTTCAATTTCTTTAGAGGAGATTCCTTAGTTGAAACAAAACCAAGTCCAAAAGTTTTCAAAGGAGACTTAACTTTTATGCAGTCTTTCTAGGAAAAAATAAAAGAGGGGCCCCAATATCTACAAAAATTTGGTGGAGATGTTGCTGCAACAAGGGGGTGTTATTTGGATACTTATCCCCTCAGTGCTAGCTAACTACAAAACCTCTTTTTGTGTTCCCCAAGTGGGGTTAGAATGTTGGTTGAGTTAAGGTAACTTTTAAGGCTCACTTGAAATTATTGTGACAGATTGTGTGCTAGTGTAGGTGTATACCAAAACAATGTGCCTTGCAGGGGCGATTTAATCACAAACCAAAATAAGGATTCTAATTTGCGAAAAAATGAAAGATGTTTCAAATGTAAATGCTTTAATAGCCTTTTCAAACAATATGGATTCTTTAAAAAGTAAAGCAAATAACAGATGTAAAAATAAATGGATTTTTAGAGTATTTCTTGGGCAAAATATTGAGCAATTTTAGAAATATGGTTCTAACTTTGCAATGTATAAAACTTAGAATCTCAGAAATACTTTAAAAATATTTATTTCAATTAACTGAAATTTTTCAAAAAGATAAATGAAGTATCTAGCTGAATATCAATTAATAATGCTGCAATAATGACACAATGGGCTGGAAAAAATGGGTTGATTGGGCGAATTTTTTTTTTTGTTGGAAAAATCGGCCAAAACGAAACAGGAAATATCGTGGCTATTAGGTCAAAACCTGCGATGAGCTGCGTAGCGATATGGACAAAAGCTGCGATGTGAATCGCGGCATGGTGGTCAAAAGCTGCAATGAGCCGTGGGGGAAAATGCAAAACAGTCGCGATGGACCGGGCAGGGAAATGCCAAACATTCACAATGGACCACATGGGAAAAGGTTGCCCAGCCACGATGAGCCACGTGGGAAAAAGTCAAAAAGTTGCGATGGACCGCGCAGAAAAAAGGCCCATAGTTGCGATTGACCGCGCGACTGTGGATGCCGAAAATCACGATGTATGGATGGAAAACGGTCGGCGAAAAATGAACTCGAAAATTGAAATTTTGGGTTTTTTCAGGCTGCAGAAAGGGCCAATGGCTAGGGCAGCTATCAAGAATTTGACTAGTATCGCAGATCTACAATTTTAAATGTGAAAAACAACTAAAATAAAGATCTAAAGCAAAAAAATTTAATTCGAAAACCAGCAGAGTCGCCAAAAACTGCTGCTTGGTTTTTCAACCAAACATGTGCAAGGATGCACTTACTAATTAGTAGCAGCAGTCTTAACAAAAGTATGGAAAAACTAATGTAACTTAATCTAACATTAACATGTGCAAAATAAATAAAAAACTGAATTTAAGAACATAAGCAATAAGATCTATGGGAAAAACAAGAAATTTAAAAATATTTGATTTTGTATTACCTCAAATGGTGAGGATGATAAGTGTTGAGAAACTCCAAGGTTGAGAAGCTCCAATGTCCAATGGTCTCTTCTTATCCAATGCTTCAATGGGGTTTTTCAAACTCGAAATGGGAGGCAATGGCTCTCAAAGGGAATTTGGCAGCATAAGGATAGGATGAAATGTGGATGAAAAGTGAGGAGCACCTATCACCTTTTTATAGTTTTTGGTGATGGGGAATACCATTATGGTTTTAAGGAAACCAATGGTATTAACCAACATGGTTTAGGTCTCTTTTTCCTTCTTTTTTCTTTTTTGAATATTTTTTATATTTTTATTCCCTTTTAATATTTTTGGGGAATTTTGGACCCTTTTTTAGGGTTTTTTGTGTTTTTTGAGGAAAAATACATATTTTGAGGGGAAAAAGGTGTATTATGGTCTTTTTGGTGACCTTTTGATGGTTTTAGAGGCTCAAATGGTGGAAAAAGTGGACAAACGGGTCATGTGAATAATGGAATGAGCTAGTGAGTACTTTTTGGGTGTTAACAATCGTGATAGATCACGTTCGTCATTTTCATAACAATATGATGATCGAGCTTTATACCATGCTAGGTTTTCATCAGGAACATTCGTCTTCATTCTATCCACAAGAGAATGGTCAAGTCGAAGTGGTTAACAAAAATTTGAAGACTATTCCACAAAGAACCTTTAATGTCAGTAGAAATAACTGGCACATCATGTTGTATCCTGCTCTTTGGGCTTACCGAGCAAATGTAAAGACTACTACCGGGTTCTCTCCCTTCTAACTTTTGCATGGGATAGAAGCAGTCATTCCAATTGAATGCGAGATTCCCTCGTTAAAGTTGGTTGTCCAACTGTTACCAGAAACTTCAGTATTAGAAGAACGTTTGCTACATTTAGAACACCTAGACGAGTAGCGCCGCAATGCGCTCACAGCAAACGAGGTCCATAAGAAATGAGTCAAAGGATAGTACGTTAAGTCTGTCACACCTAGGGTTTTTCTCTAAGGAGACCTTGTTATGCTTTGAGATCAGGACAAGGAACCTTTAGGGGCTGGCAAGTTCAAGTCCATGTGGCTCGGTCCTTACATAATCTAGAAGGCCCCAATGGCCCAATCTCGGCTCACGAGGAATGACAGGAGGCAAAGGCATGCCCAAAATAATAGTAGGTACCCTCTCAAAGAAGAAGGTACAAAGGATGCTTCCATATCCAAAGTTCTTCATGCCCCCAGTCTTACACCCGGAGAGTTGAAGCTTCATGTTTTCCAACATACTAGTACACCAGTCATACACATGACCTTGCAAGAATTTGATAGCAATATGCATATAGTGCCTTGAGGCCAAGTGTTGTGTGGAACTCCCTCCCATTCGGTTCAACATACTGACAATAACCTTCAAAGGGAGGATGTCAATAGTAGAAATAAGAATTTGACTTCTTGATTTCTCAGCACCCAACACATAGTATGCATTCACGTATTCTTGGACAAACATGGCACCCACATTGCGTGAGGACCCTTTCAGGTTTACAAGATCTCCCCTCCTAGAGAGTCCTGTAATGAGGTATATGTCATCAATAGTGAGGTCCAGGGTCTCTCCCCGGATATCAAATACATTGGCATCTACATCCCAGTACTGAATGAGTCTTTGAAGCAATCGATTGAGTTCCCTCATGTTGACGGTTCTATAAAATTTTAACAAACCACATCTTCGGAGTGCATGTAGAGTTGCCAGGTCTTGCATAGACACCCTATCCATCTCTTCATGCTCCCTCTCTCTCCAAACAAGCACCATCCTGCCACAAGAAAGTCAAATTTTTAGCTCTCGACATGTTTTTTCCCATGTTTAGGGATGTGCGCTAATCCTTAAGCTACACAGTCACGTTTGGGCGCTACTGTCCTTGAGGAAGAGTAGCGCACACCTCCGGTATGCCCTACTTTCCCTCTTACACAGTAGCGTACACGCTTTTCATGATTTGAGCATGGCTAGAAATTGATTTTTAAGCATAAAAAATGACAAATAAACCATCAAATTGCAAGATAGGATTAAAATAACTTACTTGGAAGAGGTTTGAGGTCGAATGGTTAGTCAATTTAATCGCCACGAATGGATTAAGATCAAGGGTTTGCTCCAAAAACTTGCCCTACAAATTCCAAATGTGATATTTGAGTTTTCAAGTTGAAATTACATATATGAATTTGAGTTTGATTTTTTATCCACTTTTGTGAAAAGTCTATAGTTTCAAATTGCATAAAAATGATCTATTTAATCATTAAAATACCTACAAATGTTGGTAGAGTAATTTCAACCTATATCTCTAAAAAGTTTACTAGATTTTTGTAGCATCAATCTATTACGACTTAATTTCTTTATTGACAGACCATGTTAAGTACTTTATGGTTGAAATTTCATGTTATTGAATTTTTTTGTCGTTAATACTAACTTGTTTGGTGAGATCCTAGTCTTTGGCAGATCATGAGTCATGATTTTAGAAGCTATCATTTAAGTCATTTTAAGCTCTTATTTGGACTATTGAAACCTAAACAAGATTGCCGAGCAAACTTGTCCTCTTCAAGCTCATTAAAGGAACTGAAGGCCCATCCGCTTAAGTATAAGTTTAACCATTTTCTGAACTTTTGCGAATTACTTATGAAAAATGAATACTCTACTCATCTATGGCTACAAGAGTTCTTCTTCCATTCTTTTACACTTTTTCAGGGGAGGAGACTAACTTTACGAAAAAGGACATTTTTGAGCCTTCTTTAGGGTTTTCAAGCTCTCGAAACATGAAAACACCAAGCAAGCACTCACCTACTCAAGCTCGATGTGAAATCCACAAGACGGTAAAAAGAGGATTGTTTAAGTTTTTCACACTCTATAAACAGGAAAACACTGGCGAGCATTAACCTACTTGGGCTTGATATTAAAATCCACGAGTAGGTGTATGGAGTTATTATTTAAGTTTTTCAGACTCCTTAAAATTGAAAACACCGACGAGCAAGAATAGATCTCGGCTCGATATTAAAATCCAGAGATCAGTATTATAGAGTATTCTTCTATCTCTTCTTCGAACTCTGTAAATAATGAAGAAGGTCCCGAGTCTTCCCCCCATGGGCTCATTAAACTCTTTACATGGTTGGATCTATCAAGTTTTCATTCTTTCTTGGACTCATTAAAACAACAAGAAAGGTATTCTTTTATCTAAAAAGAATAAAGGATAAGAAGGGTATATCACATCTTTCAGTTTCAAAGGCAGTTCAGTCAATCCTATCCTTGAACACAGCACCTATTTGAGTCTATAATTTTAGCTGGGTTTAGTTTTTGACCTTAGGGTGAACCTGATCTCCGAGTTGTTTACTCCCCCGGTTGGTTATTCTTCCAACCATATGGAGGGTCTGCTAATGTCTCCTACATTAGAGGCTTATATCACTTCCCTGCCATGTTGAAAACTGCCTAAGTCACTTTGTGTTGTGCTTACTGTTCAAGGATATAGCATGTGTCTACCATTCTGCAGTTTATCTTGACCTCATGTGTCGGCCTTCCTAGTGTTAGTCTTGTTACTTGTACTAGTCCACATTTTCTCACACCACTTGAGTGTTCCTCCTGTCGGATGATGGAGGATGCCTTAAGGCCTCCCTTCCAATGGAATTATTCTCATCGACATCAACTCATTTTTCTCTAGGAATGAAGTTTAGAGTTTCGGTTAGTACCTTGGGGATTGCAGTCACCAATGGCAATTTCCCTCGCTGTCGAATTATGACAATACATCAATGTCTCTTATTTGACAGGTTCCTCAAGTGTTCGATGCCAAGTCCACTTATTCACACTTGTTGGATTGTACTAGGTACCTTGGGCCCCATTATCATTATCGGTGGAAGCCCTCGCGTTTGTTAACGGTATACATCAATGACCGGTAATCAAATGATTCCCCCCATGTTTGACTTTCAACTCATTTATTCACATGGTTAGGGTTTGTACCTTGGGTTGCTTGGATGAAGACCTTGAGATTTTGATAGCATTACCTCATTATGTTATCACCCAAGTTTCACAAGACTGAGCCTCACTCATTTTGGCTCTCCATGAGACATAGATCCAATTTGTTGTTATGGCTATGGTCTCTCATTCTAACATGGATCCACGCTTGTATTTTAGTGGCCATGCTATATATACATCTCCTAGTTATGTATTGGAGATCATGTTGTATCATGCTACACATCTATATGATGTCAAGATTGTAATTGCTCGCTAACCTTGATCTTTATTTCAAGTAATTTTGTGACTTGGTCCTGTGGTTTCTTGCTCCTTTCACTGACTTGGAATTATAATGTATTTCAGCCATCATTTTCCCTCTGACCTCACACATTAGGGGGCATCTGTTATAGGTCAAATCTGCACTTCTCCGTCCATGATCACATTAAGCTGTCGATCACACAAAATGACAACATGGATTGAAGAGCAAGATTGCCTTAGATGATGTATGAACTTGGTTTACCCCTCAGTAGCTGACAAAACCCTGTTTTACCATACCTTTTGACATGTGCGTTGCCCTATAGGCATCATAGTAGCGCATTTCTGAGAATGTTCCCTACTCTACAAGCATAATAGTAGTGCACACCTGCTAGTATGCCCTACTTTGCTTAAGCAAACTAGCGCAAACCTTAAAAAATCATGCAAACGCTGGTTGTAAAGCAGTGAAGTTGCATATTGTGCACTACTCTACTGTGAAATACTGGCGCACATCTTAAAAAGTAATCAAAAATATATTAATTTGATGAATTGGGATAGGTTTAAGTTGAGTTTACAACTTCCCCAACTTCCCAATCAAACTACCTCTCGATCCAAACTGCCTACCTTGTCCCATAAATACAAGGGGGATAGATGAGAGAGAGGGAAAGAAACTATGCATTAAGGGTTGTTACGCTAGAGGAATTCCAAAGTTAGTGTGAAGAGCAGGAGCCTAGGATTTGGTTGCACAAGCACTCTGAATGATCAGGTATAGTTGTACTGATTATTTGCTTTTGACAATAAAGGTTGAAATGCCCTTCCCATCCCAATCAAATGTCTAATGGATTGTATATTTGCTTGGATTAAATGCTTGATTGTAATTGATATTTAAATTGTATTTCAATTTCATCATTGTTATATCAGTCAAGATACACTGAGGAAGGTATGTTTGTATTGCAGGTCTGTCAAACGGAAGATCAAGTAGAGGATCGATCGAAGGAGCAAGCGAAAGCTAAGATTGAACATCGTTAATAAGGTATGCCTTCAAGAACCTTAATCTCTTTCCTTTTGTACAAGCCTATGTGATATGATCAATGCATTTAACTGTCACCCCAGAAGTTGGTAGTGTCCCTCTCCTCACTATAGGGTATATTTCTTGAACAACACAATGGAAGAAGAACTCTTCTAGCCATGGATGACTAGAGTATTCCTTTTTCGTAAGTAATCCGCAAAAGTACGGAAAAGGGTTAAACTTATACTTAAGCAGATGGGCCTTCAATTCCTTTAATGAGATTGAAGAGGACAAGTCTGCTCAGCAATCTAGTCATATTTAAAGAGTCTAACAAGAGCCTAGAGAGACCTCCATAAAAATATTTTTCGTAAAATTTTAACGAGCCCGAAAAAGTAAACTCGTGACCTCCTTACTATTTTTAACAAGCTCAAAGGAGAGATGGAAGAATGCTCGTAACTTCCTTACTGTTTTTAACTAGCTCGAAGGAAAGGTGAAAGAATGCTCGTAGCCTCCTTACTGTTTTTAATGAACTCAAAGGAAAGGTGGAAGATTTCTCGGAGACTCCTTCAAGTAGGGTCGATGCCTAGAATATCCTCATGAGATCGAGCAAATATGTCACAGAAATCATTAAGCAGATTGGTGTACAGAATGATCTCATCAAGATAACAGTCTGCTCCAATAAAGATATGTTCTGTGACCCCAAGCTCAGCGAGAATGTTGATGGGGATGGTTTTCATTATACTCACCCCATTCCCTTTGGCAAAAATAGCTTGTGAAGTGGAAAGGACAGAGGACCAATCAGCATTCTCATTGGGTCTTGAAGGGAACTCACCTCTCTCTATCAAGTTTAGAACAGGAAGTAAATAGGTCCTCGGGTGTAAATGTTCCCAAGGGAATCTCAGGCCTATCATAGCTTCAAAAAATGTTTCGTCAGAAGGAAAAATCATGTCAAAACTATTATGAGAGAAGGTAGAGTCTGTTGAATGTGCAGGAGCAAGGTCTATATCCGACTTGGCAGAGACTGGCGGAGTCGTGATATGTTCTGTTGTAGCATGTTGTGCTTCCATGTATGCTACTTCTGCAACGGATAAGGGCACTGATGGTTCTGATACAGTAGGAAGGATCCATGGATCAGTCCTTAAACTGACTGTGAAAGTTTCAATAGATGTACCTTCATCATAACGCATAAAAAGAACATGAGAGGGTAGGTCAAAAGTTCCCATTAATGACCCGTAAAGCCCTGCTCCTAAACTCTTGCTTGTTGGGGCAGATTGATCAACTAAAGGAATTGTGGATCCCGATGAAGTTTGGTTGTTTCACTAAGAGAACAAAAGTTGATCGACCGTGATTATATTACCTTCATGAGCGAACATAAAAACTCAGAAAACTACTGATGCAATAGCTTGCATGGCATATGTCCAGCTCCTTCCTAACAGCATATTGTAATCAAGCGGAGCATCCAAAACATCAATCTCTACAGCAACTCTCTTACCAGATAGTGTGACGTCAAATGATGGCAAGACTCTATGTGGACGGAAGGTTCTTCCATCAAATGTAGTAAGTAGTGTGTTAGAGGGGGCTAACTCGGGAGAACGCAAGGCTTTCAAACAAGAAATCGACATTATGCATGTAGACGCACCTCCATCTACGACCGCTCATCCAATGGTCATGGGACCATGAACTACCTCTATCTGAAGGGCAACGTGTTACGACAACCGGTATTTGCTATCAAACATATCAAAACGCGCAGTCATGTTGGATGATTCCATACTTCCAATCGCTGCTAGAAGTGCATTTCGTTGCAATGGACAACTTTGCAAAACTTCTAAGGTGGACATGGCACAAGGGGTTTGGGCTAAATCTTCAACCACATTGTATTTGGCAGCAACCCATGCGTTGGGATTGTGCAAAGCCCGTTTCAAGACACCTTTCAGGATCTTGGGCAGTGGGTCCACAGGTATGTGGAGAGGAGTGGAAGATTTAGGTATGTGAAGAGGGGAAGTTGCAAAACTAACTGTAACTAATCCCAATTCATCAAATTAATATATTTTTGATTACTTTTTAAGATGTGCACAAGTATTTCATAGTAGAGTAGCGCACCATATGCAACTTCACTGCTTTACAACCAGTGTTTGCATGATTTTTTAAGGTGTGCACTAGTTTTCTTATGAAAAGTAGGCCATACTAGAAGGTGTGCGCTACTATTATGCTTGTAGAGTAGGGCACATGCCAAGAAATGCGCTACTATCATGCCTGTAGGGTAGTGCACATGTCAAAAGGTAAGGTAAAACAGGGTTTTGTCAGCTACTGAGGGGCAAATCAAGTCCATGTATCATCTAGGGCATTCTTGCTCTTCAATTCATGTTGTCCTTTTGTGTGATCGACAGCTTAATGTGATCACAGATGGAGAAGTGGAGATTTGACCTATAACAAGGTACAAAATTTATATTAAAGGCCTGAAATAATTAATTAAATCCCATACTTCCCTCTGATATTTTTTTAAGTGAGTAGAAACACAATGAATTGAGTTTCTAACTTGTCTAACAATTATCTCAAAGTCACCATAAACTTTAATTATCTGTACTTTCAAGTTAATTTCTTTTTTAAGGCCTTGGACAAGCAGCTCATACTCAACCACATTATTTGTACATTGGAAGTCTAATCTACAATCTATAATTATTTTATTACTAGTTGGATCAATCAAACAAAATTGGATCCAACTCCTTCCTTAGATCTTGAACCATCAAAGAATAAAGTTCAAAAGGTTTTGTCTAACATAAAATTAGTATTTACATGATATAAATTATAAAGAATTGTTGTACAGGAAAATACCTTATAGTGGGGGAGACAACACTACCAACTTACATGGGGTGATAGGTAAATACATTCATGTTTTGCATTAATTAGTACAAATGGAAAGAGGTTAGGATTCCGAAATTTGTACCTTTTTAATGATGGTTGGTCCTAGCTTTCGCCTAATCTTCCATAATGATGAACCTGCAAAACAAAGTTAATCTTCCTTAGCGTATCTTGACTGTAATAAATATGATGAAATTGGAAATAACTTAACATCAAATACAATCAAATATTCAATCAAATAAGCATTCCATCAAATAGACATTCGATTGGGACAGGAAGGGTATTTCCACCTTTTATTGTCAAAGAAATGTAGATAAGTACAGATATACTTGATCTATCCAGACGCTTCTGCAACCAAGTCCTGGGATCCTGCTCCTTACAATGACTTAAGAATTCCTCCAGCTTAACAAAAGCTTATCATTCATTCTAGTCCCCTCTCTCATGGCTTCCCATTGTATTTATGGCATAAGGTTGGCAGCTGAATTCGAGAGGTCGTTGAATTGGGAGTTTGGGGAAGTTGCAGAACCAACTTCAACTAATCCCAATTTGTAATATTAATATAATTTTCATTTCATCTTAAGATGTGCGCAAGTTTCATACAAGTAGACTAGCGCATAGTATGCAATGTTTCCATTTAACAACCATCATTCGCAACATTTTGGAGGATGTACACAGGTTGTCTTCAACAATACCAGTGTTCGGAATGCTAGATCACTGTGACAATAGTAGCACACCAATGGTGAAAACTGTAGAAAAAATATGTTTTTCAGTTGAAGAGTGTAATCTCAAGAATAACTCATCCAAGGTCAACCTAGTTCTTCCATGCATAGTGTCCTTTTGTGTGATCGACAGAGCAATGTGATCACGGATGGAGAAGTGCATATTTGAACTATAACAGATTCCTCCCCTAATGTCTGAGGTTAGAGGGAAATGATGGCCGAAATACTTTATAATTCTAAGTTAGAGGAGGAGCAAGAAACCATAGAAGCAAGTCACAAAAGTACCTGAAAACAATGATCAAGGTCAACAAGCAATTACAATCTTGACATCATATAGATGTTCAATGTGATACAATATGATCTCCAATACATAACTGGGAGATGTATACATAGCATGGCTACTGAAATACAAGCGCGGATCCATGACATAGATAAGACATTATAGACATAACAACAAGCTGGATCTATGTCTCATGAAGAGCTGAAATGAGTGTGGCTTAGTCTTGTGGAGCTTGGGGGATAACATAAATATGGTGATGCTATCAGAGTCCCAAGGTCTTCATCCAAACAACCTAAGGTACAAACCCTAACCATGTGAATACATGAGCTGGAGTCGAACATGGGGGGTATCGTTTGATTACTAGTCATTGATGTATACCGTTAAAAAATGCGAGGGCTTCCATCGATAATGATAATTGGGCCCAAGGTAACTAGTACATTCCAACAAGTGTGAATAAATGTATTTGAAGTCGAACACCTGAGGAACCTGTCGAATAAGAGACATTGATGTAATCTCATTATTCAACAGCGAGGGAAACTACCACTGATGGCTGCAATCCCCAAGGTACTAACCGAAACTCTGAACTTCCTTCCCAAAGCAAAATGAGTTGAATTCAATGGGAAGAAGTCCGTTGGAAGGGAGGCCTTAATGCATCCTCCATCATCCAACACGAGGAACACTAACAAGTTTGAGTTGATTTGGAGTAGGACAAGTAACAAGATGAAAGAAAATAACACCAAGATGGATGACACATTGCTATGAACATAAAATAAGATAATAATTAAATAATTAATAATTAGGTTAACTAAAGTTAGGTTATGAAATGAGGTGTCTTCTCAACATCAAATGCCTGAGCCATATTTAAGGCAGGGCCATCATTGTAACATATTATCTTTTATCCTATCATCTAATATATTATTCTTACTGATTATCCAATATGAGAGTCGGATTCGACTATTAACTTAGTGAACGGATACCTTCACTGCATTTGGTATCAGAACCGGATTCGGCTCCTTTGACCTGAGCTCGGATTCGGCTCAAAATCAGAGCGGACTCGCTCCTCCTTGGACATCTAATTAAGGCTTTTATCCATTCAGTAGAGTTTCTCTACATCATTGGTTTTTACCAAGAAATTAGGCCTTTGGCCATTTAAAATTCAGAATTTTGTTGGAAAAGAAATACTTCACTCCAAAAAGAAATCGGTTCGGTTATATCTGTGAAGACTGAAAACAATAAGACTTGAAGAATTATCACTATTGCACTGTCCAATCACAATTGAAATATTGTATGGACATACCATCGACAAGGAACACAGCCATCCGTTGAAATTATTCCACTCCACCACCGTACTCTCCACGCGTTCCCCATCTTCTACTTTGCTCCTACCCGCACATAGCTCCACCATCTCCATCTCTCCATCGCTTCCCTCACGACCACCATCAAACCAGCGCGCCGCTCCTCTCAAACCTATGCACCATCTCCACTACTCACAACCAGCTCCCTTCATCCCCGCATCCCAGCATCCTTCACCCCGCAGCTACGTCTTCCCCCTTCCATGTAGCTCCACTTTGCTCCATGAACTCGCCGCACTCCTGCCCTCTGGCCCACGGCTGCGTCTTCCCTCCAGCTCCTCGCGGCCACCTCCATCTGCCGCCTCCCATCCACCAACTCTCTCCATCCCAAGCCACACCTCCCTCCCTGCGGTCCATCTCCGTGCCTAGGCTAGCTCTACTTATCCCTCCTCGTGGCCCTGCACAGCTCCCTCGCTACGCCCTCCAGCTGCTGTGCCCTCTCCATGCTCCCTACCCCTACTTCCCCGTTTGTACTACTCCCCATCCTCCTCACCACCGCCAACTCCACCTCCATCCACCTTGCCACCACCAAGCCACCACGCAGACCCTTCCTCCACGCTCTTCCCTCTGCGCTTCCACCACCGCCGCCACTATCGTCTCTTCCACCTTGCACAACCAAACCAAATAATATATATATATATAGATATATATATTTTTTTTTTAATATAATATTATATTATTATATTAAAAATTATATAATAATATATATATATATATATATATATATATATATATATATATATATATATATATATATATATATATATGATATTATTATTATTCTTGATAATAATAAATATTTAATTTTTTTTTTTTAAAAGACTTATTTTTGGAAAATAAAAGTCAAACGGAATTTAAAAAAAAAAACTATTATTTTGGGAAAAAAATTATAATAATTTTTTTTTGGAAAAAAAAAAGGTTATTTAACATAATACAAAGAAAAAAAAAAGGAAGAGATAGTAATTAAAAAAAAGAGAGAGAAATAATATTATTATTTTATTAAAATAATAATTACTTTAAAAAAGAAAGAAAGAGATAAGAAGTATTGAAGAAGACAAAATCGAGAAAAAGACAAAGAAGACAAAACAAGGAAAAAAGACAACAAGTGAAGATCTAGCAAAGACTATCCATCATTGGATAAGTCAAGTCAAAGAAAGTGTCAAAAACCGAAAATTTCGAAAAATTTAAAAAATTTAATATGGCAATAAATGTTATTAATTGCATTCCTTGATCTGTTTGTTTTAATTAAATGATCATGATTTTGTCTAAAATATTATGTTATTACACTTAAATCTTAATGTGAGTTTTTAAATGCAGTTATTGATTGTCTTTGTTCTTAAACCTCAAAGGGAGAAATTGCCATAGCTGACTGGCTTACTTAGCTTTCGAGCTAATGCATAAACCGTCCTTTTTCCACAGGTATACAGGTAAAGTATGGATCGTTGTCAATGATTTTTATAAGCATAAAAGTTCCTTTTACTGTACTATAAAGCTCAGAGAAGATTTAAATATTCTTACCGGTTGTCACGTGGAAGACGGTAGAATTCCCTTTCTATAATCTTCATGAAATTCATGCTTGATAGAGAGTTGATGGTTTACATGAAAATGATCACTATTGTTCTGGATAGAATAAGATAGGAGGCATTCCCATGAAGTAATGTCTCTTTGATATTATCATTGCGTTGTGACAATGTCTCTTATTTAATGCTGTATAAAGTCACTGGATCATGTTATTCATAGCATTATAATTTTTTTTGTCTTAATGATGCTGTATCTTTTACCTTTACTCCTATAAAGGACCGGAAATAATTCATCGTATACATTACGTAATGCTAGCATTGTGTGATGTTCTGTCAACTATTAGCTCTGACTATGGTTGTGACCCTTATCGTTTGCATGAAACTGGAGTTGTGATAGCAATAGCGATATACTGTTCTATCCATTTATAGTTTATGATACCTCATCATCTTAATAATTTTTATAATTACAATATGCTTATTTCATGCCTAGAATCTTTTGTTCCTTTGTTTTTGAACCACGTCCAAATGTATGGAAATATAAGTGAGTTTATATCATTATATCACAAGAACTATAGGTATTGTTCCTATCTTTGATTGTTAACGAGGTGATGTAAGAATTATAATAGTAATACCTTGTGGATAAACTATGCATCCATCTATATTAGCCAAGGTAATATTTTAATGTTACAACAATGATGAACCCTCGTTGTAATTTGACTATACCACCTTCTATTTGATTGTAGGGAGAGGTATTATGTTCACTTGGAAGCTTCGATGGCCCAGTTTCAAATCATGCACTATACAATGGTTAAATGATAGTGTCTCGATCATAGTAGAATATCCTTACTATGATTAAAATTTTATCCATGCAATGATTTAAATTTGATGAGCGAATAATTCGAAATGCAGCTTGGACTTTGGAAGGTCGACCCATGGCAAGTTTAAAAATTTAAAGGCTACGTGGATAGCTCTCGTCCGTGTATTGATGATATATAAGATTTGTCTGAAACCCTACTTGGTCAATCCCTCTGCCTTCGGGCTCGGGTTACATGAGAGAACCCTTCTGGTCTGAGTTTGCTCGTTGTGGTACTTGTAAGTTGCAGTTTCTCCTATGGCTATAGTCATGGAGTATATCCCTTCTATTGTTTGTAAGTCTATAAACTCTGCTAAGCATTCCCTAATTTCATTGGGCATCTTGGGTTATCGTTCTATTGTTACTGAGGATTATCAGTCACATGCTGCTCCTAGCCCTTATACTTATTACTTGTATTAATTTACAGTCAGGGTTTCCCAAATGTCGTTTTCTGTGAAGTGGTTATGTCCTGGGGTTTATATTCGTACTTCCCATACTGGTTCATCCATGGCGTGAGGGTATTGTTCTGTATGTTTCCCGGTCACGGCTTTCATTGTGGGAGGAAGACTTGGAGTTTTCCTAGCCCATTCTTCTGGTGATCATGGTTAGGTTTTTCTACTATGCTCAACTCGTGGCTATAGAGTCACCCACAGGGTTTTGCTTTCTGCAAAAATCGCTGGTAAGAATTATCATTTGTTTCGTTAATTTTCAGTTTAACAGAGATTATTTAATTTAATAAAAGTTGGCCACTAAACTCGTCAACTTGTACTGTGCAGGCGTTGATCTTTCCTGAAGGTGTACGAGGCTCAACCTCTGGCGTTGGTCTCCTACCGGGTAAGCCTGGTTATACCATGGTTGTTCCTCCCTTTTGTGGTTAGGGTGTTTAGGGTTTGATGTGATAAGACCACCTTTGTGGCTAGCTCCGTGCTGTTGGTCTTGTGGCTTGAATGTTATCGCGTTCACGGTCATTGTTGACCCTGTGATGTGTGTAGTATGGGATGGTTACTATTGTATGAAGTGTATTCATTTTTCTTGCAGTGATTAGGGTTTGTATAAGAACTTAATGTGTAACAGAAACAAGTCGTGGCTCGTTCTGACATTACAGCCTTGGGGTTTTATTAGTTACTGTATTTCTTGAAGGGTTAGGGTATCCACCTAGTTTTGGGGAGGTTAAAAAGTATAAAGAAAAGTTACTTGTAAAATAACTTATATACCGTCTGCGTTTCCTTCAAATTGATGCAATGTACAGTGATAGTATGTTTTTAAGTTTCTAAAACCCTTTCTGAGAAGAGGATACATCGGCTGTAGGTGATGGCATGGTCTTACTGCTCGGCGTTTTGTTTTTGTATGTTTAAATGTTAATAGTAGGGTTCAATAAATTTCACAGTTGTAGACTGTTACTGTATTGATAACTCGGTCAAGTTTGGGGATTCTCATCGGTTGGTTTAAAATACATATGAAAATGCATTCTTGCTCCGTTGATTGATGTAGAGTATACCTAAACAATTTCGATGTTTAACATTCTAATAAGGGTTATATAAAAAAAATGAGCTATGGTTGTGGGTGCATCGTTTGTATAAACTCTTCAATATTTGCATGCCTGCGACGTCTAGTATGCCAGGTAAAATCCGAAAACACAGCAGTAAAAAAAAATAGTTAAAAGATATTGCTGTAGTTTATAATGTTTTATGGTTAATAGTTTAGGAAAACAAAAGAAGGATATAAACACAAGAATTCGATAGTTAAAATAAACTTTTGTTCTGCTGTGGCTTTGGTTGTAAAAACCGTAGATTCCTAAACCCTAGTATTTATATTAATAAAGATTGAAAAAGATAGGAAAAAGAAATAGTTAACAGGTTACGGTTTGGATTCTGAATTTCAATTTATAGCTCTGTTGATATCATTAAGCTTGATGCCGAGCTATTCTTGGTTCTGTTATCTCACCTGTGTTCGATCCTGTGAATTTGTTAAAAGTAGTAAAATGCTTGTGTTGTTATTCTATCAGGTTTTCCGTATCATTATTGGGTTTGATAGCTGATCATGATAGAAGTTGTTTCTAGCATTAGTTGTAATAAAACTGAAAGGAATTGATAACTAGTATAGATACTGTGATTTGAATGACTATTTTTGTTACAGTTCCTACGGTTGTTTTAATGAGTTGGAATATCAAGGAAACAAAAATAACTTGTACCCTTAAAATCCTACGTATCTATTTCTATGTCAATATAAATAACTAAGTTTAAAAATTACTACAATTGATACTACTTACAGTACTACTACTGTTTTATCATGCATTATAATTATTTTATCCATGAGATAATAATAATATAAAGGAAATCTTAACACAGTAACTACTATTAAATCCACTACTGATATTCAGGGATTGCAAATTTCCTTCTGAATTTATTAATACTCAGACATAATGAAATAAACATAACATGCATTCATTTATACCTAATAAAACAAACAGGAGTAAGAAGCAGAACCTGTTTCAACCAGTGGAAAACAACAGCAATGGGAGGCTATTCCTCCCTACCAATTCCTGGAGAGTGCCCAGACAGCACTTCTCAGGACCCCCGAGCTTGCTCTGGTATCCCTGGTTGGAACTAGGTGCAACAAAACAATTCACACAGCCAAACAGCTAAACTGGAACCAAGTTGCTGCAGCTTCCTCTCTCAAAACACTTCCTTACTGTTTTTCCCTCTTCCTCAATGGGACTCCTGAATAGCATTCACCTGAATGTATTCTCCCTCCAGAACTATGTTCAACCCCCCAACTCAGTTCACTGAGTACTATTTAAAAGATGGCCTAGGTCTTAGTTGGGTTAACTGTCATTAATGAGCCACCTGCTCAGATTCCACTTTCTTGGGGAATCATGACCCCAAAATATAGGGAAGTTGCCACCTGCAACTTAGGAAGTGTTTGAGGATGCTGCCACTTGTCTTTTGTCTTTCCACCTAGTTCCATCCACCAGTTAGACCAGTAACCTCTTTTAACAGCTCTCCCATGTTGTTGTCTCCATAATTTATTTATTAATAATAAAATATTCAGAATTTACATTCCATTTCTGGTGACTCTGCTGAGTCATCAATTCCTACTTAGCATTAAATTTAACATAATGTCTTAGGAATATTAATAAAATAATTACATTATTTTTGCAAAACTTGGGGTATGTGACAGAAAGACTCATCAAAGAAATCAAAGAAGATCATCCCACCGTCGAAGAAATCAAAAACCATGGAAGACGATTTGCGAGAAAAATTAGAAGCCGCGTTAAAACTTTATCGAAAGGACAATGAAGAATCGCGCGACATAAATAACAGTTCAGAAATAAGAATTGAATTACAAGAAAGGTACAATGAAATAAAAATCTCTGACCAGGAAAGGCGTATAGAAAAATTGTATGCGCAAATTGATGAATTAAAAGCCGAAAATAAATTCAATCAGAGGTTAGGAAATCAAGATATAAAGAAGGAAATAAATAATTACGAAGCAGAAATAATACGCTTGAACAAAATCGTTAGCGACAAAGATGAAGAACTAATGCAGTTACGACATAAATTAGAAAGTCAAGAATCAGAGGTCGGCCAGTGTCGACAACAGATAAAAGTTCTTCAACAACAAAATGACATCTCTAAAAAGACACATAAGTCAGAGATCGCGAAGGGTAATAAAGCATTATCTAACAATGCTGAAGAGATTTTTAGACTAAGAAATCATAACAAGATACTAGTCACAAAAATTAAGAAGTTGAAAAATAGCTGAAAGATAGAACAATCTATGGACGACATTGAAGGGAAACTTCTAGACAAGCAGAAAGAAAATAGTTGTATCAGAAGTCATAATGAAGATCTTAAGGAACAACTTAAGACATATGAAGATGGCAGAAAATCGCAAATCGAATTGATTAAGAAGTTTCAAAATGATAATAGGCAGTTAGAAAACAAGTTGGAAAAGATACAGAACAAAAACTTAAATCCTCAAGAGACGAAAATACAACTGCCAACTCAGCTCAATGCTCTAAAGGCGATATTCATAAACGAAAATGACATCGTGAAAGTTCCCTATCGACACCCCAACCATAAAAACCGATATTTGAAAAAGTGGGAAATGTCGAAAGATAATGGTACTAATGTGATCAAATCTCCTGACGACACATCAGTAGGGAATCCCATCAGTCGACAACAAGTCAATTTGGGATGGATTGACACATCCACATATAGAAAGTTATGCTCTACACTTAGCAGTTCATATCGACATGTTTCGTCATCCATGACATTGCAAAGAACAATGCGGCAAAATTATAAGGGCTTGAGGACAAAAGCCTTTCTAAGAGAGTGGCAATGCTATGAACATAAAATAAGATAATAATTAAATAATTAATAATTAGGTTAACTAAAGTTAGGTTATGAAATGAGGCATCTTCTCAACATCAAATGCCCGAGCCATATTTAAGGCAAGGCCATCATTGTAACATATTATCTTTTATCCTATCATCTAATATATTACTCTTACTTATTATCCAATATGAGAGTCGGATTCGACTATTAACTTAGTGAACGGATACATTCACTGCACACATGAAGTCAAGTTAACTGCAAAATGGCCAACATAGGCTATATCCTTGAACAGTGAGCACGACACAAAGTGACTTAGGAATCTTTTGACATGAGGGGGAAGTGATATAAGCCTGCAATGTAGGAGACATTATAAGACTCTCCATGTGATTGGAAGAATAACCAACTGGAGGAGTAACAAACTCTGAGATCAGGTTCACCCTAAGGTCAAAAAATAAAACCCAACTGAATGATGGACTCAAATAGGTGCTGTGTTCAAGGACATAACTGACTTAACTTCCTTTGAAACTGAAAAGATGTAGATATACCCTTCTCTTCCCTTATTCTTTTTGGTAAGAGAATGTCCTTCTTGTTTTTTTAATGAGTCCAAGAAAGAAAACTCAATAAGTCCAACCATGTAAAATTTTAACAAGCCCATGGGAGGAAGACTTAGGACCTTCTTCATTGTTTACAGAGTTCGAAGAAGAGATAGAAGGATACTATATAATACTGATCTCTGGATTTTAATATTGAGTTGAGATTTGTTCTTGCTCGCCAATGTTTTCAATTTTAAGGAGTCTGAAAAACTTAAACAATAACTCCATACACCTACCCATGGATTTTAGTATCGAGCCCAGGTTGGTATATGTTCATCGGTGTTTTCCTGTTTATAGAGTCTAAAAAACTTAAACAATCCTCTATATACCCTTTTGTGGATTTCACATCGAGCCCGAGTAGGTGAATGCTCGCTTGGTGTTTTCATGTTTCGAGAGCTTGAAAACCCTAAAGAAGGCTCCAAAAGTCCTTTTTCGTATAGTTAGTCTCCTCCCCCGAAAAAGTGTAAAAGGATGAGAGAAGAACTCTTCTAGCCACAGATGACTAGAGTATTCCTTTTCATAAGTAATCCGCAAAAGTCTAGAAACGGGTTAAACTTATACTTAAACAGATGTTCCTTCAATTCCTTTAACGAGTCTGAAGAGAACAAGCAAACTCGGAAATCTTGTTTTTTTTTTAAATTCAAAACAAGGGATTAAAATGACTTAAATAGCTTTAGGGATCATAAGTTCATGACCTGCCAAGTAATGGAATCGAGAAAACCAAGTTAATAACTAGGATAAATTTTCTCAACGAAAAAATATTGATCAATATGGTATCTATATTGATCTTGTCAATCAAAAAAAAAAATAGATCGATGTTGAAATTATAGTGATAATTCGAAATATATAGTTAATCTAATCCACAAAAATTTGAAAATATTAATGTATTAAAATAACATTTTAAAAACAAAAATGAAACTATACCCTTTTTGGAAAAGTGGGTAAAAATTAAAAAGCAATTTCTATAAATAATTTCATTTTTGAAAATCAAATATCACAATTTGAAAAATTAGGGCAAAGTGTGGAGAAAAACTCAAGCTACTTTTGCTCATTGCGATTGATCCATATCAACAATCCAACTTTTGCTTTCACCAAGTAAGTAGTCTCACCCCATACTTGCATTTACATATAAAGTTTTTAAATTTTAGTAGTCAAAATCATTTTTTATCAAACTTTTTGTTGGTTGTGGAGCCTGATCTCTAGATCCAGAGATATTATTATTCAGCTGTGTCCGTACCCCAGGTTTGGTTATGATCCCAGCATGAACCTAGGGGTGTCTGGGGGAGTGTCCACTCCCTTGGCTAGGGGGCGCGGGGGGCCCCGTCGGGGATTTAGGGGCAACGCCCTCTAGAAAGGGGGTTTGGGGGAAACACCCCCGAGAAAATGGTGGTTTGGGACTATAGCCCCCGAGGAAAATTTTTGGGGCTGTTTTCGCCACCAGTTTTTGGGCCCATGGTTTTGAGTAACCCGTGGTATTTTCCCGTTGTATTTCCCTTATAAAAGAAAGACATTGTAACACGGCTAAGGTTGATGTATTAGGTTTTATGCATTGTAAAGATCTCTGAGATCAGGAAGAGAGACTGTGAGACAATGAAGAGGAAGTGCAGCAGTTGTGCTGCAGGTTGTATCCCTTCACTTTGTTGGACAAAATAATAATAAGGACTGGCAACTTCAGTGTGGACGTAGCCCAAGCTGGGTGAACTATGATATATCTGTGTCTCTCTTGTAATGTGTATGTGTGATTATATTTGCATTTCTGTTTATTGTTATTGCTCTGCGATCCTGTTTTTTCTAACAATTGGTATCAGAGCCAAAGGTCTATTTGGCAGATAAACCCGCAGGAAGCTAGGGTTTCTGGTTTGAGTGGGAGCAATGGCAGAAGAAGGAAAGTTTAAGGTTGAGAAGTTTAACAGCCAAAAATTTGAGTTATGGAAGATGAAAATGGAGGGCTATCTGTACCAGAAGGATCTATTCCTGCGGTTGGGAGGAAGAGCAAAGCAGCTGGAGGCCATGAAGGACGAAGAATGGGAGGTTCTTGACATAAAGGCTCTGGGAACAATAAGGTTGAGCCTGGCTTCGTCGGTGGCTTTCAATATCTCAAAAGAAACGACAACGAAGGGTTTGATGAGCACATTGGGTAAGCTGTATGAAAAACCCTTGGCCTCCAACAAGGTATTTCTAATGAAGCATTTATTTAATATGAAGATGTCTAAAGGTGGATTTGTTACTGATCATTTAAATGAGTATAATACGGTTACAAATCAATTAAGTTTTGTAATTGTGAACTTTGATGATGAGGTTAGGGCTCTTCTAATCTTGTGTTCATTGCCAGAAAGCTGAAATAGCTTGGTCATGGCTGTAAGTAACTCTATCTCTAGTTCAAACACCCTGAAATTTGATGATGTTAATGGTGTTATTCTTAGCAAGGAAATGCGAAGAAAAAGCACAGGTGAGACATCAGGAAATGCGTTGACCATGGAGACCAGGGGAAGAAAAAATGAGAGAGGAAAGAGCCAAGGTAATCGCAGCAACTCTAAAAAGGGAAGATCCAAGTCTAGACTAGGAAAAATAGAGTGTTGAACTGTGGAAAGAAAGGACATCTGAAGAAAGACTGCAGATCTCTAAAGAAGAAAGGAGATGCACAGAAGGAAACTACCCAGGAAGCAAATGTAGTAGGTGATGTGTTACAAGATGCTTTGATTCTTGCATTAGATAATATTAGTGATTATTGGGTAGCATATTCAGGGGCTTCATGTCATGCTACACCCCATAGGATATACTTTCATGATTGTGTTCGAGGTGATTTTGGACATGTTTTATTGGGTGATGATGAGCCATGTAAAATTGTTGGAATGGGTAAGGTATGGATAAAAATTAAGAATGGAACTGACTGGCTGTTAAAAGATGTTAGGCATATTCCTGCTATGAAAAGAAATATGAGATGGAGGTTGTCTATTTACATTTGGAGAAAAGTGGTGGAAGATCACTAAAGGATCAATGGTGATAGCAAAAGGAGACAGGGTAGATACGTTGTATTTATGTCCTCATAATACTGACCATTCTATCTCTTTAGCTTCCATAGGAACAAATACAACATTGTGGCATCATAGGCTTGGCCACATGAGTGAGAAGGGGATGCAGATTCTCCACTCAAGGAAGTTACTGCCAGATTTGAAGCAGGTAAGTTTGGAATTCTGTGAGAACTTTGTTTATGGAAAATGGAAGAGAGTCAGATTTCTCAGGGTTGGAAAACAAAAGAAGAATGAAAATTTAGAGCTAGTGGATACAGATGTATGGGGACCAGCTTAGGTACAATCTCTTGGTGGATCTCATTATTATGTTACATTTATTGATAATGAAACTAGGAAAACTTGGGTTTATTGCATTAGTGTAACGTCCCCATTATTGACCCCATTACATTCAAATGTAATTGATGTAATATTGTTATGGAATCATGGCGAGGAGCTCAAGGCCAAGGCCCCGCCATCGATTTATTGATGCATATGGTTTGCATGCTAGCTAGGCACATTGGAACTTCAATATCACGTAATATGCATTTTAATAAAAATACCCACAACTAGCTATGTAATGAAACAAAGAGACGAGGGCATGATTTCACAAGGAATTGGGAGGGAAAACATTCAAACCCTTGAGCCAATTAGGTCAAGCCAAGTGTCAATGAGAGAACCCATCAAACCCTCAACTACCCATGTTGACTTTTGTACCCAACCATTGATTTCTCCCAAGAGTTGGTTGAGGTAGTTAATGCCTTGGGAATGGAGAAGTATGGCTGTCCAAATTCGGGTATGGGCAAGCCAACCTTCATGGAAAATCGTGTTTGTCTCCTTGGGCAATAAAAGAGCCACGAAATTGCTCTCTAATCCATTATGCAACCATCAGTCTTGCTCCCTCACGCAGCTCTAGCTGCCTTGGCGTTTTCCTCCATGGTTTTTTTGGGTTTCCCTTCATCTTTTACCTGGGAAGGGGAGTTTTTGTGTTGATTACTAGTGGGGAAGAGAACATCATGTTTTTGGGTCTTCCTGGAGGTCATTTAGGCCATTGAAAAGGATCATAACCAGTGGGGAGAAATCAATTTTACTCCCTGGGGTTGAAATCGAATTACTCTTTCCACAGTCTGTTTTAGTGAGCCACGATTTGGGAAAAAACCCATGGACCCTGTTTTGTAAAATACCCTTGTTGTAAATGGTATATATGCCCAATGTTTGTGCTTGGGGTGTGAGAAATGAGACTGTTGGGGCATGGGATTTGGGAATCCATTGCTTTGGCTTGAGCTTGAGAATAAGCATCCATGGTTCAAATGTAGCCTGATAAACCCAGCTGTGGACTGGCTTGGTTGAGATGAAATGAGTAATTGGCAGTGAACAAGCTGGAATGTTCCCTTTTCTTGTGAGAATCATGCCCAGCTCGGGGGTGTCCTTCGGACGGACTCAGTATAAGCAGTCGAAGAGCCTATGGTTGGGTGGAACGTTGCAGTGACATAGCTAGTTGCTTGGGGCAGTTGCAAAAATGGAGATAAGTGTTTTTATGCCTGTATATTTACTTCTGCACTATATTAATTCAATGACTGTTGATATGCTGTATGCATGAGTAATGAGTGTGGCTGTTTTAATTCCGCTGTGCATCGTTTTCTTGTTTTCCATCTGCACACATCTCTTTTAATTATATGAATCTAATGAGTGGGATGAGTTTTATGTGAAATCCCTAGAGATTGCCATCATGTACCCTTCCTTTCCTTGGATGGATGGGTGGGTACATTACAATTAGACAGAAATATATTGTGTTTGCTACTTTTAAGAAATGGAAAGCTTTGGTTGAGAATGAGACAGGAAAAAGGCTGAAGTGTCTCAGATCTGATAATGGAGGTGAGAATTGCGGCAAGGAGTTTGATAGTTACTGTTCATACCATGGGATTCAAAGAGAGAAGATAGTCCTAGAAACACCACAAGAAAATGGTGTGTTAGAAAGGATGAACAGAATGATCATAGAGTGTGCAAGGTGTATGAGACTGCATGCAGGGTTGTCATTACGGTTTTGGGCGAATGTTGTAAATACTGCTATTTATTTAATAAACAGAGGACCTTCAAGTGCTTTGGATGGTGGTATTCCAGAGGAGGCATGGATAGATAAAAAGGTAAACTACTCATTTCTAAGAATGTTTGGTTGTGAAGCATTTGTCCATATTGATAAAGAAAATAGAACAAAGCTTGAAGCTAAATCCAAGAAATGTACCTTTATTGGATATGGGGTTGATGATTTTGGTTTTGGTTTATGGGATTATGAAAATCACAAAATCATTAGAAGTAGAAATGTAATATTCAATGAAAATGTCATGTATAAAGATCAGTTGCAAGAAAAGGAAAACACAGAGTACATAGTACTTGATGAAATTACAGAAAATGAAGTTCCAAAGGTGCCAAAAAATCAAGAACAACAACAAGTGCCTGAAACTCCTGCAACTGCAAGAAGATCTACCAGGTTATGTAGACTCTCTAAATGATACTCTCCTTCAATGTATTATTTGTTGATGACTGATGTTGGTGAACTGGAATGTTATGAAGAAGCAATGCAGGTGGAAACTAGAAATAAGTGGGAGCCAGGCATGAATGAGGAGATGGACTCATTGGTAGGAAACCAGACTTGGGATTTGGTTCAGTTGCCTGCTGGTAAAAGAGCATTGCAAAACAAATGGATTTACAGGTTGAAGGAAGAAGAAGGAGGCAAGAAGCGGTACAAGGCTAGACTTGTTGTAAAGGGGTTTGCACAGAATAAAAGTATAGATTTTGATGAAATATTTTCCCCTATTGTTAATATGACTTCAATTAGGACTATCTTAAGTCTAGTGGCGGTAGAAGATTTGCATCTTGAACAGTTATATGTAAAAACAACCTTTCTCCATTGGGATTTGGAGGAAGAGATATATATGCACCAGCTACAAGGGTATGAGGTCAAAGGTAAAGATAACTTGGTATGCAGGTTGAAAAAGAGTTTGTATGGCTTGAAGCAAGCTCCAAGGCAGTGGTATTTAAAATTTGACAGGTTTATGACAGAACAAGGTTATAGTAGATGTCATTCTGACCACTATGTGTATTTCAAGAAGCTAGACATTGAAAGATATATTATCTTGTTATTGTATGTGGATGACATGCTTGTTGTAGGGTCTAACATGCAGGATATAAATGTACTCAAAAGGAAGCTATCTAATTCATTTGCAATGAAGGATTTGGGTGCTGCAAAGCAAATCCTTGGTATGAGAATAACGAGAGACGGGAAAAATCGCAAATTGACATTGTCTCAAAGTGAGTACATACTAAAGGTGTTGGAAAGGTTCATAATGCATAATGCAAAACCAGGAAGTACACCTTTGGCCAGCCATTTCAATCTAAGTAAGGAAATGTGTCCCAAGACATAGGAAGAGATAGATTACATGTCCAAGATTCCCTATCAATCAACAGTTGGCAGCTTGATGTATGCCATGGTGTGCACAAGACCAGATATTGCACAAGCAGTGGGAGTTGTGAATAGATATATGAACAATCCAGGTAAGGAACATTGGAAGGCAGTACAGTGGATTCTCAGGTATTTGAGAAGTACTACCACTCAGGCATTATGTTTTGAAGGTCCAGACACTGTTCTACAGGGATATGTTGATGCAGATATGGCAGGTGATAAGGATAGCAGGAGGAGCACCACATGGTATGTGTTTAATGTAGGTGGAACAGTAGTAAGTTGGATTTTGAAACTGCGGAAGGTTGTTGCACTTTCAACAACAGAAGCAGAGTATGTTGCTGTTACAGAGGCTAGTAAAGAGATGATTTGGTTGCAGAGGTTTATGGAGGAATTGGGTAAGAAGCAAAAGGATAGCAGGTTGTACAATGACAACTAGAGTGCCATTCAACTTGCAAAGAAGTTAGCATTCCATTCTAGGACTAAACATATACAACTCAAGTACCATTTCATACGATCTGTTCTAGAAGATGAACTATTGAAGTTGGAAAAGATACACACTAGCTAGAATCCTGCAGACATGTTCACAAAGGTAGTGTAACATCCTGGAAAATCGTAAAAAATTATAACTTTTTCTATGTGACAATATGCTTATTTAGTGTATGCGGAAATTGAAAAATACATGAATGTTATTTGCTGTCCTAAAATACCATACCTGTTTATTGAATGTGTCTAAAAGAAATTAGCTTAAGTATTGATGTTATCCAAATCTAGATATGCTGCTACAAAATCTACTGTTGTTATTATGAATGAAGAAACATTGTTTAACTAATGTACTTTTATTGTGTTGTTAAAGGGGTCCTATAAACACCCGAGGCTTACTTAGCATTTGTGCTAAAGCATTTGAAATTCGTACTTGTGACAGATTACAGGTGAGTTTTTTTTTAATTATGACAAGTACACAACGGTTTGTCGAAGAAGATCTAAGAGTTCGTCAAATAAAATATATATGGTTTGTACATAGGGTTCACTGAAATTATCTAACCTTTGCACATTCAGTTGTCTCTAAAAAGCAAGTGTCGCAACAAGTAGTATGAGTTGTGTGCACTGTAAAACCTATGTAGAACCTATGCGAAACGATAAGCACACTAAGATTTATGCTTGATGATACTGTCTTTAAGTCTTAATGACTAATTTTCATTTTAATCAAAGTTACCAGTAAACCCTATTATCTATGTGCAACAATCGAAAAGATGTGTGAACAATATGACTTATAGTAATCAATATGGATCATGTGCATATGTTAGGAATTATGTGCATATAATATAAATTTTGGGCATGCGATATGATTTATATGCAATTATATGAAATATGTGCATGTGATATGAATTATATGAGACCATTATGATTTAATTGCATTAGTCATAGTGTGGCAATATAAATACCATGGAGTATTATACTTCCTGATACTAGTATGCAATATTACATGCTACATAAATATATGCAACAATATGAATTTATATAGACATTTATGAATGATATGCAACTATATAATAGTGTGATAAATGTATTACCATGCGAAACTATGGAAATACACTACCTAACTATACATATAGGGTTTTGTGACAAAGTGAAAACCTTCGGTTGTAACATAGGAAATTCCAATGCAATAAATATTGTGATAATACGTGACTAACAAAACTATGGAGATATTTTATCCAACCATGTCAAAACACATTGTGCCAAGTGTAATTCACGACTACGTAAGTGTAAGTCTAATGTATTAATTGTTGTGATGTGAACTTTATTAAACATCGTAGGTTGGCAGTTGTAACTTGACCTGACATTGAATGCACACTACTGTCGAGGTTAATGGAATTCTTATGTGGAATTGTTTTAATGTGCTCGGTCTGGTGTTAACGCCGTGTTATAGCTAATACTGTGATGAAGTGTAGTCACGTGTTTCACTTGTTGATGAGTTGGCTTCCCCTTGGCTCCAATGTGGCTCATTGTAACTCTTCGTGGCAGTTGTAATGATGTAACATTTAATAGAGTAGATGTCTTGGGAATTCGTGATTCCAATTGGTGATCTACACCGTCAATCTGTCGAGGGTTTTCAAACCAAGTTTAACCTACCATGCTGTGTTATGGAGAGTTTAATGTGCACAAGCCTGTTGGTAGTGGAGGCTCTGCTCGGTCTACAGGATGAGGGTTTTTTGCCTTGTTTGTTCTTCCTGTGTAAATGTAGATGTTGCGTTTTGAACTCGAAACCTCCTTAAAAGTTTGTAGAGACGAACTCTCAGTCCTTCGTGTTATAGTTTTCAAAAATTGAGTTTTCAGTTGAGATTTGTGACTTGGGTGAGGTTCGATCATCGAATCCTGTTAAGGGTTTTGAGACATGCAAAGGATGAGAAACCAACCCTTCTTAATGGTTGTTCCAGGTCTTGGCACTATTGAGATTTAAAGATTTCGTAATGAATCCGATTACCGTTTTAAAAGGTAATGTCATATATTTTTCTTCATTGTACGCATACGCTGTTACAAGTAGTCATTCACTTCGAAATACTGTCATCTTCTAATATTGGTTATTGTTTTAAACTCGTTTTTAAAATGTTCTTTGCAGGTGCACAAGCAATAGCTCCTCAAATTGGCTTTTAAAGGTTGGAGACGCTACCCAACCGGTAAGCCTCGGCATCTGTCCTGAGACTCTAGAGAAATGCAGAAGGTGTCCGACTGGTGTGATGTCTAAGTGTTTAAAAGTTTAACTTTGAGATTTTTGATAGGTTTTTGTAAACTTTCAAAAGAGATGGGGAGGAGGATTCTTCGACCTACGAGGCAATAGCCATGACGATTTGAATGTATTGTTAGATAACAGGGTTTTTCCCTTAGATTTGGAAAATATGGTGAATGGTACTTTCAACACTTGTGGTTATCGTTTTTCTCCTATAAATGGTAATGTTGAAATGTAACCTACTGAGATGTAAACATATAAGTCTGTGTGAATGATAAGTCTCTGGCTATTGCTAAATAATTGTGTCTATAGCCAGTATGCAGTTTGTCTATTTTGTAACCTGCTGCTGTGTTTAGGTTTTGATGAATGAAAGTTTTAGTTGAGCAAATATGACGGAAATATGTTGATAACGTTTCTTTTACATGTGAAAACTGTAAAAACCATAAGGTTGTATCGTAAGTCTCTCAAGGCTTGGATAATCATGATCAATCTTTATTTTTCTGTGCAATAGGGTTTTGAAGAAAACGTATGAGTTAACTTAGTCATCGTCATGATGTCAAATCTTCAACTATGTCGAGTTAAGAATTTAAAAACCATGTTAATCTATGTTTAAAGTTTGATTACAGTCATTTGGTTTACCCAGCATTTGAAAATATAAGTTGATACTATTGTTTTATTTAACATGATGTTGCCCCTGTCGTTTTAAATGATTGTTGGAAGTATTTGCTTGCTTCAACTCGGTTCTTAATATTCTCTTGGCATTAAAACTTGCCCTTTCGGGTACTCCTGTTGGATTCGGTCTATCTACTATTAAAGTGTTGAGGTTAAAATCTCTAATCTGATTTCAATGTAATACTACTCTATTTAGTTGGAAAATTGCGTGAGGAAAAGAAATAAAGTTTAGCTAAAACTAAAAAAATTGGGAATGTTGACTATAGACTTAGTGATTAAAAACTCTGCTGTAAAACTCTAAATTTCTAAGATAAAATAATTATTGTTAGAACAGAAATGAAATTTTGTGTTAAACAGAGATATTTAAAATTTAGGAAAATTATGTGTAAATTAGGAAAACTGTTAGCAAATAAAATGAATAAAAATGAGGATACTGTAATATATATATGCAGAAATTTAACATTCAGTCAGTATCATTTTAATCATCAAATCATTTTTTATTAAACTGTTTCTGTACTAGAGTACGATGCTGTGCTTTTTGGCATTGGGAAAATACATAAACTATTTATTTCCATCATTTCAATTCATACAGTATTATAAATTTTGAACAGAAAACTAAAACAAAAAGATTATAAAAATAAACAGTGAAACTTAAATAAACAGTAGAAGTGTAACCATACAGAATTAGATGACAGAACTTAGAATAATTAAGATAAGACAATAGAACCTGTAACTGATGATAGGGAGACAAACACCCAAGGAGGCTTGTTCCTCCCAACCTACTTCAGAAGAAGCAACTCAGCTGCTGACTTCTAATGAACCCTTGAGCCTGATTACTGATCTAGTAAGTGGGTGGAAAACTGTGTAGAAGCAAGGCACTCAAAATACCTTCTCCACTAGGTATCAACCTCCTATAAAATGCCTTCTCCACTTAGCAACAACCTCCTGAACTCACTAAGAGTTTTGGTAGACTCACAACATGATCCACCCTAGCCTATCCCCTCATCAGATCTCTTGCGTGCAAACAACAAAACCTCAAGGTACGTTTCCTCGTCAGGAAAAGTGATGAACCTTAGTTCATAATCTGACGGGTAATATATAGACTGCCTAGGTATTTTAGTGGTCAGTTTAGAATGAATGAGCGTCAAGCTCCAGTCCCATCTTTCAGGGCACTAAGACCACATTTTAAGGGAGTTGTACCATACCAACAACTAGTTAGTTGCATCATGATGCTTCCACTTGTCTATTGCCTTCTACCCCAGATTCCATTCCACCTAGTGGATCAGTAACCACTCTTTCAACAGTACCCTTAGGTGTTTGTCTCCTATTTTATTTATTAAATAATAAAATATTATGCAAATTACAGTCATCCTTGGACACTTGTCCAAAATATAAAAATTTATAATAAAAGTTAACACAAAGTTTTTCAGCATAAACTGTTTTCAGCAATTAGGGTATGTGACAAACACCCCCTCTTTAGCTCAACATCGTCCTCGATGTTGCTTATTCATCATCATGTTCCTCTTGGAATAGAACTAGGTATGCTTCTCGCATTTTAACCTCCAGTTCCCAAGTAGCCTCATCAGGGCTAAGGTACTTCCATTGCACCTTTACCTGCCCTATGGTGCGATTACGAAGCATAATTTTCCTCCAGTCTAGAATACAGTCTGGTTCCACCTGAAAATCTGCTTTGGGTTCCACCTGTATGTCATTCCAATTCAACACATGAGTAGCATCATGCACATACTTCTTTAAAACAGAAACATGAAAAACATTGTGGATTTTTAAATTGTATGGCAAAGCCAATTGATATGCAAAGCTCCTATCCTTGATAGGATTTCAAATGGTCCACAATACCTTGGTGCTAATTTAGCACAGCTCCCAAGCTTCAAATAACTTTTCTTGGGCTTTACCTTTATGAATACATGGTCTCCTATCTGAAATTCTCTTTCTGTGCGTTTCAAGTCAGCATAGCTTTTCTGCCGATCTTGGGAAACTTTTAAGTTACCTTGAACCTGTTTCATAGTTAGCTCCATTTCTTTCAATATATCTAGTCCTAACATCAACCTATCTACAAGATTATCCCATAAAATTGGAGTAGAACATTTTCTTCCATACAAAATTTCAAATGGACTTAACTTAGCAGATGATTGATAATTATTATTGTAGGCAAATTCTACTAGGTGTAAGTAATCCTCCCATTTAGAAGGCTGATCTTTAACATATAATCTTAACATATTTTCCAAAATCTGATTTACTCTTTCTGTTTGACCATCAGTTTGTGGGTGGAAAGAAGTGTTGAAATTTAACTTAGTATTTAATCCTTTAAACAATGTTGTCCAAAAGTTACCAATAAACATAGAGTCTCGATCTGAAATGATTACCTATGGAATTCCATGCAAGCGAAAACTTTGCTTCATGAAAATATCTACAATGTTAGAAGCCTTGAAAATAGTTTTAACAGGAATAAAATGAGCAGCTTTACTAAGTTTATCAACAACAACCTTAATTGAATCGTTTTGCTTCTAATTTTTAGGCAAACCTGTAATAAAGTCAATGCTTATGATCTCCCACTTCCATTCTAGAATTGGTAAGGGCTGCAATAGCCCAACTGGATGTTGATGTTCAACTTTAATAGTCTGGTAGTCAAAGCATCTAGCTATATATTCAGCAACTTCACTCTTCATGTTAGGCCAAAAGTACTCCTTTCTTAACATAGTTATCATTTTCTGATAACTAGGATGTCCTGATTAAGGACTCTTGTGAATTTCATCTAAAATCAACAACTTAACTTTCAAAAAACTAGGCACATATATTCTGTTTTTGTAAGTTAAGAAGCCTTTTTCATTAATACTGTAATCTGTTATAACATTTTCAGATGAATTTTCAGCCACTTTATCATGTAATTTTTGGTAATTTTCGTCTTGCTTAATTCCTTCTTCGATCTGATTTTCTAGATCAGTTTTAAAAGTACTGATTGCTGCCACAAAACTTAATCTAGCATTTCTGCTCAACGCATCAACAACCTTATTTTCCTTTCCATTAATGTGATGGATCTCAAAATCGTACTCGCTAAGGAAAGCTAACCACCTAGCATGCCTTGCATTCAAATTTGTTTGATCTAGTAAATACTTTAACCCCTTATTATCAATCATTAAAATGAATTTTCTACCAATCAAGTGATGATGCCACATCTTTAAAGCATGTATCACGACTGCCATCTCAAGATCATACGTAGCGTAATTCTTTTCATGTATTTTTAACTTCCTTGACTCAAAAGGAATTGCATGACCTTCTTGACTTAAGACTCCTCCAAGTTCTTCATTGCATGCATCCGTGCATACAACAAAATCCTTATTAGGATATACAATTTTTAAGATGGGTGCAGTAGTTAACAATTCTTTTAACTTATTAAAGTTGTCTTGACACTTTTGATCCCATATGAATTTCTTCCCTTTCTTCTGCAAAGAAGTGATAGGGTTAGTAATTCTAGAGAACCCTTCAATAAACTTTCTATAATACCCCATTATTCCCCTGAATGACTGTACATTAGTTACATCTTTTGGGACATGCCATTCATTTATTGCTTTTAATTTATTAGGATCAACAAAAATACCATCTTTTGAAATTATATGACCCAAATACCGAATTTTATCTTTATAGAAATCACACTTACTAAACTTAGCGTAAAGTTGGTGATCTCTAAGTACTTGTAAAATGATTTTTAGATGTTCATCAGTCTCTTCTTTAGTCTTTGAGTAAATAAGGATATCATCAATGAATACCACTACGAACTTATCCAAATATTTATGCAGAACGTTGTTCATTAAACATGAACACTGTTGGTGTGTTAGTTAGCCCAAAAGGCATAACTCCGAACTCGTAGTGTCCATAACGTGTTTTGAATGCAGTTTTGAATATGTCCTCTTCTTTTATCCCGACTTGATGATAACCTGACCTTAGATCAATTTTAGTGAATATCTCTGCTCCGTGTACTTGATCAAATAGATCATCTATGCGAGATAAGGGATACCAGTTTTTAATTGTCATTTTATTAAGTGACGGTAGTCAATGCACAAACACATAGTACCGTCCTTCTTTTTAACAAATATTATTGGTGCTCCCCAAGGGGACACACTGGTATGTATGTAGTTTTTATCTATTAATTCTTCTAGCTGAGACTTTAACTCATTTAACTCTAGAATATTCATCCTATAGGGGGCCTTTGATTTTGGTATCGCACTGGGTACTAACTCAATGGTGAAATCAAGTTCTCTTTTCAGAGGTAATCCTGAAATTTCTTTCGAAAATACATTAGAAAAGTCCCTAAGGATGGGAATATCCTCTAGTTTTATTTTGTCTTCCTTGGATGTACATTCATCATTAACAACATTAACAGCAAACAATTTACAACCTTTTCTAGCAACTCTCTTCACTTGTAAGGAAGAAATCTGCCTTACAGAAGTCTTCCTAGAAATGCCTTTAATCGTTTCACCTACAACTTCATTATTTAAACAAACAAAATATTTTTCATAACAATTCAATAAAACTCTATGCTGTTCAAGCTAATCCATACCAATTAACAAGTCATAAGATCCTAATGGTAAAACATTCAAATTCACTTGTATTTTCAGCTGACTTAGAAAAACTTCACAATCTTTAACAAAATCTGTAACTTTTCTTTTTGTACCAGTTGCAAGCTGAACTAACCACGGGTTATCAAATTTTTCTATCTTTAACTTTCAATTTTTGACTAATTCGGGTGAGATATAACTCAGATTTGCACCCAGATCTATTAGAATGGAAATAGACTTAGTTTGTAACATACCTTCAACTTCCACCATGGATGTTTGATGGTCTGCTTGACGATCCTCCAATGCTGCATAAATTATGGGCATCTCCCTCGCTACATCTCCAACTGTAGGTTCTACTTGTACTGTGTGAATATTGTTGACGGTTTTTCTGTTGCGTGGGCAATTTGATCTCTTGTGTGGTCCGGCACATTCACAACATTTGATAGGTCCTTTTTGCTCAGCATATCTGTTATTATTGTTTCTATGATTATAGTTGTTGGGTACATTATTTACAGTAGAAGAGTTATGGGGTGTATTACCCTTATAAGCATTACTATTTGGAAAGTTTCTGTTATGAAAATTCTTCTTGAAACTTCCAGAATTTTGGTTAAAATTTTTCATTTTATAATCAAACTGATTTGTTTTGCTGCCCTTCTAGCCAGTTGTTCCTTCTCTTCTTCTGTTTTGATCAAAACAGAAATTTTCCTTTCTCATAGCTTCCTCCAGTGTTGTAGGATTGCCATATTCTATTCTGTCTTTTATATGGAATGGTAAACAGCTGAGAAACCTTTGTACCTTTTGCTTCTCTTGAACCGTGTATGGTACATATCTCAGTAGACTGAGGAATTTGTTGCATAGTTCCTTCATGCTCATGGCGCCCAACTTCGGATCATAAAACTCCTTCGATTTATCCTCATAATATTGTTCTGACAAAAACTTTTTCTTGAAAAACTCCTTGAACATACTCCATGTTACATCTTTCTCCTTTAAACTTTTGATTCTTTTTAGATCCTGCCACCATATATCTGCTTTTCCTATCAGATTATAAATAGCCATCTTGGATTTCAGTTGAGAAGAGTAGTCATATATATTAAAGTACTTCTTCATTCCAGACAGCCAAGCTTCTGTTGTCTCACCCTTCTCATTTTCTCCATTAAAGGTGGGTGCCACTTAATCTTCTTAAATTCTCCAGTGATCTGTTCATGATGCTTTTTCTTTCTCATTGTTGAACAGAAATCACTATCACTGCTGTCCTCGTTAGAGTGATAATGACTTTGATGTGAACCAGAGGATAAATAACTAGTACTTTTATCCTTTCTTGATTTCTTGTGCTTGTGTCCGTGAGTCATTATGGTAGAATCATATTTGACCTCTGATTTTCTTCCCCTTTCCTCATTTTGATATTTATCCATTAAAATATGATTTAATGTATCCTACGCCTTTAGAATGCGCTCATTCTCTTCTTTGACTGTTTTTATATCAGACTTCAGATCCTTTATGGTACGTAGAAATTCAGAAGAATTGTTATTCAACTCAACATAGAAACCTTCTGGATTTTCATTAATACTAGGTTCACAATGAGGTGATTTTTCCTCTACCGATTCTTCCAGTAACGACATATCTGTAAATCAATTTGTCAAACTGTACAAACCAAAAATAAAAATTAAAAAGTTAGTAAACAACGTTTTCAGATTATATTTCCTGTGTTGAGCGCGTGAGCCTAACCAGGCCTAGAGTTGTAACTTGCGCTCTGATACCACATGTAACATCCCGGAAAATCGTAAAAATTTAAAACTTTTTCTACGTGACAATATTTCTTATTTAGTGTATGCGGAAATGGAAAAAATACATGAGATGTTATTTGCTATCCTAAAATACCATACTTGTTTATTGAATGCGACTAAGAGAAATTAGCTTATGTCTTGATGTTATCCAAATCTAGATATGCTGCTACAAAATCTACTGCTGTTGTTATGAATGAAGAAACATAGTTTGACTAATGTACTTTTATTGTGTTGTTGAAGGGGTCCTACGGACACCCGAGGCTTACTTAGGATTTGTGCTAAAGCATTTGAAATTCGTACTTGTGACAGATTACAGGTGAGGTTTTTTTTAATTATGACAAGTACACAATGGTTTGTCGAAGAAGATCTAAGAGTTCATCAAATAAAATATATATGGTTTGTACATAGTGTTCACTGAAATTATCTAACCTTTGCACATTCAGTTGTCGCTAAAAAGCAAGTGTCGCAATAAGTAGTATGAGTTGTGTCCATTGTAAAACCTACGTAGAACCTATGCAAAACTATAAGCACACTAAGATTTCTGCTTGATGCTACTGTCTTTAATTCTTAATGACTAATTTTCATTTTAATAAAAGTTACCAGTAAACCCTATTATCTATGTGTAACAATCGAAAAGATGTGTGAACAATATGACTTATAGTAATCAATATGGATCATGTGCATATGTTAGGAATTATGTGCATATAATATAAATTATGGGCGTGCGATATGATTTATGTGCAATTATATGAAATATGTGCATGTGATATGAATTATATGAGACCATTATGATTTAATTGCATTAGTCATAGTGTGGCAATATAAATACCATGGAGTATTATACTTCCTGATACTAGTATGCAATATTACATGCTACATAAATATATGCAACAATATGAATTTATATAGACATTTATGAATGATATGCAACTATATAATAGTGTGATAAATGTATTACCATGTGAAACTATGGAAATACACTACCTAACTATACATATAGGGTTTTGTGACAAAGTGAAAACCTTCGGTTATAACATAGGAAATTCCAATGCAATAAATATTGTGATCATACGTGACTAACAAAACTATGGAGATATTTTATCCAACCATGTCAAAACATGTTGTGCCAGGTGTAATTCATGACTACATAAGTGCAAGTCTAATGTATTAATCGTTGTGATGTGAACTTTATTAAACATTGCAGGTTGGCAGCTGTAACTTGACCTGAGCATTGAATGCACACTACTGTCGAGGTTAATGGAATTCTTATGTGGAATTTTTTTAATGTGTTCGGTCCTGTGTTAACACCGTCTTATAGCCAATACTGTGATGAAGTGTAGTCACACATTTCACTTGTTGATGAGCTAGCTTCCCCTTGGCTCCAATGTGGCTCACCGTAACTCTTCGTGGCAATTGTAATGATGTAACATTTAATAGAGTAGATGTCTTGGGAATTCGTGATTCCAACTGGTGATCTACGCCGTCGATCTGTCAAGGGTTTCCAAAGCAAGTTTAACCTACCATCCTATGTTATGGAGATTTTAATGTGCACAAGCCTGTTGGTAGTGGAGCCTCTACTCAGCCGACAAGATGAGGGTTTTTAGCCTTGTTCGTTTTGCCTGTTGTTACATAGAAATCTTCCACCCTGTGAGCATCAGCATTCTTTGGCCTATATGATCCATTTCAATGACTCAGATCCATTTTCATCCTTCGGTGATACTAGTTTATCCTATTTTTGTTCCTACCCACATGTTGCATCACTATAGCATGCGTACCTGTGAGTTGCATCCCTATAGCCCGTGGGTATCAAGTAAAATGGTAAAAACCATGATTTTATTACTTTTTACTCCCAAAAAGCGGTCATTGGGTGACCTTTGGCTCTCCATCTGCCCAAGTAATGTCTCAATGAGTCCTTTCACCTACCTTTGAGAGGACTATATATTGAGCACATATGGCTTATGGACGGGAGGAGGAAGAGAATAGTAAAGGCACTCTAGTGGATTTTTTCCCTATCTTGAGTCTGCACTCATTGATCCTTGTAGTTGTGAACCAGTTATGTTCACCTTCCAAACTCCTTTCTAGTTTGAGTTTGCCATTCATGGAGGATTGAAGTGGTGGAGGAACAAGTGGATTGATCTAGATCTTGGCTCAGATTGGTTGTCGGCAAGAGGTCATATCACTTTGTACTTCTTCTTGTTCATTAATAGAAATACTCATGTTCTCGTCCATTCATGGTGTGAATGTCATTTATTATACATTGGGTTGCATTTGCTTATGGTATTATGGACCATTGTTATTGATGATGTTAATGTTATTTATATATCACGTGTACTTGTTAAATATTTGTTGTCAAGACTAATTTGCAGATTACAAGTGCTTGGACATGCGCGGATTGAAAGCTCCAACGGGGATCTACATCAAACGTTGGATCGAGGTTGGTTACATTTCTCCATTTTTTTAACATTGTCATTTATAATAGCATTTTTTTGAGAATTGAGTAGATTTCTGGTAGTCATCTGTCTGTTGTGGTATTCCCAAGCCATAATGAGTTTTCTCCAATACAGAAATGGCGACTCCGTTGGGGAAAACATCCATGTTTGGGAAATGTTTTGAGCATTAGTCCATATTTAGAGTTGTTGTTTATCAAAGCTCTGTCTCACTGATTGGTCGTTAAGATACACTGTAGAAAACTTACTTTTTCTGAGCCTCTGGACTCTTTGATTGACCATTTGTTGTTTCTCACCCGCGGGCTAGCTTAGTTCTTCCCACGTACACCCGCCTCTGTTTATACTACTGCTCGTGGGTACCCGTAGGTATTCCTTCGACAGTAGCGTGTAACTCAGACTTTTGTTGGTTTATGGCTATTGGTTGTTGTTGGGTGAGTTTGGTTGATTCCCGAGCCTTTGTTGGCCTCTTTCTTGACTGTTTCATGCCTTGGTTGTGACCAGATCTCTTCGTTTATCTTGGTTGAGCCTTCTTGGTTTTTCACCATCTTTGGTTTTAACCTCTTGGTTTCTTCCTTTTGAGATCTTCCTTTTGGCTGAGTCTTGCTGTTTAGGATCTGCTGGGTTGTCTTAGTGATCTTCTCGGCACTTCAGTGACTGAATAGTAGGATTTTGCTTGCATTTTTTCATTCCATATATATTGAAAAAATACAAAAATATTCATTTAGTTTTTGCATTTTCCTTTCTATTTATAAGAGAAAATACAAAAATATTTTATTTCCATGTACTGCATTTTGCATTGAGTGCTTGTTGCCTTCATTTTAGGTTCTTCTTGTGCATTGAAAAGATAAAAGTTTGCATATTTATTTCGGAATTGTTGATTGATTTTGCATATTAGTGACATTTTTTTATTGGATAGTTGAGTCTAGGATTGGACGATGGTGCATATTATTGACTCTACACATCACTAGTTTCACGACCATATCCCTTGAGTAATCACAACCACTAAAATTAACGCTTAATCATAAAATTGATTAGACTTATTTTATTTATAGGGTACACCAACTAGCACAGGTTTAGAGTCTTGGAATAGATCATTGTGAGTTAACAATCCAAGACTACTGAACGGAACATTAGGTGTCTTACTAAGGAGTGGAGGAATCCAGGGTATAGATCAGTGTTCTCATGAAAGCTCTACTCAAACCAGAGTTAAGCACGAGGTCACGGGAGGTTGGTTGAGGAGATATCCCTCTGATACCAGCTGAACGTGGGAGATATATCCAGGATTTGTTCGTTTCTGGGGGTACCGGAGGTTAATCCTCTTATGCTTCGTGCTTAGCTACCCTGTCCATACAACGGGTCCCACCTGCGAATGTTCCCCTGAGCATTGGTTATATTGCAGTAGACATAGTTGCCTTACCTAGGTACCGCACAGGGTAATTGTAGTGTTTATGCTGTTTGTGTCCTGAGTCAGATAGGGATTGGACAACAAAGTTGTGTTCATGCAGTGGACTTGACCTTGTCGACACAGTGAAGCCTAAGTGTCTCTATAACTGATTCTGTTACCTCCGGCTATAGTTTGGGAGTCTCAAGCCTCTCCTAGGCGAGACATACTAGCTCTAGTGTCAGGAGCTCATTTAGCTACTCTGTTTGTTTGCTCTTGGCTGTAGATTCTCTAGGTGTGTGCTTTTGATTTACTGTTTTTTGATCGATAGTTGGCCTTTAGGAGATGCTGTGTCTCTCTCCGGAGAGAACGTGGCGCGGAGCCCTACACTCCACCGGTCCAGTCACTTGGCTAGTTTAAAGCCAGCTTTGGTTACACAATGCATTACTAGAGGATGCCATAGGGCTCCTTCTGAGTCTTCATATTCTTACATGACTTACGTTGAGGATTACATGGCTACACATCCCAATATTGGGCAAGACCTTTCTACTCCTTTGGGTAGAGTTGAAAACATTTTCGATCCCCAGACTCCTCATGAGGATTGGGGAGGTGATCCACCTGTGACTCAACCTGGTTCTATTTGGCCTAATCCACTTGATCGGGATCTGTTTGATCCTTCAAATCCAGATAATTATCTTTACGGGATGCCCGACTTACCCGAGGAGGAAGAACAGGACGAGCCTTTCGTTCCTTCATTTCCACGCGATTCTAGATATAGGAGGCCTGAGACTCATGATGATTCTAGCCCTATGGTCAACCTCACTGCACTCTCTTTTGGTATGCCTAGTCACAATACTGTCGAACCTTCCACTATGGTTGGTACTCATGCTGGAACTAGTCAAAGTGTTATCCATACTATACCCACTAGGGGCACTACCCTAGCTGGGGGCACTACGTTATCCACCCACTCACATAGTATGGGGACTGGTCTGATTCCTAACCATGCTAATGTTGGAATTCAAAAAACTCCTAGGAATACTCAACCTAGTTGGAATGTTGTCCGAAACACGACTCACCATCCACCACCTAGTACACATGTCGCTACTCGTCAACCTAGGACCACTTTTGCACATGATACCATTCCTCCCAACCATGGGAGTGGACACGTACGGCATACTTTTGCATCCACTACCACTGCTAGTAATAGTAATGTATGGGGTTGGAATATTTCCTATCCACATGGACATCACACCACCAACCCTGCTACTGGTCACACCCATATTGGACCTGGGAATACTTCTCATGCTTATGGTCATCACATGACTACTCAAGCTAATCCTAATATTGGGGGTGAGAACATACCATACCATTACGGTCAATACAACATGGTTCCTAGTATGAATAGTACATGCATGCCCCATACCCATGGTGGCAACCCTTACTACAACAAAGTCGGTGCTGGCCACCAGTATCACCCAACACCCCAATATGGTGCTCAAACCACACATATACTTGCTTACTCTCAAATGGGTCAGGTAGGGGGATGTTATCCATCTTATGGCCATGGGAAAGCTTATGGGCCGTCAGGTCCTTAGTATCAGCAGTTTAACCCTCATGGTCAAGCTTTTGGTCCATTGTACAACACAGTTCCATTCAATCAACCTTTTTATGGGAGCTTATAATCAAGCTTTCCAGCCGTATCTCCCATTCCTTGCATGCTTGAATCTCCTGGATCTTTCGAAGCTCACGAATGATCTGGTGTTTCATGACCCTACTTGGCCCCCGGTCCCTACCAAGCTCCCTTCAGACATTCCAAAGTTTGAGGGGAAAGGTGGTGAGGACCCGGGAGATCATGTCACGACATTTCACCTTTGGTGCTCCTCCAACTCTTTGAATCATGATTCCATTCGATTACACCTATTTCAATGCACCCTCATGGGGGCATCCGCGAAATGGTATGTGGAGTTTCCTGGAAACACCTATAGGGGTTTCAATGAGATTGCTTTGGTTTTCTTAGACCACTTCCATTTGCCGGTTCGTTATGATACTAGTACTGAATTGTTGTCCACCTTCTATCAGAATAAGGCCAGACATATTTCTAACCACGTTCAAGATTGGCGTCGGCAGAAGAGATTAGTGAAAGCCAACATTCCTCCAGAGTTCCTGTTGGAATGGTTCCTCAAGTCTTTACTTCCACATATTTCTAAGGATGTTTCAATGTCCGACATTATGACTGAGGAGCAAGCTATCTTGAAAGTCCAGTAGTTAGATCTTCTTTATTCTCAGTCTGGCATTTTGTATGACATTATTCTTGACGCACCGAGAACAAGACATCAGCCCACGTCAGTTCCTGGACCACATGCCGATGGTATCGTGGGGTCTGCATGCACTCGCCCAGTAGACCTGGTAGCTAATCAAATGAAAATTTTGTCGCTAAACTAGTCTGCACCTAGACAGGTTCACACCTTGTCCACTTCCACTCCGTCGTCTGATGTACACAATGTGCAATCAACGAAACCATCGGGTAACCAGCAACCTGGTGGTAAGAAAAAGGTGAGAAATAATCGTAGGGGTGGAAACAATGGAAGTAACAATAATAGCAATCGTAATACTCCTCATAAAGAGAATGCCAACCCTCCTCAGGAAGGCAGTAATGCTAGCGAGCATCGTAAACCTAGGCATAAGGTGAAATTCCCTTGAAAGCTTTGTGGGGAGGATCATCTTACTTACTTATGTCCTCGTATTGAAGAAGCATTGAAGCATTTGTCACAGAGCCCAGTTGTGTTGAAGGATCCCCTACCTCATCACCAAAACATGGCTTCGCATGGTCCCACCACTGGTTATGGTACTAATGAAACGACAACGTCTTCTTCCAATACCAGTGGTTACGGCTACGTGAATATGGTTCAATCGGAGGTTTGTGTTGCTACTCGTCAACGTGATTATGGTGCACCACAACCGAATTTGGGGAATGAGCCTCCCCATCCTCCTGATAATTCCTTGCATATCGAGAAGCCTTCTATTATGCCACGGATACCGAAAGGTGTTCTCAAGCGCTCTATGCATAATCCTAATGCTTGAGCCGCCCAGAACTACTCCATCGTAGAAGATTTGGGCCAAACTCCATGTGCCATGTCGGCTCTTGAAGTTTTGCAAGCCTGTCCTTCTCAAAAGCATGCCCTTTTGAGTGCATTAGGAGTTCAGGATGGGGGAAGTCCTAGTGTTATCAAGTTCAATACTACTGATGTCCAACCTCGCTTGCCTTACCACATGGTTTTTCAAATCCAGGTGATTTTCCTTAAGAGCTTCGTCAAACGTACTATGGTTGATGAAGGTGCTTCCGCATCAGTAATGCCATTGACTTGTTGGAAAGCTCTTGGGTCTCCTCCCCTACTCGCGTCTAGAACTACACTCACTGCATTCGACGGTAGATCTTTTACGCCGCATGGAATTATCCCTTCCCTTGTGGTCTCCTTGGGAGGTAAGTCCGTGCCTATTGAAGTCGAAGTGGTTGATGGACCCATCGACTACAAACTTTTACTGGGTCGGAACTGGATGTACGCTATGAAGGTTGTCGTGTCTACTGTATTTCGAGTTATTTGCTTTCCCCATGAAGGAAAGATTGTGATGATCGATCAGCTGGATTATGTTGGCGCTCCTTCCACAGCATCTACGGGATCAGTAGTTTTGCAAGTTTCTGATTCTCAATCGGCAACTGGCAACATAGGTGTTGGAATGTACCCCTCATTGATGGGAACTTTTAACCATTCTGTACCTGTGAATTTTATTGGAACCATTTCCGATAGTGCACCTCCTCCTTCGAATAGTATACCATTCCGGACTTCCTATTGTGGTGATCCATGGATTTTGCCATCCGCAGATTCTATGTCTAGAGACATTGCGCACATTGGGATGTCTATGCCTTTATCTGTAGCGGAGCTCACTTACGATCACATCCAACAAACCACTGTGGATCCAAATCTCTCTTCTCCCCAGATAGTTGAAGAAGATCCCGTTACACTGCTAGTTTGGGCAACCAACTCATCTTGCTCTCATGATTGCCTCGATGATACTTTGCCATCTGATGAAGCTATACTCGAAGCCATGTGTGGTAGTGAGAGGCCTTGGGAAGATATGCATCATCGATCTTATTTCCTTCCCAACCTTGAGCTCATTGAGCAAGAGGAGTTTAGGATGACTCTAGCTGAGATGGTTGGTCACCCTGTGGCTCTTTTGCAGTCACATGATGTTTTCTTGGAGGGGAATATGGCCAATATTTCCCCAACCACTTCGATCAACATCTCTCGCACTCCCGAAAAGATTAAGAATGTTTACGTCGGTGATGATTGCACTCCTGAGGCGATTGCTATTTACACTGATTTGTTTACTGAACTCCGGGAAGCTTTCGCCTGGTCATATGAGGAGATGCCAGGAATAGACCCCTGCATTGTTGAACATGAGATTAAAACATATCCTGATGCTAAACCAGTTCGACAATGCTTATGTGTTGTGAACCCTAGGAAGGAAGCTGCTATTAAGGCAGAGGTGGAGAAACTGCTCAAAGCTGGTTTCATCTACCCCGTTCCTCTTACCGAATGGATGTCAAATCCCGTTCCTATGGAAAAGAAGCAGGGAACGATCCGTGTATGCACTGATTTCAGAGATTTGAACTGTGCATGTCCGAAAGACAACTTCCCCACGCCATTCATTGATCAAATATTGGATGCTTGTGCGGGAAGTGAGATTTTTTCATTCATGGATGGATTCTCGGGTTATAATCAGATTCAAATCAAACCCGTGGACCAACATAAAACGGCATTTATTTGTCCATGGGGAACTTTTGCGTACCGGAAAATGCCCTTCGGCCTCAAGAATGACGGAGCTACTTTTCAGCGAGCCATGACCTATGCCTTTCACGATCTTAAGAAGATTATGGAATTTTTCTTGGATGATCTTGCTGGCCATTCTCGCAAGAGAGTGGACCACCCCAAGCACCTCCATATGATTCTCGAACGATGTATCCATTACAAATTCGATTGAATCCAAACAAATGCATCTTCGCTATTAGGAATAGTCACCGTCTAGGATTCATAGTTTTGAAAGAGGGTATTAGAGTCGATCCTCTCAAAGTTGAGGAAATACTTCAGTTGCCCCCTCCGCGTAATCTGTTTCAACTTCAGAGCCTCCAAGGGAGAGCTACTTTTCTGCGTCGGTTCATAGTTAACTATGCCAGTCTTACTAAAGGTTTCGCACACATGTTGAAGAAAGACACACCTTTTATCTGGGATGAGCGAGCCCAGTAGTCTTTCGACGCCCTCAAGAAAGATTTGGTATCGAACCCCGTGTTTAGTCCATCGAACTTTACATGAGATTTCATTCTTTATGTGGCCGCGTCTCAGGAGACTATTGGCATGGTCTTGGTTCAGGTAGATGATGCGCTCATCGAGCATGTTATCTATTATCTTAGTTGAAATTTAGTAGACGCTGAACTAAGGTACACCCACGTAGAAAAGCTGGCACTTGCGACTATTCACGTAGTCCAATGGTTACGGCATTACATTTTTCTTCGAACAAGCACTTTTGTAGCTCATATCAATCCGTTTCAATTCGTGCTTTCACGATGCCTTATCAGGGGTAAGTATAATAAATGGATTGTGATCCTTTAGGAATTTGATCTCGAGTTTGCTTCTGCAAAGTTGGTGAAATCATTGGTGTTCTCTGAGCTTATGTCGGACCTTCTACGACTTGATGAGGATGTCATTCATGAATATTCCTTTGTGGATGAACACCTATTTCTTATCTCGACCGAGGACCCTTGGTATGGGGATGTCATTAGATATCTCCAAACTTTGAAGTTTCCTCCGCACTATTCACAAGACAAGCGACGACATGTGAAACATCACGCTAAATATTATACTATCGTCGGTGACACTTTGTATCACCGAGGAAATCATTCCATTCTTCATCGTTGTTTGACTCACGAAGAAGTGGAATGGGTACTTAATGATTGCCATGTGGGGGCATGTGGCGGTCACTTATCCAGGCTTACTACAGCCCAACGTATTATGCGAGTAGGTTATTTTTGGCCTACTATCTTTAAAGATTGTATTAACGCTGTGAAGAGATGTCACCCTTGTTAGGTGTTTTCTCAGAACATACACTTGCATCCAGCACCCCTCCATCTGGTCGTCACAGTTGGTCCTTTCACTAAGTGGGGGGTAGATTTCATGGATTGCAAACCAACTTCGGCTGGGAGGCATCATCATATTATTGTGGCCATGGATTATTTTTCCAAATGTGCTAAGGCCATGCCTACCGTTAAAGCCGATGGTGCTACTGCAGCCCATTTCGTGTTGAACCAGATTATCACTCGATTCGGTATCCCAAAAGAGATTGTCACTGACCATGGCCGTCACTTTCAAAATAAGATGATGGAGGATTTGTCTCTCAAGCTTGGGTTTTTTCAGGAACACTCGTCTTCCTACTATCCTCAAGTGAATGGTCAGGTTGAAGCAGTCAATAAGTCTTTGAAGACCATTCTCCAATGTACCATCCAACAAAGCAAGACCAATTGGCATATCATGTTATATCCTGCTTTGTGGGCTTATCGAACCGCAGTTAAGACTACCACCGGGTTCTCATCATTCCAATTAGTTCATGGTGTGGAGTCACTTTTATTGGTTGAATGTGAGATTCCTTCACTCAAGCTATCCATAGAGCTCCTCCCTGATACGACGGAGATTGAGAAACGTTTAGTACACCTTGAGCAACTTGACGAGCATCGTCGAGATGCCACTATGGCCATTGATGTTAACAAGCGTCGTGTCAAGGTTCAATATGATAGGTCTGTCCATCCCTGGCAATATGCTGAAGTTGAATTGGTACTCTTGTATGACCAAGCTAAAGAACCCCTAGGGGTGGGCAAGTTCAATCCCATGTGGCATGGTCCTTACATTGTGAGGCATGTCCTGGAAAAAGGAGCTTATGAGTTGGAAGATTACAAGGGACTTGTCTTGAAGGAGCCTAGAAATGGGCTCTACCTCAAGAGGTATTACGCTTGAACCTTTGGTTCGAACTGATACTTTTGTACACTATTGTATAGTTTTTTTGTACATAGTCTAGGCTACATTTTTGGTTGTCGGGTATGTTGATTAGCCTCTATTTGATTGACAGATGTCAGCGGGATGTCCTATGTTCTTAGGTTTCGCGGATGGTACTAGCCGCCATATGCAATAGCTTGCTTCTGCTGCCTGGGTTATCTTCTCACCTGACCATCTAGTTGTGTCCTCAGGAGGTGCTTGTCTCGGTCCTACATCGAACAATGTGGCTGAGTATAGTGCCGTTGTTGAGCTATTTCGGGATGCCATTTCAAATGACATCCAGTCTTTAGAAGTCAGCCTGGATTCACAACTAGTTGTGTCTCAACTAAATGGAAAGTACCATGTATGAGACCCTACATTACTAAGGATATTCCTTAAGGTACGACTCTTGGAAAGACATTTTGTTTCCATTACATATATTCACATTCCGAGAAGTCATAATTATATATTTGATGCATATGCTAACTATGTATTAGACTAGCATTTGTCACATTCATCATGAAGCACATAAATACAAAGACATTCATACATTTTTACCATACACACATATAGTAGAACTGAGAACCAAAGTTATATATATATAAATATGTCAAAAAATGGTAGTGTCATACAAGACTGGAGCCCGTAGCCCTCAAAAATATACATATCGATACAAAAAAATGATGAGACCCTGGGATATCTACTCCCTCTGAGGAGGTCTAGCTGCCAACTCAACGGGATGTGTCTCATAATAGTACTGTACTGCGTTGGCCATCCGTTGTAGTAGCCGCACCCACTCACTAGGAACACCCACTACCTGGTGCTGCATAGCCTCCCGTAGTCGGGCTACCTCTATCAGTGGTACTCAGGAAACCATCTGTGATATGTTGCACCGCAACGTCTATAGTGTGTGCCTTGCTACAGCATCTGCTGCCACCTCACCTCTACCTCGATGACCATGTCTTGGGAAGCCCTCGAGTCCCACTAGGCCTTTGTCTGCGAGCAAACAGTCACCCATTAACACATGACATTACCACCAAAAAGATTTTTTGCATTCTAACTATCATCAAAAAATCCATAAAAATTTAAAAACAAAAAACCAAAAGAGTACTCACCGATGTCTCCGAAGGCTGCACCTAGAGGGAGCAGCATGTCACGGTCCTGTCTAAAGTCTATCATCACATAGGGGTAGTCCTCGATAGCAATCATCTACCGGTTCCACCAGCAGAAGAACTCCTCAGTATATGGTGACGCAAGACGGCCACCTCCCTGTCGTGTCAGTATCTCAGCCCACTGGGTCAGGGCTGGATCTCGGAGACTGTGAGGAGAGACATCCACCCTTGGGCTAAGTCCCGACACCCTCTCAAAGAAGAAACTACAGAGGATGCTACCATACCCAAATTTTTTGGCCTTCCCCTTTTGCATTCCGTCAGTTGTGTCTTCATAAACACCAGCAGAGTAGTACACCAGTCGAATATAGTAGGCTGCAAGCATTGTGATGCATAGAACATCACCGATCTGGATGCCTGATGTAGTGCTTTGGATCCCGTGATCCACACCAGAGTTGCCACTATGATATTTGTGCTCAAATCCGTTATGAGATTGACCGACACCTAACTTCCCACTGGTCGTGTGTTGGCGGGACAATACCGTACTATGTAGTCTTGCACAGTGATCCCACCACCTACGGTCCGTGACCAAAGACTAGCCACTTCCCCTCTACAAGACAAACCGGTAATGAAATAGATATCCTCTACTTCCAGTGTCGGTGTTTTCCCGTTGAAGATGAAGTGTTGAGCATCCACATCCCAGTAGTTGATCAAATGATGGAGTAGTAGGTTTTGGGCCCTTAAGCCCCCGATACTCCAGTGTTTATATAAGCCACATGCTTGTAGTGCTTGTTGTGCTTGCAAATCATTGCGCACGGCCTCATCTACCTGGTCATGCTCTCTCTCCCTCCACTCTAGAACCATCCTGGAGTGCAAAGCAAGAGATTTTTAGTCAGTTTCATGCTTAAAAACTTCTTCACGGCCTTAACTGCGAGCTATATTGTAGACAGGTGCGGGTAGATGTTATAGGTCAAACTTGCACCTCTCCGTCCATGATCACCTTGAGCCGTTGATCACACAAAAGGACAACTTGGATGGAGGAGCATGTGGACCTGAGATGATAATTTGAACTCACTCCATTTCCTGAAATTACTGGAAAACCCCCAAAAAATATCATTTTGAGATATGAGCGCTACTCTACTCAAAGAGACTAGCGCCCATACGCTACTCCACTGTATAATAGTAGTGCCCATATCCAAGTATACACTACTCCTTCTCAGCATAGTAGCGCTCACAATGTAAAATCGAATGAGCGCTAGTTGAGAAGCACTAAGGTAGCGCCCTATACGCTACTCCACTGAACAAGAGTCACGTACATCTTAAAAGATGATTAAAAAATAAATTAATTTCTCGAGGAGGATTAGTTGCTGGTAGTTTCCTAACTCCCCCAACTTCCTCCATAACTATACATCGACCTGAACTACTTCTTTAATCCTATAAATACAAAGAAGATTAAAGGAGAAGGGTTAGAAATTGGAGATAGTAAGATTGATTAATGGAAAAACTTTGAAGAAGCTTGCATTGGAGGAGTTGATGCTAAAGACATCCAAGCCAGAGAAGAGCCAGAGCCCAGAATCTAGTTGCAGGAGCCTGTTTCATGATCAGGTATACTTGTACATCATTCTACTTTTGACAAATAAAGGTTGAAGTGTCTTTCTTGTTCCAATTAAAGAGTGTTATGAAATGGCATCTTAATGTGGATCTATTTTGGTCAATTTTGAATGTTAAACATTGTTTTTGTTTCTTTCAAACCTTATATATTGCCCAAAATGCTTTGAGAAAGGTATTGTTATTGCAGGTTTATTGGAAGAGAAGTGGATTTGGAAGTTGAGCACAAGATCAAGTCAAGGCTAGGATCAAACTTCGATTGAAAGGTGTGTTCCCAAGATCCACAACTTATTTCTTTTTTGTAAATGTTTCTGTAATAGCATCAATACACTTACCTGTCACCCCAACCAAGTTGATAGCATTAGTTTCCTTGCTATAGGGTAGATTTGCCCGCCAACAGTAGACGCGGGCAGTCATTTTTTTGACTGCGCGTTTGATGCCCTACCCACGACCTGCATACTTACAGCCCGCGAGTAGCGCCGAAGCCATTTAGGGTTCGCTGAATGGTTGTTGAATTGTTGCTTGTAGCTCCCACGATCGGCGCTTGAAATTTCAGGTGCAAACTTACCACTCAACTCCAAAATGGTGAATAGTGCAAATGAATTGAAAATTATTAAATTTTGTTACTATTTATAATTTTATGGGCCCACTTTTCTATAGTTTTGTCCATTTTGGGCCGTTATGAACTAATATCGTGTCATGGAGTAATGTTTTTTCAACAAATTTCCTCGGCGAGAGTTGTTTTGATTCATTTCACATCTACGGCAGGTATGTTTCACACCTGGCATATAGGTTAGATGCCATTTCCACATGCATTATGCATTTGACCTGTTGACCATTTTCATAAACCCTAGGTGTGACCCCGCTTCGTGACTGACATGGAACCTTCACACTATTATAGAAGTGTCATCATGTGGTGGTAGGGATTTCCCGAACATGGGTACCCTAGTTAGAGCCCCCTTATGCATTTTGGTGCCCATGCCATTGTTTATCCTCAGGTATGGGAGTCCTTTGTAGTCATGCCATGATGTTGCGATAAAGACTCATACTCTACTTTGTCTTATCTTGTTCATCTCCCTTAAGGACTCCCCTCAGTTATATCATGTTGTGATTGCATTGCATCATCCTGCTTGCCACTTAAGCCTTGTGCTAGCTCCCGCTTTCTCAATTGTTAGCCTGGTGCCTGAGCACTTTCCTTGTCAAGCCCTACAGAGCTTATATAATTTCCCTTCACAATTTGATGACCTTTTGACCCTGAGGGAACACACCCTCGAGTGTCCACATCCAGCATGCACTTCCTTGCATTGAGCATAGGTATGTTCCACTGCTTGGGACTAGTCTGCTAGCTATTTGACACTCGTTCCCTCACTTGTTGTACTATAAGCAATTTTATTCTTTTTCAAGCTTTTCCCAAATATGAAAAAGACAAAAAAAATCAAATATTCCAAAAAGCCAGACGAGATTATGGTCATTATTTCTTGTTGGCAGCTGTTGTGTCACCTTTAAACAGAGCATTCATTCCACTCCGTACATTATGAGTCGGGACTATAGTTGGGCCTTAGGAGTTGTACTTGTTTCTCAGTTTTCTCCACTGATTGGTTAAGCTTCTAGTCATTATGGAGCCCTCCGTAATGCCTCCTACATTGCACAGTTTATGTTGAGTTTATGTTGCTTGAGTATATCCGTCTGCTCATGCTCTTGTTCAAAGGAAGTCCTGAAACCAGTCTCGGCCACTCCTCAGATATCTTGACTATTGCATGTCAGCCATCCTTATTGAGTCAGTCCGTTTCACCTGAGATCTTCCAAATATTTCAGCATTGCTGGTACCTCATGCTGGTTGATGGGGGATGCCTTAATTCCCTCCTTCCAGTGAGTCTCGGTCCATCGACCTCAACTCATTTATTTCGAGACTTGAGGCTTAGAGTTCGGTTGAGTACCTTGAGGCTTGCAGTCATTAGTGGCAGGTTCTCTCTCCATCGACAGTTTTGGGAATACATCAATGTCCCCTGATCAATGGATTCATCCTAGTGTTCAACTTCAACCCATTTATTCACACTCTGATGATTGTGCTTTGTGCCTTGATGCCCATTTTCATTATCAGTGGGTCATCTCGCGTCTGTTAATGGTATACATCGATGACAGGTAATCAGACGATGTCTCATCAGTTTCGACCCCAACTCCTTTATTCACTTGATGGGACTTGCACCGTTGAAGAATTGTGTAGAACACCCCAAGTGATTGTGGCATTCAATATGCTACATATGACTTTGACTTTACATATGAGATATCACCTCTCAGATTTCAACAGTTTGTACCTCCAGTTTGCACCAGTTGTCTTCTTTTCAGCAGAAGACCATATATTACTGTAGAGGGATCATGGCTATGATCACTTATGACATGTATCTACTTATGTACTGCCTATTCATGGCCATTGTATCAGATTGTTGTACTATATCAACATGTATTTAGAGATACTATTGTATTAAGACGAGTGATTCGTTCTTTCCACTTGTGTCTCCATCACTCCACTTCTGAGTTTTATAATGTATTTTAGCCATCGTACCACTTTCAGTCTCTGACCTCACACCTTAGGGGGAATCTGTTACATAGAAATTTTCCACCCTATGAGCATCAACATTCTTTGGCCTGTAGGATCCATTTCAATGACTCAGATCCATTTTCATCCTTCAGTGATACTAGTTTATCCTATTTTTGTTCCTACCCGCATGTTGCATCACCATAGCATGCGTACCCACGAGTTGCATCCCTATAGCCTGTGGGTATCAAGTAAAATAGTAAAAACCACTATTTTATTACTTTTTTACTCCCAAAAGGCGGTCATTGGGTGAGCTTTGGCTCTCCATCTGCCCAAGTAATGTCTCGATGAGTCCTTTCACCTACCTTTGAGAGGACTATATATTGAGCACATATGGCTTATGGATGGGAGGAGGAAGAGAATAGTAAAGGCACTCTAGTGGATTTTTTCCCTATCTTGAGTCTGCACTCATTGATCCTTGTAGTTGTGAACCAGTTATGTTCACCTTCCAAACTCCTTTCTAGTTTGAGTTTGCCATTCATGGAGGATTGAAGTGGTGGAGGCACAAGTGGATTGATCTAGATCTTGGTTCAGATTGGTTTCTGGAAAGAGGTTGTATCACTTTGTACTTCTTCTTGTTCATTAATAGAAATACTCATGTTCTCGTCCATTCATGTTGTGAATGTCATTTATTATACATTGGGTTGCATTTTCTTATGATATTATGGACCATTGTTATTGATGATGTTAATGTTATTTATATATCACATGTACTTGTTAGATATTTGTTGTCAAGACTAATTTGCAGATTACAAGTGCTTGGACATGCACAGATTGAAAGCTCCAACGGGGATCTACATCAAACATTAGATCGAGGTTGGTTACATTTCTCCATTGTTTTAACATTGTCATTTATAATAGCATTGTTTTGAGAATTGAGTAGATTTCTGGTAGTCATCTGTCTATTGTGGTATTCCCAAGCCATAGTGAGTTTTCTTCAATACACTTGTGTAAATGTAGATGCTGCGTTTTGAACTCGAAACCTCCTTAAAAGTTTGTAGAGCCGAACTCTTAGTCCTTCGTGTTATAGTTTTCAAAAATTGAGTTTTCAGTTGATATTTGTGACTTGGGTGAGGTTCGATCATCGAACCCTGTTAAGGGTTTTGAGACATGCAAAGGATGAGAAACCAACCCTTCTCAATGGTTGTTCCAGGTCTTGGTACTGTTAAGAGTTAAATATTTGTTAATGACTCCGATTAGCATTTTAAAAGGTAATGTCATCTATTTTTCTTCACTATACACATACGCTATTACAAGCAGTCATTCACTTCGAAATACTGTTGGCTTCTAATCTTGGTTATTGTTTTAACCTCATTTTTAAAATGTTCTTTGCAGGTGCAGAAGCAATAGCTCCTCAAACTGGAATTTAAAGGCTGGAGACGCTACCCAACTGGTAAGCCTCGGCATCTGCCCTGAGACTTTAGAGAAATGCAGAAGGTGTCCAACTGGTGTGATGTCTAAGTGTTTAAAAGTTTAACTCCGAGAGTTTTGATAGGTTTTTGTAAACTTTCAAAAGAGATAGGGAGGAGGATTCTTCGACCTACGAGGCAATAGTCATGATGATTTGAATGTACTGTTAGTTAATAGGGTTTTTCCCTTAGATTTGGAAAATATGGTGAATGGTACTTTCAACACTTGTGGTTATCGTTTTTCTCCTGTAAATGGTAATGTTGAAATGTAACTTGCTAAGATGAAAACGTATAAGTCTGTGTGAATGATAAGTCTCTAGCTATTGCTAAATAATTGTGTCTACGGCCAGTATGTGGTTTGTCTATTTTGTAACATGCTGCTATGTTTAGGTTTTGATGAATAAAAGTTTTAGTTGAGGAAATATGATGGAAATCTGTTGATAACGTTTCTTCTGCATGTGAAAACTGTAAAAACCATAAGGCTGTATTCTAAGTCTCTCCAGGCTTGGATAATCATGATCAATCTTTATTTTTCTGTGCAATATGGTTTTGAAGAAAACATATGAGTTAACTTAGTCATCGTCATGATGTCAAATCTTCAACTCTGTTGAGTTAAGAATTTAAAAACCATGTTGAGGAAAAGAAATAAAGTTTAGCTAAAATTAAAAAAAATGAGAATGTTGACTATAGACTTAGTGATTAAAAACTCTACTGTAAAACTCTAAATTTCTAAGATAAAATAATTCTTGTTAGAACAGAAATGAAATTTTGTGTTAAACAAAGATATTTAAAATTTAGGAAAACTATGTGTAAATTAGGAAAACTGTTAGCAAATAAAATGAATAAAAATGAGGATAATGTATAATATATATGCAGAAATTTAACATTCAGTCAGTATCATTTTAATCATCAAATCATTTTTTATTAAACTGTTTTTGTACTAGAGTACGATGTTGTGCTTTTTGGCATGGGGAAAAATACAGAAACTATTTATTTCCATCGTTTCAATTCATACAGTATTATAAATTTTGAACAGGAAACTAAAACAAAAAGCTTATAAAAATAAACAGTAGAAGTGTAATCATACAGAATTAGATGACAGAACTTAGAATAATTAAGATAAGACAATAGAACCTGTAACTGATGATAGGGAGACAAACACCCAAGGAGGCCTGTTCCACCCAACCTGCTTCAGAAGAAGCAGCTCAGCTGTTGACCTCTAATGAACCCCCGAGCCTGATTACTGATCCAGTAAGTGGGTGGAAAACTGTGTAGAAGCAAGGCACTCAAAATACCTTCTCCACTCAGTATCAACCTCCTATAAAATGCCTTCTCCACTCAGCAACAACCTCCTGAACTCACTAAGAGTTTTGGCAGACTCACAACATGATCAACCCTAGAGTATCCCCTCATCAGATCTCTTGAGTGCAAACAACAAAACCTCAAGGTAAGTTTCCTCGTCAGGAAAAGTGATGAACCTCAGTTCATAATCTGATGGATAATATATAGACTGCCTAGGTATTTTAGTGGTTAGTTTAGAATAAATGAGCCTCAAGCTCCAGTCCCATCTTTAAGGGCACTAAGACCACATTTTAAGGGAGTTGTCCCATACCAACAGCTAGTTAGTTGCATCATGATGCTGCCACTTGTCCATTGCCTTCTACCCCAGATTCCATTCCACCTAGTGGATTAGTAACCACTCTTTCAACAGTCCCCTTAGGTGTTTGTCTCCTATTTTATTTATTAAATAATAAAATGTTGTGCAAATTACAGTCATCCTTCAACACTTGTCCAAAATATAAAACTTTCTAATAAAAGTTAACACAAAGTTTTTCAGCATAAAATGTTTTCAGCAGTTAGGGTACGTGATAGGTAGTGACCAGAGAGAAAATGAGTTCCTGCTCGGTTTCAGTTGGCCTTCTAGCATGAAGGTGAAGAGGAGAAAGTTGCCAAGTCCAAGTCCATGTCCAAGTCCAGCAAGTGCAGCAGTGGTAGAGTTGTTGTGATCAGTCTCCAAGTGGGAGATTGTTGGTTGTGGAGCCTGATCTACAGATTCAAAGATATTATTATTCAGCCGTGTCCATACCCCAGGTTTGGTTATGATCTCGGCTCGACCCGGCTCGACCCTAGGGGGGTGTGGGGGCCAGTGGGCCCCTGTCGGGGGTTCAGGTGCAGCGCCCCCAAGGAAAAGTTTTGGGGTTGTTTTTGCCACCAGTTTTTGGGCCCATGGTTTTGGGTAACCTGTGTTATTTTCCCATTGTATTTCCCTTATAAAAGAAAGACATTGTAACATAGCTAGGGTTGATGTATTAGGTTTTATGCATTGTAAAGATCTCTGAGATTAGGAAGAGAGACTGTGAGACAATGAGGAGGAAGTGCAGCGGTTGTGCTGCAGGTTGTATCCCTTCACTTTGCTGGAAAGAATAATAATAAGGACTGGAAACTTCAGTGTGGACGTAGCCCAAGTTGGGTGAACCACGATATATCTGTGTCTCTCTTGTAATGTGTATGTGTGATTATATTTGCATTTATGTTTATTGTTATTTCTCTGTGATCCTGTTTTTCTAACACTTGTAAACTCGTTTTTGGGCGAGTGCTGGTTTGCTTGCAAGAGACTAGTGCAGTCGACAAAAGTGCGCTAGTATACCTGTAAGACAATCATGTTTAGGACGCTACTGTCCATCATAGACAGTAGCGTTCACCGCAAAAACTAGGGCAAAAAAATTAGAATTTGACCAACAATTAATGCTTTAATGGCAGGATGGTGCTTGTGTGGCGTGAAAGGGAACATGAGGAGATGGATTGATAAGCTATACAAGATCCATTAACCTTGCATGCATTGCAAAGACGTGGTTTGTTGAAATTCTATAGAACGGTCAACATGCAGGCACAAATCCGGCTGCTTGAGAGGTTTGTACAATATTGGGATGCCAATGCATTAGTGTTCAATCTCCAAGGGGAGATATTGGAATTGATGGTTGATGACATCTATTTCATCATAGGTCTCTCCTGAAGGGCATATGTAGTGAATCTTAAAGGGTCCTCTCGCAATGTGGGTTCCCTATCCATGTAGGACTACATCAATACCTATTGTGTAGTGGGTACAGAAACAACTGGCAGTCAGGTATTTATTTCGACTGTTGCGAGCTTCCCACTCAAGGTCATCTTGAGTATTCTAAACCGGATGGATAGAAGTGCTATGCAACATCTTACTTCAAGGAAATTCGTGCATCTGGGTACTGAATGCCTACGAGGGATAGTGTTTGACTGGTGTTCAAGTCTACTGGCAAACATGAGGCTTCAACTTTCCAGGTGTAAGACCAGGAGGATGAAGAATTTTGGGTACGAAAGCATACTTTGCACCTTTTTATTTGGAAGGGTGCCTTCCACTTAACCCCAATTAGCCACTGATGGGTCGTTGGGGAGAGATCTTCCTACGCCAAGGTGGTGGTGAGAGCAACTTTTGCTATAGTGAGGATGATTTATGGGTGTGGTGGGACCGACAAGTACCAGCTCTTGAGTAGTTCCCATATGCGAGCATAGACTTCCGCATTGATCCTGAGCTGGCTCTTCCTCCAGGAGCATCCTGGGGAGAGATTGGTAAGTTTATTTTTTGAAAAATTATTTGATTTTTTTATTTTTATATATATGATTTTTATGATGAGTTTGAAATATTGAAACAAAATTTCTTATGCAGATGTTGGACCAGTGCTGTTGTGCAGGATTTAAACCTTATAGTAAGGAGAGACACTACCAACTTGGGCGGGATTGACAGGTAAATACATTCATTATATTGCATTTAGATCCTACAAATGAAAGAGATCCAGATATCGAAAGATGTACCTTTAATCGACGGCTGGTTCTAGCTTTCGCTTGGTCTTCCGCTTGATCCTTCTCTATGATGAACCTGCAACACAAAGGAAACCTTCCTCAGCGTATCTTGATTGTAATAAATATGATGAATATTGAAACCAATCAAACATCAACAACACTCAGATACTAATCCAAATGAACATACAATCTAATAGACATTCAATTTGGGACAGGAAGGGTATTTCGACCTTTTTATTTTCAAAGAAATATGACTCAGTACAAATATACCTGATCAATCAAGATGCTTTTGCAACCGAGTCCTAGGCTCCTTCTCTTCACAATGACTTGGAAATTCCTCCAGCGTAACAACACTTAAGGCATTCTTTCTAGGTCCCTCTCTCATGGATCCTCCTTGTATTTATGGGACAAGGTAGGCAGTTGGATTCGAGAGGTGGTTGAATTGGGAGGTTGGGGAAGTTGCAGAACCAACTTCGACTAATTGCAATTCATAATCTTAATATTTTTTTGACTTCATCTTAAGATGTACGCGGGTTTCATATAACCAGAGTGGCATACAGTAAGCAACTTTTGAGCATTACAACAAGCGTTCGCAACATTTTTATTTGTCTACACTAGTTGTCCTTAAGGAAAGCGACGTTCATCTCCAAGGTGTACACTGGTTTGCTATACAGAGAGTAGCGTACATGTGATGAAATCAATAGAAACAATAAGTTTCTCAGCTGAAGAGAGTAGTTCCATTCAATAAATCATCCAGGTCAACCTAGTTCTTCAATCCTTATTGTCCTTTTGTGTGATCAATAGAGCAATGTGATCACGGATGGAGAACTACAGATTTGACCTATAATAGATGCCCTCTAATGTGTGAGGTTAGAGGGAAATGATGTCCGAAATAAATTATAATTCCAAGTTAGAGGAGGAGCAAGAAACCACAGAACCAAGTCACAAAAGTACCTGAAACAACGATCAAGTTCAGCGAGCAATTACAATCTTTACATCATATAGATGTGTAGCATGATACAACATGATCTCCAATACATAACTAGGAGATGTATATATAGCATGGCCACTGAAATACAAGCGTGGATCCATGTTAAAAATGAGAGATCATATCCATAACAACAAACTGGATCTATGTCTCATGAAGAGCCACAATGAGTGAGGCTCAGTCTTGCGTAGCTTGGGCAATAACATAAATATGGTGATGCTATCAGAGTCCCAAGGTCTTCATCCAAACAAACCAAGGTACAAACCCTAACCATGTGAATAAATGAGATGAGGTTGAACATAGGGGGTATTGTTTGCTTACCAGTCATTGATGTATATCGTTAACAAAAGTGAGGACTTCCATCGATAATGATAATGGGGTCCAAGGTATCTAACACGATCCAAAAAGTGTGAATAAATGGACTTGAAGTCGAACACCTGAGGAACCTGTCCAATAAGAGACATTGATGTATTTCCTTTATTCAACAGTGAGGGAAACTTCCATTAATGACTGCAATCCCCAAGGTACTAACCGAAACTCTAAAATTTGTTCCCAGAGCGTAATGAGTTGAAGTCGATGGGAAGAAGTCCTTCGAAAGGGAGGCCTTAATGCATCCTCCATCATCCAACATGAGGAACACTCAAGAGGTATGAGTTGATGTGGAGTAGGACAAGTAACAAGATGAAACAAACTGACACTAGGATGGCCGACACATGAAGTCAAGGTAAATTGCAGAATGGCTGACACAGGCTGTATCCTTGAACAGTGAGCATGACACAAAGTGACTTAGGCAGCTTTTAACATGAATGGGAAATGATATAATCTTGAAATGCAGAAGACAGTAATAGACCCTCCATATGGTTGGAAGAATAACCAACCAGGGGAGTAAACACTCGGAGATCAGGTTCACCCTAAGGTCAAAAACTAAAAACCCAACTGACATGAAAGGCTCAAGTAGGTGCTGTGTTCAAGGACATGACTGACTGAAATGCCTTTGAAACTGAAAAATATGTAATATACCCTTCTTATCGCTTATTCCTTTTGGTAAAAGAATGTCCTTCTTGTTGTTTTAATGAGTCCAAGAAAGAAAGAAAACTCAATAAGTCCAACCATGTAAAAGTTTAACGAGCCCATGGGAGGAAGACTTAGGACCTTCTTCATTTTTTAAAGAGTTCAAAGAAGAGATAGATGAATACTCCATAGTATTGATCTCTGGATTTTAATATTGAGCCGAGATCTGTTCTTGCTCACCGGTGTTTTCTTGTTTAAGGAGTCAGAAAAACTTAAATAATCCTCCATACACTTACTCATGGATTTTAATATTGAGCCCGAGTAGGTTAATGCTCGCCGGTGTTTTCCTATTTATAGAGTCTGAAAAACTTAAACAATCCTCTATATACCCTCTCGTGGATTTCACATCGAGCCTAAGTAGGTGAATGCTCGCTTGGTGTTTTCATGTTTCGAGAGCCTGAAAACCCTAAAGAAGGCTCCAAAAGTCATTTTTCGTATAGTTAGTCTCCTCCCCCGAAAATGTCTAAAACGATGAGAGAAGAACTCTTCTAGCCATGTATGACTAGAGTATTCATTTTTCGTAAGTAATCCACAAAAGTCTGGAAAAGGGTTAAACTTATACTTAAGTGGATGGACCTTCAATTCCTTTAATGAGCTTGAAGAGAGATAATATGCTCAACAATCTTGTCATATTTAAAGAGTCAAACAAGAGCATGAAAGAACTCTATAACAATATTTTTCATACAGGTTTAACGAGCCCGAAAAAGTAAACTCATGACCTCCTTACTATTTTTAGCGAGCTCAAAGGAGAGATGGAATAATGCTCATAACCTCCTTACTATTTTTAACGAGCTCGAAGTGAAGGTAGAAGAATGCTCATGCCCTCCTTACTGTTTTTAATGAGATTGAAGTGAAGGTGGAAGAATGCTCTTAGCCTCCTTACTGTTTTTAACGAGCTCGAAGTGAAGGTGGAAGAATGCTTGTAGGTGGATCAATGTCCAAATGAATGGCAGACTGCATTATAGAATCTAGGAAAACTTCATCAGAAGGAATTATATTATCCCAGATGGAACACATATCTAAACATTTAGATGGATTCATCACCTAATCAATTGTCGGGACCTAGTACCTAGATGGTAAGCACGAATTCAGAGGCTTCTTCTCAGTAGCAATTGGACTCAAGGAACAATATGCCACATAATGTGATTGTGACATGGTAGTGCCTATTGATGGGGGACATACTTGGTCTATATTTTGGTAATAAGAGGGATAAAAAAATGTAAGTTGATCGATAGCAACAATGCTTTCGTTGTGAGTAAAATGAATCACACGAAAGAGCATAGACACCATAGCCTACATAGCATACACGTAATCACACCCGAGGATCATATCAAAATCCATAGGGTCCTTTAAAGCCATAAAATCAACTAAGACTGTTTTTCCACCCAGAGTAACAAGTACTTTAGGGAGGAATCCCAAAATTTCACTAGGTCTTTTGTCAAAATTCAATGGCCAATTAATAGCTGGAACAAGGTTAGGAAAACCTAAATATCTCCAAACATAAGGGGATAAGATACTAACAAAGGTTCCTTCATCTACAATACATCAATGAGCCGCATGGTTTCCGATATCAACCTTTATCTAGAAAGGTGTATAAGAAGGAAGGATAGGTTTAGTTAGACTATTCCAATCAAAGGAGATGATCCCAGCGCTTGGTAGGGGTTCACCCGGCACGGATGAAGTGCCCCCATTTTCAAAAACATTCGAACTGGTAATGCATAAGACTTCAGGGACAGGTGCATCAGTCTCTGAATGACTAATGGGATCGGTCAAATATTGCATCGATTCGATCACTTAACTCTCCAAAGAAAGAGTGGGGTTGACCAAATGTTGCATTGGTTCAACCACTTCATCAACGAATGGTTGACCCAGCTGTTGGGAATATATAGACAATTCAGGAGGAGAGGATCCTTCAGACATGGACTGCACTCTCCGCACCTATGGAATAGTATGGCACTTGTGAGTAAGGTGATCTCCCTTACAAAGTTTACAAGGGAACTTTGGCTTCCATCCTATAAGCTTAGACTCGTTTACAACAACAGTACTCTCAGCATGACTAGCATTGGATGACAGCTTGCCCCTAGCATGACTTGCGGTGACTGGTTTCTCAGAAGCAAAACAATTTTGAACTAAGGACCACACTCTTTGCACTTATGGAAGTACAGGGCACAAATAGGTCAGGTGGTCTCCCTCGCATAACTTACAAGGGAACTTAAGCTTCTGTTTATTAGGTTTGTCAACAATGTCAACTTTCTCAGCATGACTTGCAGTGGCCGATTCAGTGTCTCCAGTATGACTCACGGTAACTGGTGACTTGTCATTAATATGACCAAAATTGATCAATGACGTGTCCTCAACATGAGAAACGGTGGTTGAAGACATGCTTTCAGTATGATTTGCATTGACTGAAAGTTTTCTCCCAGCATGACCTCCAGAGGCTGGGTAGGTTCCCCCAACTTGACATTCAGAGGGTGGGTGGGTGAGTTCAGTATGATTTACAGTGACTGAGCAAGTTCTCCCAACATGACCACCATAGGTTTGGTAGGTGCCCCCAGCATGACATTCAGAGGCTGGGTGGCGAGGGTCAGTATGATTTCCAGTGACTGAGCGAGTTCTCCCAACATGACCACTAGAGGTTGTGTAGGAGCCCCCAGTATGACCTTCAGAGGTTGGGTGGCGAGGTTCAGTATGATTTCCAGTGACTGAATGAGTTCTCCCAACATGACCACCAGAGGTTGGGTAGGTTCCCTCAGCATGACTTCCATAGTCTAGGTGACTGCCCCCTTGCTTTGGAATTTTCTTCTTATTCTTCCTCCGTGTCACATACCCTCCATCTAACCAATTCAATGAAGGGCACATGATACCAAGATCTGGGACTTTTACATAAAACTCAGCCCATTCATTCGATTCTTAGCAATACAAGAGATGTGTGTAGATGGAAAACAAACAAACATGCACAGTGGAAATGAACTCATCCACACACATATTACATGACTGTCATTCAATTTAACATAGTCAACAAATTAATACATTTCCAGAAGTAATTACACATAAGAGAGTATACTTATCTCACTGCAATGATGTCCCCAACAACTAGCTATGCTGCTGCAACGTTCCTCCTAGCCATAGGTCTCTACCCAACGTGTATTCCTTCAGCACTCAGAGACCACCCCTGAGCTGGGCATGATATCTACAAGGAAAAGGGGGCTCTCAAGCTAAATTCATCCCAAAGCAATGGATACCCAACTCAAACCCCAACATTTCTTAACACACAGCAACTCAAAACTAAGCATGGATACACATAACAACAAAAACACAAATGTTGGGCATGAAGAGAAACGTTTTTACAGTGGGATGCACAAAACGGGGTTTCCCGGAGCTTCAGAAAAACGTGGGCAAGTAAAAGAGAACTGGTAGATGGGGATTCAACCCTAGGGAAGCAATTTCATTTTCAGAAAATGCTCATGGGCATTCCAGGGGAAAAAACGACCTCCATCAAACCCCCAATTCGTGGTTCTCTTCTCCCAGCCACTGTGCCAACCAAAAACGAGTTCCCAGCCATGGAGAAAGGAGTAAAACACAAAAAATCAATGGGGAAAAACTCCCAGCATCCCCCCACTCGTGAGAGAGACAAAATCATGGGTGAATAATGGATTAGGGTCCTTCGTGGCTCTCCTCCTGCCCAAGAAGCCAAGCACGATTTTCTAGGAAGGATGGCTTGCCCATACTCGAATTTGGAAGTTATACCTCTCCAATCCCCAAGGCATTAACTGCGTCAACCAACTCTTGATGGATTGGGTACAAAGGTCAACATGGGTAGTTGAGGGTTGATTGGGTTCTCCCATTGACACTTGGATTAGCTTGACTGGCTCAAGGATTTGAATATTTTTGTAACATCCCGATATTTTCATAAAAATTTTAAAATTTTTAAATCGCCATAAAAATATAATATTTGTAAAATGCGGAAATAATAATAATTAATAAAGCAGCAATTAATAAACGCAACGCTTGGTAGGAAACAATTTAGTGGCTATGTCTTTTTGTCTTCTGATGGTGTATCGTGTCGGCGACATGTCATGAATCTAATCAATGATTATGTTCTTATTTATATGTTGGAATGATTTAATGTATCTGGAAAACAGAATTATTCTTGACAAGTACTGACAGTTTAATTTTTCTGGATGATGATGAAAGGGGTCCCACGAGGTGCCCCGAGGCTTACTTAGCTACTCAGCTAAAGCATTGTATTCATCTTCCATGCGCAGATTCGCAGGTAAGAGATAGTGATAAAATTCAGAGTGTTTAATAACCGTGATATCAATAAAAACTGTTTATGATTTTCGACGCTACAGGTATGGTTTCCTTCCAATTTTGTAAGATGAACCTGGCTATTTCAAAAACTGCAGAAAACGCCAATCTCAGAGTGTGATTATTATCAGTTTTACGTACTAAGAATTTATGGCTTCTCTGATGATCATTCCATGAATGGATTGCCATTTTTTTTTTTTAAACAACCTTTGCATGAAATTCAACTTGTGACAAATCCAAGGCAAAGGAACATGGTCCTATGGTCACCATAGAGAGAGTGGCAAGGTGGTTCAAGGTTCTTTACTACCTAAGAAACTATAATGGGATGTGAGTTACATTAATACCTTACCTTTGCAATTATATGATGGTTCATTGGTAGAAACTATACCCTATGTTAAAATTCAATATGCTAAGACAGAAAATAGCAGCATTACATTCCATTTCACAATAATAGCATATACAGGATCACTGAAGAAATAACAAGCACAGCATAAACACAAGAGACAGAGATTTATCCTGGGAAACCCTCATGGGGTAGAAAACCCAGCAAAGCTTCCTCAATATAGATGACCAGCAATATACAAAGATGAAACCCTGAGACATGATCTCCTCCTCCACAATAGCAGACCTCTCCTCCACAAGTGCGCTATCCTCAAGTGTGTGAGTGTGTATAATGAGGAACACACCTCCTCTATTTATACACTACTCTGATATGTATTTTACACAAGTACACGTAGGCTCGTATTTAACCAATGGGTTAAATACCCCACTACAACTGACTGGGCCGACCCCTCTAGGGTGGTCTAATAACCCTTTGACCCACATAACACATATAGGGCCGACCCCCACTAGGGAAGTCTAATAACCCGAGTTACCACATTCCAACGGAGGAATAAACATCTCCGGATATACAATAAGATCCTCACGGAGGAATGAAACATCTCCGGAATAATAAAGTACAAATATAATATTCTTTGAAGTTACAATATCTCAACACTCCCCCTTAACGAGAAGGATATTATAACAACATCTGCACGAGCAAGGAGTCATCAACATCATACATGATACATCTATAAATCATTGGAAGCTTTCTCAACATCATCAGTAACTCAAGCAGTTACTGGAACATCTTCAATACTGGAACATCAACATCTTCAGTATTGAGTCTTTATCTTCTGTAACACTTGAACAGCTACAACAATATCATCATCTGGATCCTCGTCATCACACGATCATCAGCATCGTCATCTCACGATCATCAGCATCGTCATCACACGATCATCAGCATCGTCATCACACGATCATCAGCATCGTCATCACACGATTATCAGCATCGTCATCACACGATCATCAGCATCGTCATCACATGATCATCAACATCGTCATCACACGATCATCAGCATCGTCATCTCACGATCATCAGCATCGTCATCACACGATCATCAGCATCGTCATCACACGATCATCAGCATCGTCATCAAACGATTATCATCATCGTCATCACACGATCATCAGCATCGTCAGCATCGTCATCACACGATCATCTGCATCGTCATCATACGATCATGTTCCTAGGATGATCAATCCTGCTCCCTTTAGGACATAGGTCCATGGATGATACAATCCGATCTTCAGTTCTCGAAGACATCAGTCTACGGATCTATTCTGGGACCTCAGTCCGGGGACGATGCAATCCCCTGCCTGTTCATTCAGGACTTCATTATCGGAGACCCAGTCTACGGCTCTATTCTGGGACCTCAGTCCGGGGACGATGCAATCCCCTGCCTGTTCATTCAGGACTTCATTATCGGAGACCCAGTCTACGGCTCTATTCTGGGACCTCAGTCCGGGGACGATGCAATCCCCTGCCTGTTCATTCAGGACTTCATTATCGGAGACCCAGTCTACGGCTCTATTCTGGGACCTCAGTCCGGGGATGATGCAATCCACTGCCTGTTCATTCAGGACTTCATTATCGGAGACCCAGTCTACGGCTCTATTCTGGGACCTCAGTCCGGGGATGATGCAATCCCCTGCCTGTTCATTCAGGACTTCATTATCGGAGACCCAGTCTACGGATCTATTCTGGGACCTCAGTCCGGGGACGATGCAATCCCCTGCCTGTTCATTCAGGACTTCATTATCGGAGACCCAGTCTACGGATCTATTCTGGGACCTCAGTCCGGGGATGATGCAATCCCCTGCCTGTTCATTCAGGACTTCATTATCGGAGACCCAGTCTACGGCTCTATTATGGGACCTCAGTCCGGGGACGATGTAATCCCCTGCCTGTTCATTCAGGACTTCTTTATCGGAGACCTCACGTCTACGGCTCTCTTTAGGACTGAAAGTCCAGGGATGATCCAATCCCCTCAACTGTCCACTAAGGACTTCATTCTCGGAGACCTCACGTCTACGGCTCTCTTTAGGACTGAAAGTCCAGGGATGATCCAATCCCCTCAACTGTCCACTAAGGACTTCATTCTCGGAGACCTCATGTCTACGGCTCTCTTTAGGACTGAAAGTCCAGGGATGATCCAATCCCCTCAATTGTTCACTAAGGACTTCATTCTCGGAGACCTCACGTCTACGGCTCTCTTTAGGACTGAAAGTCCAGGGATGATCCAATCCCCTCAATTGTCCACTAAGGACTTCATTCTCGGAGACCTCACGTCTACGGCTCTCTTTAGGACTGAAAGTCCAGGGATGATCCAATCCCCACATGTATTCTCATCAATACAAGTACAAGTATCCTCATCTATACAAGTACATTAATCAATACATGTATCATCATCTAGCATCAACAGCATGTATACATCATACATCAAAAGCATGTATTCTCAGTAATACATCTGACATCAAAAGCATGTATACATCTATCATCAAAAGCATTTATTCTCACTAATACATCTATCACCAAAAGCATGTATACATCTATCATCAAAAGCATGTATTCTCACTAATACATCTGACATCAAAAGCATGTATACATCTATCATCAAAAGCATGTATACATCTATCATCAAAAGCATGTATTCTCACTAATACATCTATCATCAAAAGCATGTATACATCTATCATCAAAAGAAAAATATAAGATTCCTAAATCTAAATAATTCTAAGTAACTAGGTGCAGTAAATAGGTAACCTCATCATTGATGAGACATACTTGTTATCAGATACTATGCTACTCCCCCTTTCGAGGAGGGTCCTTCTGGACTATACCAAGCTTGTCTCGGAAGTATTTAAACTTTACTCGAGACAGAGGTTTAGTCAAGATATTAGCAATCTGATCCTCAGTGCTTATATACTCGAGCTTGATAGCTCCTCTCTGCACCATATCTCGTATATAGAAGTATCGGATCTCTATGTGTTATTGACTTATCGTGGAATACAAGATTTTCTATCTTGATGCAGTTTTTGAATGTCACACATAATCATAGTGGAATTCATTTCTAAGTCAGACACTCCATATAAAGCTTCTGAAGCCTCACTTCTTCACAGCTGGTAGAGCAGACAACTATATATATATATATATATTCTGCTTCAGCAATACTGAGAGCCACACTAGATTGTTCCTTGCTGAACCATGAGATCATGGCAGATTCAAGACTATAACATCCACCTGATGTACTCTTTCTATCTGAGGCACTTCCTGCCCAATCAGAATCTGAGTAACCATGTAAACGGAGTTCATGACCTCCAAGATAATATAGACCAAAATCTATTGTACCTTTTAGGTACCTCACTACATTCTTTGTAGTTATTAAGTGAACCTTTCTAGGTTCTACTAGAAACTGACTTAGGGTATTTGCAGCAAAGCATATATCTAGCCTAGTATTTGTTAGATACATCAATGACCCAATGATTTGTCTATATAGGGTTAGGTCCACTAAATACGATGAGTCATTAAATAACAACTTCAAGTTGGAGTCCATGGGAGTGGCCATGGCTTTATACTCCAACATATCAAAGCTTTTTAGAAACTTCACAGCATACTTACCTTGGTTGAGAAAGATTCCTTCTAAGCCTTGCCATACTTCGAGACTTAGGAAGTAATGCATCAATCTGAGATCTTTCATTTTTCATTTCTGCAGCCATCTTCTTCTTTCTTTTCATGATCTGTTTCTTATTCCCTATAAGAAAGATATCATAATAATAGTATGATCCATAGCCTTGAGGTAAAGGATAGGAACAACTTTAATTTTTGGTAAAGCCCAAGCTTATCAAAAACTGAACATCATTCACACTCTGCATTGAATGATTTTCTGCATATCTATCTGTGTCATCTCTCGATAGATGGGTCTACTGATATGGGCCTCAATATTATTCAAACTTTGTGGTGAGTTCCTTCTTGCATCCATGTCCTCTGTGTATAAAAACCATATTCAATCTTGTAGCAAAGGTTGAGATCCACATCACCCGTGGTGATCATTAAGCTCATCAATTGATTATCGATCCTGGGTACCCATACAAAACCTGAATCACACTTCTTCTTTAATTACACCATTAAGAGAATGGTTTTGTTTATCCACTTGGAACAAACATCTCATCATGATTCTCTTTCTCTTTTCTAAGAGAATCTTCTGACCACAGGCCTTCTATAGTGTGTTTGATTTGTAAATCCTTTTGTTGAACATCCATCGCTTGTTCATCATTCATCATGATTTTTCCTACAAATCAAAATTAGGTACATGATTAGTAATACTTCATAATCATCAAATCATATTGACATGATAACCTATTATGCATACAGATATCATTTACATAGTTATGCAACTATCTTGACCAATACTTTGGCACAACACTTTCCCATATCCTGTATGCATACAGTGGCTATCTAGATGCCTTCCATCTCTTCCAGAACATACTATCGAGAGTGTGCACAACTCTCGGCATGTCAGCAAAGAGGTTTCATTCTAGACAAGAAACAATGGAATGTTTGTCCAACTTACCAATCATATGCACATTAGTAGTATACTGTTCAATGCTCTATGAATGTTTATACTCAGCATTATATATTCCAGGAATACAAATATGCATACAACCTATTACAGGCAATATCATTACTATTTCAAATAACAACTCAAATACTTATCTTTTATGTTTGTGTGGTTGCCTCCCGCTTGATCTTCTGTATGTCTTTTGAACTTCTATTCATTCTGTACCACTGTGCATGCTCAAGAGTCATCCTCATGATCTCATGCACAAACATACACTCATTAGTATATTCTAAATGCTATCAAAACATTATAGTACTAAATAATCTTGAAAATGTATAGTCATGATTATAGTTAATAAACATTAGTATTCAAGATTTCAGGGAAGTCTTCTTTTACTCATGCATATCATTAATCAAGATAAAAGATATAATATGCATAATCCCTTGATTACTAACTTTATGAATAAGCATAACCAATCATTCCAAGTATATTTATATAAGGGATCCTAACACAAGGTAAGATTCATGGGAAACATACCTGGATTAGTATACCTACTTGGTTATGTACAACAAACCTAAACAATCTCTTCAATGATTTAGAGATCCTGAGTTAGAACCTGCATGTCTCATAGGTTAAGCATAATATAACAAAGTCATACATACCTCGTAAGTAGAACAAAGATTATGGATGAGTCTTTGTCTTCATGTTTTCATGGTCATGGAACCTGATTTGTCTTTTGTGGTGTACCTGTATCTTGTTAGCAGACAACATCAACCTCAAACAACATCATAATGCATTAGTACAATCATAAGTGTCAACACCCTAACCAATGAATATCTTCTATCATGCATTCATAATTTTGTTAAGGTTATACGACAAATCTAAAGTCAAAATTGTACTAACTGTAATAACCTGAAGACAAACATACCATAAACTTAATCATGGACAAATATCGAAACATACCTTGATGAGTCATACCTGTCGAGATCGCTTGTATTCTTCTTATGTAAGGCCTTATCCTCATCTCCCTCTGAGATAGGAACTTCTTCACTTATGCAGGTGACCAATCCATCTTCTTCTTCTAGGATTAACCCAATCCACTTGATTTGCAAGAACTGGACCTGGAGCTTTGAAACTTTCGGATTCACTGGACGTGACCCTGAAATGGGGTTTGATGAAGCCCACTCTTTTTCCCCATCAAAAGGTTTGATCCAAAGCTCCAAGCTTCTATTTTTCTGAGGAGCTTCCAGCCGTGGTCACAGATTTCAAAAATTCCCATTTTTACAGAAGCCCTAATTTTCCACTTTTCTGATCAAAGTCCCGAGCTAGGGTCTAATCAAGCCCGGCCTTCTGCCCAACCAAAAATTCTGATCTTGGTCTCTAAATTTCTATTTTGATGAGTAGCATCCAGCCGTGGTCTCCGATTACAAAAATTCCAACTTTCTTCAAAGCCCTAAATTCCGAAATCCATGAATGAAGGTACCAAAAAATAATTCTGTTTTGACAGAAATATGTAACTGATTGTTTCTGGTGTAACTCCGAAATTTTTGATCCACAGGGTCTGAAAAAGTTTTCTAAGATAGCCTGACCTGTTAGCTTTCCATCCTGACAGGTCTGACCTCAATTGGATGTTCTGATAGAGAGTTATGCCAAATGTCGCAACGTGACCTGTTTTGGGAAAATACAGGAGAGCGAACTTGTATGGCGTGCCACGTGTCACTGTTTGACCTTCGGCCTCTAAAAAAGTTTTATGAGATATCTCGGCCTGTTATCTTTCCATCCTGATAGGTCTGACCTCAATTGGATTCTCTGAGAGATAGTTATGCCAAGTGTCGCAACGTGACCTGTTTATGGGATAATACAGGAGAGCGAACTTGTACGGCGTGCCACGTGTCACTGGTTCAACTTCGGCCTCTGAAAACGTTTTCTGAGATAGTACAGTCTGTGTACTACCTGTCACTTTTCACGAAATTTCATTTGGAGCTTCCTAGCCCATGTTATGACCTTTTTCCCAAGGTCACCTGATTTTGACTCAGATCTGGAAGAGGCAGAAACCCTATATTGTACAGATCATAAATCACAAAGTACAACGAATTAGAGGTTTTCCTTTGGACACAAGGTACCTGGAGATGTTATCTTCGTCCTGTAGCAATTTCAGATCCGAAAACTTCACCAAAACGGATTTATAGCGAAAGTGCTACGATGACTGGTTTTTGCTATGTAAAACCCTAACCTTCAAATTGTCGTAAGTAAAGCAAGTGTCTTTAGTGCCATACCTTGTCTTCCTTCAGGTTAGCTCTGATACCATGTTAAAATTCAATATGCTAAGAGAGAAAATAGCAGCATTACATTCCATTTCACAATAATAGCATATACAGGATCACTGAAGAAATAACAAGCACAGCATAAACACAAGAGACAGAGATTTATCCTGGGAAACCCTCATGGGGTAGAAAACCTAGCAAAGCTTCCTCAATATAGATGACCAGCAATATACAAAGATGAAACCCTGAGACATGATATCCTCCTCCACAATAGCAGACCTCTCCTCCACAAGTGCGCTATCCTCAAGTGTGTGAGTGTGTATAATGAGGAACACACCTCCTCTATTTATACACTACTCTGATATGTATTTTACACAAGTACACGTAGGCTCGTATTTAACCAATGGGTTAAATACCCCACTACAATTGACTGGGCCGACCCCTCTAGGGTGGTCTAATAACCCTTTGACCCACATAACACATACAGGGCCGACCCCCACTAGGGAAGTCTAATAACCCGAGTTACCACATTCCAACGGAGGAATAAACATCTCCGGATATACAATAAGATCCTCACGGAGGAATGAAACATCTCCGGAATAATAAAGTACAAATATAATATTCTTTGAAGTTACAATATCTCAACACCCTAAAGGGTATCCCCATACAAATTATGATACGAGCAAAGCTTGAAGTGCTTTAAACTTTATGATAATTTTTATATTAGGTTGGGGTGGAATCTACCCATACCTTGGATCGAATATGGCCTAGGTTATGGTGATGATATGAGTGCATTCATGTCGACTTGCATGGAACATAACAAATCTTTTATATATGCTACCGATGAATGTTTTTAACCTTGGTATGATTTATAAAGTTGATGCAATAAATGTTGATCCGTATGGTTGGCAAGAGGAATGATGGCACTGAAAAAGGCCTGCATACGAAGTCGAGGGTATAGTAAATGATTTTGTTTGCAATTAATTTACCTGGACACCATGTTAAGGATAATGTTACGTGCACGTTGTGGTGGGTGTTTCGGCGTGTGATAAGGTTTAGCAATGCTGAGTTGTGACGGGCCTCCTACCTTGGTGTCAACAAAAATGGTAACATCATGGCTTGGGAGGTAGATGAGCAATTTAATACTACTTCTACCGCCCTCTAATGTGGCTAATGAAATTAGATCTCCATCGTTGATGGTTGTGTATTAGGATTGAGATGAACCCTAGTGTAACTCATGGATTCTTGTAATGTTTTCTTGGTCATTGTTTCGGTGGTAGGGTTTGGGAGGTGAGGCCAACCGGTCGAGAGGCACTTTGGGTTTTGTTGTTTTCCTAGCCTTCCTTGGGCTCGATCATGAGACCGACATCAGTTCTCCAACAGTAGATGAAAGCCATCTGTTAGCACTTAGATTTTATCCCGATTGTAAAAGAATAACACCTAAGGTAACTTATTTCAAAGCAAACTTTTGGTAGAAAACTTAGCCATTTTTTCCACCAAAGGGGGCTCTCTCACAAGATATATGTAAAGGCTAAAAATATATATAAACGCGCTCAAATTTCTCAAAAATGATTTACTTGCTTGAAAAGGAAACAAGAAACATTGGGCATGGAGTCAACTTTCAAATATTTAACATGCCAGCAAGATATTTATACCAAATAGATTTTCACAGAGGCAATATAGCAACCATATCACAGTCAATTTGATTTTGTAGGTGGTATAGAAAGAAATAATGACAGTCCATCAACAACAGGCATCTAACTAGGATGAATCCATTTTCAACTTTAGAGAAATAATGGATACTGAAATGCGATAAAACGGGGCATAACAAGTATGAATCCAAATTTATTTCAAACGTTTATTTAAGTATAGAAGAACATAATGAAAGATATAACAAAGAGAGTAGACATGCACATATAGAGAATGGGAAAAGACAGACTGTAAAAATGATCAACACATTAATCTCTGGTCTCAAAAGATAGGTATTTCCACTGTACGGTCTTTTATTATTCTATCAAAATTTGACTTCAGAACTTATTGTCTTTCAAAGAGTTTCCAACCCTTTCAAAAATGATTCTCATTGTCTTTTATACAAAATTTGAAAGAAGCTTGACATAACCGTTTCTTTTAACTAGTAACTGAAAATGTTTTAACTCGAAAGATAACTATCTTTAAACAATAGATAACTGTTTTTAAACAATATTACAAAATTTTTAAAATAAAAACATCATTTTTGCCACTTGGCAAGAGTTCTGAATGTATCTTCATGAATGAACAGAATATCTTGTCCTTCCATATTTATCCACATAGTTCCATTGGTTGGCCGTGGGTAGATCATAACTAGTCATTTCCTTCACCAAGACTTGCATTTCAAGGTGACATGCATAAGAAACAAGAGGAAGATTCTCACAGATTGAGATCAACATATTCAAAATTTCAAAGTCCTCCGCAATTTTCTCCATTAAAATCTTTCCAGTAAGCATATGATCCAAATGCTGAAATTTTTTGTGATCCATTCTTATGTCAAACAATAACCTCTTATATTCATTTGGAGGAATCAATTCATGCTTTTCATCCCAAAAAGCAGGGAATCCTTTGTTTATTAATATTTCAAATCGCTTTTTAAACCTTATGACTTCCTCTCGTATATCTCCAGCTTTAATTTCAATATTTTCAACATGTGAATACTTTCCCAAAATTCTTCTAGCCCATGTAATGACTGAAATTCTATTCATTATATTCATTGCTGTCAAATCTTCTTCAGTTAAACCATTTAGGAAAGTTATTGCCCTTTGTGCTATTTCCTTTGGCTTTTTGTTTAAATTTTCTCTGACTGCTCTGCAACTTTCAAAAGCATCTTTGGCCACTTTTTCTTTGATTCTCATATAATCAAGATAAGGTCTCAATTTTTCAACTTCCTTTATAATTTGATCCCATACCATATGCTTGCAACCCTGCATTGCAGCTTGTCCTGTTACATGAGCTGCCAAACCTTTATTATTATCAGAGAATTTCTGATTCCTTGCTTGCAAGGTTTTAATTTCCTTATCCTTTGTCTCATTTTCTTCTTTTAGCTTCTATATTCCAATTTTCAATTCTTTAATCTTGACATTTTTTAGCCTTACCTAGGACATGGCTTGTAAGAGACTATCCAATCTAGCTTTATCTTCATCTGTACCTGCATATACCTATTGCTGACCTAATTCTGCTAACTTTTTCTTTATTTCTTCCAATTGATCTTCCAAACAAATCTTCTCTTTTTCCCAATGAACTTTTTCTTCAGTGAGCTTCAACATTTTTGCAGTAATATCTTTTACTTCATTTGACAACTCTTATTTTTCTTTTTCTAGTACTGTCAGTTCGGCTCCTTAGATAACCAAAGTGTCTGGGATTTTTAGCTTCCACCTTAACGTTTGAATTGTGTCATCCTTTTTCTTTGAGTAAATTTGTTGTTGCATCTCCCTCTTTGTTTATCAAATTTGTTTGCAATTTTTTTATTTGTTGCTGTCGATACTTATTTTATGTTTTTTCTTGTCTCAATTGGTTATTTAATTTATCTACTAAAATTTTCAACTTGTCCACCTTTAAGATCCCTCCCAAATAATCTGAGAATATAACTTCTCCGGTTTGTCTATGTAATAAGATTTTATCTGGGGCATTGATTTTTATCACATCAAATTTCATCTCTAAGATCTTATCTTTGGTAACAACTGAAAATTTTAGAGAGTTTTCTTTAACATTTCTGCTAGTAAATAAACTGACTTCTATGTTGGATATATTCCTAACCTTTGGAAATAACTGAATGGTTTTGCAAGAGGATTGTTGTTTATTTTGACTGTGCTCATTAAAAACATCCATCAAATTGTGTGGTTTATTTACATCATTTTCTACCGGGGCTTCTTAAATGCTGTACTCATTTACCATGACCTCTGGTATTTTGAATTCGGTTTTTTCTTCCTCTTCTAAAACTACCATTAGCTCTTGTTGCTCATCCATTTTTAACTTTTTCCCTTTTTCTGCTTCTTCACTTTCAATGTTGACTACGTCTTGTATGGGCCTTTTAAACCCTACCATTGCAGTATACATCGTGCTTTCTGCCTCTGTTGTCATATCTGTCAATATCATTTCCTTATCATGAGAATCTGGAATGATTTCTTCCTTATAATTCAACCAATTTGCTCTATCAGACATCCCCTCTATCACCTGATGATTTAACGCTTTGATGCGATGATCCGTTCTCCGTTTTGATATTATGTTTAACGAATCATATTCAATATCTATGTCTGTCTCAAATTCCATATCTTTCAATAATTTTTCTATATAAATAGAAGCATTTTTGTTCTTCACTGTGAATGGGCCAAGTGTGAACGGATACTTGATATCTGTTGCTTATTTGAAAAGCAAGAAATTATTATCTTCAACAATTAATTTCTGCCTCACAAACTCCAAGGCGAAAACCCTTAAGGTAAGAAACACCGGTAAAACATAGGGTTTATGTTTGAAACCATATAACCTTATCACTGTATTGTCCTTTGACAAGAACCAATCTCCTATAGCATACTCAGCACTTAATTGGATACATGCTTGCATCTCTAGTAATACTCTAGGCAATATTTCTCCAAAAATCATTCTGTAAATTTCTGAGAGCATATAATTTATGTAATTAAACATATTATTTTCCAATAACTTTGTGAAAATTATCTCAGGGAATTGTAATTCTTCGTGACTGGCCATCATGATCATTTTCATCAAAAATGACTGAAATCTGAAATGTCTGAGAGTAAGAAAATTGACCATCTGGTAATGGATCTTTTCAGCTAGGAATTCTTCAAAGTTAACTCGAGGAATTTGATTTTCATCAATCCCTGGCAGAATTGTACTCATTTTATACAAAAGGCTTAACTGAAACTTAGCTACATACATGTCTGTGTCAAACTGTAGGATTAAAGCCAACAATGTCAGAACCAGCTGGGTATTTTCATCAAATAAAGTGACATCTATAAGGTAAGGGATATCTGAAATGTTTGTTTCTGGTTTAAGACACGTAGACAAGAACTTTTCTCTATTATCTTGAAGGGTTTGATGATAAAACTCAATAGCAGAGGTTTCAGAAAAACTTTCAGACTCAAGGGTTTGGGAAAAATTTATTTCTAGGGCTTTGATTATGACGCAAGCTCTATTTTACAGATGACTCTGGTTTTTCAACCATCTAAAACAGTTCTTTCTTCTCTGGAATAATTATCAACACACCACGACACAAATTCTGGAAAAGATGAGATTTGGTCCAGGCAGAAGGCTAACAAGGATGACCGGTGGACTCTGTGTATGCCTATACCTTTTGCCAATAACCTAGACAATTTAAGCTTGACCTCAGCGACCAGTAACCAGATTAGGGTATCGTAAATGTCCCCATCTCTATCTTCTATGGCTTCTTTGGCTTTTAAAACATCTATATCATGCACAGTTTCCATTTAAATTGTTTCTAAAAACAAATTTCCTTTAAAATATGTGAGCCAGGTCACCAGACCCTACGTGTATAGACACGTATTTATCCTTCTGTTGCAACTGCCGATCTCCACCGGTCTTCATAGCTCTCAAGAACAGCGACACATAGACAAAATGTCTTTATTTGAAAACCCTTTTGTTTTATATAGGCTCTTTTTCTTAACTTTCTTGCAGCTTTCTGAATGTACTTTATTCCCAACTGTTGATCGCAAGCTTTTGTAATTTGAGCCGTTAGATCTCGTGCTTCTTTATTCCCCATGGCGGTATCCGCGATCCCAATAATGGTTTTCCTTTCTGGTTTCAACTTTGTGCTGATCAACCATTTTCTGACACCCGTTAAAGTGGTTTATTTACCGCAACCACCTTTTCCTTTTTTGAGTGCGCACTTCCCATGATGCGGATGATTCTTGTCCTTAGATTTTCTCCTAATGCATATCGTCCATCTGATTTATGTCAACATATGGCGCATTCCCCTGTGCACTTCTACATCTGCCACGTGCTATGGCCCACGTTTTCCCTGTATTATCCTTTGGCGGTTTCGCATGGTGCTATAGTGGTTTGTGATACCACTATCATGTCGATGTGGAGCAATAACAATGCGACATGTACTCCAGCGGTATTATGTCCGCAACCACTCACCATTGTTTGAAAATGATTTTTTTGGCGGTGTGGGGATCCACGATAACCGTTGATCTTTTCTTTCGTTATCTCCGTCGTTGGAACTTCGCCACAATTTAACCTTTTCAATACTTTCCTTCGGACTGTTGCGCTTGTGGGTTTTTGCTTTGTTAATTTTATTATTATTATTATTATAACCCTTCATTTAACATATCCTTAGTAGATTTACTTCTTTTGGGTATTTTGGACAAACTTTTAGGGATTCTTTGAGTATTTCAAATATGGTGTCAACAACTAACTCCAACTGGTGATGCTATCCTCCTCGTGAGGTAGCAAAGAACATTGTAGACCAAGTGCCTGATCCATTGGGTTGCATTCAAACTTTTCTGCAAATCAAGCTTCATATCATCATTTTTTTTATTTTTTTTTGGTAATGCATGGTAAAGAAAAATATATACACTGTACAAAATTCTCTTTCACCTCTGTTTTTTTAAGAGAGATAATGTTTGAGGTGTCTAGCATTCATTGGTCCCCCGGGAAAGAATTCTCCATTGCAATTTTTAAGGGTGAATGCATTTTCTCCTTGGTATCCTGCAACAATATATGGACCTTTCCACAAATGCTCAAACTTCCCATGGTGATCTTCTTTTCTAGAGTCCCACTTCAAAACTAAATCATTTATCTGAAAATTCATTTCTTTAACCTTTCTGTCAAAAGTTTTCTTCATTTTCTCCTGATGCATTCGGTTTTTATTTTATGCTTTTTCTCTAACTTCATGTAATTCTATCATCTGATTTATCCTCCTCTGCATATGATTTGGTTTTTCTTCGACTTCTTGTAACAATTTCATAACTGGAAAACCCAAAGAAACAGGAAAAATTACCTCTGTGCCATACACTAACTGGAAAGGTGAAGTGCCAATTTCCCTTTTTGTACTAATTCTATCTTCCCACAAAGCATATTTTAATTTAGTGTGCGAAGCCCTCTTGTTATCCTCTAGCAACTTCTTTATGATCCTCACCAGACTTTTGTTTGAAGACTCAGCTAACCCATTTCCTTGTGGATAATAAGTAGTGGAATGATTTAAATGTATGTGATATTTGTGACAAAAATTTACCATCTTTTTCGATTTGAACGCCGGAGCATTATCTATCACTATCCTTTTAGGACAACCAAACCTGGATAAGATGTTTTCTTCTAAAAAGTTCATTATCACTGTTTCTGTGGCATTTCTTGTTGGAATGGCCTCAATCCATTTCGTGAAATAATCTGTGGCAGTCAGAATCCACTTATGCTTCCCTGAGGAATTTGGGTTAATTTCACCAATGAAATCTAACCCTCACTATTGAAAAGGTGCCTCAACTGAAATAGGTTTCAAAGGAAATGGAAACAATTCTCTTTTCCCATCAAAAATTTGACCCTCATGACATTTGGTCACTTTATATACATCTGAATACATGCTGGGCCAATAAAAACCAACTCTAAGAATCTTGTTCACCGTAGCCTTCCATGAATGATGTACTCCACACATTGTTAGGATATTCCTATACTCCAATCCTATTCCTACTAGCTTTCCAGTCATTTTCATTTTCATCCATGCATGCAAAATTAGGATTTGCATGCAACTAGGGTTTGCATGCATTCTAGGTCATCAGTCCCAACACCTAGTCCTCAGCAAACTAGCCCCCGGAGCTTCTTTTAGATCATTTCTAGCCCTACCAGTGACTAATGTGCCCTCCTTTGCCTCACTGCATGACAAGGGCTCCTTCTTCACCTACCAGTCTAGTTATATTAAGTTATATTGAGTTATCTTCAGTTATTCCCTTGATTTAAGGCTTAACTGACTCTTTACTAAGTTTATCACTCTGTTGGACCTCCAGTGATACTAGATTGACCATTCTGACTCCAGTTAACTCCTATGGCACCCCCACTGAGCCTCCTTCAGTATATTAGTGCTTCCATGTGCCAGTTACACCAACCACATTCAGTTAGACTCAGTTTGACTCCCGGTTGATCATTACTTGTGCATTGATGACTTCACTGATGAGAAGGTGGACTCCTAGTTAGGCATTGATGACTCTCCACTGATTATGGATCTGTGCATGAAGGCTAATTTGAATTCCTCCTAGTGAATTCGAATCCTCATACTCAGCATTGTATATTTACCTATTTACTATTCAGTTTAATATAACATGTGTAATTATTCTGCCTCAATCAGAGTTTCTTTGGATCTAAGTTCTATTGCTTGTTTCTTCTTCTATTATTCCTAAATTCTTTCATTGTGAGGTTTACATCATCTCTTTGGATCTTATGTGGGTAATTTCACACACATGCCTTTATGAAACTCCACCATAATATGCTGTGCTTCATTCTCTAATAGACAATTCAACAGAATACCTCCTGGATCTTTCCAAAATAAATTCCCATCTAATATGCAGAACTTGGTTGCTTTCAACTTCATTGATCTTGCTCTTGTTTTTTCCATATTTGCAGGTGCTTGAAGATTTTGCAAAACATACACAATGTCCGCGTACCAAGGAGATAAAGATAAATCTTCGATTACTTGGCAATTTGGAATGGTTTCTTTTGAAATTTCGGAAAGAAAATTCATACCTAGAGAATCCCAATTTGTCTTCGTCATCATTTTAGCCATACCTTGGCCTTTTATCAGCTTTGTAGGCTTAATTTCGAGATCATATTCCAATAGTATTGCTATCCACTTTGCTCTTTTTCCTTCGGGATCTTGCTGGGTAAGAATATCTTTCACTGTTGTTGATGGAACATGTGCTATTATATGAGAGTGCAATATGTATATCCTGAAATCCTTCAATGCTTTCACTAAAGCATAAGCTTGTTTCTCCATAATGTTATATTTTAATTCTGCATCCCTCAGAATTTTACTGAAAAATGCAATTGGCTATTCCACACCTTCTTGGTTCTTTTGTAACAATACTCTAGCTACTGTGTGCTCTGATGCATAAGTAAACATAATGAAATCTTTTGAATAATCTAGACTAATCAACACTGGTGCTTCAGTCAATGAATTTTTAATATCATCAAAATATTGTGTTGCTTCATCAGCCCATTTAATCTCCTTGTCTTTTCTCAGCATTTCAGATATGTTTCTCAAAATCTTAGCAAAACTAGGGATGAACCTTCTTAACCAATTGACCCTTCCAATAAACAACTGAATTTCCTTCTTACTTCTAGGGATTCTGACCTTCTGAATGGTAGATACTCTCTCTGGGTCAATCTTGATGCCTTCTTTTGATATAATGTGTCCCAACAATTATCCTTCCTCCATGCAAAAATGAGATTTCTTTGGATTTAAAGAGATCCCAAACCTTATACATTTCAAGAAAACTCTTTCCAAATGTTTCCAGTGATCAGCAGCATTTTTTGAATATAGAGTGATATCATCCATGTATACTACCACGAATTTGTCTCTTTCATCTGCAAATGCAATGTCCATGGCTCTCTCAAAGGTTGCCCCTGCGTTCATCAAACAAAATGGCATTTTGGCATACATAAACATTCCCCATGGAGTGGTAAAAGCAGTTTTCTCCTAATCTTCTGGATGAACTTTAATTTGATTGTAACCTGAGAAACCATCTAACATAGAAATTCTTTCAACTCCTACAACTTTCTGCAAAATATGATCCATCTTCAAGAGTGGGTAATTATCTTTCAAAGAGACTTTGTTCAAATTTCTAAAGTCTGCGCACAACCTTATTTCGCCATTCTTTTTCCTTACTGGTACTAAGTTAGCTAACCACTTATAAAATCTTAAGGATACGATTATCTTAGCATCAAAAAGCTTTCTCACTTCTTTTTCTATTATTGGAAGCAACTTGGGATTTATTCTTCTCAACTTCTGTTGAAAAGGCCTTTCATCAGGTTTGATAGGAATTGTATGCTGTGTAATACAAACATCATATTCTTTCAGGTCTTCATAACTCCAGGCGAAAACATCTGAGAATCTTTTCATCACTTCCACACTTTTATTCTCTTCCTTTATTGGTAGTTTCTTTGAAAGCTTTACTAATTTGGGATCTTTTTCGGAACCTAAATTGCAATCTTTGACATCCTCAGGTTTAGGTTCTACTTTTTTATTTTTCACCACGTCATTTTTATCAAACAATTTCTCTAAAGGAATCAAACCTCTGGGGATAATGTTATTCTTCAGCTGAATTATATCCTTACCTCCAATCCTTTGCTTGAACTTTTCTATTTCTTCAGGGGAATCTTTTTCATCTGGGCCAGCTTCAACATCTTCTGCATCAATAGACCTATAATTGAATTCATTTGCCATCTCTAAAAAGCGTTTAATCTTCTGATCATCTTCAAAAACCTGCCAGTGTTTGATATTGTCTGGGATAGATGATGTGTGTATAACCTCAATATCATATTTCTTTTTAGAAAAGATGGGGGTTTTGAACGCAGCTCCAGCAGTGGCCAAAGAATCTGCTACAGTGTTATTAACTCTGGGAATTGTAACAACATCATGTTCATCGAAAACTTTTTCCAATAAATCCCACACTTCATTCCTGTATGTCCTCATTTTAGGATGTTTGGTCTGATAAATATCTTTTACCTAATTTATTACTAATTCAGAATCTCCAAACACTTCAATTCTTTTTGCTTTTAAATCTTTCAATACATTCAACCCCAAAATCAAAGCTTCATATTCTGCAACATTGTTTGTACATTCAAAATTCAATTGATAAGAAAACGTCAAGAATTCTCGATCAAGTGTGATTATCCATACTCTCGCACTGTTGATGTATATGTAACTTCGGAATGTATTTCATCTGTATATTATATATATATTTATTGTACCCTTATAAGAGATGTGTTATTCCTCTATAAGGAAGTGTCGTCATGTGGATTGACAAGTGTCGCAAGTGTGTGTACTTGCCGATGGGTTATTAGACCACCTTATGGGGTCGGCCCTGATTAATATATAATATAATGTGGGTGTATCAAAGTAGACAAGTCGGCCCCAGTAGGTCACTGGGCAAAAAGGTGAGTATAAATAGAGATAGGAGATCTCTATTTTACTCACTCGGAAAAGTAACTATCTCTCTCTCTGAAAAGTGGCGCACTAGTGAGGAGGACGAGGATCATCTGCTACGAGACTATCTAAGTGTTATTTGGTTGTATTTTGGTTGAGCCATTGCTCTCTCTATCTCTGAGGAAGTTGTGGGGTTTTTCACCTTAGGGTTTTCCCCACGGAAACTCTGTGTCTCTTGTCTCTATGCTTTTGATTCTTGTGGTGCTTGTGATGCTTGTCATATTATGATTGTCATGCATTGATATACTGTAGATGTTATTCTCTCAGCAAAGATCCTATAGTATTGCGATTTAATACTAAAAATTTAACATGGTATCAGAGCTTAATTGAGAAGAAGACATTTTGCAGTGACGGAAGCTTGTATTCCTTGTTTATTGGGTTTCTCTCCACATATTTTTGAAATTCAGTATAGTAGATTGGATCTACTCATCAAGGTGCATCTATCTGTCCAATTAGAATTCAGTTCCGAGCATATTCAGATTTGGCCCTAAAAATTAGGGTTTCCACAAAAATAGGAATTTCTGGAAACTGAAGGCACAGCTGGAAGCTCCTTGCAAAAATCGAAGGTTAGAGCTTTGGATCGAGATTGTTGGCTAAGTAGATCTCCGGGAAACTCAAACCCTAATTCAGGGCTCTCCTTAGTGAACCCGGGAGGACAAAAAGGCAATTTTGAAGGGCAAGACTTTGTTGATCTCAAATTCTGAATGTACTAGGCTGATCAGCTCTCCAAGGCGCATCTTTCTATCCTTCCGAAATTTTGAAATTCACATTTTGAATTTTTAGGGTTTCTCTGACAAACCCTAATCCGGGACCAGATCCAATTTTCAGCACTTCAAGTGGTAAGTCCTAAATCTTTTCTATTTCCATTTGAAGTACTCTTAAAGATGTCTCTCCACACCAAGCTTGAGGATAAGCTTGAAGGGGCTGATAACTTCCGATCCTAGAAGTATAGGATTGGTTTAATCCTGGAAGAGAATGAGTTGGACTCATATGTGAAAGAAGACATCCCTATCCCAGAGGATGAAGAAGCCAAGGCATTGCACAAGAAGAACTTGGTCAAGGCAAAGAGAATCATTGTTGATTCTATCAAAGACCATCTCATACCTCATGTGTCTTCTCTTAAGACACCCAAAGAGATGTTTGAATCTTTGACCAAGCTATTTGAAGGAAAGAACATAAATCGGAAGATGACCCTGCGGAATCAATTGAAAGCAGTGAAGTTTCAGAATGGAGAAACCATTCAATCTTACTTTTCAAGGGTCTCCCAGATCAAGGAACAATTAGAAGCAGTAGATGAAATGGTGGAGAATGGTGAAGTGGTGATGACCACTCTAAATGGCCTACCCAGGTCATGGGATTCCTTTATTCAAGGAATTTGTGCAAGGAAGAAGTTGATCTCCTTCAGTAGACTTCGGGAAGAATGCTCTCAAGAAGAAGCTAGACTTATAGCTCGTGAAGAAAAGATGGGAGGTGAATATCAAGCTCTTGCAACTCACACCAAAAGAAGCAAAGCCAAGAAGGATCACTCTCGCCACAATAGATCCTATAAAAAGAACAAGAAAGACCTAAGATGCTTCACATGCAATGAGAAGGGTCACTTTGCTTCAGATTGTCCCAAGAACAAAAGGGATAATAACAACAACTCCAGTAAGAAGAAGAAGGGTAGCAAAAGAAGGTTTCATGCTCATGCTGCCGAAGATGATGAACCTCCAAAGAAGAAGGCTAGGGCAGAAAGTGATAGTGATGATGACTCATCAAGTGAAGAAGAGTATGTTCTGATCTTTGCTCTCACAGGTACTATTTCTCATGGTTGTAATGATTGGTTGATTGATAGTGGGGCCTCCAAACACATGACTGGGTTCAAGGAATCTTTTGTGAACCTTTCTGAACATGAATCACCCCATAAGGTGAAACTTGGGGATGATTATCAATATCCAATCAAAGGAAGTGGTAAAGCCTCCTACAACCTAGATTCTGGAAAATCATTGAAGATGAAAGAAGTACTGTATCTACCTGGACTCAAGAAGAACTTACTCTCCATATCTGCATTGGATGCAAAAGGTATGAGGGTTGCATTTGTGGATGGCCAAGTCCTAATGTGGCCAAAGGGAAAGAACATAGATGATGCAGTAGTGATTGGAGAGCAAGAGGGAGGCTTGTATAAATTGAAGGGACAACCTGAACAGGCCATGGTACATGAATCCATGGAGCCAAGTGAACTTTGGAATAGAAGACTTGCTCATATGCACTATAGGGCACTTCCAATTGTAAGCAAGGCAAAAGACATTCTGGAAATCATCCACTCAGATGTATGTGGCCCTATGTCATCCAGTTCCCTAAGTGGGTATGTTTACTATGTATCATTTATTGATGACTTCTCCAGGAAGACTTGGATATACTTCTTGAAAGGCAAAGATGAGGTGCTTGATAAATTCAAGGAATTCAAAACCTTGATGGAGAATCAAACTGACAAGAAGATCAAAACATTCAGATCCGACAATGGTGGAGAATTCACCTCAAATGACTTCAAGAAGCTTTGCAGTGATTCAGGGATTAAGAGGGAGTTGACTGCTCCTTATAATCCTCAACAGAATGGAGTTGCAGAAAGGAAGAACAGAACTATCAGGGAAGCAGCAAGGGCAATGTTGCATGACCAAGATCTTCCTATGCATCTATGGGCAAAAGTAGCTAGAATAGCTATATATGTGCAGAACAGAACACCCCACAAGATATTGGACAACAAGACACCAGAAGAGGTCTTTTCTGGTAAGAAACCTGAAGTCAACCATCTCAGAATATTTGGTTGTCCAGTATATACTCATGTCCCAAAAGAGAAGAGGACTAAACTAGATCCTTCAGGAAAGAAGGGCATCTTTGTGGGTTATAGTGAAAGCTCGAAGGCTTACAGAATATACTTTCCAGGATTCAAGAAGATTGATGTTAGTAGGGATGTAACATTTGATGAAAACTCAGCATTCATCAAATCAAGGAAGGCACCTACCGAAGTTTATGAAGAACCTAAGGAAACAAGATTTCAGGATACTACCATGACTGAAGCAGTTCCAGAAACTGTTCGTGAGTTTGAAGATCTACAAGAACCTGTAGATCCACCCCGTGAGAATAACTCTCACAAGAGGAAACCTGTATGGGCTAGAGAGCTCATTCATGATGCAGAAAGATTTGGCATTCCAAAAGAAGAACACAGAGCAAAGAAAAGAACCAGATCACACACCAGTTATGTTGCTTTACTCTGTGACATTATGAACAAAGAACCTTCCAGTTATGAAGAGGCAGCAGAAAAGAAAGAATGGAAGGATGCTATGGTTGAGGAATACCAATCAATAATGAAGAATGATGTTTGGGATGTTGTCCCAAGACCTAAAGAGAAGTCTGTTGTGACTTCCAAGTGGATCTACAAAATCAAGCATGCTACAGATGGCAGTGTGGAAAAATACAAAGCAAGATTCGTAGCTCGTGGTTTCTCTCAAAAAGAAGGAATAGATTATGAAAAAACCTTTGCACCTGTAGCCAGGTATAATTCCATTAGAACAGTGCTTGCCCTGGCTGCAGCAATGAAATGGAAAATACACCAGATGGATGTCAAGACTGCTTTCCTGAATGGTGTAGTAGAAGAGGAAGTATATGTAGAACAACCACTCGGTTTTGAAATACATTAAAGGGAATCATATGTATGCAGATTGAAGAAAGCCTTATATGGCTTGAAGCAAGCTCCCAGAACCTGGTATGGTAGGATGGACAGTTTCCTATCTAGTTTGGGATTTATCAAGAGTAAAGCGGATTCCAACCTTTACTACAAGGTTGAGGAAGGGAATCCTGTGATTCTACTACTGTATGTGGATGACCTATTTGTGACAGGAGATGACAGACTGATTGCAGATACTAAAAGGAAGCTTGCAGCTGAATTCGACATGAAAGATTTGGGAATGATGCACTATTTCCTAGGTATGGAGGTGTGGCAGAATGCAGGTGGGATCATCCTTGGTCAAGGGAAGTACACAGTAGATATCCTGAAGAGATTCGGGATGATGGATTGCAAGGACATGGCCACACCTATGGCATCGAATCTGAAGCTTCTATGTGATGCTTCATCTGAGCCGGTTGATATCACTATGTATCGTCAGATGATTGGGTCCTTGATGTACCTGACGAACACGAGACCAGACATTTGCTTTGCTGTGAACACATTGAGCCAGTTCATGACGGATCCGAGGAGTGTTCACCTGGTTGCTATAAAGCATGTTCTGAGGTACCTGAAGGGTACAGTGGATTATGGGCTCAAGTATGAAGCAAATCAAAAGTTTAACCTACAGGGTTATGTTGATTCAGATTGGGCTGGCAGTGCTGCAGATAGGAAGAGCACATCTGGGTGCTGCTTCAGTATGGGATCAGGTGTGATCTCTTGGTTTAGCAGGAAGCAGTCCTGCATATCACTGAGTACAGCTGAGGCAGAGTATGTTGCAGCCTGCTCAGCTAGTTGCGAGGCAGTATGGCTACGGAAGCTACTGTCTGAGTTATTTGATCTCCCGTTGGAGGCTACTGGTATCTTCTGTGATAACCAGATTTGTGTGAAGCTGTCCGAGAACCCAGTGTTTCATGACAGGTCGAAACACATAGAGATCAAATATCACTATATCAGGGATATGGTGTAGAGAGGAGCTGTGAAGCTCCTGTATGTTGCGATGGATGAGCAGATTGCAGATGTGCTAACGAAGCCACTAGCCAGAGTGAAGTTCGAGTACTTCAGAGAGAGGCTTGGCGTTCTTCAGATCGAGGACACTTCGAGGAAGAAGTGATGGACACATTTGCTGAAGCCATTCCAAGCATGTTGGAAGGAGGATCCTTCACATGGCTGTGGATGTAAGCGCTGGATGATGTTCACATGGATGATGTTCATGTTGGAAGGAGGATCCTTCACATGGTTGTGGATGATGTTCTGGTTTCTGCTTGATATGATCAGTTGGATCATTTTTATGTATGTATGTACGCATCATGTTGGATGCTGGATATGATCAGTTGGATGATGTTCATGTTGGAAGGAGGATCCTTCACATGGCTGTGGATGATGTTCTGGTTTCTGCTTGATATGATCAGTTGGATCATTTTTATGTATGTATGTACGCATCATGTTGGATGCTGGATATGATCAGTTGGATCATTTTTATGTATGTATGTACGCATCATGTTGGATGCTGGATATGATCAGTTGGATCATTTTTATGTATGTATGTACGCATCATGTTGGATACTGGATATGATCAGTTGGATCATTTTTTGTATGTATGTACGCATCATGTTGGATGCTGGATATGATCAGTTGGATCATTTATGTATGTATGCATCATGTTGGATGCTGGATATGATCAGTTGGATCATGTGTACATATTTTGTATATGCATCATGTTGGATGCTTAGACCATGTATCTGTATATGTATCAGGTGGATACATTGTATGATCAGGTGGATAATGTATGGTGATATGTATCATGTATTTGTATTTGTATCAGGTGGATACATTGATGATCAGGAGGATCATGTATGATGATATGTATCAGGTAGATACTTGGTATGCATTAGGTAGATGCATTGATGATCATGATGATCATAGATGACGAGCTTCAGGGTGTTGCTCCAGATGACATGCAACAGGATGTTCTAGTGATGATCAGGATGATCATAGATGACGAGATTTAGGGTGTTGCTCCAGATGACATGCAGCAGGATGTTGCAGTGATGATCAGGATGATCATAGATGACGAGCTTCAGGATGTTGCTCCAGATAACATGCAGCAGGATGTTGCAGTGATGATTAGGATGATCATAGATGACGAGCTTCAGGATGTTGCTCCAGATGACATGCAGCAGGACGTTGCAGTGATTATGATCAAGATGATCATGGATACATCAGGATGATGTATGGTTAGTATCAGGTTGATACTCTATGGCCGTGGATCAGGTTGTGCAGATGAGCATGTAATCCGGTGCCCTGGGAGATTTGCAGATGGTCTTTCGAGGTTTTGCCTATGGCATGTAATTCGGTGCCCTGGGACATCTGGCAAATGCTCTTTCGAGGTTTTGCTCTGGGAGGACATGTAATTCGGTGCCCTGGGAGATCTGCAGATAGTCTTTCGAGGTTTTTCCTATGGCATGTAATTCAGTTCCCTGGGATATCTGGCAGATGCTCTTTTGAGATTTTATCCTATGGCATGTAATTCGTTTCCCTGGGAGATCTGATAGGTTGGGTTGTGTGCCCGTAATCAGTCTTGGGATTCTCTTGCGAGGTTTTGCCATGACCACATGTAATTCGTTGCCCTGGGAGATCCTATAGGTAGAGCTGTGTGCTCATAACAGCCTGGGATGCTCTTGCGAAGTTTTGTGGTGAGGTCACATGTAATTCGGTGCCCTGGGAGATCCTATAGGTAGAGCTGTGTGCTCGTAACAGCCTGGGATGCTCTTTCGAGGTTTTGTGACGCACGTAATAAGTCCTGAGGATTCCACAGTATGGCCAGTGATGATGAAGACCTGCAGGTGGTGGGCCTACATCCAGTATGAAAAAGGACTAGCTCTGTAGAACTTCCTATGATGAGTAGAGTCAGAGATTGCTTGAGATAGTAGCAGCAGTGACGATGATGATGACGATGCATCGATGACGATGATCCAGAGAAGAAGACTTGTCTAGCAGATCTATGTCGAGAAATACCTTCCTAGTTAAGAGGGAGTGTTGATGTATATGTAACTTCGGAATGTATTTCATCTGTATATTATATATATATTTATTGTACCCTTATAAGAGATGTGTTATTCCTCTATAAGGAAGTGTCGTCATGTGGATTGACAAGTGTCGCAAGTGTGTGTACTTGCCGATGGGTTATTAGACCACCTTATGGGGTCGGCCCTGATTAATATATAATATAATGTGGGTGTATCAAAGTAGACAATTCGGCCCCAGTAGGTCACTGGGCAAAAAGGTGAGTATAAATAGAGATAGGAGATCTCTATTTTACTCACTCGGAAAAGTAACTATCTCTCTCTCTGAAAAGTGGCGCACTAGTGAGGAGGACGAGGATCATCTGCTAGGATACTATCTCAGTGTTATTTGGTTGTATTTTGGTTGAGCCATTGCTCTCTCTATCTCTGAGGAAGTTGTGGGGTTTTTCACCTTAGGGTTTTCCCCACGGAAACTCTGTGTCTCTTGTCTCTATGCTTTTGATTCTTGTGATGCTTGTGATGCTTGTCATATTATGATTGTCATTAATTGATATACTGTAGATGTTATTCTCTCAGCAAAGATCCTATAGTATTGAGATTTAATACTAAAAATTTAACACGCACCAGCTCCTTCTTTGCTCCTAGATCCATCAAAATGCATTGTCCAAGTTCCTTCTTTTCTAATTTTTTTCTCTTAATAGTCTTTCTTTTTCATTTTCTTTCGGTTCTATCAAATCCATCTTTTCTTTGGATTCAACATCATTGTATAGAATACATGACCCCAAATCTGTGTCTACTGCATATATAGCATGCTTTTCAGGTTGATTTAAGTCACTTACCAAATAAGCAACCCTTTTTTCAGCATATAATCTTCTGTGTACCCCTAACACTAGAATAGTAGCAAAAGACATATCCATCTGTAGAGTTCCTTTCAACTTCAAAGCCCATGATCTAGACAGCAGCATGCCAAATTTTGCTGGAATATCAGTGACCACCACATACATGAGGATACCCTTGACTGGTATTTTACTGAGATTGACTGTCAAATCTTTAATCAACCCTAGGCATTTAACTTTCCTTGAATCAAAAGAGAATAGGTCATCATATGGTCTTGTGATCTCCAACCCCAAAGATTCAACTACACGTTTCAGCATCAGGTTATGAGAAGCTCCTGAGTCTAACATACAATTATGCACAACTTTATCATGAACATTCAAATCTACATAGAAAGGAGAAATATCCCCAAAACTATTATCTTCCATTCTTGAACCCAGACAAATATTAGGAGCATCATTATCTAATTCCAAAGTATCTACTTCCACTGGATTTTCTACTTGCATCATCTTAAAAATTTGTTCCTTGTATTCTTTATTCTTTAATATCTCATTTAAAGGTACAGAAATCTTGACTTTGGACATTTCACTTTGTATATTAAAAGGAGTCAAATTTTTATCAACTTCTTTTACTGGATCTTTCTTATTATCTAAAATCCCTTTTGGCACATCTTAGTTTTCTTTTCTTCTCGTTTGCTGCTCATTCTAACTAGTGGAGGGTTTATCTGTAGATCCTTTTGATTTATCCATTGACCCTTTTCCTTTGTCTATTATAACGTCTCTATTTCTCAGATTTATCTTTCTTTGAAGATCATTTATAGCACTTTGGTAACCAATTTGGTATTGATCAATTTATGTCTCTAGATTACAACATTCTCCCTCTGCAAGGAACATATCATGTTCATTTTTAGTCAGATAGACTTCTGAATCCAAACTGCCACAATGGTGAATGTCACTTTCAACCATCTCAGCTTCAACTTCCCCAGCAATATAATTTTTAGGAAAAGGGGGTCTGACTTGATCTTCTTCTGCATTCCTTGGATTCCTTTGATATCTTGGCCTTACGAGTGGGACAAAGGGTCTCCTAAAATTAGGGTTTCTGATTTGAGGTTATACTTGTTCTCTATTTGGAGCTTTTTTATCCACCACTAACTTGTCTAACAACTTCTCCATGGTTTTCATCATCACTTCAAATTTTACATCTGTGGAAGAGGAAGAAGCTGTATTTTGATTATCTTCTTTACTTTTCTTTCGGTCTGTATCTCTATGTCGCATCTTTCCAGAAGCCATCATATTAGCTTCAAATTCCATCACATCTTTCATCATTATTGCCAAAGTGGTATATCTTCTTTCTCTTAATGTGCATGAAAAATCACCTTCAAAAGCATCTGCATAATGTAACTTGGCTGCTCCTACTGGAGGTTTTATGTCTGCAGGGATAGATTTATAAACCTTCATAAATCTGGAAGAAAATTCTTGAACCGACTCAAAACCTCCTTTCTTTAGATTGTTATACTGTGTCAACATCTGTGAAGAATTCTTCTGGTCTTCCCATCTCTCGATGAAAAGAGTTGTGAAAGCATCATAATTAGAAATTGATCCTGCAGCTAAAGCTCTGAACCATTTTTTAACTTCACCTCGTAGACTCTGAGCAAATAACCTCATTTTTGCATCATCATGATCCACTTCTTCTAAATCAATGAAATCACTGAAGTTATCAACATGTTGTTGTGTTGTATAATTACCATCATCATCAAAAGTAACAATCCTCTGTCCATAATTTTGAGGCAAATCGTGTAAAGCAGCGGGCAAAACCAATGGGGCAAATCTGGTAGCCATGGGTGGTGGATTATGAGGTGGAACAATTACTCCCTATTGTTTTATAAATTTATGACTTTGCACAGGTATTCTTTGGGCCTTGGATATTTTGGAACCAGCCCTTTCAGATTTTTGCAAATTTTCTCAGACAGATTTTAAAGAATATTCCCACAAACTTTTTGGATCAACCTTTGTTTCTTTCAAATCAGAATCTGATTTAGTTCTAGAAAAAACTTTTTCACTTCAACTGATATTTTCTTCCTCAAATAGATTTTCATGAAAAGAAGGGAATATATTCGAAATTTGAGAAATACCTTCTTTTGTCTTGCCTTTGTCTTTATCCGTCTTGAGGAGCTTTTCTGGATTATCCACGCCTGAGAAGAATTGTGAACCTAGATTTCTTCTTGTAGCCACAATGTCTATTTCTGAATATCTTTAAAAAACCTTGAGAATTTTTCACATGTGAAGTCGTCAGGGAAATATCTGCAACCAACTTTTTAAATCTTCAAACTTCCTTGCCTAAGAAATTTGACCTTTCTTTGTCGTTTCTCCCAGGGAAAATTTCACTTTCGTTCCCCGGCAATGGTGCCAAAATGATAGAACTTAGATTTTATCTCGGCTGTAAAAGAATAACACCTAAGGTAACTTATTTCAAACCAAACTTTAGGTAGAAAAATTAGCCATTTTTTCCACCATAGAGGGCTCTCTCACAAGATATATGTAAAGGCTAAAAATATATAGAAATGCGCTCAAATTTCTCAAAAATGATTTACTTGCTTGAAAAGGAAACAAGAAACATTGGGCATGGAGTCAACTTTCAAATATTTAACGTGCTAGCAAGAGATTTATACCAAATATATTTTCACGGAGGCAAGATAGCAACCATATCACAGTCAATTTGATTTTGCAGGTGGTATAGAAAGAAATAATGATAGTCCATCAACAACATGCATCTAACTAGGATGAATCCATTGTCAACTTTAGAGAAATAATGGATACTGAAATGCGATAAAACGGGGCATAACCAGTATGAATCCCAATTTATTTGAAACGTTCATTTAAGTATAGAAGAAGAACATAATGAAAGATATAACAAAGAGAGTAGACATGCACATATAGAGAATGGGAAAAGACAGATTGTAAAAATGATAAACACATGAATATCTTGTCTCAAAAGATAGGTATTTCCACTGTACGGCCTTTTATTATTCTATCAAAATTTGACTTTAGAACTTATTGTCTCTCAAAGAGTTTCCAACCCTTTCAAAAATGATTCTCATTGTCTTTTATACAAAATTCGAAATAAGCTTGACATAACCACTTCTTTTAACTAGTAACTAAAAATGTTTTAACTCAAAAGATAACTATCTTTAAACAATAGATAACTGTTTTTAAACAATGTTACAAAATTTTTAAAATAAAAACATCATTTTTGCCACTTGGCAAGAGTTATGAATGTATCTTCATGAATGAACAAAATATCTTGTCCTTCCATATTTATCCACATAGTTCCATTGGTCGGCCGTGGGTAGATCATAACTGGTCATTTCCTTCACCAAGACTCGCATTTCAAGGTGACCTGCATAAGAAACAAGAGGAAGATTCTCACAGATTGAGATCAACATATTTAAAATTTCAAAGTCCTCCGCAATTTTCTCCATTGAAATCTTTCCAGTAAGCATATGATCCAAATGCTGAAATTTTTTGTGATCCATTCTTATGTCAAACAATAACCTCTTATATTCATTTGGAGGAATCAATTCATGCTTTTCATCCCAAAAAGCAAGGAATCCTTTGTTTATTAATTTTTCAAATTGCTTCTTAAACCTTATTACTTCCTCTCATATATCTCCAGCTTTAACTTCAATATTTTCAACATGTGAATACTTTTCCAAAATTCTTCTAACCCATGTAATGACTGAAATTATATTCATTATATTCATTGCTGTCAAATCTGCTTCAGTTAAACTATTTATGAAAGTTATTTCCCTTTATGCTATTTCCTTTGGCTTTTTGTTTAAACTCTCTCTGACTGCGCTGCAACTTTAAAAAGCATCTTTGGCCACTTTTTCTTTGATTCCCATATAATCAAGATAAGGTCTCAATATTTCAACTTCCTTTATAATTTGATCCCATACCATATGCTTGCAACCTTGCATTGCAACTTGTCTTGTTACATGAGCTGCCAAACCTTTATTATTATCAAACAATTTCTGATTCCTTGCTTGCAAGGTTTTAATTTCCTTATCCTTTGTCTCATTTTCTTCTTTTAGCTTCTGTATTCCAATTTTCAATTCATTAATCTTGACATCTTTCATAATTACCTGGGACATGGCTTGTAAGAGACTGTCCAATCCAACTTTATCTTCATCTATACCTGCATGTACCTGTTGCTGACCTAATTCTGCTAATTTTTTCTTTATTTCTTCCAATTGCTCTTCCAAACAAATCTTCTCTTTTTCCCAATGAACTTTTTCTTCGGTGAGCTTCAACATTTTTGTAGTAATATATTTTACTTCATTTGCCAACTGTTCTTTTTCCTTTTCTAGTACTGTCAGTTTGGCTCCTTGGATAAGCAAAGTGTCTGGGATTTTCAACTTCCACCTTAACGTTTGAATTGTGTCATCCTTTTCTTTGAGTAAATTTCCTGTTGCATCTCCCTCGTTGTTTATAAAATTTGTTTTCAATTTTTTTATTTGCTGTTGTCGATACCTATTTTCTATTTTTTCTTGTCTCAACTAGTTATTTAATTTATATACCAAAATTTTCAACTTGTCCACCTTTAAGATCCCTCCCAAATAATCTGAGTATATAACTTCTTTGGTTTGTCTATGTAATAAGATTTTATCTGGGGCATTGATTTTTGTCAGATCAACTTTCATCTCTAAGATCTTATCTTTGGTAACAACTGAAAATTTTAGAGAGTTTTCTTTAGCATTTCTGCTAGTAAATAAACTGACTTCTGTGTTGGATATATTCCTAACCTTTGCAAATAACTGACTGGTTTGCCAAGAGGATTCTTGTTTATTTTGACTATGCTCATTAAAAACATCCATCAGATTGTGTGGTTTATTTACATCATTTTCTACTAGGGCTTCTTGAATATTGTACTCATTTACCATGACCTCTGGTATTTTGACTTCGGTTTTTCCTTCCTATTCTGAAACTGCCATTAGCTCTTGTTGCTCATCCATTTTTAACTTTTTCCCTTTTTCTGCTTCTTCACTTTCAATGTTGACTACGTCTTCTATGGTCCTTTTAAACCCTACCATTGCAGTATTCATCGTGCTTTCTGCCTCTGCTGTCGTATCTATCAATATCATTTCTTTATCTTGAGAATCTGGAATGATTTCTTCCTTATAATCCAACAAATTTGCTCTATCAGACATCCCCTCTATCACCTGATGATTTAATGCTTTGATGCAATGATCCGTTCTCCGTTTTGATATTATGTTTAACGGATCATATTCAATAGCCATGTCTGTCTCAAATTCCATATCTTTCAATAATTTTTGTATATAAATAGCATCGTTTTTGTTCTTCACTATGAATGGGCCAAGTGTGAACGGATACTTGATATTTGTTGCTTATTTGAAAAGCAAGAAATTATTATCTTCAACAATTAATTTCTGCCTCACTAACTCCAAGGCGAAAACCCTTAAGGTAAGAAACACCGATAAAACATAGGGTTTATGTTTGAAACCATATAACCTGATCACTGTACTGTCCTTTGACAAGAACCAATCTCCTATAGCGTACTCCGCACTTAATTGGATACATGCTTGCATCTCTAGTAATACTCTAGGCAATATTTCTCCAAAAATCATTCTGTAAATTTTTGAGAGCATATAATTTATGTAATTAAACATATTATTTTCCAATAACTTTGTGAAAATTATCTCAGGGAATTGTAATTCTTCGTGACTGGCCATCATGATCATTTTCATAAAAAATGACTGAAATCTGAAATGTCTCAGCGTAAGAAAATTGACCATCTGGTAATGGATCTTTTCAGCTAGGAATTCTTCAAAGTTAACTCGAGGAATTTGATTTTCATCAATCCCTGGCGGAACTGTACTCATTTTATACAAAAGGCTTAACTGAAACTTAGCTACATACATGTCTGTGTCAAACTGTAGGATTAAAGCCAACAATGTTAGAAGCAGCTGGGTATTTTCATCAAATAAAGTGACATCTATAGGGTAAGGGATATCTGAAATGTTTGTTTCTGGTTTAAGACACGTAGACAAGAACTTTTCTCTATTATCTTGAAGGGTTTGATGATAAAACTCAATAGCAGAGGTTTCGGAAAAAATTTCAGACTCGAGGGTTTGGGAAAATTTTATTTCTAGGGCTTTGATTATGACGCAAGCTCTATTTTATAGATGACTCTGGTTTTTCAACCATCTAAAACAGTTCTTTCTTCTCTGGAATACTTATCAACACACCACGACACAAATTCTGGAAAAGATGAGATTTGGTCCAGGTAGAAGGCTAACAAGGATGACTAGTGGACTCTGTGTATGTCTATACCTTCTTCCAATAACCTAGACAATTTAAGCTTGACCTCAGTGACCGGTAACCTGATTGGGGTATCGTAAATGTCCCCCTCTCTATCTTCTAGGGCTTCTTTGGATTTTAAAACATCTATATCATGCACAGTTTCCATTTAAATTGTTTCTAAAAACAAATTTCCTTTAAAATATGTGAGCCAGGTCACCAGACCCTACCTGTATAGACACGTCTTTATCCTTCTGTCGCAACTGTCGATCTCCACCGGTCTTCAGAGCTCCCAAGAACAGTGACACATAGACAAAATTTCTTTATTTGAAAACCCTTTTGTTTTATATAGGCTCTTTTTCTCAACTTTCTTGTAGTTTTCTAAATGTACTTTATTCCCAACCATTGATCGTAAGCTTTTGTAATTTGAGCTGTTAGATCTTGTGCTTCTTTATTCCCCATGGCGGTATCCATGATCCCAATAATGGTTTTCTTTTCTGGTTTCAATTGTCTGTGGATCAACCATTTTCTGACACCTTTTAAAGTGGTTTATTTACCGCAACCACCTTTTCCTTTATTGAGTGTGCACTTCCCATGATGCGGATGAATCTTGTCCTTAGATTTTCTCCCAATGCATATTGTCCATCCAATTTATGTCAACATATGGCGCATTCCCCTGTGCACTTCTGCATCTGCCACGTGCTATGGACCATGTTTTCCCCGTATTATCCTTTGGTGGTTCCGCATGGTGCTATAGTGGTTTGTGATACCACTATCACGTCGATGCAGAGCAATAACAATGTGACACATACTCCAGCGGTATTATGTCCGCAACCACTCACCATTGTTTGCAAATGAATGTTTTGGTGGTGCGGGAATCCATGATAGCCGTTGATCTTTTCTTTCGTTATCTCCGCCATTGGAACTTCGTCACAATTTAACCTTTTCAATACTTTCCGTCGGACTATTGCGCTTTTGGGTTTTTGCTTTGTTAATTTTTTTTATTTATTATAACCCTTCATTTAACATATCCTTAGTATATTTACTTCTTTTGGGTATTTTGGACAAACTTTTAGGGAATCTTTGAGTATTTCAAATATGGTTTCAACACCATCAATGGAGGCTGAGTCTGGAAATGATTAGTGTAGCAACCTACAGGTGGGATGAGTGCATCTGTTGTCGCGTTGTAGTAGCTTGCAAGTCTGGGGTTTTCAATCGAGTTATAATTTTTCGGGAGGTATCCAACATTGTGTTCTTCGATCTGAGTGCTTCTCCTTCACAGTGGATGGATGTTGGCTTCATCAATTCTCTGTCACAACTCAGGTACAGTAAAGTCCCAACGATTTTAAGGTTTCCTTTGTTGCATGCATCCTATTTCAAGATTGATATTTAACTCAGTGTTTGTATGTTTGGTAGGTAGCTCTCGGCGAGCAACAGGGTGCCGAAATAGTTGATGGGGAGAAGAGATATAGCAAACCCACCGGTAAGCTTCGGTGGTATCCCTCCCTAGTGGTTCTCCTGGAATCAAACATGATGAGCAGAGTGTTGGTAGCATGCCTTCACGGCAGTGGCTTTTGTCTCACCTGTAGCATTTGGGAAATGCTACAGTTTTAAGTTTTTTTGATAGTGTAGATGATGTAAATGTTTAAAATGTATGGCTGGCCATTCTTGGGCTCAGCGAGCTTAGTAGGGTTGAACCCTCGTGTTTGCAAGAAGTCTTACAGCTTTAACTTTCTTTTTGTCTGTCGTTTTGGTACTTTTGGGTTGATGAAAGAAGAGATACGTTGATTGTAATTTTGTTTTGAGATTAGCTGTGTGTGTAAATAACATTGGGTTTTGAATGGAACCTTCGGCAAAAGAATGCGGCAAACTGTAGGTTGCAACCCGCGTTAATTTAAATGGAAAAGATAATTATTTAGGGTTTAATGTCTATGTATGGTGTTTTCAAACTCTCGTTTTTCGAATCGGTAAATGGAAGCCCATTTTAAGTTCTTTATTTAAATAGTGGCTATAAGCCAAGAGTGATCTACTTGGCTTACAATGCGTCTGTGCATGCATGGATTAAGCCAAGAATAGAAAGGAATTGGTTTTGTTTGAAAACATAAGTGATAATGCTAAACCCTAGCTATCGATGTTAATGAAGTCTGCTCGTCTATAATGATGTTTAAAGGAACAAGAATAATAACTCTTGGTTCTACAGTTAGATCATCTATGGTAATGAAACATTTGATTCAACAGTTGTTTAAATGTTTGTAAATATTAATATAATGAGAACAGGTTAACCCCAGTTTGGGTGTAGAGATACTGTAATTTACTCTGTCAATTCAATAGTGCTATGTTTGTCCTTGCTTTTATTAACGTGGTATTCTGTGATGTAAATTCTATCACATGCAGTTGATAATTCAGAAAACAAGAAAATGACAGTGCATTCATCAGTTAATTTGATTGCTTATGAATATAACAATTTTTCTATTCTAATTATATATTCCTGTATTCGTCCAATTTGGACCTCTGATGAAAGGATAGAATACCACAGTATCATTCTTTCTTCCTGTACAAGATAACACAATGAAGACAATATTTTCTATAAGATCGATCAAATTCTAAAAACAATAAGAAAATAGAATAATGGGAATATGGTTAAACAGAATGCATGGTATTGTTTTCTTTGAAGAAATAATTAAAGACCAGTAAACCCTAGTTGTTAACACAATGTTCACCTTCAGAAATAAGAAAAGAACCTATTACTATGACTAGTTTCTGGTAGGTTGTTCAGCATACAAATTTGAACAGTAAAAACATTGCATGCAACGATCTAATCTACGGCTGCTAAAATATAAGATACATGAGGAACATAAGTTTGTGCATGGGTGGTATTTTGGTGTAGATATTTAGATGCATGCTAGGTTTCACTTTTAACTGGATAGATTTAATGCTACCTCTCTGTACTGGAGTACGATGCAGCTCTGTGCATGGGGAAAAATGCAGAGGAGTTATTTTATCAGTTCAACAAATCTAAATTAATTACGATCTAACATTTTACTGCTATTGATCATTAAATAACATTACTAAGCCATTTTATGAGAGCATTCATATGATTGAAAAAGAAACACAAAAGTATAGAACCTGAGTGTAATGGGAGGAACAAATCACTCAAGAATCCTGTTCCACCCAACCTGCTCCTATGCAGCCAAGCTGTCTTCCTTAGGACCCCCGATCCTATCCACTAATCCACCAGGAGGAAGAAAGTTCTGAAGCTTAGGGTCTCTGCTTGCAGCAACAAGAAAATATATATCCTGCCTTACAGGCTTAGTAATCAATGGGACCAGCACCAGCACCTCTGGTCTGTCCTTCTCATAACATTTGCAGACTTATACTTGCACTCTCCACATCCTCCCCTATTCAAATCTCTCAGCCATCACTTGATGAGCATGAGGAATGTTTCTACATAAAACATTGTAAGAGCTCCCTGCTCAATTCAAATTGCCCTTTATAGGCTGCCTAGGTCTTTTTGTAATTAACTAGTCATTAGTGAGCTACTTGCTCACCTCCCTCCACCTGGAGGGGGAAATGCCACAAAATTAGGGGGAGTTGTCCCATACCAATAGCTAATGGTAGAGTGCAAATGCTGCCATCTGTCCCAATCCTTCCAGCAGCTTCCATTCCTCCTAGTGGACCAGTGGACACTCTTGTAACAACTTTCTTGAGTGTTTGTCTCCCATTTTATTTATTAAATAATAATAATGAGTCATTACATTCATTTTTGACCTACTTGGTCATAATTACAAAACTTGTAATTATAATTTAACATAAAGTATTTTTGCAAAAAGGATAATATTAGAATATAATTATTCTCAAAAATTGGGTAGGTGACATACACCCCCCCTTAAGCCTCAACATCGTCCTCGATGTTGCTTTATTCACTCCTTGAGTGTTCCTGGAGTAGAGTTGGGTATGCAGCCCGCATACTACTCTCCAACTCCCAGGTAGCCTCTATTGGGCTATAGTGCTTCCATTGTACTTTTACTTGGCCAACCGTGCGGTTTCGGAGTAGAGTTTATTTCCTTGCAAGAATACAGTCCGGTTCCATCGAAAAATCACTGCCTTGTTCCACCTGAACATTATTCCAATTTACAACATGAGTAGGATCATGCACATATTTCTTTAAAAATGAAATATGAAAAAAATTATGGACATTGAGGTTTGAAGGTAAGGCTAATCAATATGCCACGGGTCCAATTCTGGACAAGATTTCGAAAGGACCACAATACCTGGGTGGCAGTTTGGCACAGCTGCCCAACTTTAAGGAACTCTTTTTCAGCCTTACCTTAAGAAAAACATGTTCACCCACTTGAAACTCTTTATGAATTCTTTTAAGGTCTGCTTGAATTTTCTGTCTATCCTGGATAGCTTTAAGATTTCCTTGTACTTGCTTCACAATTAGTTCTATTTCCTACAACAATTCGGACCCTAAGGTGACCCTGCTAACTGGATCACTCCATGACACCGGTGTGTTACACTTTCTTCCGTAAAGGATCTCAAATGGGCTAAGTTTGGCTGAATCATGGTAGTGATTGTTATACACAAACTCTGCTAAATGCAAGTAATATTCCCACTTACCAGGCTGATCCTTAACATACATTCTGAGCATATCTTCCAATATCTGGTTCACCCTTTCAGTCAGTTTGTCTATTTGCAAATGGAACGTAGTGCTGAAATTTAAGGTGGTGCTTAACCCCTTGAACAAGGACCTCCAAAAGTTACCTGTGAACTTTGAATATCGGTCTGAAACTATTACCTTGGGTATGCCATGTAGTCAGAAAACCTACTTCATAAAAATTTCTGCGATATCGAGAGCCTTATGTGTAGTTTTGATAGGGATAAAATGGGTTTCCTTGCTTAGTTTACCTACTACCACCATGATGGAGTCATGCTGTTTTTGATTCTTTGGTAACCGAGTGATGAAATCTATACTTATGACTTCCCATTTCTAGCTGGGTATAGGCAAGGGCTGCAGCAATCCAGCAGGATGCTGATGTTCCACCTTCCCTTTTTGACAGTCAAAACACTTAGCTATATACTCCACTACTTCATCCTTCATCCTGGGCTAGTAGTACTCCTTCCTTAGCATTGTGATGGTTTTCTGGTAACCTGGATGGCAAGAATAGTGTCTTTTGTGCATCTCATCCAAAATCAGAATTTTTACTGCTGGTACGTTTGGTATGTACAATCTGTTTTTGTGTAGTAGTAAGCCATTTTCCTTCAAACTGAAATCTGTTACAGAATTTTCAGAGTTGTTTTATGTTGTCCTTTCCTGTAATTTTCTGTATTCCTCATCCTCCTTAATTCCTTCAAAAATTTGTTCCTCCAAATCTATTGCGTATGTGTTGATGGCTGAAACAAAATGTATCCTTGCATTACGACTTAATACATCGCCAACTTTATTCTCCTTCCCTTTAATGTGCTAAATTTCAAAATCATACTCACTCAGAAAAGTTAGCCATCTGGCTTGCCTGGAATTCAAATTTGTTTGATCTAACAAATATTTCAGCCCCATATTATCCGTCATCAAGGTAAATTTTCAACCGATAAGGTGGTGACGCCACATTTTTAAGGCTGAATCACTGCTAACAATTCTAGATCATAGGTGGAATAGTTCTTCTCATGTATTTTCAGTTTCTTGATTCATATGCTACAGCATGTCCCTCCTGCATTAGGACTCCTCCCAGTCCATAGTTGCACGCATTTGTACATACTAAAAAATATTTATTAGGATTTGCAATCCTCAAAATAGGCGCTGAAGTCAGTAATTCTTTTAACTTTGCAAAACTGTCTGCACACTTTTGATCCCAGACAAACTTCTTTCCCTTTTTCTGCAGCGACATTATGGGGTTTGCAATCCGGGAAAACCCCTCATTGAATTTTCTATAATAACTAGTGATGCCCATAAATGATCGCACATCTGTCACATATTTAGGAACCGTCCATTCATTAATGGCCTTTATCTTGGTGGGGTCAATCGAAATCCCTTCCTCAGAGATTATGTTTCCCAAGTACGTAATCTTGTCTTTGTAAAAATCACATTTGCTGAATTTTGTATACAACTGGTGCTCCCTCAGAACTTGCAGAATGATACATAGATGTTCATCATGCTCTTCCTTGTTCTTAGAATATACCAAAATGTCATCGATAAACACAACTGCAAACTTATCTAAGTACTTGTGCAGAATTTTGTTCATTAAGCACATAAATACAATAGGTGCATTAGTTAATCCAAACGGCATGACAACGAACTCATAGTGTCCATAACGAGTTCTAAAGGCTATTTTGAAAATGTTTTCATCCTTCACACGGACCTGATGATATCCTGATCATAAATTGATCTTTGAGAACACTGTTGCTCCGCTTAGCTGGTAAAAAAGATCCTCAATGCGGAGCAGCGGGTACCTATTCTTGATCGTAATTTTATTCAGTTGTCGATAATCTATGCAAAGTCTTAGGGTACCATCTTTCTTCTTAACAAAAATGACCGGTGCTCCCCAAGGGGACACGCTGGGTCTTATATATTTTTTATCGATCAACTCCTTCAACTGAGATTTTAACTCATTCAGCTCTAGTATATTCATCCGGTATGGAACTTTAGAACTTGGTACAGCACCAAGTATTAATTCAATAGTAAAATCCAGGTCCCTTTTGGGAGGAAAATCTGGGATCTCTTCAGGAAAAATATCTTGGAAATCCTGTAAGACAAGTATGTCTTCCATTTTCAGTTTGTCCTCCTTAGTACTTATCTCATCATGCACCACATTCACAGCAAACACTTGACACCCTTTTCTGATTGCCCTTTTTACTTGCATGGTTGAAATCTGTCGAACGGATGTTTTTCTAGGGATGCATGTTACCTCTGCTGTCTTTCCTTCATCATCTAGGAAAATGAAACTTTTTTCATAACAATTCAGATTGACACGATGGGTTTCTAACTAGTCCATACCAATTAGGATGTCATATGACCCTAATGGAAGAATATTTAGCTTAACCTGCATTGTTAGTTGATTCATAGATAAAGCACAATTTTCCACAAAATTAGAAACCCTTCTTTTTGTTCCTGTCGCTAATCTAACTAACCAGAATTTATCGAATTTCTTTGTTTTCAAATCAAGTCTCTCTACAATACTGGTGATATATAACTTAGACTAGCATCGGGGTCAATTAAAATAGAAACTGGGTGGTTTTGCAGCATACCTTCAACCTCCACCATTGAGACTTGGTGTTTAGCTTGCCAGTTGTCTAATGCCGCATTAATTCTGGGCACTTCTCTTGCCACATCTCCTACAGTAGCTTCAGACTATATGGAGTGAATATGGTTGGCCGCCCGTTTCTTGAGGGGACAGTCTGAGGCATAATGGGGCCCTTGGCACTCAAAGCATTTTATAGGTGGCTTCTATTCATTGGTCCTTGCAACATTGGGGACATTTCTGGGTGCTATAAATTTCTGCTGCTGATTATTTATGTTCTGCTGAAATTTTTTATTTTGAAAATTTCTCTTCTGGAAACTGGAATTGCCACCATATCTAAAATTATTCTTTTTCTTTTCAAAGTTACTGGGTTTTGGTTTTTTCCAGCTAGGCACCCCTTCTCTTTTTTTATTCTAGTCAAAGCCAAAAGTGGCTTTCCTCATGGCTTCCTCTATTGTATTAGGGTTATCGTACTCTATCCTGTCCTTGATGTGGAAAGGTAGACAACTTAGGTACCTCTGGACCTTTGGTTTTTCTTCCACCATATATGACACATATCTTAGCAAACTTAAAAACTTGTTGTTCAGTTCTTTCATGTTCATCGTTCCTAGTTTCAAATCATAAAATTCTTTGGATTTTTCTTCATAATACTACTCAGATAAGAATTTCTTCTCGAAGTGTCTTGTAAAAGTACTCCAACTCAGATCTCGGTCTTTTATACCTTTTACCCTTTTAAGGTCTTGCCACCAAATATACGCCTTCCTGGTCAGATTATAAATTGCCATCTTCGCCTTTAAGGATTTTGAATAGTCATAGATCTGAAAATACTTTTTCATGCCAGACAGCCATGCTTCCATTGTTTCTCCTTTTTTTGTCTCGCCATTGAAAGTTGGGGGTTTGAGTTTCTTGAATTCACCAGATATGTGTTCGTAATGTTTATTCCTTTTTCTTTTTGGCTTAAAGTCTCCTTCACTATTGTCACTAGAGTAGTTATGCTTCTTTTTATGTGGATGTTTGGCAGCTCTTGATGATGTTGAGTTGCTATTTTCTTCAGCTGTTTCTGTTTGTTTGTTCTTGCCTTCCTGGGATAGCTCTTTAGTTTCAGAAGTATGTTCCAGGTTCTGTTCATCTTTTGGATATTGGTCGAACAGTGATTGCTTCAACTCCTCCTGTGTCTTCAGGATTCTTTCATTGTCCTGTTTTACTGACTGGATCTCTGTCTTCAATTCTTGAAAGGCATGCAATAGTTTTGATGAATCATTACCCCGATTGCCTTGGAAGTGCTATTCCATACTTGGGTTGTTTGGCAGAAATATGCCCCTTATGTGTTCAACTGATCCTTCCATATCTGTAAATCAAAGAAAATTTTATGTATAGGACAAAATAATTTAAACTTGAGTTAGCAAAAATTTCACAGTCATAATTTTTCTGTTTGTGTGTTTCTTGGACCGTCTTTAGGCCTAGAGTTCGAACATGAGCTCTGATACCACATGTAACATCCCAATATTTTCATAAAAATTTAAAATTTTTTAAATCGCCATAAAAATCTAATATTTGTTAAATGTCGAAATAATAATAATTATTAAAGCAACAATTAATAAATGCGACACTTGGTAGGAAACAATTTAGTGGCTGTGTCTTTTTGTCTTCTGATGGCGTATCATGTCGATGACACGTCATGAATACAATTAATGATTATGTTCTTATTTATATGATGGAATGATTTAATGCATTGGAAAACAAAATTATTCTTGACAAGTACTGACAGTTTAATTTTTCTGGATGATGATGAAAGGGGTCCCATGAGGTGCCCCGAGGCTTACTTAGCTACTCAGCGAAAGCATTGTCCTGGTCCTCCATGCGTAGATTCGTAGCTAAGAGATATTGATAAAATTCAGAATGTTTAATAACTGTGATATCAATAAAAACTGTTTATGATTTTCGACGCTACAGGTATGGTTTCCTTCCAATTTTGTAAGATGAACCTGGCTATTTCAAAAACTATAGAAAATGCCAATCTCAGAGTGTGATTATTATTAGTTTCCCATACTAAGAGTTTATGGCTTCTCTGATGATCATTCCATGAATGGATTTCCATTTTTTTTTTTTTTTTTAAACAACCTTTGCATGAAATTCAACTTTTGACAAATCCAAGGCAAAAGAACATGGTCCTATGGTCACCATAGAGAGAGTGGCAAGGTGGTTCAAGGTTCTTTACTACCTAAGCAACTATAATGGGACGTGAGTTACAATAATACCTTACCTTTGCAATTATATGATGGTTCATGGGTAGCAACTATACCCTAAAGGGTATCCCCATAAAAATTATGATACGAGCAAAGCTTGAAGTGCTTTAAATGTTATGATAATTTTTATATCAAGTTGGGGCGGAATCTACCGATACCTTGGATCGAATATGGCCTAGGTTACCATGATGATATGAGTGCATTCGTGTCGACTTGCATGGAACATACCAAATATTTTATATATGCTACTGATGAATGTTTTTAACCTTGGTATGATTTATAAAGTTTATGCAATAAACGTTGATCCATATGGTTGGCAGGAGGAATGATGGCACTGCAAAAAGCCTATGTACGAAGTCGAGGGTGTAGTAAATGATTGGGTTTGCAATTAATTTACCTGGCCACTGTGTTGAGGATAATGTTACATGCACGTTGTGGTGGGTGTTTCGGCATGTGATAAGGTTTGGCAATGTTGAGTTGTGACGGGCCTCCTACCCTAGTGTCAACAGAAATGGTAACTTCGTGGCTTGGGAGGTAGATGAGCAATTTAATACTACTTCTACCACCCTCCAACGTGGCTAGTGAAATTAGATCTCTGCCATTGATGGTTGTGTATTGTGATTGAGATGAACCCTAGCGTAACTTATGGATACTTGTAACATTTAATTGGTCATTGTTTCGGTGGTAGGGTTTGGGAGGTGAGGCCAACCGGCTGAGAGGCACTTAGGGTTTTGCTGTTTTTCTAGCCTTCCTCAGGCTCGATAATGAGACTGGCATCAATTCTCCAATAGTAGATGAAATCCATCAATGGAGGCTGAGTCCGAAAATGATTAGTGTAGCAACCTATAGGTGGGATGAGTGTATTTGTTGTGGCATTGTAGTAGCTTGCAAGTCTAGGGTTTTCAATCGAGTTGTAAGTTTTCGGGAGGTATCCCACATCGTGGCCTTCGAGTTGAGTGCTTCTCCTTCACAGTGGATGGATGCTGGATTCATCAAATCTCTGTCACCACTCAGGTATAGTAAAGTCCCAATGATTTTAAGTTTTCCTTTGTTTCATGCATCGTATTTCAAGATTGATATTTAACTCAGTGTTTGGTTGTTTGGCAGGTATCTCTTGGCAAGCATCAGGGCGCCAGAATAGTTGATGGGGAGAAGAGTTATAGCGAACCCACCGGTAAGCTTCGGTGGTATCCCTCCCTAGTGTTTCTCCTGGAATCGGACTTGATGAGCAGAGTGTTGGTAGCATGCCTTCATGACAGTGGCTCTTGTCTATCCTGCAGCATTTGGGAAATGTTACAGTTTTAAGTTTTGTTGATAGTGTAGATGATGTAAATGTTTAAAATGTATGGCCGGCCATTCCTGGGCTCGACGAGCCTAGTAGGGTTGAACCCTCTTGTTTGCAAGAAGTATTACAACTTTAACTTTCTTTTTGTATGTCGTTTTGGTACTTTTGGGTTGATGAAAGAAGAGATACGTTGACTGTAATTTTGTTTCGGCATTAGCTGTGTGTGTAAATAGCATTGGGTTTTGAATGGAACCTTCAACAAAAGAATGCGAAAAACTATAGGATGCAACCGGCCTTAATTTAAATGGAAAAGATAATTATTTAGGGTTTAATAGCTATGTATGGTGTTTTCAAACTCTCATTTTACGAATCTGTAAATGGAAGCCTGTTTTAAGTTGTTTATTTAAATAGTGGCTATAATCCGAGAGCAATCTACTTGCCTTACAATGCATCTGTACATGCATGGATTAAGCCAAGAATAGAAAGGAATTGGTTTTGTTTGAAAACATAAGTGATAATGCTAAACCCTAGCTGTCGATGTTAATGAAGTCTGCTCGTCTATAATGATGTTTAAAGGAACAAGAATAATAACTCTTGGTTCTACAGTTAGATCATCTATGGTAATGAAACATTTGATTCAACAGTTGTTTAAATGTTTGTAAATAATAATGTAATGAGAACAGGTTAACCCCAGTTTGGGTGTAGAGATACTGTAATTTACTCTGTCAATTCAATAATGCTATGTTTGTCCTTGCTTTTATTAACATGGTATTCTGTGTTGTAAATGCTATCACATGCAGTTGATAATTCAGAAAACAAGAAAATGACAGTGCATTCGTCAGTTAATTTGATTGCTTATGAATATAACAATTTTTCTATTCTAATTATATATTGTTGTATTCGTCCAATTTGGACCTCTGATGAAAGCATAGAATAACACAGTATCTTTCTTTCTTTTTGTACAAGATAATACAATGAAGACAATATTTTCTATAAGATCGATCAGATTCTAAAAACAATAAGAAAATAGAAAAGTGGGAATATGGTTAAACAGAATGCATGGTATTGTTTTCTTTGAAGAAATAATTAAAGACCAGTAAACCCTAGTTGTTAACACAATGTTCACCTTCAGAAATAAGAAAATAACCTATTACTATGACTAGTTTCTGGTAGGTTGTTCAGCATACAGATTTGAACAGTAAAAACATTGCATGCAAGGATCTAATCTACGGCTGCTAAAATATAAGATACATGAGGAACATAAGTTTGTGCATGGGTGGTCTTTTGGTGTAAATATTTAGATGCATGCTAGGTTTCACTTTTAACTGGACATATTTAATGCTACCTATCTGTACTAGAGTATGATGCAGCTCCACGCATGGGGAAAAATGATGAGGAGTCATTTTATCAGTTCAACAAATCTCAATTAATTAGGATCTAACATTTTACTACTATTGATCATTAAATAATATTACTAAGCCATTTTTTGAGAGCATTCGTATGATTGAAAAAGAAACACAGAAGAATAGAACCTGAGTGTAATGGGAGGAACAAATCACTCAAGCAGCCTATTCCACCCAACCTTCTCCTAAGCAGCCAAGCTGTCTGCCTTAGGACCCCCGGGACTATACACTGATCCCCCAGGAGGAAGAAAGTTTTGAATCTTAGGGTCTCTGCTTGCAGTAGCAAGAAAATATATATCCATCCTTACAGGCTTAGTAATCAATGGGACCAGCACCAACACCTCTAGTATGTCCTTCTCGTAACATTTGCAAACTTATATTTTCACTCTCCACAACCTCCCCTATTTGAATCTCTCAGCCATCACTTGATGAGCATGAGGAATGTTTCTGTAGAAAACATTGTAAGAGCTCCCTGCTCAATTCGAATTGCCCTTTATAGGCTGCCTAGGTCTTTTTGTAGTTCACTGGTCATTAGTGAGCTACCTACTCACCTCCCTCCACCTGGAGGGGTAAATGCCACAAAATTAGGGGGAGTTGTCCCATACCCATAGCTAATGGTAGAGTGCAAATGCTGCCATCTGTCCCAATCCTTATAGCAGCTTCCATTCCTCCTAGTGGGCCAGTGGACACTCTTGTAACATATTTCTTGAGTGTTTATCTCCCATTTTATTTATTAAATAATAATAATGAGTCATTACATTCATTTTTTACCTACTTGGTCATAATTACAAAACTTGTAATTATAATTTAACACAAAGTATTTTTGCAAAAAGGATAATAGTAGCAAATAATTATTCTAAAAAATTGGGTAGGTGACAATTTCCATCCCAATTCCTTGTAATATCATGCCCCCATCTCTTGTTGCATTGCATAGCTAGTTGTGGGTATTTATATTAAAATGCATATTTTCAATTTCGATGGCTCGCTAGCACATGGGTTAAATAATACCAACATACTTTCCTCATCAAGATCGAGCGTTCACTAGCGGGGCCTTGGCCTTGAGCTCCATGCTAGGAATCATACAAAATATGCATACAATATTTACATTATAGCCCAAATATTATAAGGGTCAAGAATGGGGATGTGACATACCCCTCCCCTTGGAATAACACCGTCCTTGGTGTTCCAATACCTAGGAATACATACACGCTTTATACATGTCAAAAATTCACAAAATGTGCCAGGTCTCTCTTGCATTTCACAATCTACTTGGCTTTTCAGGACCAAGTTCTTTGGCTTTCACAAATTGTTCCTGTTGGCGGGGACCTTCTAGCTCTACCTGAGGGAATTGTTCCAAAACAATCCCTTCCTCTTATTTACCTTTCAGCTGGTCCAAAAACCTGGAAAATTTACGACTGCTACCCTCTTGATGTTCTCTTGTTGGGCAGTCGCGGAGGAAATGATTTTCTCCACATCCCCAACATTTCATTGGTTGCTTTACCCTTTCCTGCTCAAATTCCTTTGAGTCTTCCCACCTGGAATGTTTCTTAATCGGCCAATTGGATGAATGCTTATTCATGGATCCACTTTCCTTTCCCTTACTGATTGCTCCCATAATGCTTTTTACCTCTTTTTGCAGACGAATAGAGTCCCGCAAAACCTTGTGGTTCATCTCATTCTGTTGCCTCTGTAGCTTGAGCATCTCCCCAAGATTTTCTTGGGTCCTGGCAATTGTTTGAAGAAGACTTTCAACCAACTCTAATAGCCCTTGGTCTGCCACCATGGTCAATGTGCAGAGCTGACCACACTTTACTTACTAGCAACACTTGCTTGTGTCGGCTACAACCAATTGTTTCAATTTCTCACCTGTGAAATTTATCATAAAAACTCTTTGTTAGGACAAACATAATATAAACATTAAAATTGGTCAATTATTTCCCAATTGACATGGAACATCCATGCTTCACTCATACGACTTCCAAATTTTATTTTTTTTATGCTTTCCCAACATACACATGATCTCTTACATGTTCATCCTTTCACAGTGAAATAACTATTTTAGCATTCACAATTTAATTCAAGCAAATAAACACATTCTCCTTCTAGTCATGACATGCATTCAACAATTCTTTGTTTATAAATGCATCAATAAAAATGAAAGAGAAGACTAAGAGTTTCTCCCTCTTAGTCTCGCTTTATTACGGAGCTACACCATCACTATGGTTTAATGCTCCTTAGTCTCTTTCACTTTAATGTGAATGCTTGAATTTCCCTTTATTGGCTATGGCACTTAGTGTCTAAGGTCTATCTAATGCTTTTCAACTTGGGTACCCCTTCCCATTCTGCTTACAGAACCTTTGGTGGCTAGGACCCACTCACGTTCACTAGCACCATCTTTTATTACTGCTCATACTGAGCCCTTTAGGACGGTCATATGTCCATCTGCATCCCTATGATGCCCTCCTAGTCCTTGCTTCCAACAATACGTACACTCAAACATTGAATCAATTCACATGTTTAGTTTATTTCATAAAGTTTTTCTCTAAACAAGAGTTTGAGAAATCATAACCAAATCATATACACACATATGTTCATAAGCAAGAAGCCGCAAGATAACCAAATACTTATCTGTATTGGATGTCTTCACTTTATTCCATGAGATCCTTCTTTGCCTTACGAGCCTTGGATTTACCGTGGACATAATTATGAATGTTGGGACAGCACGTAGGCTACTCCACAATCATTGGAATAAGCAATGCCAGGCCAGTATGCTGACTGGTTTTATCAATTGTTTAAGGGGTATTGGGCCAACATACACACTATTTCACAATATTAAGTAGTGAATGCCCAACCAGTTACTCTCTGTATTTATCAAGAACTTTATAGCGTTCAACCAGCTACTCCCTGGATTTCTCAATAATTTATATCACCCACTCATTTACTCTTTGGATTTACCAGCAATTTATAGTCTTTCAGGGTCTAGCCTTCTTGCAATGACTAAGGTTTCCAACAAAGAAATAATAGTGTATCAGCTTAGCTGTTAAAAGATTTATACCTGAAATCTTCATTATTCCAAACAAGACATAAATGAAAACAAATACTTATCTGTATTGTGCATTTCCCTTCTTGTCCACAGGGTCCTGCTTCGCTTTGCAAGCCTTGGAATCTCCTATGGACTTGGAAAGGTATCTCAGGGTTTTCAGTCAGTCTTGGCGCCCGCCCTCCTATTGCTGACCCAATAGAGATTTCAAGGTTTCCTGTCAGTCTTGGAGCCCTCCCTCCTACTGCTGACCCAATAGGCATCTTAGGGTTTTCAGTCAGTATTGGCACCCGCGCTCCTACTGCTGACCCAACAGGCATCTCAGGGTTTTCAGTCAGTCTTGGCGCCTGCCCTCCTACTGCCGACCCAATAGGAATCTCAGGGTTTTTAGTTAGTCTTGGCGCTCTCCCTCCTACTGCCGACCCAATAGGTATCTCAGGGTTTTCAGTTAGTCTTGGCGCCCACCCTCCTACTGCCGACCCAATAGGCATCTCAGGGTTTGCAGTCAGTCTTGGTGCCTGCCCTCCTACTTCCAACCCAATAGGCATCTCAAGTTTTTTATTTAGTATTGGAGCCCGCCCTCCTACTACCGACCCAATAGGAATCTCATGGTTTTTATTCAGTCTTGGTGCCCACCCTCCTACTGCCGACCCAATAGGCATCTCAGGGTTTTCAGCCAGTCTTGGCACCCGCCCTCCTACTATTGACCCAATAGAGATTTTATGTCTTGACCAATGTCACCACACCTTCTTGCACCATAACCCTTCACACATATAGCTCTTCATTCATACAAGCACGCCACTCCTTCTCCGGTGCAAATCGAGGATTCCTTTTAGGAACTTTATAGGTGACTTTGTTGATTGTAGGTTAGCATGACCCCACTCACACAAGGATGATACCTGTTTTTATTACATAGCTCTTCGGGCCTGTCTATCCCTTCTGGTAATATTTCGCATGAGCATAGAAAGGTTGCCAATTCCTATACAGTCCTTTTGCGTACCCTTCTTCACTTTGCCCCTTAATGTGCAGTATCAATCTGCATCTGTGTAGGCTGACAACACAAGAAGGATAAGCAAGCTCATCAGTACTGTTGCTCAAATTCTTAACCACATTCCATATCAATCACTATCAAGTATTGAAACACCAGGAATGTGTCCATTCCCTTAGGGTGTAGTCAATATTGATAACCCTATCATGACCCGACACCAGAAAAGGCGTGCACCCCCTCTCCAATGTGAGCCATGTAGGCCCTAATCATACTCAAGCAGTCTGAAATGATATATATATATATATATAAATAAAGTAGGGCATGTTCTGCATATTAACCCTAATAATTAGACATGCATGTTCTAGTTTAGGGTCACAGAATACTCATTCATTTTGCAGATGTATCTCACATGCCTTCTTAACATAACTTTACCATCTCACTCTCATGGTTTACCGACATGCGGTTTGGCTAAGAAATTATCAATGGCGTTTCACCCGAAACCCATTTCCAAAGCATGGGGTCTTTCCCATCTAGTTTGGCTTTTGCAGGCCATCACTCCTAGTTTTCCTGTAATGTGTCTTCTTGGCACATTTATCAAACAACCAAACAGCTAGCAGCATTTAACAATAGAATTCAAATATAATTTCTCTAATCAGTCAATGGCATTAATAATTAAATTCATGTATGAATTTGCAATTCTGTCCTCTACAGAAATTGATTTGCTTAGCTATGAGTCTGTTCTCATATCGTTTGGCTCTTTCTCATGGTAGATTGCAATCTTCATCATGGACTTACCCATATTTGCCATGCCCAAAACAATCTACCTGAAATATGAAACTTCAATTAGCCAAACACTTTGTAAGTCTCTATGCATATAATATTTCATTGCTGCCGTAGTCATTGGAGTATTTTCAGAATTATAACACTCCATAATTCAAACATTTCCAGTTGTTAACATCTTAAAATGCAATGAAATATATATATATATATATGCATTATTATCATAATGAAATTGCAAGATAGAGTCACGTCATTTATGCAATTTAAACGAAGCTTTAGATACTCATTACTTCGTATCCATACAAATCCATCCTTTCAACAGGGCACTCTTGGTAGCCCATCAACATGTCTACCTTCTTCATGCAGTCATTCTCCTGCATTCACAGTAGCTCATGAAATGGTCTCAAGATTAACAATAGTTCACCATTTCATCTATTATCTAAGTGCAATGAAACATCCACCACAACGATGTATTCCATAATGCATCTCAACATATGCACCCATACCTATGCATACACATTACAATAATCACATAATCTTTTAATGTGCACCTACTCAATGCATAACCACGAGATTGTACAAAATATTTTTAATGCACATCCCCTCAATGCAACCTTGCATTAATTCATGAATATTATGCATTCAAACATATTATGGCCTAACCATGTCTTCCCCACATAGCATGCACTACCATGATAGGACCATAAGTCCTCACTTTCTTTGGTTATTTAAAATTATAATCCAGCATACGCAAATGACATGTTATAATTTCATATGAATGCATTGAGGTCTCTAAGAAACTATAGGGTGTAAGGCTCATTGCCTTCACTTACCCACACCTCACCATACTTGGTAGGTTGACATCCACATTCAGGCACTCAATACCACATGCAAACCAAATCAACATAGTTTAATCATAGTTGAAGGGATCTTACCAAATCCTCTTTCAGCATTCATGCAATTTAAGCACAAATAACTATTACCTGCATGGCCATCTTTAACATCTCTTGATGTTACCTGATCAGTTGGCCTCTTACCAATGCTACACAGTCCTTTTTTCCAACCTCATGATCATAGATTTGTTGCACCATCCTTTCTTCATAAGGTTGTTGGTCCTATGCAACAACATCATCAACGTCTTTAGCCCTGCTTTGGTTGTCTTTGGCCCTACAACCAATGTGAGCACACCTAATTATTAGCAACCACAATAATTATCTTAAGTGTCTCATTGCATATGTAAAACTTCACTATTTTACCAATATGCAGTATCATGCTCATGCATAAACACCTTCTTATGCACTATGCAATATCTATTAATGTGCCAACTAGTGCACATTTATTTCGTCTATACGATCCTTTGCATTTTCAGCATTCCTATGCCATAGTTTTTATGCATATAAAACTTGTAAAATACAAAAACAATAGCAAGAGAATAGTTAAAGAATTCTCCCTTTCCAATTTCCTCATTGTAGCATGGGATTTCCTCTTCCACATCATAGCTGATCCAATTTCATGGCTCTCTACCATGCGCACAAATAATGATTAGCTATGATATTTGCACAAATTAGCAATTCAATATATATATGTGTGTATAACATTCATTTTTGCTATTTTCCAAACATGCAATTCTTATGCTATAAACATAAATAGTTTAAGGTGAGGAATTTCCCTTTCATCTTCCATAATGGATATCGCAACCAATTACCCTTATTGAGGACTCCACAACCCCTCTATGCAATCCATAGTGCACATTCCAAGCATGCAAAATGCTTTCCACACCTTCAACGACTGTCTCCGGGGGACGACGGGGGTCAAGGGGGTAGCGCCCTCATTTTTTTTTTGTAAATCCTTTGATTTCGCGCAATCTAGTGCATAAGTTCCATGGCATTTTTCAACTTTCGGCACCTGAAAAATCTTCTAGGCAAATAGCTGAAATTCCCTGTTTCGGAGCAACTCGTTCAGTTTTTTCGGCCTATTGCGGAGCAACTCACTGAGTTTTTCTGGTGTTACGGATGAACTTGCCGAGTTTCTTCCGGTGTCACAGACAAACTTGTCGAGTTTCTTCTGGTGTCGTGGATGAACTCATCCATCTCTTCCGGTCGACCATTTCGAAAACTTTGGCGCAAACTCGACAGTTCTTTCCGCCGCTTCAGTGCAACTTGCCAATTCCTTTCGACAAAAGACACTTAGAAAAATTTTCAGACCAACTAGCTGATTCCTTCTATCGTTGCGGACCAACTCAACGACCTTTCAGCTATGAGGCGAAAACTCACCAATATTTTCTGCTGTTGCGACGCAAAATTGCCAGCTATGTCCACCGTTGTGAATGGACTCATTGAGTTCTTCCGTCGAAATTTTTCCTTCTTTTTCACCGAACTTAAAATTTATGGGCGATCCGTTGTGGAGCAACTTTCCCATTTCTTCCGTCGTTGCATGTTAAATTTTCAGAATTTACTTCAATATGATCTAGGATCTTAACTGAGAGAACAACATGTACAACAAATCTACAGCATATCAATCATGGACACAATAATGCAAGCACACAAGAGACACAAAGTTTACTTGGGGAAAACCATAAAGGTGAAAAACCCCAATAACTTCCTCAGAGATAGATAGAGCAATGATACAACCAAAATACAAGATATAGTCTTCTCCTAGCAGCAGAGCCTCCTCCTTGACAAGTGCGCCACTCTCCAAAGTGTGAGAGAGAGAATAGAATGTGTAAAATGAGAGAGACACACTCTCTATTTATACACCAACTTGACTTGACCTTTACTCAACTAGGTCGGCCTCAACTTAACCACTTAACATAATGCTGACTGGGCCGACCCCCACTAGGGTGGTCTAATAACCCTTTGACCCATATGACTTATACAGGGCTGACCCCAACAAGGTGGTCTAATAACCCATCAAGTATAAGTTACAACACTTACAATATAAATGATGACACTTCCGTATAGAGGAATAATAACATCTCTATAGGAATACAATATACATATATGTGAAATACATTCCGAAGTTACATATACATCAACACTCCCTCTTAACTAGGAAGGTATTTCTCAACATAGGTCTTCTAGCAGAAGTCATCTTCTGTGGATCATCGTCACTGGATAATCGTCATCGAGTCATCATCATCGTCACAACTGCTGCTATCTCAATCAATCTCTGAATCTACTCATCATAGGAAGTTCTATAGAGCCAGTCCTTTTTCATACTGGATGTAAGCCCACCACCTGCAAGTCTTTGTCATCACTAGCCATACTGTGGAATCTTCGGGACTTATTACGTGTGTCAAAAAACCTAGCTGCAACATCCCAGGCTATTACGAGCACACAGCTCTACCTGTCAGATCTCCCAGGAGCACATTACATGTGACCCATCACAAAACCTAGCTGAAGCATCCTAGACTGTTACGAGCACACAACTCTACCTGTTGGATCTCCCAGGAGCACATTACATGTGATCTCACCACAAAACCTGGCTGAAGCATCCTAGGCTGTTGTGAGCACACAGCTCCACCTGTTGGATCTCCCGGGAGCACATTACATGTGGTCCACCACAAAACCTGGCTGAAGCATCTAAGGCCTTTTTCATCCTGTCCAGATCTCCTAGGAGCAAATTACATGTGGTCATGGCAAAACCTGGCTGAAGCATGTGAGGCCTTTTTCATCCTGTCTAGATCTCCCTGGAGCAAATTACATGCCATAGGACAAAACCTCGCAAGAGCATCCCAGGATGTTACGGGTACACCACTCCGACCTGAAGATCTCCCAAGGCACAAATTACATGTCCTCCCAGAGCAATGTCTTGAAAGAGCATACCATGCTGTTACGTGTACACAACTCTGACCTATATGATCTCCTAGACATGCTCATCTACACAACCTGATCCACGGCCACAAAGTATCATACTTATTCTCACCATACATCATCCTGATGTACACATGATCATCCTGATCATCATCACTACATCGTCCTGATGCATGTCATCTGGAGAATCTCGTCATCCACGATCATCCTGATCATACAATGCATCCACCAAATGCATACCAAGTATCTTCCTGATACATATCATCATACATGATCTACCTGATCATACAATGTATCCACTTGATACATACACAGATACATGATCCACATAATGTATCCACCTAATACATATCAACATACATGATCTCAGTATCCACCTGATACATATACAGATACATGGTCCAAGCATCCAACATGATGCATATACAAAATACATACAAATGATCCAACTGATCATATCTAGCATCCAACATTATGCATACATATAAATGATCCAACTGATCATATCCAGCATCAACATGATGTATACATACATAAATGATCCAACTGATCATATCAAGTATCCAACATGATGCATATACATATACATAGCAGTAATTGGAGCATCATCCTGATGTTCATCATCCATGATCCTCCTGATTATCATAGCATCATCCTCTTTAGATCATCTCATCGCCCATGAAGCACAGCCCAGATGCACATCATCCAACACTTACACCACCGACATGGGAGAACACATCTACCACCATTCGGGGAATGCTCCAGCCCTTACTTTTTCACCATGGAAGAACACATCTACCACCATGTGAAAAATGGCTCAACAATTACATCACGACCAAGGGAGAACACATCAACCATGCCATAAAAGCTCATGTGCATCTACATCTTCCAGACTCATCACTTCCCTTTGGAAGGAACCTCGATCTGAAGTGCACCAAGCCTCTCTCTGAAGTACTAAAACTGCACTCTGGCCAACGGCTTGGTCAATACATCTGCAACCTGCTCATCCATTGCAACATACTCTACTTCGGCTGTACTCAGTGTTATGTAGGACTGCTTCCTGCTAAACCAAGAGATCACACCTAATCCCATACTGAAGCAGCACCCAGAAGTGCTCTTCCTATCTGTAGCATTGTATGCCCAATCTGAATCAACATAACCCTGCAGGTTAAACTTTTGATTCGCATCATACTTGAGCCCATAATCAATCGGATCAGATGGAGCATCACACAGAAGCTTCAGGTTTGATGCCATAGGTGTCGCCATGGCATGCAGTCCATTATCCCGAACTTCTTCAGGATCTCTACTGCATTCTTCCCTTGTCCAAGGAATATTCCATCTGCACTCTGCCACACCTCCATACCTAGAAAATAGTGCATCATCCACAAGTTCTTCATCTTGAACTTGGAAGCAAACTTCCACTGCATGTCGGCAATCAATCTATCCTCACCTGTTACAAACAGGTCATCCACATAGCAGTATCACTGGATTTCCTTCCTCAACCTTGTCGTAAAGGTTGGAATCTACGTTACTCTTGGTAAAGCCCAAACTGGATAGAAAGCTGTCTATCCTACCATACCAAGTTTTGCACATATATGACTCCCTGTCATGTGTCTCAGAACCAAGTGGCTTCTCCACATACACTTCTTCTTTAACTACACCATTCAAGAGGGCTGTCTTGAAATCCATCCGGTGTATCTTCCACTTCATCACTGTAGCCAGAGCAAGTACGGATCTAATCGAAGTGTATCTGGATACAGGAGCAAAAGTCTCTATGCTACCACTTGCAGCATGCTTGATCTTGTAGATCCTCTTGGAAGTCACTACAAACTACCCTTTGTGACTGCATCCCAAACATCTTCATGATTGGTTGGTACTCCTCGATCATGGCATTCTTCCCAAATCCAGGGAACTTCAATATCTTCAATATTTTCAATAGATAACTTTGTTGCTGAAAAAATGTTTTAGTCCTTCTTTTGTAGGTGATGGTATACGATCTTTCCTACACAACAAGTTAAATTGCATGATTAGAAAACATCTCATAGTTTTCAGAACAAATTCTTACACATAAAGAAATATGTCACACAGTCATGCAATTATCTTAGCCAATGCTTCAATACAACATTTATCCATATTCTGTAACTTGCTAGATGCCTTCCAATCTCTACCAAAACATTGTTAAGAGTGTGCACAGCTCCTAACATGTCAGCAAAGAGGTTTCATTCTAGATAAGTAGAAATGGAATGTTGTACAGTGCCATAGGCCACTTACCCATGTATATTAGTAGTATACTGTTCATCAATGCAACTATTCTAATATGCATAATACACAACCTAATTCTAGGAACATAAGCATATACATCATTGAATAACATTATGTAAGAAATGACAATTCAAATACTTATCTTTGTTTGGTTGCTGGGTGGACTCCCTCTGAATCTTTGCAACTCCATTCTGATGTGGATCGTGAGAAGTGGTCAACTCCCTTTGAATATCTGCATCCTTGCAGAAACTACTGAAGTGTGCTCCTTTGCTTTCTTGCAGGAACAACTGGAGTGTGCTCCCTCTTGATCTTTGCTTCCTGGATTACCTGTCCTTGAACTTACATCCATCCTTAATCACTATGCATGCTTTTTAGTATCATCATTGTGTTATCCTTGAGGTCTCATACATAATCACACATTTATTAGTATAATATTAATACTATCAAAACACAATAGTCTTAAACATGTATAGTCATCATCATTCACAGATAATAAACATTAGTATTCAAGGTTTCAAAGAAGTCTTCTTTTACTCATGCATATTCTTATTTGATCATAAGACTCTTCTGATTAGTTAAATCATCAATGCATAAACCCGTGATTACTCAAACCTATACCTTCATGATTCTTCTGGTTAGTCATATCATCAATTATGGTAAGAAACATAATATGCATACAACCATGACTATTCAAACCTATGACTTCATGAATAATCATTATCAACAACACAACAATATAAGATCCTAACACAAGGTAGGATTCTAGCTTGATCTAGGAAAAACATACCTGGATTAGCATGCTAGCTAGTTATGTCTAACATACCTGCATAATGTCTTCTGGTTCTCTTCAGTGACTTGTGCTAGTAATCTGCATGTCTCATAAGTTAACCATTGAAGAACCAAATTATACATACCTCAAAAGTAGATTTTCTATGTGATCCATGACAATGGATGAATCTTTGTCTTCATGTCAAAATGAGCATATGATTTGACTTTCTTGGTGTACCTTTTATGTTAGCAGACAACATAAACCTCATACAACACAATAATGTATTAGTACAATCATAAGTGTCAACACCCTAACCAATGAATATCTTCTATCATGCATTCATAATTTTGTTAAGGTGATACAACAAATCTAAAATCAAGATTGTACTAACTGTAATAATCATGAAGACAAACATACCATAAACTTAATCATGAACAAATCTTGAAACATACCTCGATGAGTCATACCTGTCGAGATCGCTTGTAATCTTCTTATGTAAGGCCTTAGCCTCATCTCCCTCTGAAACAGGAACTTCTTCACTTATGCAGGTGACCAATCCATATTCTTCCAGGATTAACCCAATCCACTTGATTTGCAAGAATTGGACCTGGAGCTGGATTAGGGTTTGTCATAGAAACCCCAAAAATTCAAACTTTGAATTTCAAACTTTTGAAAGGATAGAAATATGCGCCTTGATGAGCTGATCAAGCTGGTATATTCAGAATTTGAAAACTGCAAAGTTTCACTCCTCAATTTTGCCTTTGAAACTTTTGGATTCACTGGACGTGACCCCAAACTGGGGTTTGATGAAGCCCACTCTTCTACCCAATCAAAAGGTGTGATCCAAATCTCTAAGCTTCTATTTTTATGAGGATCTTCCAGCCGTGGTCATAGATTTCAAAAATTCTCATTTTTGCGAAAGCCCTAATTTTCCACTTTTCTGATCAAAGTCTCGAACTAGGGTCTGATCAATCCCGGCCTTCTGCCCAACCAAAAATTATGATCTTGGTCTCTAAATTTTGATTTTGATGATTATCATTCAGCCATGGTCTCTGATTACAAAAATTCCAACTTTATCCGAAACCCTAAATTCTGGAAGCCATGAGTGAAGGTGCTAAAAAATAATTCTGTTTTGACAGAAATATGTACCTAATTGTTTTTTATGTAACTCTTAACTTTTCGATCCACAATGTCTGAGCTCAATTGGATTCTCTAAGAGAGAGTTAGGCCAAGTGTCGTAACGTGACCTCTTTATGGGATAAAACAGGAGAGCGAACTTGTATGGAGTGCCACGTGTCACTCGTTCAACTTCGACCTCTGAAAACGTTTTTTGAGATAGTACAATCTGTGTACTACCTGTCAATTTTGACGAAATTTTATTTGGAGCTTCCTAGCCCAAGTTATGACCTTTTTCCCAAGGTCACCTGATTTTGACTCAGATCTGGAAGAAGCAGAAACCCTATATTGTACAGATCATAAATCACAAAGTACAACGAATTAGAGATTTTCCTTTGGACACAAGGTACATGCTGATCTGATATGCGACCTCTAAACGTTTCAGACCCAAAAACTTTGCTAAAACGGATTTATAGCGAAAGGGCTACGATGACTGGTTTTTGCTATATCAAGCCCTAGCATCGTAAGTGCAACAAGTTCCATACATGCCATATCATGCCTTGTTTTAGGCTAGCTCTGATACCATGTTAAATTTTTAGAATTTACTTCAATATGATATAGGATCTTAAATGAGAGAACAACATGTACAACAAATCTACAGCATATCAATCATGGACACAATAATGCAAGCACACAAGAGACACAGAGTTTACTTGGGGAAAACCATAAAGGTGAAAAACCCCAATAACTTCCTCAGAGATAGATAGAGAAATGATACAACCAGAATACAAGAGATAGTATTCTCCTAGCAGCAGCTCCTCCTCCTCCACAAGTGCACCACTCTCCAAAGTGTGAGTGAGAGAATAGAATTGTAAAATGAGAGAGACACACTCTCTATTTATACACTAACTTGACTTGACCTTTACTCAACTAGGTCGTCCTCAACTTAGCCGCTTAACATAATGCTAACTGGGCCGACCCCCACTAGGGTGGTCTAATAACCCTTTGACCCACATGGCCGACCCCTAATAGGGTGGTCTAATAACCCTTTGACCCACATGACTTATACAGGGCCGACCCCAACAAGGTGGTCTAATAACCCATCAAGTATAAGTTACGACACTTACAATATAAATGATGACACTTCCATATAGAGGAATAATAACATCTCTATAGGAATACAATATACATATATGTGAAATACATTCTGAAGTTACATATACATCAACATTGTGGAGCAAGACTCATAACTTTTTCGCCAGAATTTTTCGTTCCTTTTTTTGGCGAACTTATCGATTTTCTGCCGAGTCGTTGCAGAGCAACTCGCCAAGTTCTTCTGCCAACTTCGGTGAAAACTCACAAGTTTCTTCCACCATCGAGGACTAGCTTGTTGATTCCTTTCATCATTGCGGACAAACTCGTCGAGTCTCGCCACCATTACAGACTTAGCAGAAAGCCCAAAATACTTAGAAAAATTTTAAATTTCAATTTTTTTTCAAATTTTCTTAATGACTACAGTTGAGCAGGAAGCATACTTACCTCTGCAACTATAATAGGTAGCCCATGAAGTCCCAATGCTGCAACCAACATCTCTGATACCATTCTATCACATACCCTCCATCTAACCAATTCAATGAAGGGCACATGATACCAAGATCTGGGATTTTTACATAAAACTCAGCCCATTCATTAGATTCTTAGCAATACAAGAGATGTGTGTAGATGGAAAACAAACAAACATGCACAACGGAAATGAACTCATCCACACACATATTACATGACTGTCATTCAATTTAACACAATCAACAAATTAATACATTTGCAGAAGTAATTACACATAAGAGAGTATACTTATCTCACTGCAATGTTGTCCCCAACAACTAGCTATGCTGCTGCAACGTTCCTCCTAGCCATAGGTCTCTGCCCAGCGTGTATTCCTTCAGCACTCAGAGACCACCCCTGAGTTGGGCATGATATCTATAAGGAAACGAGGGCTCTCAAGCTCAAATCATCCTAAAGCAATGGATACCCAACTCAAACCCCAGCATTTCTTAACACACAACAACTCAAAACTGAGCATGGATACACATAACAACAAAAACACAAATGCTGGGCATGAAGAGAAATGTTTTTACAGTGGGATGCACAAAACTGGGTTTCCCGGAACTTCAGAAAAACATGGGCAACTAAAAGCGAACTGGTAGATGGGGATTCAACCCTGGGGAAGCAATTTCATTTCCAGAAAACGCTCATGGGCATTCCAGGGGAAAAAACGACCTCCATAAAACCCCCAATTTGTGGTTATCTTCTCCCAGCCACTGTGCCAACCAAAAATGACTTCCCAACCATGGAGAAAGGAGGAAAACACAGAAATCAGTGGGGAAAAATGCCCAGCAGCTCCCCACTCGTGAGAGAGACAAACTCATGGGTGAATAATGGCTTAGGGTCCATTTCGTGGCTCTCCTCCTGCCCAAGAAGCCAAGCACGATTTTCTAGGAAGGATGGCTTGCCCATACTCGAATTTGGACAGCCATACCTATCCAATCCCCAAGGCATTAACTGCCTCAACCAACTCTTGAATGATTGGGTACAAAGGTCAACATGGGTAGTTGAGGGTTGATTGGGTTCTCCTATTGACACTTGGATTAGCTTGATTGGCTCAAGGGTTTGAATATTTACCTCCCAATTCCTTGTAATATCATGCCCCCATCTCTTGTTGCATTGCATAGCTAATTGTGGGTATTTATATTAAAATGCATATTCACAATTCCTATGGCTCGCTAGCACTTGGGTTAAGTAATACCAACATACTTTCCTCATCAAGATCGAGCGTTCACTAGTGGGTCCTTGGCCTTGAGCTCCATGCTAGGAATCATACAAAATATGCATACAATATTTACATTATAGCCCAAATATTATAGGGGTCAAGAATGGGGATGTGGCACTCCGTCTATTCCTTTTAGACTGTTGTTTACTAGTATCAATACTTTAACCACATGAGGTAGAAAGAGGAGGAGAAGATTTTACTAGTGAGGAAGGCATAGGGTTCTGATGCTCTTGATGTGAGGTGCTAACCTGAGAAGCATCAGGAGCATGCAAGGTGTTCGCAGTGGAGAACAACCAAACTGGTAGCCCTATAGTGAATCCCAGAATATTCAAGGTAGCCATTAAGGGAGTACCAATGTTCCCCATGAATGGAAAAGCACAAGGAGCCCCTTGAATAGGGGTCCCTTGATTGGTGCCCACCGGGATGCTATCCATGTTTCTGAGTCAACGGGCCAGAAATATCTAAGGCCAACTAAAAACAAGTAGCACAAAGAGCACACCACTAAAAAGGTCCTAGGTACTCCAAACCAAGAAAACAGATGCCTTCCGTAGGGAAGTCTGGGATGATTAGGGCCCAGAACTAACTAATGAAGGATGAAGAACAGTTACCCGAGGTCCACGTACAGTTCCTTTGGGTGCAAGCATTTGAATCACCAAATCGCCTTCCCAAATTTCTGTGGAGGGTTTCCTCCCACGTATGTCTTAGGTACAACAGAAATAACCTTTTGTCGTCATCTGTGTAGATCCCTAGATTCTGGATACTAAGGTTACCACCAATACGAAATAACCTAGGGGGACAGTCATTAGCCTAGTCAAAACGCATGGGCAGGGTAGCAAAGCTCGAAATCCAAAAGCATTAGTGGACCCCCATATGCGAGTCAACTCTGGTTTATGGTTGATGGGAAAGTGAGGGGGTATCCTCAACAATTCCAATCGCCCATGGCCTCGTGCTTAACTCTGGTTTGAGTATATCATCACAGGACTATTTGATAGAGTTGGATTTACCTAATAGATAGTCTTACTACGATTGTAGAGTAATGAAACTGATTCCTGATAGTTTAAGAGTGTTATGATCTGAAACCCTTGCCTAAGCTAGTTGGTCAAGTGACAACCCTAAAAAAGAAAAAGTTGCTAATAAAATTTATTAAGTGTTCTTTTTAAATGGATGTTCTTTACTCAAAGGTTGTATGGGAGTGTGTGGCGTGGTTGTGACTGAAATAACGAGTTCGTAAAAGTAAACAACTTTCACTAAAAATTTTCAATCATTGTTTTCCAAAACTAAAGATAAGCAAACCTAAATATATTTTTTATTTTATTTTTTTCTTTTTACATTATCAAAGCAAAACAAAATTTATACTACTTCAAAAAGAAATAATAAGCCTTACAGTTATGCTACCAATTTTCAATTTTTAACTTTACTCTTTTTCAAAGAAACTGAAATCAGAAAATGGAACAAGTAAGATCAAAATCGGTGCCGGTAAAGATAAGAGACTAATGGCTTAAACAATCAAAGCAGAAACTGAGAAAGACTCGACCTACCAAGTTGTTTCGAAATGAAAAAACTCTATACTTGGCATTGAATGTAAAAAGAAAAGGGAAAAAAGATGCATGTAGCAGAAAGGAAGACCAATAAGGCTACTCCTAAGCATCAAAACCCAATAAAACACCAACCAAGTAAACAGAGTAGGAAAGCAAACCAAAAATCACTTTACCAACACCTGGACTCAAAAGAGTAGAAAGCTTTGACTCGCTTGGACTGAACTGAAAAGACAATAAAAAAGTATCTAAACCAAGAAACCTTTCAAAAGCACCCTAAGGACTCAAACTTGGGGTCGAACCCTAATGGAAAGGATAAGACACAGTGAAAGTGTGATATTGTTGCCACAAACAACAAATGTTAAGAATGCAGGTCTGTATGACTGCAACAAGCAACTAGGGAAAAAGTGTGCAACTATGTCTAAAAGAGAGTAGTGCACGAACTTCGAAAAGGGATAGAAAGCAGTAAAGACAATTAAACAAGCAAGCAAAATCAAACTAAAAGACTCAAGAGAGGAAAACAAGACTCAAAAGAGACATGGAAGTCTCAGGGATCAGTTAAGGAGGCAAAGCAACAAGCTAGGAGTGAACCCAAACAAACTAGAAATCAAAACCTAACAAAGAACTGAAATTTACAGGAAAATACACTACTGTGCAGTGCATAAACCAGCGTACACTATGACGGAAACACGACTGTGCAATAGACAAAGTAGTGTTCATAAGCTAACATATGCTACTGTAAGTAGGGTAAACCAGCGTACAAGGCTCATAAGCAAACAAAAAGGCTTTGTAGCAGTGAACTGAGATGATTCAAGATATAAAGAATAGGTAACAAAGATCTATAATACCTCTCAGAGAATAAAAGAACTGAAAAAGACTAGAAGAATACCTAACAAGGCCTCATAGAGCAGAAAAACTACTTGTTACTCCCCAGCGGAGTCGCTAGTCTGTTGTTCAGAATTTAAACCTTATAGTGAGGAGAGACACTACCAACTTGGGCGGGGTTGACAGGTAAATACATTCATTATATTGCATTTAGTTCCTACAAAAGAAAGAGATCAAGATATCGAAAGATGTACCTTTAATCGACGGTTGGTCCTAGCTTTCACTTGGTCTTCTGCTTGATCCTTCGCTATGATGAACCTACAACACACATGAATTCTTCCTCAGCATATCTTGACTATAATAAATATGATTAATATTGAAAGCAATCAAACATCAACCACAATCAAATATCTAATAGACATTCAATTTAGGACAGGAAGGGTGTTTCCACCTTTTTATTGTCAAAGAAACATGAATCAATACAAATATACCTGATCGATCAAGATGCTTCTACAACCAAGTCCTGGGCTTCTTCTCTTCACAATGACTTGGGAATTCCTCCAGCGTAACAACACTTAAGGCATTCTTTCTAGGTCCCTCTCTCGTGGATCCTCCTTGTATTTATGGGACAAGGTAGGCAGTTGGATACAAGAGGTGGTTGAATTGGGAGGTTGGGGAAGTTGCAAAACCAACTTCAACTAATCCCAATTTGTAATCTTAATATATTTTTTGACTTCATCTTAAGATGTACATGGGTTTCATATAACCAGAGTGGCGTAAAGTAAGCAACTTTTGTGCTTTACAGCAAGCATTTGCAACATTTTTATTTGTGTACGCTGGTTGTCCTTGAGGAAAGCAGCGTTCATCTCCAAGGTGTATGCTAGTTTTCTATACAGAGAGTAGCGTACACACGATGAAATCAACAGAAATAGTAAGTTTCTTAGCTGAAGAGAGTACTTCCAGTCAATAAGTCATCCAGGTCATCCTAGCTCTTCAATCCTTAGTGTCCTTTTGTGTGATCAATAGAGCAATGTGATCACGGATGGAGAAGTGCACATTTGACCTATAACAAGTGCATCTTGAGGGACACCCCCGTACCTTCATGAGACCAGTCATAGTAGGAGCAGCTCACGCCATGCTAGCGAACATATAGGGGAAGATGAGTCAGTTGACTCATGACATTCCGACATACAGGATCGATCATATGCCACTCGACATGCAGGAGAATGTCATGGGTGTGCCCCCAACATGGATTCGGCTACTGAGATAAGTAGCTAGGCTAGTCATTTTCTATAGAGAGGCTGTAGAGGATGATGAGGCCCCTCCTTTTCCATAGGAGAAGGACATATATATGTATATTTTTGAGGCCATCGAGCCCATTTTTGTATATTATGACATGACTCTGTGACAGACTTATGACTCAAACTCATATTATTTTTTGATACGGATTATATATACAGTATCGGTGTTATTTACATTTGTGTTATTGTATTTTATGCATGAATTATGGATGTGTATGATGCAGATGCCAATCTAAAACGTATTTTGCGAATGAATCAGCTAATGCATTCAAATTTCTTGGAATATGTTGATATGTGATGTAATCAAACTGTCTCTCAAGTAACTTAACGCACAAAAACTGACGTAGTAAAATAGGATCTCTAACCTGATAAACACCCATTAACTAAAACACAACTAGCTACGAGTCGAGCCGTACCTCCAAATGTGAAATGCCATGGAACATAGCATCTCAGAGTAATTCTATGATTGCACTATATTCAGCCACATTGTTAGTTGTGGGACCTAAACAAGCCCCTCCCGAAGAAACCAATTGGCCAGTTGGAGAGTAAATAACCCAAGCAGCTGCAACCAACCGATGGGTGTGGCGACTAGCGCCATCAACAAACCCTATAAAGTGTTCAGTCGACATCTAAAACACAAAGCAATGGATGCATAAGATGTAATGACCACCATAAACAAAACTAAATCTACAAAATGTATAGCTATAATACATGAAAAAGCATAGAAGTCGAAGCGTAGTACTTCTTCAAGTAGATCCCATTTCTAGGCTTTGACAACTTATTACCTTCATAGTCTGTTAACTCGTATGCACCCTTCTTCAGAACCTTAGAAAATATGTAGGGATTGAGCCACATGGACTTAAAATTTCCAGCTCGTAAAGGTTCCTTATCCTAGTCATAGAGCAGAACAAGGTCTCCCTCAAGAAAAACCCTAGGTTTGATAGACTTATTGTACTATGCCTTGACTTGATTCTTATGTGCTTCATTTTTTGTCAACGCATCGCGGCGCTGCTCATCCAGATTTTCTAAATTCAGCAAACATTTCTCCAAGACTGAAGTGTCAGGTAGTAGTTTGACAACCAACTTCAATGAAGGAATCTCGCACTCAACCGAAATGACTGCTTCTATCCCATAATCAAGTTGAAAATGAGAGAACCTAGTAGCAATCTTCACATTGGCTCAGTAGGCCCAAAGAGAAGGGTACAGCATGATGTGCCAGTTAGTTCTATTGGCATTAATGGTCCTTTGTAAGATGGTCTTTAGATTTTTGTATACTGCTTAGACCTGACCATTCTCCTGCAGGTAAAACAAAGACGAATGTTCCTGCCGAAAACCTAACATGGTGTATAGATCGAGCATCATGTTTTTCTGAAAATGACAACCGTGATCAGTCATGATCTCTTTGGGTATACCAAATCTTGCAATGATCTGGTTAAAAATGAAATAAGCAGTCGTTTCCCCATCTACCTTAATAGTAGGCATTGCCTCGGCCCACTTGGTGAAGTAGTGGATGGAAACAATGATATGATGATGACCTTTAGCCGAAACTGGATTACAATTCATATAATCAATCCCCCATTTATTGAAAGGGCCTGCTGTGATTATAGGATGGAGAGGAGTTGGGTGTGCTCTCATCTTCTTGGTGAAAAACTGACATCGCTGACAGCGTTTCACAGCTTCCACACAATCTTTGAAGATCGTGGGCCAAAAATAACCGACACCCAGTATTTTCTGGGTTGTTGCCAACCCAGAAAGATGACCCCCAAAGTCTCCACTGTGACCATCATTCAATACTGTTTCAAATTCCTCTAAGTTTAAACAACGGTGTAAGATGGAATCTACCCCACATCTATACAAAGTGTCAGAAACGATGAGATAGTTATTCACGTGACTCTTAAGTTTGCGTCATTCCTCCCTAGAGAAAGCGGTGGGACACCTCAAAGCCTGGAGATATACTAGGATATCCCCATACCATGGATCAGAGTATGCAATGAGAAATATATGTTCATCCGAGAATGATGACTCTTCCTCAATGTGTACTATGTCACTAGGAAATTCAGAAATCAGTTCGGCGAACAACAGTGATTTCTTTGACTTAGCGGACTGAAAAACTAAGTCAAATTCTTGCAAGATTAGAATCCATTTATTGAATTTCCCACCAATGATGCGTTGAGTGAGAACATATTGAAATGGGTTGACCTCCACAACCACTATGGTAGTTCACAATAATATATAGTGACGTAGCCTCTAAACAACATAGACGGAAGCTAATGACAACTTCTCCACATGAGAATACTTAATCTCAGGAGCTATCAAGGTGCGTGACAGATAATAAATGACATGCTCTTGGAGTTTGTCATCCTCCTAAACAAGTACTATGCAGATTGTGTATACTAATGCATCCAGATATAAGAGGAAATCCTTCATATAGTCTGACAGGCTTAACAAGGGGGCTGAAAGTAATTCCTTTTTCAAGGCCTCAAATGATGCTTGAGCAGCCTCATCCCACAGAAAGTAGGTATCTTGTTTAAGCAGTCTCATGAAACCTTTTCTAATTTTGGCATAGTTAATGATAAAGCATCTCAATAATTTGGACATGCCCTGCAGGCTTTGAAGTTGTCTGAGAGTTTGAGGAGGAGGCAGATTTACAATCGCCTCAACTTTCAATGCATCAACCATTATGCCACGATTGGATACTATGAAACCCAGTAATCATCTAGACTTGATGCAGAATACACATTTGTTGGGATTCAATCGAATCTTGTAGTATCTGCACCGTTCAAACACAAGTCTTAAGTGATCAGGATGCTCCCGTCTCTTGCGAGATCGTGCTGGGATATCATCAAGGTATGGTTCTACTATGTGCTTGATGTCATGAAAAGTGAAGTTCATTGCCCATTGAAAGGTAGCTCCAACATTCTTCAGGCCAGATAACATCTTCCGATAGGAAAAGGTTCCCCAAGGACAAATAAAAGTTGTCTTGTGCTAGTCTTTAGGTTTGATCTATATCTGATTATATCCTAAAAACCCATCCATGAAAGAAAACATTTCATGGCTCTCACACGCATCGATGATCTGATCTATGAATGGTGTGGGGTAATTGTCTTTTAGACAAGCTTTATTTAGGTCTCAGAAGTCAATGCAGACTCTAATGGTACGTTGCTTTTTTTCAACTGGAACAGGATTTGAAACCCATTATGTCATAGCTATCGGATAGATAAATCCGGCTTTGAGCAATTTCTCAACTTCTGCCTTGATGGAAGCTACTTTTCGAGGGTTAACTGGACGGAGCTTCTGTCTCACAAATTTAGCGTTGGGATACGTTGTGATGACATGCTCAACAATGGAAGGGTCAATTCTTGGCATCTCCTCATAAGACCAGGCAAACACGTTGCAGAATTATTTCAAGAGATTGGTATACAAAATGATCTCCTCAGGAGAGCAGTCTACTCCAATGAAAATATTTTCCATGACTCTAGGTTTCATGGAAATGTTGATCGGAATAATTCTCGATATATTTTCCATATTACCTTCGGCATTAAAAACTTTTGAAGTAGAAGGGATAGCGGACAAATCAACATTCCCACTAGGTCTGATAGAAAAATCACCTCTCTTAATACTGTCCAGATCAGGAAGAAAATAGGATCTATGGTGCATGTGTTCCCAAGGATGGTCCAAGCCTATCATTGCTTCCAAAATCGCCTCATCAGAGGGAAAAATAGTGTCTAGACAGTCAAAAGAGTGGATAGAGTCCACTGACCTTGCAGGTACATAGTCCATATCTGATTCGGCAGAGACCAATGGAGTCACGATATGTTCTGTTGCAGCATGTTGTGAATCTAAATAAGCCACCTATACAACAGATAGGGGCACAACTAGTTCTGATTCGGTTGGGAGAATCCATGGATCTGTTGTTGGACTGACCATGAAAATCTCAGACGAAGAACACTCTTCAGAACCAATAAAATGAACTAGAGCAAGTAGGTCAAAAGTTCCAATTAATGACCCATAAATCGCTACTCCTAAACTCTCACTCGCTGGGTGAGATTGATCAACCATCATAATTGTTGAATCCGACGAAGGCTGGTTTTTTCTCCGAGAAAACTAAATTTGGTCAACTGTGACAATATTTCCTTCATGAGGGAACATTATAACTTGGAAAACGGACAATGGAACTACTTGCATTGCATACGTATAGCTCCTACCCAACATCAAGTTATAGTCAAGTGGAGAATCTAGAACTTCAACCTCTACAGATACTAGTTTTCCTGAAAGTTCAACATCATATCATGGTAAGGCTCCATGTGGATGGAAGGATCTTCCACCAAATGCAGTAAGCACCGTGTTCGAGGGGGCTAACTTTGGTTCTCCTAAATCCTTCCAGCAAGAAATGGACATTACGCACGTAGACGTGCCCTCATCTACAATAGCTCATCTAATGGTCTTGGGACCATGGATTACTTCTATTTGGATAGCGATGTGGTACGGCAACCGGGTTTTGATATTGGACATATCAAAATGAGCAAGCATATTGGATGATTCCACACTCCAAATCGCTGCGAGAAGTGCACTGCATTGCAATGGACAACTTTGCAGTACCTCTAAAGTTGACATGGCATAGAAGGTTTGGGTTAAATCCTCCACAACATTGTAGTTTGGGGAAACCCACGCATTGGGGTTGTGCATAGCCCTTTTGAAGACACCTTTCAGGATCTTTGGCAACGAATCCACCGATCTCTTGATGTGGAGAGGGTTAGATGACTCGGGAACATCCTTTTGTTGTGGATCTGGGGTATAGTTTCTAGCTCGAGTTTGCAAAAGAGCATCTGAATTAACCATATTAATGAACGATTGATCAGCTGAGGTGGCATGAGTAGTGCCCCCAACACTGGAGCTACCAGAAGCTAAACCCTATCCGTGATGTAATGGGTCTTTTAAGACAATTGGTTTCTTTTCACAGAGTAGCTTCTGGGCTTCTTCCATCAAACAGAATTGATGGGTAAGGTGGTCCTCTTGGCATAGCTTGCAAGGGACCTTCACTTTCCTTTTTCCTTTTTACCCTCCTCTGCATTTTCTATGTTTTTGGGCTTTTGGTGGTTCCTATCCCCTTTCTTGTCCTTTCTTTTGTTGTTGGGAAGCTGAGGGCCCTTTTGGTTTGTCTGCACTTGTTGTACAGATTTCATTTTCGAAGGGGAGGATGCAATTGAAGTTGCTTCTATAGAAGACTATTTGATAGACAAGGCGTGAACCTGCTTCGTTAAAGCATCAAACGTTGCAGAATCTACTGAACCAATGATGCCATCAAGATGTGGTACAGGCTTCGGTTTACCTAGATCTGTATTAGATTTCGGCACATCAGGAATGATCTCATATAAGAGCCCAGATTAAGCATATACCAAATCAAGCTGCTGGGTTCTTAGGTTAGCTTCCTCTTTGGAGGACACCCCTGAAGTTGCAACTTCCTTAGATATATAAGGAAAGAGTGATTTGAGATACCACTCTAATAAAAATACTGGAGGGATGTCAGCTTTAATGAGCCTCTTTCTCCTTCGCCACTCCTGAATGTGGTCAGATAGATGAGTGGCTTTGTTTTGTCTAAAGGTTGACAGAAGGTCTATACCAGCATCATACTGGACATGAAGTTGAAAGTGATTCAAAAAAATAGTAGCTATATCCCAAAAGGTGACATAAGCAGCTACAGGAAGTTCAATATACCATTTGGCTGCGACACTTGTCAAGGTTCTTTGAAAGAGCCTCAATCTAATGGAATCATCATTCAGCGAATTCTAGGAGCACCAGAGATTAAATGTCGTGACATGGTCACCGGGATCCTCGCCAGTCTTACCTTCAAATTTTGGAATGTCTGAGGGAAACTTAGTGGGAATAGGTGGCCATGCAGGATTATGGCGCACGGGGTCATTAGTGAGTTTTGAAAGATATGGCAATTTCAAAGTTGCCAGAAAAGGTAAACGAGGTTGTGCCGATGGAATTTGGTGGACAGGAACCTGCTAGGGGGAACCTCCCAATACCTAGTTCGTGTACTGCTGGTTGGGGTTTCCCCTAGCCATCAGTTGTGAGGTAAAAGCATTAAAATTGCTCCACCGAAAAGAAAGCGGATTACTTCCTGGGGCAGTGGTCCATTGCGGCTGGGTGTTAACCCCACCGTATTATGGATTAATAATATTACCCCCTCCTCCAGCAAAAAAAGAGAAAGGGATACTCCCTACAGTTATATTTGATGGATTTACATTATAACCTACATAGGGGTTAAATCTAGGTGTAGTTGTAACAGACGATGCCATCATCGTACCCATAATAGGCATAGATGCAGAGGGGATCGATCCTACAACATATGTTGAAGCAATATTCTGAGGTATACCCTAGAACTATTGAGTAGCAGGAGGTTGAGTAAAAGTCACTACAGGTATCCTTGTCAAAGGGATATTAGTTGGTCCAAAGCTAGGGGTAGAAACTGAAGCAGATGTTGAAGCTTGTGAGCTTTCCATGCCTACAGTACTAGCATTAAAACTAAAGGACAGGCTCGAAGTGGAAGCAGTCTGTTAAGAGCTCAATGTTACAGTGTTTGTAAAAGACGGTTTAATAATCCTTGTAGGCATAGATGTTGTGGGAGTTTGAGGAAATCCCTGCTCATCTCCTGGGTTAGTCATGGTGTAACCAGGTGTAAACAAGTATGCACTGTACTCAAGTTGGCCTAGAGAATCTACAGGTACCAGTAATAGATTGTTGGGTCTAGTTAGTGGAGGGTTAAAAGGAGCGTTAAACTCTTGAGGAGTTAAGTCCTCAAACTCAACAATATCAAAGACCTGTTGATCTTGAACTCTGGCCTTTGGTTCTCCAGGTATTTCAGTTTCACCCATTAGTTCGTAAGAACCACAGGAATCCTTCCTCCGGTGTTGCGGTTGTGGTGGAAGCTCCACAATGAGTGGGGGAAGGTTTTGCAACCTCCGAGACCTACGAAGAGGTTGGTCCTCCACAACTAAATCAAAGCTAACTAAGTATCAAACCTAGTGGCCACTATGACTAGGGAGCAAACATCATACCACTAAAAATTCCTTAAGTGATCAAACCAAGCAATACAAAGTTGATACTCTCAGAAACTAGTCTAGGATGATGAGGGCCTAGAACAAGCTAATAGAGTATAGATGGTCAGTTACGCGGTGTCCAATGGAGGTCCTCTGGGAGAAAACATTTTAATCACCAAACCACCCTCCCGGAATTACTGCCAAAGGGTTACCTTCCGTGTCTGTCCGAGGTGAAGTGGAAATATCCTTCCACTCTACCTATGTAGAGCCCTAGGGTTATGATACTAAGGATACCACCAATACGAAAAAACCTGGGGGAACAGTCACCATCCTAGCCAAGACAGATGGGCAGGGTAGAAAAGCCCAAATTCCAAAAGCACTTAAAAGTACTAGTGGACCGCCATACGTGAATCAACTCTGGTTTATGGTACTTGAGAGGAAAGTGAGGGGGTATCCTCAACAGTTCCAATCTCCCACGGCCTCGTGCTTAACTCTGGTTTGAGTAGAGCATTCCTAGGATATTTTGATAAAGGTGGGTTTACCTAATAGATTGTCTTACTATGATTGTTGAGTAATGAAACCAATTTAGGGTAGTTTAAGTTGATTTACCTAAAAACCCTAGCCTAAGCTAGTTGATGATGTGTATACTTAAAAAGAAAATGTTTCTAGTTAATTTTATTAAGATTTCTTTTTAGAGGCTGCTTTTTACTGAATAAGGGTAGTGAAGTGTGGAATGTTTTCGACAAAAACCAAAGTGCATATAAATATAATGCATGAAAATTCACAAAAGACTCTTTTTGCTTTTCATTTATATTTTTCAAAATTGAAAACTAGGCAATCCTAAATATTTTTTTTTCATTTTTCTTTTAAATTTTCAAAGCAAGATAAACTATGCTACTTCGAAAATGATGATAAATCTCACTACTAAGCTACCAATTTCAATTTTTGTCTTTTCTAATACTTGCAATAGAAAATGAACTTGAAAAAGGAACAAGCACGACCTAATGCAAAGTGTGGGAAAGAAAAACAACCTAATGGCTTAAAACAATCAAATAAAAAAATACTTGAGAAAGACTCTACCTACCGAGTTGTTTCAATGGAAAAAAATCTAGGTTTGGAACAAAGTGTAAAAGAAGAAAGGAAAACAGATTCCTGCAACGGAAAAACAAACCAAGAGGCTGCCCCTAAGCACCAAAACCAAGAAAACACCCATCAAACAAAAGAGTAGGTAAGCAAACCAAAAGTAACCCTACCAACACACAGACTCAAAGGAAAAGCTAACTAGAAAGCGTCAACTCACTCAGACTAATCTGAACAAATGTTCAGAAGGTATCTAGACCAAACAACCCTTCAAAACCACCCTAAAAATTCAAACTGGGATCAAACCCTAAAAAAAGGACAAGACTCAGTAAAAGTGTGCAGTTGTTGCCACAAACAACAAGCATTGAGTGCACAATTTTGTATAACTGCAACAAGCGTCTAGGGAAAAAGGTGCACTACTATGCCTAGCAGAGAGTCCCGCATAGTATCAAAAGGTCTAAAAAAGGCAGAAAAAGACACCTTAAACAAGTGCTAAAGCAAGTAAAGGTAATCTACAGGACTTCCGAGAGGCAAACAAGACTCAAAAAAGGCAAACATGTCTCAGTAATCATTCAAAGAAGCAAGGAAAAATGCTAGAAGTAGACCTAAATACTTAGAAACCAAACCCTAGTAGAAGGCTTGAACCTACAGGAAAAGTGCGCTGCTGTGTGGTATAAGAACCAACACCTGTCACAAGAAATGCGCTACTGTATGCATAGTAATCCAGCGCACAAGGACTTAAAGCAATCAAAAAGCTTTGCTGAAGTAGACTGAAATGAATCAAGATAAAAGAACAGGAAAATAACCTATAAAAAACCTCTCAAAGAACAAAAGACTGAATAAACTGGAAGAAAACCTAGCAAGGTCTCCTAAAGAAAAAAACAATCAGTTACTCCCCAATGGAGTCGCTAGTTTTGTTGTGCAGCAAAATACCTTATAGTGGGGGAGATGACACTACCAAATTACATGGGGTGATAGGTAAATACATTCATGTTTTGCATTAATTACTACAAATGGAAAGAGATTAGGATTTCAAAAGTTGTACCTTTTTAGCGATGGCTGGTCCTAGTTTTTGCCTAATATTCCGCAATGATGAACCTGCAAAACAAAGTGAACCTTCCTCAGCATATCTTGACTGTAATAAATATGATGAAATTGGAAATAACATAACATCAACTACAATCAAATATTCAATCAAATAAACATTCCATCAAATAGACATTCGATTGGGACGGGAAGGGTATTTCCACCTTTTATTGTCAAAGAAATGTAGATAAGTACAGATATACCTATTCTATCTAGACACTTCTACAACTGAGTCCTGGGATCCTTCTCCTCACAATGACTTAAGAATTCCTCCAGCGTAATAGTAGCTTATCATTCATTCTAGTCCGCTCTCTCATGGCTTTCCCTTGTATTTATGGCACAAGGTTGGCAGTTGAATTCAAGAGGTGGTTGAATTGGGAGGTTGGGGAAGTTGCAGAACCAACTTCAACTAATCCCAATTCGTAATCTTAATATATTTTTCATTTCATCTTAAGATGTGCGTAGGTTTCATACAAGTAGACTAGCGCACAGTATGCAACTTTTGCATTTAACAACCAACATTTGCAACATTTTGGAGGATGTGCGTAGGTTGTCTTCAATAAGACCAGCGTTCAGAACACTAGATCATTGTGGCAATAGTAGCACACACATGGTGAAAACTGTAGAAAAAATATGTTTTTTAGCTAAAGAGTGTAATCTCAGCAATAACTCATCCAGGGTCAACCTAGCTCTTCCATCCATAGTGTCCTTTTGTGTGATCACGGACGGAGAAGTACATATTTGACCTATAACAAGAATGGTTTGAGGCGATGGCACCTGTGAGAACTACATAATATCGAACTGATTTTCCAATTCAATGTAAGGGGAGATATATGTAGGTAAGTCCCCTAAAAATTTTCCATGGTGTAATTTCCTGTGTTGGGACTTAGAAATAGGGCAGGATGACTTGGGTCATTGAGATTAATTATTGTTTGTTTAGGATAAGGTTCCCTATTGAATCTGATCTTGTTTGGATTACCATTATATCGTAACCACAAGTGTGACCAGTATGTGGAAAAGTAGTCCTTGAGATTCTCAGATCACTCTCAGCTCAGCCACATCCCATAGGCTTCTGGGACATTAACCAGTACAATGTCGATAGTCTGATGAATCCTAGGGTTACAGGAGAGTCTAATTAGAACATTTTTTATTTCTCCTACTATTTTTACCCTAAATCTATCCAACTACACAATTTGCATAGGTGATGGTTCGATAATTGTGTTGAGTTTCCTATAGACAGATAAAGGCATAACATTTGAAGATGCACAAGAATTTATCATGCAATTGTGAAAATTCCTATTAAAAACTTCAAATGATAATAGAAAAGGAGGTTTCTGAATTTTCTTTCTAGTAGAGGATAAAGTAGGATACTATTGGTTATTTCCCTCAATAGGGGTTTCTAAAATATTTTTCTCAAGTGATTTACTTGGTATCAAACTATCTTGAAATTTTTCTCAAATTACTAGAATTTTCATCAATTTATACAGTGAGATATTGGCTCTTCATTTCTTTAAATCTTCCACTAAATCATATTCTAGGTCAATCATGTTTATATATTTCTGAGTATTTACCTTAGCATTTCAAGATAGATTCATAATGTTATTAGATGTATATGGAGGGTTCTGAGATAGTTTCCCCTTCCCATGAGTTTTATAAGGGTATTGTATAGCATATGTTATTTCATAATCATCTTCTTCATAGTTCCCTAGAAATTTTGAAAAGTGATTAATGGTATGGGTGTGTTGATGATCTTGGTATTTAGGTAATTGCTGACGATATTCAATATTTTTAGTGAAGTTTGTTTCATTCCTCTCAAGGGGAGGATGTGGATTGGTTAGCATAGATTTAAGATCATAAACTAGGTCATTGGTATTCATCCCTTTTGAAGGAGGTGTCTATTGGTTTTGGGGTGGTTGATAAGGTCTTTTGTAAGGGATTTTGAAATATCCCAAATTAGATGGAAATTCACCTGCATTTTTCTTGAGATCTACTACTTCATTAGAAACCTATTGTAAGAATTTCTGAAGGCTTTCTAGATCTAGGGCTCCTCGATCCTTCTTAGGAATAGTAGGCTTAAGGGAAGGTTTTGGTTTCTTCCGAGAAGTTGTCGGTTGATCACTATCAGCATCAAGATTACCCTTAAGGATTAACATGTCCTTTTCAACCAATATAGATTCACTAAAGTCTTCTTAGAGAGTGTACTTATGTGACCTTTTAACCAACGTGGCTATAGGATGGGAAGATCCTTTGCATAACATGCTATTACAAGGTTATCGACAAGCATGGATTTAGCAGGGAATTTATTTTTTAAAGTTAAAAATATTTGATTGAAATATTTGATTCTTTCATTGCTATCCATTTTCATGGTAGACAATTCCATGACTAAATCCTCTGGGATTTTATTATCCCCAAATTTTTCCCAATTTTTTTTTTCAAATTAATCCCAAGCTTGAATGGTCTAGGGATGTTGTGAAAAATACCATGTTGATGCCCTACCATCAAAGGTATAGGAAAAAAGACTACACACGATGTCTTCATGTTTGACATTTTGTAGTTGGATAACCAACACAAATTTATTTAAGTGATCATCAGCTGGCTATTTGTTATCATGATCAAATTTTGGTAAGAATTTCTCCGGATTATTTGGTAAAGGGTATTTTGGTCCTGGGACTGATACGACATAGTGATCTATCCAAGGTCTATTATGGTTATTGGTCATATGTCGATTTACCTTTTTCCTTTAAAATTGATCAGATGAACTATCAGAATGGTAATTTCAGGAATCTCCCTCATTATTACCTCCACGAGGAGTATCGGGTGAAGAATCGGGAGGCGATGGTGGATGACCTGACACATTTGATCCAAGAGTTAACTTAGGGGGCATTTTGCTGAAGAAGGTTCACGAAACCAAAATCATATTGAAACCCAGTATTATTTTGACCAGTTGTGGGATCGGGATTATCCTGACCTATCAGAATGTTATGCAATGAGTGATTGGGAAAACTTAACCATGGGAATATTTCCAATGATAAGATAACTACAAGATTCTCAATAGGTTGTTCAGATTTTTCCATATAAGGGTCTAGGGGGTGATCTAATTGCTTCTAGAGCTCTTGACTTCTTTCCAATCTGGACTAAGAGTGGGATAAAATATGCTGAGAATTCTCAATTAAATCTCTAAATTATGAATCTTCAGGTAAAGGTGTAGGAACTATAGGATCCATTATAGGTTGAATGGAATGTGGAAGTGGGTAAGAAATAGGCTCAGGTTGTGAAGTTGCAACAACACTCGATTTACCAGAAGGATTAGAATGGTTGTGAGTTACAATTGGAGAGCAAGTGGGAGGAGGCTTGTTATGATTCCATAATTCATGAGTGGCCCTCCTTCTAGTTCCATTTATTGATGCCTAAAATGGTACAAGTTGTCACTGCAAAGGAAACAATCTGATTCGAAGGTGCCATATAACCTTATGCAAAAGTCACCCATAGTATGGTATGACTTTTTCCAACAAATATGAGGCCTCCATTGGATACAATGGGGATTTTTACTCCTTCAATGAGAGAATTCATCTAATGAAATATTGATTCTAAAATATTAACCTAAGTTAGCTTTTAAAGAATAGTAAGAAAAACCTAGATATAATCTAATCTAAATAGGAAAACCTAATTTGATGAAATTCCTCATGCTTGATCTCTAAGTAACAGAATGCAATCATTAATTAAGAACAAATCCTTAATTAATCAAAACAAAGTTACTAGCATACCTAGGATAAAAAAAATTATCAAGATAACATCAGTTTATACATCTGATATCCAACAAAGGTTAATAAAAGAAAGAAATCTATTTGATTCTACAGTAGTGTAATAATTGTCAAAGATTAATTAATCACAAAGGAATTTGTTATCAATATAAATATTGAACAAATTCCATGTTCTCTATTCACAACAGTATGATTTATTGATCAATAAATCCATTAAATTCAAATCTAACCTCTGCAATTACATCCATTCAAACCATTAAATAATATATTAAATGGATAGAGATTTAAATTCAAGGAAACACATAAAGGTTAGGAAAACTGAAACTTCAACCATGTCAAGGTTCAAATGTAGAACAATCTCCATATTCCATTAAAAAGCTTGCAAATAATTACATAACTTGCTCAAAAATATACACCGAGTTTGAAAATGACTAGTAGAATAAAATTCCACCATAGGTTTGGCTAAGGTGTCCCCCCCTCTCCCCTCTAATTCATTGAATATAAATGAAAAAAAGGATACGAAAGATCTACAAATCAACAAAAGATTTCCTAGACATTAGGAACAACTGACTATCTTGACTAGGATTAGTAAGATAATCCTTCTGTCAGTACAAATTTTTTATTTTTAGGGCTCGAGGGGGTGAAAATGGCCTAAATAGAGGCTCAATCCTCAATATTTGGGATAAATCAAGATAACCCCTTAACATGGCATAAGACTAGAAGATGGAACCTAAGCACTAAACTGGATGCAATGGAACAATGTTGATGTTTGATAGGATTAACGGTCACGAATGATAACACTCCCAAAAAGTGCACAAGTGATAAAGAGCAGGCCCAAGCTAATCAAGAAAAGTAGTGGCAGAACAACGGCTTGCGTTGATAGTGTTAGCACTCAGAAATTATCCTTTAGTTGTGGAAGGATATTTCCAAGGTAACCTTTTCAAACCAATATTTAGGAGGTATTTTGGCTTCTTTCCTACCAGAGAGGGATCTCTCAATAAATAAATGTAATGACCAAGAATATTTCAAAATAATATCATTTAATATTGCAAATAGCTGAAACACAGGGATACCATTGGGCATGGAGCCAAAATCAGATTTTTTTTAATAGGTAAACAGAGTTTAAAAAAGATGATTTTTACAAAGGTTAGGCAGTTATTCTTTTACACTCAAGTTCTTGCTTGCATGTGGTATTTGAAAAGAAATAGACAATCCATTAACATTGGGCATCAAATAAAGATGAATCCAACATTAACTTTAGAAGAAAAGGCTTATGGATACTTGAATCCCATATATCAGAGCATAATAATATGAATTATGACCTAATACAATCTCATCCAAGCATGAAAGAAGACACAATGAAAATGAGACAATGGAAATAACATTCACATAAGAGGAAGGAGATTACAGACTAGAAATAAACAACACAAGAATCTTTGCTCTAGAAAATTCTGCTCAATTCTGTAGCATTTCTATTAGTCGTTGAAAATGCTCAACACCAATAAGTTTTTCTTTTCATAGGTTTCCAACCCTGGTTACATTGCAAAGCATGTATTTATACATGAAAAGGCTTCTTGAGCCAAAAACTAACTACTTATTTCGAAAAATTGAAAACTTCAACCAACTTATTACATATTAGAATTTTTTTGTCAAAAAATTAATCTTCGTAATCTTCAAAATATAGCATTCTTCTGTCTTATTTATCAAAGGTAGCTCAAGTACAAATTCCTGTTCAGAAAAGAGTCTTTATGTGTGCAAATTATAATTCAGTCTCCCATACTTTTCAACTATTTTCCACTATTATGATGAAGGGATCTCATAACTCATCATTTCTTTGACCAAAACTTTCATCTCCACATGATCCACAAAAGATATAGGAGGTAGCTTTGCTCCTATCATCATTAACTGTGATTCTAGTCATAATCGTGTCAAACACATCCCCATCCCTATCTTGAAGAACTTCCTCTAACTTTACAAATTCCTCACTTTGAACCCCTACTTCACTTTGATTTTCCATGAAAAAAGTGTTTGAAATATCTGTAAGAGTCTTGAAAGTATACTTGGAAATACGTGAGCTGGAAAACGTTCTGCATTGTCGTGTTCAATTGCATGCGACACATCCAAATAGTTCAATGGAAAATTACAAGTGTTTTCGCAATGGTAGAAAGTGGTTTCCTTTACCACTTTTCCAACCAGCGAAATAACGTTGTATTGATACGTAACAGGTGGTTTTCGATTTCGCAACCACCCACCATTTCCTTTGCTCATGCAAGTTGGTGATGTGAAATAATCGTGATCCATTGATATTCTTGTCGATTCATGGATGATCGTTGATCTCTTTCTCACTTTAACATTAAGTTAACAGTCATTTCAACAAATTTACTATGTGTTAAATCCCCTGCTTCTTTCTCCAACAGAAATTGTATCCACCATTGATCTTACTGTTGTTTTAATCTGAACTATTGATCTACAATTACCCTACATAATGTGTCATTATTGTAATTTGAAAATGATTTTTCTTTCAACATCTCGATCATTAAGAGATATTTCACATTGGGATTTGGATTCCATATTCTCGATGCTTTCTCCCATTATCCCATGGTAATTTGGTGGCAAAGAGTAGAAACACAACCTTATCATTTTTTCACATTTCCAAAAATATTTCTAAAAATAATTGTGTCAAAAACTGGCTCCAACTAGGGATGCTATCCTCCCAGTGAAGTAGCAAAGAACTTCGTAGATCAGTGCCATTTATTCATTTTTTTTTTCTTCATATATACAATTTTTTTATTGAAAAAAAAACAACATATATACAACTTTATGTACAAAAATCACATTTCTATTTTCTATTTAAGAAAGATAATGTTTAATGAATCTTCCATTTACAGGACCTCCTCCAATGAACTCTCCATTTTGATTTTGTAGAATGAAAGTATTATCTCGTTGATAAGAAGTGATAACATATGGGCCCTTCCACATGTTTTCAAATTTTCCATGTTTATTCTCATTTCTTGCATCCCATTTTAAAATTAAATCATCAATCTAAAAATCCATTTCTTTGCTCTTTCTGTCAAATGTATTTTTCATTTTTTTCTTGTGTAGTTGGACTTTGTCCTATGCTTTTTCCCTCATCATGTGTAATTCTATCATTTGAATTAACCTTCTCTGTATATGATTTGGCTCTTCTGCCACTTCCTATAGTAATTTCATGACTGGTAAACCTAATGAAATTGGAAAAATTACCTCTGTTCGATAAGCCAACTGAAATGGTGATGTGCCAATAGTACTTTTTGTACTTATTCTATCTTCCCATAATGCATATTTTAGTTTGGTATTCCCTGCTCTTTTGTTTTCTTCTAACAATTTCTTAATTATTCGTACCAAAATTTTGTTTGACTATTCTGCTAATCCATTTTCCCAAGGATAATTAGCAGTTGAATGATTTAGACGGATATGATGTTTATGATAGAAATTAATCATCTTTTTTTATTTAAAAGCCTGTGCATTATCTGTCACTATTCTTATAGGACATCCAAACCTTGAGAGAATATTTTCTTCTAGGAAATTAATGATAACTGTATTTGTGGCATTCCTAATAGGTATAGCTTCAATCCATTTTGTGAAATAATTTGTGGCAGTCAGGATCCACTTGTGTTGACTAGAAGAATTTGGGTTAATTTATCCAATGAAGTGTTAGTTTTCAGAATTTACTTCAATCTGATTTAGGATCTTAACTGATAGAACAACATTTACAGCATATCTATAGCATATCAATCATGGACACAATAATGCAAGCACACAAGAGACACAGATTTTACTTGGGGAAAACCATAAAGGTGAAAAACCCCAATAACATCCTCAGAGATAGATAGAGCAATGATACAACCAGAATACAAGAGATAGTCTTCTCCTAGCAGCAGAGTCTCCACCTTCACAAGTGCGCCACTCTCCCAAGTGTGAGTGAGAGAATAGAATGTGTAAAATGAGAGAGACACACTCTCTATTTATACACTAACTTGACTTGACCTTTACTCAACTAGGTCGGCCTTAACTTAACCACTTAACATAATGCTGACTGGGCCGACCCCCCACTAGGGTGGTCTAATAACCCTTTGACCCACATGGCCGACCCCCAATAGGGTGGTCTAATAACCCTTTGACCCATATGACTTATACAGGGCCGACCGCAATAAGGTGGTCTAATAACCCATCAAGTTACGATACTTTCGTATAGAGGAATAATAACATCTCTATAGGAATACAATATACATATATGTTAAATACATTCTGAAGTTACATATACATCAACACTCCCTCTTAACTAGGAAGGTATTTCTCGACACAGGTCTTCTAGCACAAGTCTTCTTCTCTGGATCATCGTCACTGAATAATCGTCATCAAGTCATCATCATTGTCACTACTGCTGCTATCTCAATCAATCTTTGAATCTACTCGTCATAGGAAGTTCTACAGAGCCAGTCCTTTTTCATACTGGATGTAGGCCCACTACTTGCAGGTCTTCGTCATCACTGGCCATACTGTGGAATCCTCAGGACTTATTACGGGAGTCATAAAACCTCGAAAGAGCATCCCAGGCTGTTACGAGCACACGACTCTACCTATAGGATCTCCTAGGCCCATATTATATGTGACCTCACCACAAAACCTCGCAAGAGCATCCCAGGCTGTTACGAGCACACAGCTCTACCTATAGGATCTCCCAGGGATAGATTATATGTGGTCACCACAAAACCTCGCAAGAGCATCCCAGGCTGTTACGAGCACACAGCTCTACCTATAGGATCTCCTAGGGATAGATTATATGTGGTCATGGAAAAACCTTGCAAGAGCATCCCAGGACTTATTACGGGCACACAGCCCAACCTATCGGATCTCCCAGGGACATATTATATGCCATAGGACAAAATCTCGAAAGAGCATCTACCATATATCCCAGGGCCAGATTATATGCCATAGGAAAAACCTCGAAATACTATCTGCAGATCTCCCAGGGCCAAATTATATGTCCTCCCAGAGCAAAACCTCGAAAGAGCATTTGCCAAATATCCCAGGGCCAAATTATATGCCATAGGAAAAACCTCGAAAGACTATCTACAAATCTCCCAGGGCCAAATTATATGCTCATCTGCACAACCTGATCCACAGCCATAGAGTATCAACCTAATACTCACCATACATCATCTTGATGTACACATGATCATCCTGATCATCATCACTGCAACATCCTGCTGCATATCATCTGGAGCAACATCCTGAAGCTCGTCATCAATGATCATCCTGATCATACAATGCATCTACCTGATGCATACCAAGCATCTACCTGATACATATCATCATACATGATCCACCTGATCATACATGATATATATCAAGATACATGATCTACCTAATCATAAAATGTATCCACCTGATACATATACAGATACATGATCCATTTGATCATACATGATCTACCTGATCATACAATGTATCCACCTCATACATATACAGATACATGGTCCAAGCATCCAACATGATGCATACATACATATACATATAAATGATCCAACTGGTCATATCTAGCATCATCCTGATGCATACATACATAAATGATCCAACTGATCATATCCAGCATCATCCTGATGCATATACAGAGTAGTAACTAGAGCATCGTCCTGATGCTCATCATCCAGCACTTACATCCACAGCCATGTGAAGGATCCTCCTTCCAACATGCTTGGAATGGCCTCTGCAAATGTGTCCATCACTTCTTCCTCGAAGTGTCATCAATCTGAAGAACACCAAGCCTCTCTCTGAAGTACTTGAACTTCACTCTAGCTAGTGGTTTCCTCATCACATCTGCAATCTGCTCATCCGTCACAATGTACAAGAGCTTCACAACTCCTCTCTACACCATATCCCTGATATAGTGATATTTGATCTCTATGTGTTTCGACCTGTCATGAAGCACTGGGTTCTCGGATAGCTTCACACAACTCTGGTTATCACAAAAGATACCAGTAGCATCCAATGGGAGATCAAATAACTCAGACAGTAGCTACCGTAGCCATACTACCTCACAACTAGTTGAACAGGGTGCAACATACTCTGCCTTAGTTGTACTCAGTGCTACGCAGGACTGCTTCCTGCTAAACCAAGAGATCACACCTAATCCCATACTGAAGTAGCATCGAGATGTGCTCTTCCTATCTACAACACTACCAGCCCAATCTGAATCAACATAACCCTGTAGGTTAAACTTTTGATTCGCTTCATACTTGAGCCCATAATCCACTGTACCCTTCAGGTACCTCAGAACATGCTTTACAGCAACTAGGTGAACACTCCTCGAATCCGTCAGGAAATGGCTCAATGTGTTCACCGCAAAGCAAATATCTGGTCTCATGTTCTTCAGGTACATCAAGGACCCAATCATCTGACAATACATAGAGACATCAACCGACTCAGATGAAGCATCACAAAAAAGCTTCAGATTCCATGCCATAGGTGTGGCCATGACCTTGCAATCCATCATCCCGAACCTCTTCAGGATCTCTATTGCATACTTCCCTTGTCCAAGGAAGATTCCATCTACACTCTGCCACACCTCCATGCCAAAAGAAAATAGTGCATCATCCCCAAGTTCTTCATCTCAAACTTGGCAGCAAGCTTCCGCTGCGTGTCGACAATCAATCTATCTTCACCTGTAACAAACAGGTTATCCGCATACAAAAGTAGTATCACTGGATTGCCTTCCTCAACCTTGTAGTAAAGGTTGGAATCCGCTTTACTCTTGGTAAAGCCCAAACTGGATAGAAAGCTGTCTATCCTACCAAGTTCTGCACACATATATGACTACACCATTCAAGAAGGTTGTCTTGAAATCCATCTGGTGTATCTTCTATTTCATCACTTTTATATTTCTCTATGCTGCCATCTGCAGCATGCTTGATCTGATAGTTCAATTTGGAAGTCACAACAGACTTCCCTTCAACTCTTGGGACTGCATCCCAAACATCATTGTTCATGATCGACGGATAATGGCATTCTTCCCATATCATGGGAACTTCAATATCTTCAATAGATAATTTTGTTGCTTGAACAAAGGTTGTAGTCCTTCTTTTGTAGGTGAAGGTATATGATCTTTCCTACACAACAAGTTAAATTGCATGATTAGAAAACATCTCATAGTTTTTAGAACAAATTCTTACACATAAAGAAATATGTCATACAGTCATGCAATTATCTTAGCCAATGCTTCAATACAACATTCATCCATATCTCGTAACTTTCTAGATGCCTTCCAATCTCTACCAGAACATTGTTAAGAGTGTGCACAACTCCTAACATGTCAACAAAGAGGTTTCATTCTAGATAAGTAGCAATGGAATGTTGTACAGTGCCATAGGCCACTTACCCATCAAATGCATATTAGTAGTAAGTTGTTCATTAATGCAATCATTCTAATATGCATGATACACATCCTAAATCTAGGAACATAAGCATATACATCATTGAATAACATTATGTAAGAAATGACAATTCAAATACTTATCTTTGTTTGGTTGCTGGGTGGACTCCCTCTGAATCTTTGCAACTCCATTCTGATGTGGATTGTGAGAAGTGGTCAACTCCCTCTGAATATCTGCATCCTTGCAGAAACTACTGAAGTGTGCTCCTTTGCTTTCTTGTAGGAACAACTGGAGTGTGCTCCCTCTTGATCTTTGCTTCCTGGATTACCTGTCCTTGAACTTATATCCATCCTTAATCACTATGCATGCTTATTAGTATCATCATTGTGTTATCCTTGAGGACTCATACATAATCACACATTTATTAGTATAATCTTAATACTATCAAAACAAAATAATCTTAAACATGTATAGTCATGATCATTCACAGATAATAAACATTAGTATTCAAGGTTTCAGGGAAGTCTTCTTTTACTCATGCATATTCTTATTTGATCACAGGTCTCTTCTAATTAGTTAAATCATCAATTCATAAACCCATGATTACTCAAACCTATACCTTCATGATTCTTCTGGTTAGTCATGTCATCAATTATGGTAAGAAACATAATATGCATACAACCATGACTAATCAAACCTATGACTTCATGAATAATCACTATCAACAACACAATAGTATAAGATCCTAACACAAGGTAGGATTCTAGCTTGATATAGGAAAACATACCTCGATAAACATGCTAGCTAGTTATTTCTAACATACCTGCATAACGTCTTCTGGTTCTCTTCAGTGACTTGTGCTAGTAACCTGCATGTCTCATAAGTTAACCATTGTAGAACCAAGTTATACATACCTCGTAAGTAGATCTTCTATGTGAGCCATGACAATGGATGAATATTTGTCTTCATGTCACCATGATCATATGTTCTTGAAGTAGAACATGATTTGTATTTCTTGGTGTACCTTTTATGTTAGCGAACAACATAAACCTCATTCAACATCACAATGCATTAGTACAATCATAAGTGTTAAAACCTTAATCAATGGATATCTTCTATTAAGGTAATACGACAAGTCTAGTAATTAATCAAGATTGTACTGTAATGATATAAAGACAAACATATCATAAACTTAACCATGAACAAAATTTGAAACATACCTATAAGCCATACCTATCAAGATCACTTGTAATCTTCTTATGGAAGGCCTTAGCCTCATCTCCCTCTGAAACAAGAACTTCTTCACTTATGCAGGTGACCAATCCATCCTCTTCTAGGATTAACCCAATCCACTTGATTTGTAGGAACTGGATCTAGAGCTGTAATAGGGTTTGTCAGAGAAACCCCAAAAATTCAAACGTTGAATTTCAAACTTCCGAAAGGATAGAAATTTGTGCCTTGATGAGCTAATCAAATTGGTATATTCATAATTTGAAAACTGCAAAGTTTCACTCCTCAATTTTGCCTTTGAAACTTTCGGATTCACTGGACGTGACCCCAAACTGGGGTTTGCTGAAGCCCACTCTTCTGCCCAATCAAAAGGTTTAATCCAAATCTCTAAGCTTCTATTTTTATGAGGAGCTTCCAACCGTGGTCATAGATTTCAAAAATTCCCGTTTTTGCAGAAGCCTTAATTTTCCACTTTTCTGATCAAAGTCCCGAACTAGGGTCTGATCAAGCCCGGCCTTCTGCCCAACCAAAAATTCTGATCTTGGTCTCTAAATTTTTATTTTGATGAGTAGCATTCAGCCATGGTCTCCGATTACAAAAATTCCAACTTTATCCGAAACCCTAAATTATGGAAGCAATGAATGAAGGTGCTAAAAAATAATTTTGTTTTGACAGAAATATGTACCTGATTATTTCTAGTGTAACTCTGAACTTTTCGATCCACAGGGTCTGAAACATTGTCCTGAGATAGCCCGACCTGTCATCTTTCCATCCTGATAGGTCTGAACTCAATTGGATTCTCTGAGAGAGAGTTATGCCAAGTGTCGTAACGTGACCTGTTTTTGGGATAAAACAGGAGAGCGAACTTGTACGGCGTGCCACGTGTCACTTGTTCAACTTAAATCTTTGAAAACGTTTTATGAGATATTAAAATCTATGTACTACTTGTCACTTTTTACAAAATTTCATTTGGAGCTTCCTAGCACAAGTTATGACCTTTTTTCCATGGTCACCTGTTTTTGACTCAGATCTAGAAGAGGCAGAAACCCTATATTGTACAGATCATAAATCACAAATTACAACGAATTAGAGGTTTTCCTTTGGACACAAGGTACATGGGGCTCTGATCTTCGACCTGTAAAAGTTTCAGATCCGAAAAATTCACCAAAATGGATTTATAGTGAAAGTTCTATGATGACTGGTTTTTGCTATATCAAGCCCTAGCATCATAAGTGCAACAAGTGTCATACATGCCATATCATGCCTTCTTTCAGGCTAGCTCTGATAGCATGTTAGTTTTCAGAATTTAATTCAATATGATTTAGGATCTTAACTAAGAGAAAAACATGTACAACATATCTACAACATATCAATCATGGACACAATAATGGAAGCACACAAGAGACACAGATTTTACTTGGGGAAAACCATAAAGGTGAAAAACCCCAATAACTTCCTCAGAGATAGATAGAGCAATGATACAACAAGAATACAAGAGATAGTCTTCTCCTAAAAGTAGAGTCTCCTCCTTCACAAGTGCGCCACTATCCCACGTGTAGTCTTCTCCTAGAAGTAGAGTCTCCTCCTTCACAAGTGCGCCACTCTCCCAAGTGTGAGTGAGAGAATAGAATGTGTAAAATGAGAGAGACACACTCTCTATTTATACACTAACTTGACTTGACCTTTACTCAACTAGGTCGGCCTCAACTTAACCACTTAACATAATGCTAACTGGGCCAACCCCCCACTAGGGTGGTCTAATAACCCTTTGACCCACATGGTCAACCCCCAATAGGGTGGTCTAATAACCCTTTGACCCATATGACTTATACAGGGTCGACCCCAACAAGGTGGTCTAATAACCCATCAAGTATAAGTTACGACACTTCCGTATAGAGGAATAATAACATCTCTATAGGAATACAATATACATATATGTGAAATACATTCCGAAGTTACATATACATCAACATGAAGTCCAATCCCCATTGCTGAAAAGGTGCTTCTACTGAAATTCGATTTAAGGGTAAAGGCAAAATTTTCCTTTTTCCATAAAAAATATGACACTCATGACAAATTGAAATTTCTTTATACACATTAGAAAAAATAGTTGGCCAATAAAAACCTGCTCTCATAATTTTGTTGACTGTTGCTTTCCATGAATGATGGCCTCCACATACTCCTTGATGAAACTCCTTCATGATCTATCATGCTTCATTTTCCAATAAGCAATTTAGAAAAATCCCTCTTGAATCTTTCCAGTATAAATATTCATTTAAAAAAAATAAAAAAATTTCTTTCTTTAATTTCATAGATCTCGATCTAGTTTTTCTCAATTCAGAAGGTGCCTTTAAATTCTATAAAACATAGATAATATTACTATACCAAGGGGATAAAGAAAAATATTTTAGCACTAGTAATTCTGTAATTGTTTCATTTGAAAATTCTGAAATGAAATTTATATCCAAAGAATCATAATTTGATTATGTCATCTTTTCCAAACCTTGTCCTTTAATCAGCTTTGTAGGTTTGATTTCCAGATCATATTCCAATAATACTGCAATCCACTTAGCTCTTTTTTCTTCAGGGTCTGGTTGAGTGAGAATATCTTTTACAGTAGTAGTTGGAACATAAGCAATTATATGTGAATGCAATGTATAAACTCTGAAATCCTTTTAAATATTTAATCAATGCATATGTATGTTTTTCCATGATATCATGATTCAATTCTACATCTCTCAAAATATTACTGAAAAAAGAAATAGGTTGTTCCATATTTTCTTGATTTTTTTGTAACAATACACCAACTATAGTATGTTGTGAGGAAAAAGAAAATATAATGAATTCCTTTGAAAAATATGGATTGATTAAAACATGAGCTTCTATGAGGGATGTTTTGATGTTTGAGAAGGATTTCTAAGCTTCTATAGTCCATTTTATGTCATTATTTTTCTTTAATATATTTGTAATATTCCTTAAGATTTATGCAAAGCTTGGAACAAACCTTCTCAAAAAATTTACCCTTCCAATGAAAGACTGAATCTCTTTCTTACATCTTGGTATCCCAATCTTTTGAATAGCTATTACCGTGTCATGATCAATTTTGATACCATCTCTTGATATTATATGGCCTTGTTAACACCCAAAAAGTGCTCATTAGCTTTTACTTATTCATATGATCCATTTGTCCACTTTTCCTACCATGTTAGCCTCTAAAACCTTCAAAAGGTCACCAAAAAGACCAAAATCCATCTTTTTCTCCTCAAAATATTTAATTTTCCTCAAAAAATACAAAAAACCCTAAAAAAAGGTCAACAATTCCCAAAAATAAATTAAAAGGGAATAAAACTCAAAAATATATTCAAAAAAGGAAAAAAGAGGAAAAAGAAACCTAAAGCATTTTTACCAATACCATTGGTTTCCTTAAACCATAATGGTATTCTCCATCACCAAAAAACTCAAAAAGGAGGGGAATAAAACTAAAAAATATATTCAAAAAAGGAAAAAAGAGGGAAAAAGAAGAAAAAAAAACGAAACCATTTTTACCAATACCATTGGTTTCCTTAAACCATAATGGTATTCTCCATCACCCAAAAACTCAAAAAGGAGGCTAGGGCTCTCAAGAGATAATTTGGCAACATAAGGATAGGATAAATGTAGATGAATAGTGAGGAGCCTCTATCACCTTTTTATAGTTTTTTGGTGATGGAGAATACCATTATGGTTTAAGGGAACCAATGGTGTTGGTGAAAATGGTTTAGGTTTCTTTTTCCTCTTTTTCCCTTTTTTGAATATATTTTTTATTTTTATTCCCTTTTAATTAATTTTTGGGAATTTTGGACCCTTTTTTAGGGTTTTTTGTATTTGTTTGAGGAAAATTAAATATTCTGAGGAGAAAAAGATGGATTTTGGTCTTTTTGGTGACCTTTTGAAGGTTTTAGAGGCTAAACTGGTAGGAAAAGTGGACAGATGGGTCATGTGAATAGGGAAATGAGCTAATGAGCACTTTTTGGGTGTTAGCAGGCCTAATAATTTACCTTCTTTCATGGAAAAATTAGACTTTTTGAGGTTTAAGGATATACCAAACTTTATGCACTTCAAAAATACTTTCTCCAAGTGTTTCAAATGATCTGCACCAGTTTTTTGAAAACTATGATATCATCCATATATACCACTACAAATTTGTCCTTTTCTTCAACAAATGCAATGTCTATGGCTCTTTGAAATTTTGCTCCTGCATTCATTAATCCAAATGGCATTTTTCTATACATAAAAGTTCCCCAGGGTGTTGTAAATATTGTTTTCTCCTGATATTCTGGAAAAACTTTGATATGATTATACCCTGAAAAACCATCTAATATAGATATTATTTATGCTCCTACAACTTTCTATAAAATATGATCCATCTTGTGAAAGGGATAATTATCTTTCAGAGATACCTTGTCCAAATTTCTGAAATCCATACAAAGTCTTATTTCTCCATTCTTTTTTCTAACATGAACCAAATTTTCTACCCATTTTGAAAATCTAAGCGATACAATAATTTTGGCATCAAATAGTTTCTTAACTTCTTTTTCAATTACTAGGAGCAACAAGGGGCTTATTCTTCAGAGTTTCTGCTTAAACGGATTTTCATTTGGTCTGATAGGGATTGTATGCTGAATAATGGAGGTATCATATTCTTTAAAGTCTTCATAAATCCATGCAAAAACATCTGAAAATTTCTTCATCAATTCAACATATTTACCTTCCTCCTCTGATGGTAATGTTTTTGAAATTTTCACTATTTTAGGCTTTTCTCTAGTCCCAATATTGCAATCTTGAATTTCATCTTCATAAGGTAACACTTTTGTATTTTTGGCTACATCATTTATGTCAAACAACTTTTCTAAAGGTAAAAGACCTTTTGGAATGACATTGTTTTTGAGTTGGATAATTTATTTTCCCCCAATTGTCTTTTTGAACTTTTATTGTTCTTCCTTTTCAAATGAAAACTTGTCACCATTGACAGTTTCCTCCATATTATGATCTTTATTATCAATAATTGTATTAGCAAATTCATCTGACATCTCTAAAAATATTTTAATTTGCAAATCATCTTCAAAAAATTGCCAATATTTTGAATTATCAGGAATTGAAGGTCTATTTACAACTTCAATTTCATAATTTGTATTTGAAAAACTAGGAATTTTAAAAGCACCAGCAACTATAGCCAAAGAATCTACCATTGAATTTTCTATCCTAGGTACCACCATAATCTTGTGTTCATTAAAAAAATTTCCAAGCATATTCCAAACTTCATTCCTGTATGCTCTTATCCTTGGATGTTTTGTTTGATAACTGTCATTTACTTGGTTAATCACCAATTCATAGTCTCCATACACATCAATTTTTTTTTCCTTTAAATATTTTAACACATTGAGTCCCAAAATCAAAGCTTCATACTCTTCTACATTATTTGTACATTCAAAAGTCAAATTGAAGGAATAAATCATGAATTTTCGATCTGGAGATATTATCCATATACATGCACCAACCAACACCTTCTCTACTTATTGACCCATCAAAATGCATTGTCCATATCCATTCAACCCTTTGTTTTTGTTTAAGGACTTCTTGTTCTATAACCAAGTCATTGTTCTCTCCTTGTTTGTCAGATTCTATTTTTCCTTCAAAATGGAAATCATTATAAAAAATAAAAGACCCCAAATCAGTGTCTACTGCATAAATGTGATAATTGTCTACTTTGTCTTGACTACTTACCACATATGCAAGTTTTTTTTCTCTGTTCTCCAAAAAGTGGAATTGTATCAAAAGACATATCCATTTGTAAAGTTACTTTGAATTTTGAAGCCTAATACCTAGATAATAACATACCAAAATTTGGAGGAATATATGCAGCAACTACATCCATTATAATACTCTTGGCTAGAATTTGAGTAAGGGTGATCACCAAATCTTTGATTAATCCCAAACATCTGAATTTTATAGAATCAAAAGAAAATAAATCTTTGTAAGGTCTTGTGATCTCCAAACACAAACTATCCACCACAACCTTTGGCATTAAATTATGTGAAGCTCCTGAATCAAGAATATCATTATGGAGAATCATATCATGGATATTTAAACTCACATAAAAAGGTGGAACATCTGATGCAGTGCCATCTTTTGCTTTGGGACCCAGAATAATAGTGTGAGTGTCATCATTTAGTTCTAATGTATCAGGTTGCATTTGCTCTGCACTTTTAATTATCCTCACAATTTGTTCTTTGTATTAACTGTTTTTCAATAACTCATTCAAAGGAATATAAATTTTGATCTTTGAAATTTCATTATCCAAATTGAATGAAGTGAGTGTTTTATCAACTTCTTTGACCAAGTCTCTTTTATTTTCTGGAACCTTTTTCATCATATCTTCTTTTTGTTTTTCCTTCTTTTGCTAACTAGTTGAAGGTTGATCAACAAGAAATTTCCCTTTATTTTACAACTACATCTCTATTTCTGAGGTTGAGTTTCCTCTGAAGATCATTCAAAGCATTCTGATATCCAATTTGATATTGTTTTGTTTCTAACTCGAAAGTATTACACTCTCCTTCCTGGGAAAACATATCATGTTCTACTTTTGTCAGATAAACCTCGAAATCAACATCATCAAAATGATGTATCTCACTTTCTAAAGATTGTATTTCTTCTCCTTCATCAACAAAATTTTCAGGGAAAGGGGGTCTCACTTGATGATCTTCTACATTTATTTGATTTCTCTGATCTCTTGGATCTCTATGTCTTATCTGTGGAGGAATAGGTCTCCTAAAATTTTGATTCCTAATTTGTGGTTCTTGTTGATCTCTATTTTGAGGTTTGTTTTCTAAGGCTAATCTGTCCATGAGTCTTTCCATAGTCTTCATCATAATATCAAATTTAGCATCAGTGGAAGAAGAAGTTGAAGCTTGGTTTTCTTCTCTTGTTTTTCTTTATCTATTTCTGCTTCTTCTTTTTTTCCAGATGCCATTAAATTTACCTCTACTTCCACTGCATCTTTCAACATATCTAGTAAATAAGCTGACTTCCTTTATCTTAACATAAAGGAAAAATTGCCATCAAATGCATTTGCATAATGTAATTTGGTAGGTCCCACTAGAGGTTGAATATCGGTAGGAATTGAATTATATACCCTCATAAACCTACCAGAAAACTCTTGAATAGATTCAAAGTTTCCCTTTTTCAAGTTATTATACTTTGTCAAAATTTGCAAAGGGTTGTTTTTATCCTCCCATATTTCAAGAAAACGACTTAAAAATTCATCATAAGAAGTAATAGATCTTGCAAGAAGAGTTCTGAACCATTTTTTAACTTCTACGGACAGAATTTGAGCTAACAATCTCATTTTTGCATCATCATAATCTACTTCTTCAAGATCCATAAAGTTGTTAAACCTATCATATTGATGTTGAGCTATATAATTTCCTTCTCCATCATATAATGTAATCCTCTGAGCATAATTCTAAGGAAGGTCATGCAAAACAACAAGTAAAGCAATTAGGGAAAACCTAGAAGCCATGATTACAAGAGGATTTTGAATAGTATTATGAACTTGTGGTGGAGGATTGCGAACTTTATTTTCTTTTAACTCTACTTTTCCAATTTTTTGTAAATCTTCCCAAAGAGATGGCAATAGATACAACTGAAACCTATTTTGATCAATAATAGTTTCTATTAGATACGTTTCACACTTTGACCTAAATAAAGATTGTTCAAACTTTACATTTAAACCAATGTCTTTAATATTCAACAGTTCTTCTTGAAAAGAAGGAAACAAATTTTATGACTGAGATGTACCTTCTTGATCTTTTCCTTTGTTCTTTATGAGAATATTTTCTGGACTTTTCACCACTGGAAATGATTGAAGATCAGGGTGCCTACTCATATAAATTTTTCTAGAAGCCACAATTTCTTCTTTGGAGTCGCCTTTTAATTGAACTTCAAACTGGAGTCGCTAGGGAAAAATACAACCAATATCAAATATCAAATATCTCATTTTCCCACAAAAATATGATTCTTTCTAACTTGTCATTCTACCCAGGGAAGATTTGAACTTTTGCTCCCCGACAACGGCGCCAAGATGTTAGCACTCAGACACTCTCCTTTGGTTGTGGAAGGACATTTCCAAGGTAACCTTTTCAAACCAATATTTAGGAGGCAAGCTGGCTTCTTTCCTACTAGAGAGGGATCTCTCAATAAATAAATGCAATGGCCAGGAATTTTCAAAATAATATCATTTATTACTGTAAATGGCTGAAACACAGGGATACCATTGGGCATGGAGTCAAAATCATGATATTTTTATAGGTAAATAGAGATTAAACAATGTGATTTTTACAAAGGCAAGGTAGTTATTCATTTACAGTCGATTTCTTGCTTGCAGGTGGCATTTGAATAAAAATAGACAATCCATTAACAATGGGCACCAAATAAATATGAATCCAACATTAAATTTAGAAGAAAAGGATTATGGATACTTGAATCCCATAGATCAGAGCATAATAATATGAATTCTGAACTAATACAATCTCATCCAAGCATGAAAGAAAACATAATGAATATGAGACAACAGAAATAACATTTACATCAGAGAAAGGAAATTACAGACTGTAAATAAATGACACGGGAATCTTTGCTCTGGAAAATTTTGCTCAACTATGTAGTATTTCTATTAGTCTTTGAAAATGTTGAACACCAATAAGTTTTTCTTTTCATAGGTTTCCAACCCTGATTACATTGCAAAGCATGTATTTATACATGAAAAGGCTTCTTGATGCAAAACCTAACTACTTATTTTCAAAAATAGAAAACTTCAACTAACTTATTACATATTAGACTATTTTTGTCAAAACATTAATCTTCAAAATATAGCATTCTTCTATCTTATTTATCAAAGGTAGCTCCAGTACAAATTCCTGTTTGGACAAGAGTCTTTATGTGTGCAAATTATATTTCAATATCCCATACTTTTCAACTGTTTTCCACTGTTCTGCTGAAGGGATCTCATAACTCGTCATTTTTTTTACCAAAACTTTCATCTCCACATGATCCAAAAAAGATATAGGAGGTAGATTTGCTCCTATCATCATTAACTGATTTAAAAATTCAAAATCAACTGTGAGCTTCTCCAATATTACTTTCCCTGACAAAACATGGGTCATGCCTTCAAACTTATGACGATGCATTCTGATTTGGAACAACAAATTTTTATATTCATCTTTGGAAATTAACTTGTTCTCTTCATTCTAAAATGAAAGAAGTCATTTCTGAAGTAGATCTATAAACAAGTTTTTGAAAGAATCAACTTGTTGTTTCATTTGGTTTACCTTTGCTTGGACACTTTCAACATGACGATGATTTCCAATGATTATTCTATCCCAAGTTATTACTACTATTCTATTTTTAATTCCCAATGCTTTTAAACCATCCTCTGTCAAACTTGTATTAAGAAAGTCAATTGTGTTCTGAGCTGTATCCTTTGGTTTTTTATCTAAAGGTTCTTTCACGACTGTACAACTCTGCATACTTTCATTTACCATTGTTTGTTTAGGCTTTATAAAATTCAAAAATGGTCTAGATTTTCCAACTTTAGTTATTATTGAATCTTAAATCATATGCCTAGCACCCTGCAAAGGAAGCTGCCCTGTAATCAACTTTTCAGTCTTGTCAAGCAACTCTTTATTTTTATTTTTAAGTTCTTTTTTCTCTCCCTCTTTCTTCTGGATTTCTTCATTCAATTTCTGATTTTCTTCTTTTAGCTCTTTAATTTTTTATTCTGTTAGAATAGTAATCCATACTTAGTACCATAGTCCATAACCATAGTCAAATTTTTATTGCTCATGTGCTTCATTACACCATAGTTTGGACTAGGTGACTTTAGTTGGTCAAATACCCACATTTGAGAGTGTTCACACCCACTTCCAAGCAAACCAGTTCACCCAACCTCCTGTTTTGTCCACTAGTGCACCCTCATTAAATGCTGGAGTGCTCTCTCTCCTTGATTTGGGGAATTGCTGTTGAATAGGAGCGCTAGGGTGGATTTTGCCCAATTTTGGCTAGATTTGGAGCATTTATTGCTCCCTTGGTCCTCCCAAACACCTCTATTTGCTCACCCACACTTTCCTTGACCTCATTTATGACCCAGCATGCTTCATCCACCTTCACACCTGAATTCGTGACTGTTTGGGATGATTAGGACTGAGTTGGACCCCCCTAGGGGGGATTGAGGCCAATTTGGCAATTTTGACTTGTACACTCATCTTGAGCTATCTAATGCTCTTGAATTTCTCATGGATGTAATAAAAACATGTTATTAACATTTTCACATGTTATACAGTCAGTGAATGCAAATATTAAGCTCACATTGTTTGTAAAATTATCTCCTTTTTCAAGCTTTTTCACTGGTTTTGCAAATAATTCGATTTTGTGAGGTTCTCCATAGCTCCTAGATCTTACTGTGATCAAAATGATCACATGGTATCAGATCCATTGTGGATTTGGTGAGTTGCAGGTCAATATTGAGCATTGAACTGCATTCTAGAAAGGATTTCCAGATAAAAATTGAGTGTTTTTTTCAGGTGTTTCAGTAGTTTTCTTAGCATTAATGTAGAAGCAATGGAAGAAAACCAAATGTTGCTCACACCCTTCAATTTCTTTGATTGGAAGGCTGAAATGGTTATCAAATTGAGATCTAAGGGTCTCTATAGAGTAACCATGGGCACATAAGTGGAGCCAAACTCTGTTGTGGAGAAAGCAAAGTACTACAATCGACTTGATGAAGCTTATGGATTGCTATGCCTGAGCATTTCAAGGGAACTCTTGTTTCATACAGACAGTTTGACAGCCGCCAATGAAGTATGGGTGAAGCTAGAATGACTCTTTGGGAAAACTGATGAACTGAGAGGCCACCAGCTTGAAAACGAGCTCATTAGCTTGAGCCCAGTGCATTTTGAAACCATCCGGGAGTTCTTCACTAAGTTCAAGTCACTAGTGCTTCAACTGCAACAATTTGGAATTGTTAAGAAGGAGGAACAACTAATTCTATCCATCCTTTTGAAGCTAGGCCCAGAATTTTCTGTATTTGTTAGCACATTTCACTCAGCCAAGATGACCCTTCGAAATTGGCAAATGCCATCACTAGCTACCTTCATGGAGTGTCTCACTCAGGAGTAGGACAAACTAGTTCAGATGGGCACCATAAAATCAAAGGACCAAGCACTGGCAATGGGTGTTTCAAATGCCAACAAAGGCAAGCAAAAAGCCAAGAATTCGAAGCAGCCAGAGAAGAGGAAGTTTGACAAGACCAAGTCTGCAGATGGAGGTTCGAATCTGTCAAAGGAGAAGGACAAGAAGGGAAAGGAAAAGACCAACTGCACCTATTGTCATAAGGGATGGCATCCAGGGAGCTCATGCATGAAGAAAACCATTGACTCAATGGCGCAGCTGCTGGAGAAGAACAACATCCCAGTCCCTGAGGGCGCAAGGAAGAAGGAGAGCACCTCAAATTCTGACAATAAGGAGAAGTGTCATGCTTTGGTAGCAGGTACTTCGAATCCCTCATCCTTTATCATTGATTCAGGAGCTTCTAGAAATATGGTCTCATCCAGAGAGCTCTTCTCTTCTATGCATTCGAATGGTGGCCCAATAGTTCGAATGGGAGATGATTCAGAAATCCAGACCAAGGGGATTGGTAGGATTGACATGGAGCATGGCTATTTCAGTGATGTGCTCTATGTACCATCATTGGCTGCAAATTTGCTATCATTTTATGAAATGACCCATACATGAGAAGCCAAGAGAGTAACATTCACTCTAGATTTGGTAGAAATATCAGAAATTTCTTCAAATCAAGTTGTGGCAGTGAGGTATGCTGATCATGAAGAGAGAATGTACAAATTCTCCAATTTCATTCCAAAATCTAGTGACCATGCTCTTGTCTCTCATGCCAACGAGACCTCCAAGTTGTGGCATGAAATATTTGGCCACATGAACTACAAATATCTCCAGACATTGCACAAGGACGAGATGGTGGAAGGGATTCCAGAAATCAAATCTTCAAATGGTGCATGCATTGGTTGTGTAGTTGGAAAGCATCCTGAGCACAGCTATGAGAAGAGAATGGAAAGGATAGCCACTCAACCACTTGTATTGGTACATTCAGACCTCATTGGTCCTCTTCCCACTCCATCATATGGTGGATCAAGGTATGTAGTCACATTCATAGATGACTACTCTCGATTCTGCTGGGTTTACTTCCTTAAATTGAAATCATAAGTGTTTGAGAAATTGAAGATTTGGAAGGCCTTAGTGGAGAATCATAGTGGTCATAAGATAAAGATCCTTAGGAATGATAATGGAAAGGATTATGTGAACAATAACATTCAGGATCTTTGTGAGGAATGTGGCATCCAAATGCAACATTCAATCCCCTACACACCTCAGCAAAATGGTGTGGCGGAGAGGAAAAATAGATCTCTCAAAGAGATGTCCACTTGCATGATTGAAGCTAGGGATCTAAGCCCTAAGCTATGGGCTGAAGCCATCAATTGTGCTGCTCATATTCATAACAGAGCCTTTCACAAATCAGTCAAAGGAAAAACCCCCTATGAGGCATGGTTTGGCCAAAAACCAAATGTGTCAAATTTCAGAATTTTTGGGTCTAGAGCATGGGCTCGAATTCCATCAGAAAAGAGCAAGGATTTGGATCCACAGAGCAGAGAATGTATCATGGTTGGATATGGTGAAGACATAAAGGGCTACAAGCTATTTGACACATCCACACTCAAAACTTTCATTGAGAGAAGTGTGCAATTCGAAGAAGAACCAATTCTTGATTTTGAGCTTGCACCGGGGGAAAGCTCTTCTCCTCCACATCTTGATGAAATTAGTGATGATTCCACTTCTGATTTTTCTGATATTGCTGAAGATGACATTGCTGTACATGAGTCACCATCAAGGCCCAAGTGGGCTGAAAAAATCATACAAGCTGTAGGTGAATTGGCAGGCAATCCTCAAGAGCCTAGGAAGACTAGATCTCAAACAATCAATGCTTCCTTGCAAATGAAAGTGAACTTGCTGATCACTGTTATATGATGATTGGATCTGATCCAACATCATATCAGAAAGCTCATCATGATCCAAGGTGGAGAACAGCAATGCAAGAAGAATTCCAATCTCTCCAAGAGAACAAAACATGGGATTTGGTGCCTCTTCCTCCCAAGAGGAAACTTGTGCAATGTAAGTGGATTTTTCAAACCAAACCTCTTGCTGATGGTTCTGATCTGAAGTACAAGGCTAGGTTAGTGGCTAAGGGCTACTCACAGATCCATGGTGTGAATTATACAGAGACCTTTGCACCGGTTGCAAAATGGACTCAATTAGACTAGCTCTAGCCATGGTAGCTAGCAAGGGTGGGGAAGTTCACCATATGGATGTTAAAAGTGCATTCTTACATGGTGAGCTACAGGAATAGATCTATATGCAGCAACCTGAAGGGTTCCAAGAGGATCCCACACTTGTTTGTAGGTTGAAGAAGTCACTATATGGACTCAAGCAAGCCCCCAGGGCTTGGTATGCCAAAATGGATGCTTTTTTGCTCTCAATTGGTTTCTATCGATGCAAGTCTGATCCAAATGTTTATTTGCAGCAATGTGATGATAATTTGTAGGTCATTGTACTGTATGTTGATGATATTTTAATTACAGGGAGCTACAACAAACAAATTGGCTCAATTAAAGCTTCTTTGCACAGTGAATTTGCCATGAGCGACCTAGGATTGCTAAGGCAATTTTTGGGTTTGGAAATTGAGCAATTTGAGAGAGGTATATTGCTGAGTCAACCTAAGTATGCTTCATACCTGTTATTTAAGTTTAAAATGGCTGAATGTAAGGCAGCCAAGTGCCCATTCCTTTCAGGCATAAAACTAGGTGAATTTGAAGGCTCTCCGTTGGTGGATTGCACACTCTATAGGCAGCTAGTTGGAAGCTTGTTGTACCTTACACATACAAGACCTGATTTGTCTTATGCTGTAAGTGCTGTAGAAAGATATATGTAGCAGCCACATGAGATCCATTGGAAGGCAGCCAAAATGATCCTTCAATATGTCCAAGGAACAAAGAGCTTTGGGGTACACTATGCTGCTGGTTCTTCACTGCAACTAGCTGGATTTTCTGATTCCGATTGGGTTGGAGATCCCATGGATAGAAAGTCCACTTCAGGTTTTGTTTTTATGTTTGTTGAAGGTCCCATTTGCTGGTGAAGTAAGAAACAACATATTATTTCACTTTCATCAGCAGAGGCTGAGTACAGGGCAGTAGTGAATGCAGCCACACAGTGTGTTTGGTTGCAAGGCATTCTTCGGGAGTTTGGTGTTGCTATTGATTATCCAACCAACATTTGGGTGGATAATCAAAGTGCCATAAAGATATCTACTAATCCAGTATAGAGGCAAAGAACAAATCACATTGAAATCCATATGCACTACATTCGGGGCTTGGTGCATGACAGGGTGATTTCCTTGCAGTATTGCCCATCCACCGAGCAAACTGCAGATATTTTCACCAAGTGTTTTACTGAGAAGACCTTCACTCACTTGAGAGCTTTGCTTGGAGTGAGTGATGGATGGTGATTGATGCAATTTAATTGCAGGTTCAGCCCCATGTCCATTTTAGAGGGAAGTTTTTATCCCATGTGGTTTTACTTCTTGTCCTCGATTTATATGAACAAATAAAAATTCTGTTTGTAATGAGGTGACTTGAGCCTTTTGTTGCCAAGGCCTCCCACTTTTTTTCATGAGTTGTACTAATTTTTGGTTAATGGGGGGTGTTAGAACAGTAATCCATACTTAGTACCATAGTCCATAACCATAGTCAAATTTTTATTGCTCATGTGCTTCATTACACCATAGTTTGGACTAGGTGACTTTAGTTGGTCAAATACCCACATTTGAGAGTGTTCACACCCACTTCCAAGCAAACTAGTTCACCCAACCTCCTATTTTGTCCACAAGTGCACCCTCATTAAATGCTGGAGTGCTCTCTCTCCTTAATTTGGGGAATTGTTGTTGACTAGGAGCGCTAGGGTGGATTTTGCCCAATTTTGGCTAGATTTGGAGCATTTATTGCTCCCTTGGTCCTCTCAAACACCTCTATTTGCTCACCCACACCTGCCTTGGCCTCATTTATGACCCAGCATGCTTCAACCACCTTCAAATCTGAATTCGTGACTGTTTGGGATGATTAGGACTGAGTTGGACCCACCTAGGGGGGATTGAGGCCAATTTGGCAATTTTGACTTGTACACTCATCTTGAGCTATCTAATGATCTCGAATTTTTCATGGATGTAATAAAAACATGTTCTTAACATTTTCACATGTTAGACAGTCAGTGAATGCAAAGATTAAGCTCACATTGTGTGTAAAATTGTCTCCTTTTTCAAGCTTTTTCACTGGTTTTGCAAATAATTCGATTTTGTGAGGTTCTCCATAGCTCCTAGATCTTACTGTGATCAAAATACTATCATATTCCTTGAGGCTGACCTGGGACATTGCTTGAATTAAATTTTATGTGCTTGTCTCTTCATTTTCTTGTTGTGTTCCCTCTTTTTCCTGTGTTACACCTGCTTGTTTATTTTTTAAACTAGCAATATGAGTTATAAGACTAAGTCTTCCCTTCTTCCAGCTTGCTTCTTGTTCTATGAATTTGAGCAGCCTTGCTTTGCAATCATTTAACTCTTGAGAAAGAGTTTCTTTTTCTTTTTCTAAAACTGTTAATTCAGATGCCTAAATGTGTTAAATTTTTAGAATTTACTTCAATGTGATCTAGGATCTTAACTGAGAGAACAACATGTACAACAAATCTATAGCATATCAATCATGGACACAATAATGCAAGCACACAAGAGACACAGAGTTTACTTGGGGAAAACCATAAAGGTGAAAAACCCCAATAACTTCCTCAGAGATAGATAGAGCAATGATACAACCAGAATACAAGAGATAGTCTTCTCGTAGAAGCAGAGCCTCCTCCTCCACAAGTGTGCCACTCTCCACAGTGTGAGTGAGAGAATAGAATGTATAAAATGAGAGAGACACACTCTCTATTTATACACTAACTTGACTAGACCTTTACTCAACTAGGTTGGCCTCAAATTAACCACTTAATATAATGCTGACTGGGCCGACCCCAACAAGGTGGTCTAATAACCCATCAAGTATAAGTTACGACACTTACAATATAAATGACGACACTTCCATATAGAGGAATAATAACATCTCTATAGGAATACAATATACATATATGTGAAATAATTCTGAAGTTACATATACATCAACAAAATGAACTATGTTGCTATAATTTTGAGATTCTTTTTCAATAATTGGATTGTATTTTCTTTTTCATTCAATTTTTTTTTAGTTGCTTGACCCTTATTTGGATGATTATCTGCTTCCACCAAATCAACCTTTAGTTTCTTTATCTAATGTTGATGACCCTTATTTTCATTCTTCTCCTATTTCAGTTGAGTTTGCAACCTATCCACTGTAGATTGCAGTTTTGAAATCTTCAAGGTAGCCTTCATTAAATCTGTGTACATTACTTCTCCAGTTTGTTTATGAAAATGAATTTTATCCGGAACTAGTATCTTTTGTAGATTGATCTTCATCTCTGTAACCTTTTCATCGAAAAATACTACCAATTTTAAAGTATTGTTTACATGATCCCTGACAAATGTTAAGGTAACTTATTTATCTAATATACCTCTAACTTTAGGAAACAATTTGTTACTCTTCTCAGATGATGCTGGTTTGTCCTGGCCATATTTGACATATAATTCGGCCCTGGACTAATATTTATCACTATAAACTGCATATTTTGCTTCAACAAACTTATAGTCATGGACCTGGACATTCAGACCTTGAAACTTCTCTTTTTACTTACCTTTTTTACTTCCCAGTATAGCTATTTCTTTTTCTTGATTCAATTTTAGTCTTTTGATTTCTCCTTGCTCTTCCACTTCCATGTCATAGGTCTCAGCAAAACTTCGTTTACTAGCAATTTCAATTTTTTTAGGATTAGGCGCTAATAAAGTTGAAATTTTTGTCAATGTTGAAGGATTTGATTGTGAATTATTAGAGAATTTTGTATCATACTCATACTGTGGTAAATTTTCTTTCCCACCTAATCCTTCAACCTCCTGGTGATCAAAAGATTTACTTTTATTTCGTTGCCTTCTTTGTGATATGATGTGGTGTGGATCATTGTTAATATCTGAAGGCTTCTTGAAATTCATCATCTGCAACAGCTTCTCTACAACTAGAAGATAATTTCTATTATTTATAATAAAAGGACCGACCTTCAAAGAAAATTTGATATCAAAGGCCTTTTTAAAACTCAAAAAAGTTCATTCTCAACAATGAGTTTTTGTCTGATGAACTCTAAAGAAAATATCCTCGGTGCCAAAGAGACAGGTAAAATATATGGTTCTCTGATAAAACCATAGATCCTAATAACAATATGTTGTTTCAATGGCAACCAATCACCTACAACTTTTTATGGGATAAACTATAGCAGGTCTTTCTGTGGCTAGGATTTTCACCTTAGCTTGTGCCAATGAGCACCTACTAAGGATGATGGACTCCTTAGTAGCAGTTTCAAGAAAATAGTAAAAAACTAAAGTAAATAGTAAAAACTAATCTAACATATGCATGGACATTCATAAAATAAACTTGCAGTAAACAATAAAAAATTTAGATTCTTTCATGTAAAACAAATTTTATTCGCAAAAAATGGATGATCTGGATTTATGTGGGAACGAAATAAAAGATAGCATATACCGAATCAAATACAGAGATATATTGCAAATGACACAGTGATACAGTAAACACATATTCTATTAAATAGCGGAAATAGAACAGACTGTAAAATACAATAGCTAGAATGGTGGTAGCTATCTCTGAGAAGAGATGTGGCTGCTATGCTCATTCGTGCCAAGATGATTACAAAGAGAGGTTGAAAGGGCCTATTTATCATAAGCATGAGGGAAGAAATCCCAAAAACCTAACCCTAGAAGATGAAGCGCCAAAATTCATGTGGGCCCCGTTTGGGTGAGTTAGTACATCAACTTCTTGGGGTCGTAACTCTCGCATGCGATCTCCATTTGGGGCATACAATAGCTCGTTGGAAAGATTTATTCAATGACTACAAAAATATATCACAAATATCGATTTGAGCACGTGAGAGGGTTAGGCCTGCAATACTCATATTTTCTTGACCATTCGATGCCGAAAAAACGTCGTTTAGGGCCTCAAAATGGCTCCGAAAGTTCAGGACCCGAAAAACTACTAAAAATCGTAAATTCCCAAAATTGCCAGAAGACTGCTTTGAGCTAGTCGGAAGAGGTGGGTCACCTCCAATATCCACTTGGATCAATCCTCCATCCTTAGGAAAGAATGGTCTCCATTGCATCAAATCCGTTATCATATGTTGCACTGTGTGCTGAGTTGAGCTCCTGGTGTAGTGTTTGCGGAAGTGAAAAGGATGCCTTACTTTGACATCTGCAGAGGGTTGTAATTGTTGGAGGCGCTAGAACTGTTCAATAGTTTTGGTTTCCGTGGTATCGTTGGTCGACACTGGTGTGGATGGTTTCTTTTTGGAGGAGCAACTTGAATGCGTGGCCTTGCACTATAGAGGTACTCGAATAGGCAATGCTCCACTGACTTTGTGTTTTTCCTGTTTCTCCTGAGTAGAATGATAATGTGCAGAGGTTGCAGATGTCTCTGCGATCTAATGTTCACCTCCAGTGGCAATTGTGAATAGGGAAAATTTCCCAGTGTGGGAGATTATCTTCCTGCCCCGCTGGGTTGGGGTAGGTGCAACAATCTCTGGTATCCGATAGAGTTTTCCTCCCAAAGTGACAATGACACTGTGAGGTCGTGATTCATATACAACATGATGCTTCCACATATATGGTTGTTTTAAAAGAACATCACATACCTCAAGTGGGGCCACATCACACAATACCTCATCTTTGAAGGGCTTGATGCCGTATGGTAGGTGACATTGGTGACTGACGCGGATCCCTCATCCTTGGCTTAGCCATCCAATGGTGTATGGTTGTGGGCGTGGTGTTATTGGTAGCTCCAATTTCTTGATGACTTCTGCTGAGATCAATTTCTTCTGGCTGTCGCTGTCTACAACAAAATGTAGGGGAATTCCCTTCATCCACATATGTGAATGGAAAAGGTGCTCCTCTGCCTCCGATTCTTCAGGTTCCTCTGGTTGAATTTGTGTGGTGGAAACAATGGCACTGGGTTTTGCATCAATGATCTGCTTCCCTTTTCACGCGGCTGTGAAATTAGGTTTTGAGTCAGAATCGGAACTGGGATCTGATTCTGAAGCTTTGATCTCATCCACCAATGACTGTTTTGAGCGACATTCATCAGTGTTGTGCCAAGGGATTTTGTGGAATTCACACCACTTCTCGGTGTTCTTCTTTGTCTTTTCGCTACCCTTCTTTGCTTGTGGTTGGGACTGGTTGTCCTTTCCCTACCCCGTGTTCTACGAGCCAGAGTTTCCCTTGCCCTGCTTCTACGCAGGTCCGAAGTCACGCTTGCTCTTTTGCTGAAATTTCTGCTCAATTTTGACAGCATATCGATAGGCGGATCCGAGTGAAGAGATTTCTAGGAAATCCATCTCTGTTAGTATGTACCGGTGTAGGCCACTACAATATTTCAATACTAGGTGTCTCTCGAAGTCCTTGATACCTAGCTTTGTGCACAAGGTATAAAATTTGTTGGTGTACTCCGACATCGATTGGTCCCTCTCTTGGTGCAGAATGGTCCATTTTGTCGCTCTGATACCACTGATCCCAATTTATGTGGGAATGAAACAAAAGATAGCATATAGGGAATCAAATACAGAGATATATTGCAAATGAAACAGTGATACAGTAAACACATATTCTACTAAATAGCAGAAATAGAACAGACTATAAAATAGAATAGCTAGAATGGTGGTAGCTATCTCTGAGAAGAGATGTGGCTGCTATGCTCATTCGTGCCAAGATGATTACAAAGAGAGGCCGAAAGAGCCTATTTATCATAAGCATGAGGGAAGGAATCCAAAAAGCCTAACCCTAGAAGATGAAGCACCAAAAGTCATCTGGGCCCCGTTTGGGTAAGTTAGTAAATCAACTTCCCGGGGTCGTAACTGTCGGATGCGATCTCCGTTTGGGGCGTATAATAGCTAGTTGGAAAGATTTATTCAATGTCTACAAAAAGATATTGTAAATCTTGATTCTGGCATGCATAAGGGTTAGGCACACAATACTCATATTTTTCTGACCATTCGATACCGAAAAAAACGTCGTTTAGGGCCTCAAAACGGCTCCGAAAGTTTAGGACCCGAAAAAATGCTAAAAAGAGTAAATTGCCAAAATTGCCAGAAGACTGCTTTGAGCCAAAATTGCCAGAAGACTGCTTTGATCCAGTCGGAAGAGGTGGGTCGCCACCGATATCCACCTAGATCAATGGAGTTACAAATGAAAGGTTACCTCAATGGTGAGGTTGCTTGAGCTTGAGCAGCCGTAGGGATGAGTTGCTCCAGTGCTCCAATGGTTCCTTCTCTTCTCCAAATGCAATGGGTATTGGCCAAAATGGCTCACTCAAATGGTGAATCTAAGCACAAATGGTGGGCTTAGGGTTTCAAGAGTGATTTGGGAAACCTGAGGGCAATATGGATTGTGGATGAGTAATGGGGAGCCTCTATCACCTTTTTATAGATTTTGGGTGATGGAGAATACAACCATGGTTTAGGGTAACCAATGGTATTGATAAAATGGTTTAGGGTTTATTTTCCTCTTTTTCCCTCTTTTTTCCTTTTTTGAATTAATGTTTGAATTTTATTCCCTTTTAATTGATTTTTGGGAATTTTGGGCCCTTTTTGAGGGTTTTTTGGTATTTTTGAGGAAATGTAATTGTTTTGAGGAGAAAAATATTGATTTTGGCCTTTTTGGTGACCATTTGAAGGTTTTTTGAGGTTTTAGAGGCTAAAATGGTAGGAAAAGTAGGCAAATGGGTCATGTGACTAGGGAGATGAGCTAGTGAGCATTTTTTGGGTGTTAACACTTTCATCTTTGGCAAAAATCTAGGCAATCTTTCTTCAAAAATTACTCTATATATCTCTGACATTACAAGATTCATGAAATTGAACATATTATTTTTAATTTCAGTTGAAAAAACTGCTTCTGGAAAATGTAGACTTTCTTCACTTGAATATAAAAGCATCTTCATCAAGTACGATTAGAACCTAAAGTGTTTCATAGTGTGGAAATTCACCAACTAAGAATGAATATTCTCAGCTAGGAATTCATCAAATTTAAGACATAGATACTAACTAGACTCAATCTCAGGTGAACATGAACTTAACCTAAATAGTAGACTCAATTGGACTTCAGTGACAACTTGGTCATTATCTAACCCTATAAATTGACTGATTAATGAAAGAACTAGATTTGAATTTTCATCAAAGAAGGTAATATCTAATGGAAAAGCTGTACTATCAATTGAAATGTCACGTTTGAGACTTTTTGACAAAAAGGCTTGTTTAACTTCAAGGATGGAATGCCTGTACAAGTCAATCAAATTTTCCTCAATGAATATTTCAAGGTTTTGGGAAAAGGATGAAGGTATTTCTAAAGATTTCTTAATCACTGAGGAATTGATAGGACATAGGATTTTCGTGCTCTTTGAATCCATCACTCTTTCAGCTTGGGAATAATTTTGGGCACACCAGGAGACAAAGTCCGGGAAACCTAGGGTTTATTCTAAACAAAAGTGAATAAAATGAGATTTATGAATGTTATGCATGTCTATGCCCTATTTATCCAAATCTCCCAACCTGTTCTTTATCTCATTAACCGTTCTTTTGGTGATAATCGTGTCAAACACATCCCCATACCTATCTTCAAGAACTTTCTCTAACTTTGCAAATTCCCCATTTTGAACCCCTACTTCACTTTGATTTTCCATTGAAATAAGAGTTTGAAATATCTGTAAGAGTCTTGAAAGCCTACCTGGAAATACGTGAGTTGGAAAAAAGGTCTTCTTTGTCATGTTCCAACCGCATGCGACACGTCCAAATCATTCAACGCTCGATGACAAGTGTCATATTTCTCGTGCACTTTATTTTTATATCCTCCCAAAGTGGTTTTGCAATGGCAGAAAGTGGTTACCTTTACCACTTTTCCAACCAGGAAAATAATGTTGCTCTGACATGTGGCAGGTGGCCTTAGAATTCACAACCACCCACCATTTCCTTCTCTCGTGCAATTTGGTGATGCGGAATCACCGTGATCCATTGATATTCTTGTCGATTGATGGATGACCATTGATCTCTTTCTCACTTTAACATTAAGTTAACATTCATTTGGGAAAATTCACTATGTTTTAAATCCCCTACTTCTTTCTCCAGTAGAAACTATATCCACCATCGATCTTACTATTGTTTTAACCTGAACCATTGATCTACAATGACCCAGCATAACATGTCGTTGCTCTAATTTGAAAATGATTTTTATTTCAACATCCTGATCATTATTGGATATTTCACATTCAGATTTGGCTTCCATATTCTCAATGCTTTCTCCCATTATCCCATGGCCATTTGGTGGAAAAGAGTAGAAACACAACCTTATCATTTTTTCACATTTCTCAAAATTCTTATAAAATTAATTGTGTCAACACCTGGCTAGCACGCAATCCACATGCATCGATTTTTTATTTTTGATACATAAAATGCTAAATTTATGGTGGTGCCTTCGCCTTGATCTCCTCACAACGATTTTATAACGACATTACATTATTTACATGGTTAATGCAACAGGTTCAAAATCAAGGTTTTACAATAAAATCAACACTTGTAATTTGCAATCAATTAAATTCCTCCATAGGAAGTCACAAGAAAATTTATAGTTTTCTTAGGATTGATTGGGCTAGGCATCCAAATAATGCCCACCAATATTCTACACTTTGTATGAAACAATAGGTTGTTGACTTATAGGGTACTTTTAAATCCTTCTATCAACAATTGTCAAAATACAACCCGAATAAGAAGGTGTGGTTCCCAAGAACATGAAATCTATGGTATAGTTTCCCTGATCCCCACAAAAAGTCACTTACTTTTTTGTGGAAATGATACTATATGACTCCGACCAAACCACTTATCCACATTTGACACGAGTATCTTATTGGCCAAACTTAGGATATCACCAAGGTGCAATTGTGAGTGTAATTGACTCTTGAAGAGAGATATTGCCATTGGAGAGTGTTTCCAAGCTCCTCCAGAACATAGCCCCATTGTCGGTATAAATGACTCTTTATTACCTTCACTAGTCAATCGTTGTGTGTATCCCATTATCACCAACGATTGTACTTTTGGAAGGCACAGTTACATTTGAAAGGAAGGATGTTAGGTATTTAGGGAATGTACAATCATTTTATTTTTAAATAGGATTCCACTAACTCATAATTAAAAAGAACCTACATGTGGGAGCACTTGCATTAAACCATCACAACACATATCACTCACTTTGCACCATTTTGCATCCATTGTGGTTGGCATATTTTTCTTTTTTTCAATTTTGATTATTTCCATCATCACTCTCATTTGTCACTAAACTTCCACCATTAAGGAACAAAACCCTCTGAGAAAGTCTCATAGAATGGATGGCCTTTCCCCTCTCTTAATGGGTATTTTTATTCTTTCTCCCCGCGGTTTATGAGGGAGACACTCTAGCCAGGGTCACTCCTAGGAAAAATTGACAGGATCATCCCAAAATTAATGAACTCCTAAGCCCAGATACAACTTTGAGATGTACCCCATCATCTCTCTATATGTCGCTATGCATATTTTCTACTTCTACTAGACTCTCCCTTTTGGTGCCTCTCTCAGTGCACCATTTTGGCACCCCACCATATCCTTGTCCCCACCTCTTTATGTTTCTATCTCTGGGAAGCAGTGGGTGTTGCATCCTCTACTTATACTCTAGACAACATGTCCCTATTTCCATCATTTCATCTTACAAAAATACCGAGGATCCATCTAGGGTAATCGACAAGTCAAATTCGAACTAACGCTAAATAGAGGGTTCCTGCAACTTACTCTAATAATCTATAGACCAACAATGCCTATCTTCTTTGAGCTTCAAATATATAACATCTCATCTTGTTCTCTTCTTGAAAAAAATGCTTCTCTGCATAGGGGTAACAATATGCAATGAAAATTTCTAAACATGAGTCTCAACATTTCTCAAAATAGGGGTGAACTTTCTTCTAGAAAAATCATATGAACTGGGGTGTACTTCTGCATATAGGACTCAAGAATTGACTCAATGCTCTCTACTATGTAGTCGCGCAGGGATGGAATTAACCAAACTCAAAATAAAACTTACCCATGGCTATCAATGCTACAACTTAATTAACATTCATTTGTTGAGTAGGGTTATAACTAAAAAATATGACCCATAGTTTTTCCACGCAGGGTTGCAACTCAAACTAGAACTCAACTAAAAATGACAGAAAAAACATATAAACAACAACATGCCTCCAACTACTGCGCACTTCTAGGTTCATTGCACACTAGAAAATTTCTTCAACTGATCATGTTGTGCTTTGAATGGACGCATAGAAAAAATATGCTTAGGAAAACTCCCGCATGGAACAACTCTCTGTGTAACGCACAGGAAAATTTGTTGCAACATATAGGAAAACTTCCACACAGTGCACAAGAAAACTCTACGTAATGCACATTATGACTTCGCATAGTGCACATAAAAACTTTGCGCAGCTTGTAGGAAAACTTCCACGTAGTGCACATGACAAATTCACACAGTCCATAGGAAAAATATGCCTACACATAGTAAAATAGGTTTGTGTACTGTAAAAAATGCTTGCACACATACAAATTGTCACACAAAATAATTCCACTGCATAGTAAGCTAAAGACTTCAGTCTGTGACCAGTTTAGATTTTCCTAGGAAATTAAAATGTTTCCAAAGGAAAATTTTCACGACATTTCCATGGCCAAAAATGGACCCCCCTATATCTTGACTAAGAATATGAAGACGGATGAAACAAATCTTTGACTTAGGAAGATATGCAGAACTAGTTTTCTCACGTTTCCTCCACACAGATTTATGGAAAAAAAATTACACAGGTTCTTATACTTCCCTTGATGATGTTGCCACCCAACCCAAGGGAGGGGAAAACCCATAGTATATCCCATCATGGGTGGTGCACCATTTTTTGGATATTCAGGCCAATAGTTCCATAGCTCTGTGCAAAGATAGATCTATTTATTTACTTTCAAATATGCATACATAAACTTAAACCAAAGCTGCCAAAAAATCATAACAATGAACAATAATAGAAACATAGAAACAACATTGCACAAAAATACACAAAACATCAGATGTGGATCTTCTATTCACTTCAAAATAGAAATACACAAAATCCATCCCTATATTTACTTTCAAATCTGCATACATAAACTTAAACCAAAGCTGCCAAAAAATCATAGCAATGAACAATAATGGAAACATAGAAACAACATTGCACAAAAATACACAAAACATCAGATGTGGATCTTCTATTCAATTCAAAATAGAACTACACAAAATCCATCCCTACCATAGATAGAGGGAGTCACACTGATGGAAACCCTTGCCTCTCAAGCCCTTGAATCTAACTCAATACAAAACTATTGATATTTCACTACTTTCACATATCAATCTCTATTTCTCTCTTCCAAAGGAATCGTTATAAAGGCTCATTATCCCTAACTGATTCATAAAGCCTTGGAAAGTGAGTCATTACATTTCATTTAATCTCATAATAAAACCCCTTATAAAAAATATATTCCCCCCTTTACATAATTATGCATACATGGACACCAACACTAGGAAAGGCCGCTCCTTTGTTGATTTATTTTCTCCCCTCAGAGAAAATTTAGATCCTTTTTCTTCACCCTCTCAAGGAAGAGGCTCCCCTTCATTTTCTCCTCTCAGAAATAACTTTCACCCCTTTTCCTCATCCTCTCATGGAAGAGGTAACCCTTCATTTTCTCCCCTTAGAGATATTATAAAAAACCCTTTATTACAACCCCTAGGAGGAAAATCACCATATTCTTCTCCCTCTTTAGGAGCAGGGCACATAGCATCCTCTTCCTCTCATCAAGGATAGAGATCACCTCCACATACTCCTTGTTCTCCCCCTCAAGGAAACAATACACAGCATACGATGGTGAGACCTAATACCAAATTACCTTTCATGGATATCTTGAATCTCCTTGATTTGGCCAAGTTGATCAAAGAATCCATAGAACATGATCCAACATGGCCGAATATGCTTGGCAAGCTTCCCTCATATATCTCTCAATTTGAAGGAAAACAAGGAGACAAACCCACAAACCATGTCATGTTGTTCCACTTACGGTGTTCCACCAATACCATAGTGGATGAATCAATAAGGCTTCACCTCTTCTAGAGGTTATCACTTGTTGATATTTACTTGTCACTGTCTTATCGTTGTGGTAGATGTCGTTTTTGACATTTTGTGAGCATGTATCTCTAGCATTTCTCATGATGACAACAAGAGACCATCTAATGCTTACTACTCTAACAAATGCTTAATGGCTATATTTTTCCATCTATATGTGATATCTTATGTTATGTGTGTTAAGATCCTAGTGGGCGGCCTTCACTAACATCTCGAGGTTTTGGTGTAACAGTTCGTATCATTTGGTATCAGAGCCTCCACCAAGGTTCAAGTCACAGAGCGGGTGGAAATGCCGGCATTGCAGTGTTCGCCCGGGGCTCGTACGGCGCAAAGGGGACACCACCGTACGGGCGCACATCCAGCCCAGAGTCTGGACTGCGGAGCGTGGTGGGATGTTAAGATCCTAGTGGGCGGCCTTCACTAACATCTCGAGGTTTTGGTGTAACGGTTCGTATCAATGTGATCATATTTCTCTTGCTAATTCATTAAGTAAAATCAATCTTTGAATCTATGCAATATAATGTTTTATACTATAACAACTTGTCATAAGATTCTTGTCCTTTCTGAATAATGTTTAGTTTCTTTATCATGTATTGCATAGATTGTATCTATTTGTATGTTGTTTGTCTCTAGCATTCCTATATCGGGGCATTGACATTTTCAGGGAATTCATCTCTAGCATGTAAACATGATGACAACAAGAAAGTAACCCATGCTTAATGACTAGTCATTTCATATTTTTATAAGTGATATCCTGATTTGATCTTAATTTGCTAAGTGTTATCATGTTAAACATTTTGATATAACTTCATATATATCATGTCATATTATCATTTCATATGTCATGTCATTTCATGGGCTTATCGTGTTTATTATATGCTTTACTCTTGGAAGTTCTTTCTGCATATTAGCTTTCAATTTACTTCATTTCCTGTGTATTTGTGAAGAGTTGTTGGGAATCTTGGTTCTATCCTTCCTTCATACCTTAAGCACATGTTTTGATTATATCTGTTTTTTCAGCATTGTTCATCATTGATCAGCTTATCCTTTGCAGCAAAGTGTGATCCTAGTTTCCTCTTTATCTTAGATGTTTGAACTTTTCATTCAAGGGGGGGTGCAATGTAATCTCAATTTTTGTATTCCAGATATAATGTAATGAAGCACTATCTTGTATTGTTAATGTCATGAGGATTATTTGCATAATATCATTTTCTATGGTAGGCCATTGGGGTCTTATAGTCGTGAAGAGGTCGATTGCATCTTTCAGCTTAGTTGTGAAGACTATCTATGCAAAATCATTTCTGATGCATAGGACATTGGGGTCTTGTATTCGTGATGAGGTATTTTACAGATTTCTTTCAGCTATCAGTTGATTTTCAGTTGTGATGACAGTTTTGGTGTTCTAGGAATTTTGTTGTTGGATCTAGTAGCCACTGCAACTTCTATTTTTTATCTAGGCAAATTCCTATTGGATCTCTTGCCACATGTTCTAGGAACTTTGTTGTGTAATCTAGTAGCCACTATGGACTCTCTTTAGATAAAGGCATTTTGAAGTTGGAGCTTTCCTCCAAATATTCTATTGTTGTAATATTCCCAATACAAAAATCAAAGATATTAACTCATTTGGCATCATAGAGAACGGAAATATTTGGCATGAAAATGACCAAAATATTTTCCATCATGTGCCTACATCCCTTCTATATACTTCATTGAGACCTTTCCTGAAATTTTTTACTATGCACTCCCCAACCTAGTTTCAAGTCATTTTCTCATTATTTAATGCGCAACCCAATGAACATTTCTGCTGCAAGTAAGTTGTTTTCCCATAAACAAATTATACAGGAAACACTAGGAGAATTTTTACAAACTTAATGAACATAAATTTAAACTCATGCACACGTGAAAATTTCAGGCACTGTATTTTGGAAAACTTGCCCAGGTAAAAACCCAAAGGGAAAAATTGTTGAGAGAGTTTTATTATTTCTTCAACGAAATAATACAACAACGAAATGCAACTTATCTCAACCAATAGAAGACAATTTTAGTGCCTAAAATTCGGTGCTGATAACATCCTCAAAATCTGTGCAATGAATTTCTATAAATTTGTGCCCTTCTCAACCTTACTTGAATTGTGCAAAATCTCCTTCAATTCCATGCTAAACCTAGTCTTCAACCTTGGTATATGTGCCTAATAAAACAATAGCATAATGCCTTGATTTTCATGCCCTCATAGTCTTGAAAATGATGCCCTATATGGACTATTGTAATTAATGTAGTATGACCTGTTGTACCTATCCCCAAAATGTATGCTAGCTATCTTGGAATTCAGGCATGTTGGTTTGTATAACTATTTTTGAGGTTTTCTATAAGGACCCAGGTTCTGCGCGGTTGAGGAACCAACAAAACCCCTTTTCACCGTCCCTTTCGGAAATAGCCTGCGAACAGACTGAGGTCTCACCTAAGGCGAAGCAATGGGGGGGGTGTGGAATCAGTTTTCCACAACCAGGTGATGAGTGTTTAAACAGATTGGAGAGGAATGCGTTATGGGACTTGTGCTACAGACTTCGAACTCCGTGAAGTTCAGCTTCTTCACGACAAATGCTTAGACTATCGCGCATCCAAGGACTGCACGATGCGGGATGACTCTTCAATGATAGGACAACGCAACTGATGATTGTTCTTCCTACTAACTGTTGGCTGCTTTCTTGGGCAGACCCGGGTTTTAATGAAGCGCAGCAACAAACCGCTTGGCGCATTGGCCCTCTCGGCAACGAGCTGCGCAGCAGCTCGAGGTCTCACCCGAAGTGGCTATGGGGGGGTTAAGGAATCATATTTCCTTAACCTTGGTGACGCGGAGATAGTTCTTCCTCTTTCGGTTCCTCAGATGTCGGTGGTCCGACTTTCCCGCAGGCCCCTCGGCGCAACTGCGCGGCTTCCTTCCTCAGCAGGCCCGTTGCGCAAGTCTCCTCTCTGGCGCAGAAGGCAAGTATTCCTTGCGTCGACGCGTTAAGTACCTCTTCGCCCTGCGCGCCCAGCGCAGTATCGCATTCCTCGATCGCTGCCGCGACAGTGCTCCACCACTTCTTCAGTACTTAACACTTATAGCTATCAAGGGACCTTCCCAAACTCACTTACACAGTCACAAAGATAATGCAAGAGTCTTGTATACACAGGTAATGAACTTAAACAGTTAATCATTCACGCAAACATTATAACAAGAAGAAATATGCAAAGTTCACCTCCTCGAGGGAAGCCACATCCTCGGGAGTGTTATATTAACCAGAAAATGGTAGAGTTATACAACATGCTGCGCACACAGCTGCAGCCTTAGATTCTTACAGGAAACTCCACGCACACAGCTGGGAGCCCTTCTCTCAATCTAGTCTCTTCTCTACAAAGATTACAAAGGCGCAGACGTCAACTTAGACTGTCTGGCAACTCAGGGATTAGCTCCTCGGCTATCCGATTCTTACTCTAGTTCTACACACTCGGTAGAAAACATAGCAAAGGATAATCAACACATGATCTATTCTTGAGACTGACTATCGAACAGTCTAACCATCTAACTATCCCAAAAATATCTAACTCTTCTTCTTATCATGTATACATATATATAGGTGGCCATGATGGTCACACCTTTACAAAACTGTGGGCCTTTCCCAACAGTGATTCCCAAAAACCCTAACCACGCACATGGCTAGGTGTACTGTAGACGCCGCTTGTAGTCATGTCGCTGCTTCCTGCAGGCTCCTTGACTTTCGGCGCAGATTGTGGGTATGGGCGCTTGTCCTTCGCCTTCAATGCTCTGGTCCGTTGCTCCTCCTTGATCCGAGCAACCATAACTTCTGTACTTATCCTTTAAATGAGGGTAGCTGAGCCCTCTACTCCATCGCCTTATTTATTATGGTAGCTGAGCCACCTTCATTCTTCTATGACGTGCGCGCGAGCTCCGTGATTTCCGGTCCGTGATCTTCGCTGAGCTTGTCCATCTGGCACCGTACAGCGCACCGTCTCCTTCTTACCCAAAACTTAGTGCTTGTCCCAAAATTAGCACTTTCCTTTCATACTTGTGCTTTTTCCCCAAAATTCGCAGCTTTACCATAGCTACGGCCTAGGCTCCAATAGGCCCCTAACACTCACTTGTGGCTCGCCCTCGAGCCACTCGCACTAGCGTGTGGTCGCTTGATTTGCGCATCTGCTTGTGCTTGGGTCTCCACGAATGTTTTCTTCCACTGCGCAATAGCGGAGTCCAATTCATCGATACACTCCACAGCTGTCTGCACCGTTTCTGCGGTGGCTTCTTCTTTAGTGATGGTATCAATCACCTCTTGAGATTCAGCAATCTCTTTGATTTTTGCCTCGACTTGACCAACGATTTCAGCATACTCATCCATGAATGGCTGAATGCTGTTGGTGAGCTTCTCATCTTCAGTTCTGAGCTTGTGCAGTTGCTGCTACATTCTGCGCACTTCACTCATTTTCTTCATTTTTGGTAAGCCTGTTAAGGCCTTAGCTTCTTCAGTCAGAACAGTGAGAGACTGTTCTGCAGCTTGCACCTGTTCTGACATACCAACTTTAAAAGGGAGCTTCTCAAGCTCCGTCCAAGCTTCCATAGCTTGGCTCATCAGGTTCTCGGCTTCCTGTATTCTATCTTTCATCTGTGTGGAAGTTCTGCTCAGTGCTTCAAATTGTACCTGTGCATCATCCGTAAACTGCGCAGCAACGCGAGCTTCTAGCTCAGTGATCTGGGTTCTATGGCCTTCAGCCATAGCAACTATTTCTTGCTCCAGGGTTTTCGCCCTTTCTCCAATAATTTAAACTTTTGCAACCAGAGGGAGGTCTGGTTGAATCTCGCAAGCCAGCAATTCCTGGGCAATCTCATCCACTGCGTTTCTGATGCCGATGTCTTGCACCTCATAAAGTGCAAGCTTCTCAGAGGTATTCTTATGGATTGCCTTCAACTCTAACTCCTGCGATTGCAGTCGTTGATTTTCCTGAAATGTAGAGAGCTCTCTAGCTCTCAACTCAAGAGAAACTTTCTCATGCACTAGCTGTAGAGTCTCTATAGGAATTAGAGACAAATTGATTTCAACGGGCCCAACGGCGCTTACCTATAGTGCAGCTAGCGGATCTGGAAGTGTCATGCTGGTAGGCGGAATATGCACGACAGTATGCCTTTCTATGAGTTCTTCAACTCGCTCGGCACTTGGAATTTCTTGTGGCACCTGCGAAGTAGATGCTGGTGCATGGGTTTGCGCAACTCTTCCTGCGAGACCTTTCAATTCTATGAACTGCAAATCTAAAGCACTTCTGATGTGAGCGTGCGCATTGTGCAGCTCGCGAAATTGCTCGTGTAGGTACTGGTCGATCCCTGAGGGAATAGCCTCAGCGGGATGCGACACTTTTTGCTTCTTGGTGGCCGGTTCTGTGGAGCCTTCATCACTTCTTTGCTCCGGGGCTTCCTTGCCCTTATCCTTCTCTTTCGTAGCGGTGGTTGGCAGCGCGGATGCGAGATCGGCGGCCTCCCTCCACTCATCCGACCAAGACTTGATGGTTTCTTCAACATCCTCGGTAGTCATCATGTAAAGGCCTAGCGCCCATTCATCTGGAATGCCGCAAGGGCGGAGGTAAAGTTGATGTATGTCGGCAGTAAAAGCCAACTTTCCTTCATATAATGTGGCTGTCTCCTGGCTCAGCCTTGGCATTTCTTGAATAGTATCTCTGAGGATATAGTAGTATTCACAAAATACAGCGCGATTCATCTTGCGCTTCGCGGGATTGGGAGAATCCCAGAGGTTGATGTAGCGCATGCCGGCAACCTCTCCTGCGCGGCGCGGAAGGAACTGAGTATTCGGGGGCTCCTTCCACCGAACGAGAGCGCATAAAATTAGAAGCCAAGAAAAATGGAATGATTGGGCTGCATTGTCCTGCACATTCAGGCAATCAGCCAAGAAAGAATTCAGCAGGAAGAGAGACCAGTTGTACTGCTCTCCCTCCGCAGCTACGATGGCGAGCTCCACGACAGCTCCAGTAACTTCCTTCGGTCGGCACTTTGTGAGAAGTCTGCCTGCAAGCAGACTTCCTGTAAATCGAAGTGCCTCATCTTCTACTATAGTGAGGTCATAAGCCCGACCTCCTCTTGTCAAGTTATACTTCTGCACCAGCTGTGCAGCCAATTTTCTGTCTTTGTCCTTTCCCACAAAGTGAATATTGGGATCCTTACCAGCCTTAGATAGACCGGTGATGCGGTGAATCAAATCAACATTTAGATCAATTGGCCTCCCGAGCCAAAGGTAACCTCCATGAACACATGAAAGCAGCGTCTTAACAACTGCATTGACTTCGTTGCTACGCCCAAAGTGCGGTAGCTTCAACAAATTCAACAAACCTGGCTTCTCCAAGTTTGCTGCAAATCCCCTTGGGGTAAATTCATCGACCTTTCGGATGGGATTGTGAACTATCGTCAGATATCGATCTGGCGCAAACTGGGGATACGTTTTATAGTCTCCCAGATTGAAATCAGAGAATTTGACCAGTGGAATGTGTCCCAACAGTTGCCCTTCTACCCGCACACTAGCCGGTAGTGGCGGTAACGGAATGGGATACTTTGCATTCTTCGGGATCTGTACTTCTGGTGCATCATCTGGACGCGGCGGAATATAGTTCGCCATGGTGGCCAACGGCTCTGGAACAGGTTCTTCTGGCTGCGATGGAGACGCTCTTGTAGCCGGAGACTGTCTGGGATCCTGATAACCAGGGTGTACATAAGTCGAAGCTGTGACTGGAGTAGTCATGCCGAAATCTAAGCCTCGGCGCAGGAATTGATGAACAACTTCTTCAGTCGACAGGTTCTCCGTCATGAGCCGATGTAGGGAACAAAAAACTTTGGACAGCAAATGGCGGACCTGCGTAGGATATGGACGCTGAAAACAAGGGAAAATACTCTGCACAACTCGGCTCTGAAAACAATAACTTGGATTCTTAAACAAGATAGCAACTCGAGGAAAGTAACCCAAAAATTATACAAGTGTGAGGTATTTATAGCCAGAGGTGATAGTAAATGCGACCAAGTGGGGTTACATAACTATAGGCGGCTATACATGAGTTGACAACACGCTATCCTCCTCGCCGCAGTGGTGCATTTATTGTGATTGACGGGCTCTGACAGCCTTCCGGGAGAAGCTAATGCTTTCGGCGCCTGAGTTAAATGCAAATCTTTCGGAGATCAGGCCGAATCCGTCAGAGCGGCTAGACTTAAATAGCGGACTTATCCTTCATTTATTCAGACGTGGCTACATAACTGCTGTAATTCAAAATTTTTCGGCGAGTCATTTCAACTTAGGGAACTGTGCCTATAGGGGTCCACAACAAAACTTTTTCAAGCGGCAAATTATCAAAGGGAACTCCGCAAGAGCGATAGTTCAACGGTCCGGGGAGAAGCTTCGCAAGAGCGCAACTATGTTTGCTCCAACCAAACTTTAGACATGCGCGGATGCTTCTAGGAACTGCGCAGGAAGCCGGAGACTGAGTGTCTCGCAACTTCCGTCTAGACTAAATGCGGTGCCTCTTTCAACTACACTGGGCATCTGCATCTTTTTAGTAATATATTAGGTCGACAGAGCGGAGTGGCCGTCGCGATAAAGCTTGAGCCGACTCCCGTTGATCATTGTAGGTAGTAATTCTCCATCAAGCTTTGCAAGCTGAACTGCTCCTCCTTCAGTTATCTTCGTCACCTGAAAAGGGCCTAACCAATGTACACGAAACTTGCCTGGGAACTTGGTAAATTTACTGTCATAGAGGAGTACCAAGTCTCGTTCCTGAAAGACTTTATTCTTAATATGCCTGTCATGCCAAGCTTTCTGTCTTGCCTTCTGTACCTGTTGATGGAATCTGGCTAAGAGTCTGTCTTCTTCTAAGGAAAGCAGTTGTGAGAATCTTGCGCTCATAGTATCAGGATCTGCCATTTCTGTAATTTGCGCAATTCTAAGACTGGGAACAATGTATTCCATGGGCATAACTGCTTCTTGTCCATACACCAAACTGAAAGGTGTGTGGCCTGTTAGTTTCTTGCAAGTGGTTCTGTAAGCCCATAATACAGCTGTGACTCTAAGGTCCCAATCATCTCTTTGTCGATTACAGATCTTCGTCAGGGCATTCTCAAGAATTTTATTGAATGCCTCCACCGTACCATTATCTTGAGGGTGGTAGGGTGTACTCTTATGGTGACTAATTTGGAATTCTTCAGTAAGGGCTTCTATAGTCTCATTGAGGAAATGTGTACCCTGATCACTCATGAGAATCACTGGACATCCAAATCTAGTGATAATATTCTCGAAAATGAACTGCGCGGCCGTAGCAGCGTCACAGTTCTTAACTGGCTTCGCCTCAGCCCATCTGGTGAGGTATTCAGTAGCTGTAATGATGTATCTTGCGCCAGTTCTTTTTCCTGGTGGGTTAATAGGTCCTACAAAGTCAATGGCCCATTTATCAAAAGCACGCAGTGTGATCTGGGGTCTTAGCGGCATTTCATCTCTCCTTGAGGGTTTTCCTGTTCGCTGGCACACATCGCAACATTTACAGAACGCCTTAGTATCCTTGTGCAATGTCGGCCACCAAAGACCTGCGGCTAATATCTTTTGCGCAGTCGGCTTTCCTGCGAAATGGCCTCCTGCGGTACCTGAATGCGGTTTTGTAATGATAGAGCTCTTTTCATGTGGTAAGATACATCTGCACAAAACTTCATCAGCGACCAACTTATAAAGCTGGCCTGCTATCAAAGTGAAGTCTGTAGCTCTGACAACAAGTTGCTTCTTCTGCTGGATTGTAAACTCAGCCGGCGCTTGCCCGGTAGTGAGAAACTCAAGAATATCAGAATAATATTCGTCTGCTGCTTGAATAGAAAACAACTGTGCGTCAGGCAGATTGTCCTCCAGACTTGTAGGTTCCTCTCCTGACTCTATCCTGGATAGATGGTCAGGCCCTGTATTCAATCTGCCTGGCTTTACAATAACCTCAAAATCATATTCTTGAAAGAGCAGTAGCCATCTGCAAATTCTTCCTCCTAACACTGGCTTATTGACCAAATATTTCAAAGCAGAATGGTCAGTATACATTTTAAAATGAGCGCCTAACAGGTAGTGTCTGAATTTTTGTAGGGCATACACCATAGCTAGTCCTTCCCTTTCTGTAGTGGTGTAGTTTCTCTCAGCTGTAGATAGCTTTCTGCTGGAGTAAGCAATCGGGTGGTCAATACTTCCTTCTCCAGACTGTGTAAGCACAACCCCCAATGCTATGGAAGAAGCATCAACATGAACATGAAAAGGTTTTCTCCAGTCCGGGAAAACTAGAATAGGCGCTGTGATCATCTTTTCTTTAAGTGTGTCCAAGCTCTGTTGGCATTCTTCTGTCCATTGGAACTTCGAATCCTTTTTCAGCAATCTTTCCATAGGCGCTGTGATCCTTGCATATCCTTTGATGAATTTTCTGTAGTATCCTGTATGTCCCAATGTAGTGCGCAATTGCTTAACTGAGTTGGGCGCAGGTAAATTAGCAATGATGGCAACCTTCGCAGGATCCATCAGGAGTCCTTGTCTGCATACAATATGTCCCAACAAAATACCAAAGGGCGCACAAAATATACATTTTTTCAAGTTAAGGGAAATCTGATGCTGTCTACATTTTTCTAACATCATGCGCAGATTTGCAATAATGTTCTTTAATAGGCCAAATACAGTCCAGTCATCAAAATAGACTTCTAAAAACTTGTGAATGAATTATTTAAAAACAGCAACAACAACTCTAGAGAAGATAGCAGGTGCGTTTTTAAGACCAAAGGGCATTACCGTATACTGGAATGAGCCCCATTCAGTTGCAAAAGTAGTCTTGTGGCGGTCGTCCGGATGGATTCTGATCTGATGATATCCCGAAAAACCATCAGTGAAAGAGTAAGCCTCTTGTCCTCCAACATTATCAAGTACTTCATCTGTGAAAGGAGTGGGAAACGGATCGTGTGCTGATGCATCATTGAGTTTGCGCAAGTTGACACAGATTCTTATTTCACCTTTCGTTTTCTTTTCTTGGACCACCATAGGACTAATCCAATCGCTTTCCTCTACTGGTTCAATAATACCTGCTGCGAGCATTTTATCAATTTCTTCTTTGACTTTTTCTTTATAGCGCGGGTTCAACCTGTATGGGCGCTGCTTTACTGGCTTGGCATCTGGTTTCAGAGGTATGCGCATCACTCCTAAGTCTCCTAGGATTCCTTTCATTTCTGTGAACTTGGTAGGAAATATATCCTGGTAGTTACGCAATAATTCTGAAACATGTCCAACAGTTTCATCATCCCAATAATCTCCTATAGAAGCAAACTTTGGTTCAGCTTCTGTACCAATGTTAATCTTCTTGAGCTTGATGTGTTCTGTGATGGCAGGAATATCAAGCTCAGGACCTTCAATATTGCGCGTCCCTTCTGATTCTGGGATATTGATGTTACGAGGATCGTCCTCCTCATCCTCAGCGGTGAAGTTATAACATTCCAGGGCATGTTCTATCTGGACAGCCCAATCTGGTTGGGAATATTTTGATAACGGACATTGTTCAAATATCTTCTTTTTAATATACTTCAAAGCCTGATCGATGCTTGGATGTTCTGACTCAAAGCTGAAGGTAAGTTGAAAGATTTCTATCATAAGAGGCCAACTGATAGTGCCTTTGCGCAATTCTGTTTCAGTATACCAATTCCTTGGAACTGTATCCAATGTGTGGATGAATAGGTGAACCCATTCATCTTCCGGAATATCTGACCATTGCTGAATACATGCTTCAATGTGTGACCTGGGGTCACTCTGTCCCTCGTATTTGCGTAGGGTTCTGGCCGTGGTGTCCTGAAATCTGCGCAGTATCAATCTGCGACAGTCTTGCCATGTATGAATATTCTCCTTATGCGCAACCCACCATCTTGCGGGTGTGGCGCGCAATGCTACATCCAGTGCCTGTATGCGCTGTTGTTCTGGAAGCTTTTGTTCATATTCATGTATGAATTTAGTTACTTCAGTTAAACCATCAAAAATTGGAGTGTCAGTTAATTCTGTGCCAATCCATCGAATGGATTTAGTCATCATAGCGCAACGTCTTGCAGAAACCTCATGTAAACGATTCTGCCAGTTTTCCAATCCTGCATCTGAGTCTGATGTGCACGAGCTATCGCATCGCCAGCTGATATGGCCATCTGCTGTGGGGTTGACATAGTCACTGTGGTTAGTAGTCATTTGGTACAAACTTTCCATGTGGCACGCTTCCTCTTCTGCGCGAATGGGTTCTATATACCTTGGTCCTTGAATAGGATCAAGTGGTGCGATGACCCTAATCTGGTCATCCTCAAAGGTCATCTGTCTTTTCTTCAAATTAATGACAGCCAAATTATCAAATGCCCAGTCTATTCCTAAAAGTGCTGGGTATGGTCTACTATCATCCAGGATTTTGATTACTTCAAAATCTGCAGAGCTTCTTACTCCTTCAATATCAATAGGTACGTTGGGTAATCTGCCCAATGGAGAGACTCATTGCTGATTCGCGAGTCTTAGCTGGATAGGGGATCTTGTAAGCTGAGGGCTTCCCATCTGTTCCCATGTCTGCATAATGAGAACATTGGCTTCTGAACCCAGATCTAACATGACTTCATCCATTTCAAATGCTCCAATCTGCACTGTGAGCCTCATCTCTTTTCCAGTTCTAATGTGACTCCTAATCTGTTGAACAACACACTGCGGTGTGTTTGTCGAAGCAGACTGTTGGAACTGATCCAACAGGTGTTGGAGTTCTAGAATTGCCTTTTCATTGCGCAACAATTTTAAACATTGTCGCAGGAACGCATGAACACTGCCTAGTGCATGCTCCTCGTCAGGCCTTCCAGCTGTAGTGGCCTGTTCTTGTACCAGGTTGTCTTGTCTTAGCACTTGCAATCTAATATTGTTCTGCGGAATTGCGGCAGAACTTGAAGCTCTCGGATCTGAGAAATACTCTTGAGCTTGCTTGAATGCTTCTTTGTGCTTCTGCAGGTTAAGTAGGGCTGGTTTAATATTAGCACGGCGCACCCATTGCGTCGCTTGCTTTCCCATTCCCATCTCTTGCGCACCAGTGTTTGCTCCACTGCGTGTCACTATATTAACTGTAGGGTCTGGTTCTCTTTTTTCTGCTCCAATCAACTGAATATTCTGATTGACCTGTGGGGTCTTTGCTTGCATCTTAGCCTGTAACTGAGGGCATTCTTCAATGATATGGTCAGAAGATTTACAATACCTGCAGAGGGTTGTAGGATTTTGGCAATCCCTGGCAAAATGACCTTGTGCTCCGCAATTATAACAAGTGATCTGTCCTCTTCCGCGACCAAAATTTGTTGTGCGTCCGCGTCCCCTGTAATTTGCTGCTCGGGCGTCGCGAGTTTGGTCATACAGTGGACCTGCTGTGGGTCCTTGTGTCTCTGCTTGTACCCTATAAACATCATGCTTTCTTTCTATCATAAGATCATATGCTCTACAATTGTTCTCATCATGACCTAATGATTTACAGAAATTACAATATAGATTCTTTGGAGTTTGTACGTATTTCTGAAGTAAGTGACATTCTTGTGGTCTATGACCTCTAGTTCTACAGATTTCACACCAAGGCCCTTGTGCCTGTGGTAAAGGGTTAGGTGCTCCAGTTATAATATAGTCTATGAAAATGGGGCAATGGTCCTTTGAATGACCTTGGGCTTTACATTTTGTACACCAAATTTCTTCCTTAATCTCCTTGCCTTTCTTAATATCATGCACTTGCAAGGTTAAGTTTGCTAATTGGTTCTGCAACTGCGCAACATCGTTGCTTGTTCCCGCAATGGGCGAAGCTTCTAGTTTCATAGCCATCTCTAGAGCTTGTTCCTGAGTATTGAGATTCTGTTGCATAAGAGGAAGTCTAATGTGTGGGAGGAGCGCAGCAATGAACCATTCTTTATGCTGCTGTGGTGCAAACTCGAAGCTTACTTGATCTATCAAGGCTTTGAACTTCTGGTCAAAGTCCCATACTGATTCTGTAGGTAACTGTTTGATGTCTTGAGCTCTGTTATACACTGTGATTCTGATTTAGGTTTCTTAAATTCCCGAATCATGGCATTTCTTACATCAGCAAGCGTTCTATTCTGTGCTGCTGAGTATTTCATGAACCAAGTTAAGGCTCTTTCTCTTAGTGTGGTTGCTAACTGAACCAGTTTAACAACATCATCATTAATTTGCTTAATTGTCCAAATGGCTTCACATAAGAACCAGTGCTGCTCAGGGTCTTCTATCCCTGTTCCTCTAAAAGTTGGTAGCTTCATGTCATCACCCATCCTTCTTGTGCTAGGTTGAGGTGAGGCTGCTGTAGCGGTGCTTCTGGGCTGGTTAAATAAAGGTGGCTTTGAGGTACTAGAAGTACCGTGTGGGCTACTAGAAGATGTTACTGCGGGGTTATACTGAGCTCCGTCTGGTTTTTGCGGTGTAAAGGGGTGATAAGGGATATGATCACTCCCTTGTCTTTCTATATGGCTTGCTCTAGGGACTTGGCTATCGTCTGGGCTAGACTCAAAAGAATATTGGTCAAGGCCTACTTTATATCGTTTTCCACTACGAGTGCAACCAATAAGTTCAGGATCACTATCAGAATCTACGGACATTACTTGTCTATGCTATTCATCAGAAGTAATACATAGCTTTCCTTTTTCATACAGAAGCATTTTAATCCATAAGTTCAGAGAATTTAAGAACTTACCTCTGTGTTCTTGGAAGAAATTCCTCTCAGCTTCACTGAAACTCTTTCTTGTATCTACTGCAAACTCGGTGATGAAACCTTTCAGTAGACTATTCAACCAAAAGTCTACTGCGCGGGACACAGGATTGTCTATTCGCTTCACAATACTGACTAGCTCAGGCGTCCAAGCGACGGGTCGATCAATATGCACAGTAGGTCTAGAGTCTGCTAACTTGGCTATCTAAGCGTGCAACTCCAGTGCGAATGTAACAAAGAAAATTTTGTGAAGGTCAGTATAAATATACTTCTGCAACCAGTCTTCTGTTTGGAGCGTAGAACTTCTATTTTCTTGTTCAGCGAACTCTTTAGCCTTTAAATCAAACCAGTCTCCAATTTCTTTAGCTGTAGGATTCCAGTAACACATTTGTTAACTGAGCAAGTCTCAGGGTAACAGAACCTTGTGCTGGCTTCAACAACAATCTCAGACGTCGCGGAAATAGTAAGTCTCACAGCAGCAAGTCGCAAGGCAATGGAACCATTTGTTCTCCTCGATCTCGCGCGTCGCCGAAATAACAAGTCTCACAACATCAAGTCGCAAGGCAATGGAACCATTTGTTCTCCTCGATCTCGCGCGTCGCCGAAATAACAAGTCTCACAACAGCAAGTCGCAAGGCAACGGAACCATTTGTTCTCCTCTATCTCGCGCGTCGCCGAAATAACAAGTCTCACAACAGCAAGTCGCAAGGCAACGGAACCATTTGTTGGCTGCTTTCTTGGGCAGACCCGGGTTTTAATGAAGCGCAGCAACAAACCCCTTGGCGCACTGGCCCTCTCGGCAATGAGCTGCGCAGCAGCTCGAGGTCTCACCCGAAGTGGCTATGGGGGGGTTAAGGAATCAGATTTCCTTAACCTTGGTGACGCGGAGATAGTTCTTCCTCTTCCGGTTCCTCAGATGTCGGTGGTCCGACTTTCCCGCAGGCCCCTCGGCGCAACTGCGCGGCTTCCTTCCTCAGCAGGCCCGCTGCGCAAGTCTCCTCTCTGGCGCAGAAGGCAAGTATTCCTTGCGTCGACGCGTTAAGTACCTCTTCGCCCTGCGCGCCCAGCGCAGTATCGCATTCCTCGATCGCTGCCGCGACAGTGCTCCACCACTTCTTCAGTACTTAACACTTATAGCTATCAAGGGACCTTCCCAAACTCACTTACAAAGTCACAAAGATAATGCAAGAGTCTTGTATACACAGGTAATGAACTTAAACAGTTAATCATTCACGCAAACATTATAACAAGAAGAAATATGCAAAGTTCACCTCCTCGAGGGAAGCCACGTCCTCGGGAGTGTTATATTAACCAGAAAATGGTAGAGTTATACAACATGCTGCGCACACAGCTGCAGCCTTAGATTCTTACAGGAAACTCCACGCACACAGCTGGGAGCCCTTCTCTCAATCTAGTCTCTTCTCTACAAAGATTACAAAGGCGCAGATGTCAACTCAGACTATCTGGCAACTCAGGGATTAGCTCCTCGGCTATCCGATTCTTACTCTAGTTCTACACACTCGGTAGAAAACATAGCAATGGATAATCAACACATGATCTATTCTTGAGACTGACTATCGAACAGTCTAACCATCTAACTATCCCAAAAATATCTAACTCTTCTTCTTATCATGTATACATATATATAGGTGGCCATGACGGTCACACCTTTACAAAACTGTGGGCCTTTCCCAACAGTGATTCCCAAAAACCCTAACCACGCACATGGCTAGGTGTACTGTAGGCGCCGCTTGTAGTCATGTCGCTGCTTCCTGCAGGCTCCTTGACTTTCGGCGCAGATTGTGGGTATGGGCGCTTGTCCTTCGCCTTCAATGCTCTGGTCCGTTGCTCCTCCTTGATCCGAGCAACCATAACTTCTGTACTTAGCCTTTAAATGAGGGTAGCTGAGCCCTCTACTCCATCGCCTTATTTATTATGGTAGCTGAGCCACCTTCATTCTTCTATGACGTGCGCGCGAGCTCCGTGATTTCCGGTCCGTGATCTTCGCTGAGCTTGTCCATCTGGCACCGTACTGCGCACTGTCTCCTTCTTACCCAAAACTTAGTGCTTGTCCCAAAATTAGCACTTTCCTTTCATACTTGTGCTTTTTCCCCAAAATTCGCAGCTTTACCGTAGCTACGGCCTAGGCCCCAACACTAACACTTATACAACTTAATATATCTTACTTAGTGTTATAAGATGCATTCAACAAGCATAAGAGACTAAACCTTGCGAGCTTATACACTATAACATAAAACGATTTGACTGCGCACTTCCAGTGCTGTGCTTAGTGTTTAACCGTTTAAATCATATATTCACTTACTACGAATTACTTTGTGCATTCAACATCCATTCATACATGTGGTCACTTAACATATTATTCCCATTATCATCCTTATGGTGAATACATATAAAAGCAAGGCACATAAACTCATAAACAACACTTAACCATTCATCATAAGGAAAGACACAAATGCAAAACACATAGCAATCGCATAACACTGAATTTAATGTGGTTCAACCCTAGGATGGGAGCTACATCCATAGGAACTATTGTTGTATTATATTTGGGAAGGGTACAACAGTTCCAGTATGCAAACTCAGCTGCAGACTCTCTTCTCTCTCAATAGGCCTTTGCGCATGCAGTTGTAGAGCCTTTACAATCTTCTTTCAATAGGAATCAATGTTCAACAACAAACATTAACAACTCATACACAAAAGATTCAACAATATAGATATTCAATGAAGATTAACCCTTTCCCTTACAAAATGTTCCCTTTTATAGATTGTGCCCTTAGGTCACATCTTTACAATCAAGTGGGCCAAAACCCTAAAGTTACCCAAAATGGTGCGGTTACCCACCACCCTGCCTGTCGCCGTCAACATCTTACTCCACTTTCTTTAGGCTGCCTTGCTGGGCCACTCGTGGCTCACACACTCTCCTGATAGCCATAGTCATCACCAAAATGGTTACAACCGCATCATGGCCTGTCTCTTTCCACCCCTTTAGCCTTCCTGTCACTATCGACCTCATGGCTCAGCTTCTAACTGTTTCTCCACCACTCCCTTGGTAGGTCGCTTTCATCTACCGTTATGCCGCTCTCTACCCACTACCGAGGAATTCTGGAGGATATTTACTCAAAACAGTTGCTTTCTAAGCTCGACTTTCCCTTATACTTTTTACCCAAAATAGCAGCTATGCTGGCACTACATACCAGCATAACTGCGCAAAATTGACTTTGCAATATGAACTATGCACTCCACAAAATTGTGCCATCTAACCTCTCAGCCCAAACTACGCAGTTCCCAAAACTTTCCTTCTTCCAAAGTATGCCAACTTGGGCCATTCCCAATAGGCCCCTAACACTTACTTGTGGCTCATCCCCGAGCCACTTCCTTCACCAATCAAATGTGTCTACGCTCCTTGAATGGGACTTAGCTTCACAGTGAAGCTGTTCAAAGTAATGGTTACCTCTGCAACCATTAACTTTTCCTTATTCTTAAATTCTTTTATGGTCTCCAGCATCGCCTACGAGACCTCTACCTGAGCTTGTTCCTTCAATGTGCCCTCTGTTGTTTGAAGTTCAAGGAAATTATCATCAATCTGCTCCATTATTGCCATCTCTTCATCCTCTATAGGTTGCAACTTTGTTGAAATGGCAGCCTCTCTTTCCCTTAGTACTGCTAACTCTTTTTGCATCTCTTTCATTTCATTGAATTTTTGCATCTTTGGTCTTGCTGGAAAAGTCTTCATCTCTATGTTTGCAGCCTCGATTTCCTGCTTCCTTCGCTGTAAATCCCCTCTAACCTACATAAGCTTTGGATCTTCACTCAATCCATCCAACACTGTATTTGTTTCTTCGAGCAAATTCTGACATTTCAGAACCTCGACCGAAATACTGTCTAAAGTGGCCTTTACGACTTTGGTTGGAGCTGCGCACTTATCCGGTGGGGTATTAAGATGCCGAGCCTCCAAGTCCGTGATTTTCCCTTTCTAGGAAATTTCCATTTCCATCATTTCTATAGTAAGGGACTCCACTTTGGCCCCAATCTTGATTATTGTGTCTTCGACACTTGCTTCTTCCTCGCATTTTTCACTCTTTCTGCATACCATTGATACCATTTCCTTGATTTTGCAGTTTCTTTCTTGAACCTCAGACAACTCCTTGGTGTTCCGTGCGGATTCCCATCTTAGCTCATTGAAGCTTTCTTGAATCTAGATACTTTGGTCATATAAGGTGATGCCTCTTTCATGAATCTCCTCTACAATATTCATATGCAAATCGTTCAAATATTCAAGCGGTAATGACCCAATGTTGAGGTCAAAATGCTCCAAGTTCTTTGATGCCTTGTTTACTGTATCATTTGGGAAAATGAGGTGCACATGGTCAATATGCGCTACCCGAGGGTGCATTCTCACAGCATGGGGTTGCTTGATCCACTTTCCTAAGCCACCTGTCTTTCCATCTGAGTTTGATCCTGGGACCAACTCCGGCTTGGTTCCTTGAATGTCCACGACCATCGTTTTCACTTATTCGACCGCTTGAAGGAGGGTTAGTTGAAGCTTCTCTTGTTTTGCCTCTTTCTCTGCGCCGGTTTCTTCTCATAGTTCCTGCACCTTTGTCACAATGGTTTCACAATCATCCACATGCAGCATCAGTACCAATTTGGGCTTAACAACCTTTTTCTTCTTACGCTGGGTTATTCCCGATGAGGGGCTCATAGTTTTTTTTCTCTTCCCTCCCTCCTAGCCTTCCGGCTTGTCTGGCACAGTTTATTTTTCCTCAACAATAGGTTTTGTTGTGTTTTCTTCCTTATCCTCGCCCTTCTCTTTATCTTTGTCCTCTTCGTAGTCAGACTCAACGTCAATTGGTTGGTCCACATTCCATTCTGGTGGCCATTCCTCCATCATCTACTCGATTCTCTCAGCGTCCAGCTGATAGAATCTATAATGTCCCCTCCCATCATACCAACATGATAGAGAAGACGTGACACTAAATCCGGGCATCTAGCCCCATATCCATTAAGTAAAAACTCATTGATAAAAGACATATACATGTGCATGTTATAGAAACACAACGGAATTAAAAATCATGTTTAATATCTAACATACATTCAAACATTTCTGTGATAGCCATTAATTAAAGATATTGCAGAATTTATAAAGGAGAGTACTTATCTTATAACAAAGTAGTCCCAAGCAACCAACTATGCATCTGCGACGTTCCACCAAACCATAGGCTAGTTATGCTTATCAACCTCTTGATACAACTTCCACCCCCGAGCTAGGCATGATTTCTACAAGGAACCAGGCAACAACAAACTCACACATAGCCAAGCATACACCAAGATGATCCAAGCCAATCTACAATTGGGTTTATCAGGATGCTAGGAAATGGAAAGGAAGAATTGCTAACGTAGTGAGCTCAAGCACAGATCCAGGGATACCTCTACAAGATCTATCTAGCTTGGCACCCACAATGCCTACAAAGCCCACTCAAGGAAGTATTCCCTTCACCAATGCACAGTCCCTCAGGCCATACCTTCCAATCTAGAGTGTCTAAGGTGTGCATAGAAGAGTAGCTAGCCCTCTTGATCTTCTTAAGAGGTTATTTCCCCCCACTAGGTTTATCAAGCCAATTCTACCCACTACCACTCCAAATCTCTTACTCACAGATTCAAACCAAAATAAGGATGCACATAACAGCAGAAGTATAAGTGTTGGGCATGAAGAAACGTTTTTACAGTGAGATGCCCAAAGATGGGGTTTTCATTAGCTTAAGAAAAACATGGGAAACCCAAAAATGAAACTGGAAGATGGGGAACAACCCTGGGAAGCCAAATCTGTTTTCAGAAAAATGTGCATGGACATTCCGGGGCAAAAACGACCTCCATAACAGTCCCAAATCGTGGTCCTCCTCTCCCAGCCACTGTGTAACACAAAAATGAGCTCCCAGCCATGGAAAAATGCAGGAAAATGATGAAAAACGTGATGGGGAAAGCCCAGCTAGCTCAGACTGCGTGAGAGGGCAAAAGCCATGGGTTCAGAATGGCTTTGGGCACCATTTCGTGGGTGTTTTCTTGCCCAAGAAGCAAAAATATGAATTCCCAGGTTGATGGCTTGCCCATGCACGAAATTGGCTTCCATACCTCTCCATTCCCAAGGCATTAACTGCCTCAACCAACTCTTGGAAGAATTAAATGATTGGGTGCTTAACCCAAAATGGGTAGTTGGTGGTTTATGGGTTTTCTCATTAACGCATGGATTAACACCATTGGCTCAAGGGTTTGAATAATTTGCCCCCTATTCCTTATAAAAATCATGCCCCCATCTCTTTGTTGCATTGCATAGCTAGTTGTGGGTATTTCCTTAAAATTTGTATTTACATGATGTCTTAATTTACATTGTGCCTATCTAGCACAAGAACCATAGGCATCTATTTTTAATTGCCGAAACATAAAACGCTAAATCAATGGTGGGGCATTTGCCTTGAGCTCCTCACCATGATTAAGTAACAATATTTACATCATTTACGATTTAATGCGAAGGGGGTCAAAATGGGGACATTACATTCCCCTCCCCTTACATTAGCACTGTCCTCAGCGCTCGTCAAAATTGAACAAAAATGGATATGCCACCCTCATGGCATCCTCCAGCTCCCATGTAGCCTCATCGGGACCGTAGTGCTTCCATTGCACCTTTACCTATCCGATGGCTCGATTCCGAAGCAATGTTACCTTCTTGTCTAGGATGCACAACGGATCGGTTTAGAATTCTCCCTCAGGTTCCACCTGGATCACATCCCAATTCATCACATGGTTAGGATCATGTACATATTTCTTAAGTAAAGAGACATGAAAAATATTATGAGCTTTAGTGCTAGCAGGCAATGCAAGTCTATATGCAATTGGCCCTATTCTTTCAAACACTTCAAATGGCCCACAATATCTAGGTGATAGCTTGGCACAACTCCCAAGCTTCAAGGAACTCTTCCTTGATCTCACTCTAAGATACACATGATCCCCAACATTGAATTCCCTATGCACTTTATGTTTATTTGCATAGCTTTTCTGTCTAACCTGGGATGTTTTTAAATTCTGTCTGATCTTGGCAACTTCTTGCTCCATTTCCTTAAGCAATTCTGGCCCAAGCACAATTCTGTTCACTGGATTGTCCCAAGTCACTGGTGTCCTACATATTCTGTCATACAAAGCCTCATAAGGACTCATTCCCAACGATGCTTGTTTCCCATTGTTATATGCAAATTCTACCAAGTGTAGATAATCCTCCCACCCGGATGGTTTTTCCATTACATACATGCGGATCATGTCTTCAAGCACCCTATTTACTATTTCTGTTTGCCCATCTGTTTGAGGATGGTATGCGGTACTAAAGCTTAGCTGTGTACCCAAATTTGAAAAGAGACCTTTCCAAAAATTGGAAGTGAACTTGGTATCCCTGTCAGAAATTATTGCCTTAGGCAACCCATGTAATCTAAAAATTTCCTTCATGAAAATATTTGCAATGGCATCGGCTTTATGTGTGGACTTAACCGGTATAAAATGTGTTGCCTTTGTTAACTTGTCCACCACAACCATGATGGAATCATGTTGTCTCACAGTCATTGGCAATCTTGTAATAAAGTCCATGGATATTACTTCCCATTTCCATTCTGGAATTGGAACTAGGAGCAATAAACCTGCTGGATGTTGGTGTTCACTCTTCACCTACTGACATTCCATGCACTTAGAAATGTATTCAGCGACGTCCTTCTTCATGCCTGGCCAAAAATAATATTTTCCTGCTGTAGCAATTGTTTTTTGATATCCTAGGTGACCAGAGTATGGAGCTTTATAGATTTCATCCATAACAATTCTCCTCAAATCTGCCGCATTTGAAATATAGACTCTATTCTTATAAGTAAGAAGTCTACCTTCTTCCAAATGATAGCCTTCATACTTCTTGCCAAGGTCTTGCTGCTGCAATTTGTCCTTTATCTGCACGTATACGTCATCCTCAGCAATATGGTTGACAATCTGCTACTTCAAATCTGGTTGGCAAGTACTAAGTGCTGCCACATTCATTTCATGTACCTTCCTGCTGAGTGCATCAGCCACCTTGTTTTCTTTCCCTTTTATGTGTTTGATCTCAAAATCAAATTCACACAAAAATTCCAACCATCTAGCTTTCCTTGCATTTAAAGTTGGCTGATCAAACAAGTATTTCAGACCACAATGGTCTGTCCTTAACTCAAATTTTTTTCCCATTAAGTAATGCCTCCACATCTTTAAAGCATATACTATGGCTGCAAGTTCTATATCATGAGTAGCATAGTTCTTCTCATGCTCCTTCAACTTTCTTGACTCATAGCATATCACGTGGTTGTCTTGCATAAGAACTCCTCCAAGTCCTTGATTGCATGCATCGGTACACACCACAAAGCCTTTTTATGGGTCCGCAATTTTCAAAATTGGTGCACTTGTAAGAAGATTCTTCAACCGTTGAAAACTTTCCTCACATCTTGGTGACCATTCAAACTTTACCCCTTCTTTTGCAAAGAAGTGATCGGGTTTACAACTTTGGAGAATCCTTCGATAAACCTCCTGTAGTAACCAGCAAGGCCCATAAAAGATATCACATCAGTCACATTCCTTGGAGATGGCCAATTCATAATGGCTTCAATCTTCTCAAGGTCTACAGATATTCCTTCGTCGGAGATGATGTGACCCAAATAATGAATTCTATCTTTATAAAAGTCACATTTGCTCAACTTTGCATACAGCTTATGCTCCCTTAGTAATTGCATTGTCATTCTCAAATGTTCTTCATGCTCTTCTTCATTCTTAGAATATATGAGAATGTCATCTAGGAATACAAGAACAAACTTGTCCAAATACTTGCTAAAAACATTATTCATGAGACACATGAATGTAGCTGGTGCATTTGTGAGACCGAATGGTACCACTACGAACTCATAGTGTCCATACCTCGTTCTAAAGGCTTTCTTATAAATATCTTCTTCTTTGATTCTTACTTGATGGTAACCAGACCTCAAGTCAATTTTTGAAAATACCTTTGCTCCTCTCATTTGGTCAAACAGGTCATCAATTCTGGGCAATGGGTATTTGTTCTTCACAGTGACTTTGTTTAACTTCCTGTAGTCAATACATAACCTGAGTGTTCCATCTTTCTTTTCCACAAATAGAACAGGTGCTCCCCATGGGGACACACTTGGCCTAATATATTTCTTTTCTAGCAACTCTTGTAATTGCATTTTCAATTCTAGCAATTCCGATGTACTCATCCTATAGGGTGTCTTAGACACTGGTACCGCTCCTGGCACAAGTTCAATTGTAAAGTCAATGTCTCTCTTTGGAGGGAGTCCTAGAATCTCATCAAGAAAAACATCCTTGAATTCTTGCAATACATGATAGTCCTCCAATTTAAGAGTTTCATTCTCTGCTGCCTCTAAAATGTGGGATGCATACAATTGACATCCCTTCCTACAGAACCTCTTCAGCTGCATGGCTGAAACCTGTCTAACAGAAGTCACCTTTGGAATGCCTTTTACAACCCTCGGGTTTCCTTCTTCGTCCATGCATTCAAATGTCTTATTGTAGCAGTCAAGTTTAACCCTGTGTGCTTCTAACCAATCCATTCCAATGAGAATATCATAGGAACCAAGTGGAAAAATATTCAGATCTGCATAAGTGAATAGCCCATCCATCTCTAATGGACATTTCTCTACTATTTCACTAACTTTTCTCTTGGTTCCAGTGGCTAGTTGAACTAACCATGATTTACTATGCTTTAATTTCTTGAAAGCACAAATCTCAACAAGTCTAGGAGTGACATAACTGTGAGTAGATCCAGGATCAATCAAGATAGAAACAGATTGCTTAGCAATCTTACCTTCAACTTCAACCACAGTTGACTGATGATCTGCTTGGCAGTTGCTAGCACTGCATAGATTCTAGGGATTGTCCTTGCCAGTTGACCCACAGTTTTAGCTCCTTGGATGTTGTGAACTTGATTTGGATTCCCATTCCAATGTGGACAATTCCTAAGCATGTGCTCTCCTCCACAACCCCAACATTGAAGTGGTTCTCTTGGCTCCTTTAGATCTCTTGGCTTGTCTTCCATCATCCTAGTTGGCTTAGTCACAACCTGTGATGGTTGCCTTTGTTGATTCCAGAATTGAGGAGGCTTGAACCCCTTCTTCCTTTGATCAAACTTTTCGTTTTTCTTATCCTTCCATGCCTTATGGAATTCTGGTTTGCTTTTGTTTTGATCAAGCAATACTTGGTCTTTCTTATGGCATCCTCTAGAGTTCGAGGTTCATCGAACTCAATTCTTTCTTTATATGACTGGGGCAGTCCACTTAGGAAACGCTAAATTTTCACCTTATCATCTTGAATGTACCTGACATATCTTAGCAACTCCAAGAATTTGTTTGCATATTCTTCCATGGTCAATTGTCCCAATCTCAGCTCATGGAACTCTTTGATCTTATCATCATAGTACCTATCAGAGAGGTGCTTCTGCTTGAAGTATTTCTTGAACTGCTTCCACACAATCTTCCTTTCGTTGATCTTCTTCACTTGCCTGATGTGTTCCCACCATATAGATGCGCTTCCATTCAAGTTGAAGATGGCTACCCTTGCCTTCATATTTTCAGAGTAGTCTTGGAATTGGAAATACTTTCTCATCCCAAGAAGCCAAGCTTTAGCTTCTTGACCAGACTTTACCTCTCCATCAAATGTAGGATGTTTTTCCTTCTTAAATTCCCCATGCGAACTGTTCTTGTAGTGCTTCTTCCTCTTACTCCTGCGAGATGAAGAGCTTGAACCCTCAATGGATTCTTCAGAGTCAGATGATTCATTAGAGGAGATTTCTGGAGTATATGTTCTGTCTATAGAAACTCTTCTTGAGCTACTAGTCCTCTTACGGGAATTTCTTCTAGAACTACTCCCACCCCTCTCTAGATTTGATGTCGGATGCCCAGAGTTTATTTGCCTTTGGATATCTGTAAAACTCTGTAGCATGGCTGCATTCGTTCTTCCTGAGGTTTAATCATCCTTTCATTATCTTCTCTACATCTTTGCAACTCCACCCTTAGGCTTCTCATGGTGGCTGCAATACCTGGAGGAGTCTCTTGATTTCTTCTCCCATTAGATTTTGTTTCAGCATTTTCAACATACATGTTCTCCCCCATGGCATCTGTCTCAGGCTCATAGGGATCCTGTGCATCATCCATGATGTTGATTTTCTTGGCCCAACCAAGATCCAAAACTTTCCAACCGTACTATCTAGAGTGATGCCCTGATGTAACTGTGATTCTGCAAAATGTGTTCATCCACACAATTGTTAGCTGCATTATATTCTCATAAATTCATAATTTACTTTCATGCATGTGGGAAAATATTATATTGACAATTTGTCAAATCATAGAATTTTCTCACAATCATCATCCCGCAATTGCGGGATGATTTGCCGAACTCTTCCATGTTGCAGAACAACTCGTGGAATCCTTCCGTAGTTTCGGGCCAACTTGCCGAACCCTTCCGCGTTGCGGAACAACTCACGGAATCCTTCCGTAGTTTTGGGCCAAATTGCTGAACCCTTTCGCGTTGCAGAATAACTCACGGAATCCTTCCGCAGTTTCAGGCCAACTTGCCGAACTCTTCCGCGTTGTAGAGCAACTCGCGGAATCCTTCCGTAGTTTCGGGCCAACTTGCCAAACTCTTCCATGTTGCGGAGAAGACTTCCACGTTCTTCCCAAAATAGACTTAAACAAAAATTTTCCAAAAACTCTTAGGAAAATTTGAAATCTTTCCTTCTTTTAGTGATGACTGCTGCTTAGCAGGAGGTGATCAGGAAGGGACCTTCCCATGTGACTGTAATCTAATTTGGGCCATAGAGGTCCAATGCTGCAACCAGCAGCTCTGATACCAAAATGTAATGTCCCCTCCCATCATACCAGCATGATAGAGAGGACGTGACACTAAATCTGGGCATCTATCCCCATATCCATTAAGTAAAAACTCATTGATAAAAAGACATATACATGTGCATGTTATAGAAACACAGCGGAATTAAAAATCATGTTTAGTATCTAACATACATTCAAACATTTCTGTGACAACCATTAATTAAAGATATTGCAGAATTTATAAAAGAGAGTACTTATCTTATAATAAAGTAGTCCCAAGAAACCAGCTATGCATCTACAACGTTCCACCCAACCATAGGCTAGTTATGCTTATCAACCTCTTGATACAACTGCCACCCTCGAGCTGGGCATGATTTCTACAAGGAACCAGGGAACAACAGACTCACACATAGCCAAGCATACACCAAGATGATCCAAGCCAATCTACAATTGGGTTTATCAGGCTGCTAGGAAATGGAAAGGAAGAATTGCTAAGCTAGTGAGCTCAAGCACAGAGCCAGGGATACCTCTACAAGATCTATCTAGCTTAGCACCCACAATGCCTACACACCCCACTCAAGGAAGTATTCCCTTCACTAATGCACAGTCCCTCATGCCATACCTTCCAATCTAGAGTTTCTAAGGTGTGCATAGAAGAGTAGCTAGCCCTCTTGATCTTCTTGACAGGTTATTTCTCCCCACTAGGTTTATAAAGCCAATTCTACCCACTACCACTCCAAATCTCTTGCTCACAGATTCAAACCAAAACAAGGATGCGCATAACAGCAGAAGTATAAGTGCTAGGCATGAAGAAATGTTTTTACAGTGAGATGCCCAAAGATGGGGTTTTCATTAGCTTAAGAAAAACGTGGGAAACCCAAAAACGAAACTGGAAGATGGGGAGCAACCCTGGGAAGCCAAATCCATTTTTAGAAAAATGTCCATGGACATTCTGGGGCAAAAACGGCCTCCATAATAGTCCCAAATCGTGGTCCTCCTCTCCCAGCCACTGTGTAACACAAAAATGAGCTCCTAGCCATGGAAAAATGCAGGAAAATGATTAAAAACGTGATGGGGAAAGCCTAGCTAGCTCAGACTGCGTGAGAGGGAAAAATCCATGGGTTCAGAATGGCTTTAGGCACCATTTCATGGGTGTTTTCTTGCCCAAGAAGCAAAAATATGAATTCCCAGGTTGATGGCTTTCCCATGCACGAAATTGGCTTCCATACCTCTCCATTCCCAAGGCATTAACTGCCTCATCCAACTCTTGGAAGAATTAAATGATTAGGTGCATAACCCAAAATGGGTAGTTGGGGGTTTATGGGTTTTCTCATTAACACATGGATTAACACCATTGTCTCAAGGGTTTGAATAATTTCCCCCCTATTCCTTATAAAAATCATGCCCCCATCTCTTTGTTGCATTGCATAGCTAGTTGTGGGTATTTCCTTAAAATTTGTATTTACATGATGTCTTAATTTACAGTGTGCCTATCTAGCACAAGAACCATAGGCATCTATTTTTAATTACTGATACATAAAATGCTAAATCAATGGTGGGGCCTTGGCCTTGAGCTCCTCACCATGATTAAGTAACAATATTTACATCATTTACGATTTAATGCAAAGGGGCTCAAAATGGGGACATTACAGAATCCTGGATACCATAGTTCTGTATCTGTATCATCCTTGGGATGAATGTATGTTTTATGTATGTCAACCATGAATCTCACTTTCCCTCTGTATGCATCAGCCAGCAGTTGTGATACTTGCAGGGTTCGATGAATCGCCTCACACAGCTGATGGTAATATGTATAAAATACCTCATTGATTTGTCATTGCCTCGAGGATTTTGCATTTTCCCATAAATTTGCGAAGTGCGTTCATTGCCCTGGCAGAACTTAAGCGCCTTGGTAGCCAGCCGACGAAGGCAATCAGTACTAACAACCAACTGTAGTGGAACAAAGTTCCATAGTCCTGAGTGTCTTCAACATCTGCCAAAAAATCGTTGAGCAGGCATTGTTCCAAGCTATAAGGGGTTCCTTTAATCATTTTAGATGCAATCCGGATTGCTGCAGTCGGCACCTCTTGTGATCGGCTTTTGCACAGTATCTTTTCTGCAAGCAATTGCACTGTGAACCACGTGGTTTGATCATTAATTTGGGCTGTAGGGAAGCTCGGTTTCCCTCAGATTACGCCAAATTGTTTTGTGATTTTGCTGGCGAGGTCTTTTTCTTGACCCTTTCCTACAACCACTTTTATAGGGTCTTCGCCTCTTTTCTTCAGCATTGTGATGTCGTATATCATATCGATTCTCTTATACAGCCATAGATATCCTAAGTGTACACATGAGATCAATGTGCGCACTACTCCATTGAGCTCTCGGCTCCTATCAAAGTGTGGGATGCGCAACAAGTTAAGCAACTCAGATGGTTCAAGCCCTTTCAGCCAATCCTGCACGTACAAAGTTTCGGTGCCAGATTCATCAACCTGCCGACGCATGTATTGGTTGGGTTGAAACTGTTTGAACTTCTTCGGCTTCGACTATCCTCCTTCGAGTAAGTCATGGTCCTCAAACTTCCAGTCTTCCACTTTTCCTAGGAGGTCTCCTACAATCCTCACCTGACTGGACATGGGCAGTGTGGGAACCTCATACTCAGCATTTTTCTCAAGGAAGATAATAGGCGCGTCATCTCGCCGCGGTGGAATGTATCCAGGGACGAGATGGATGGATCAGGCTTGAGCCTCGACTAGCGTCTATGGCTCTGCTACCTTCGGATCTTCCTGTTGTGTGGCCTAGTGTTTATCTTTCTTCATCTCTGTATACTTTGTGGAGCTCGTGGATGTGGCACCTTTCTCTACTGTAGGTTTCTTGGCGGGTGTTGACATGACTCCTTTAAATACTGACTGCCTGAATATTGTCAATACTTCTTTGATGGACAGTGGTTCGCTCATGCACTTACAGACTGCTCAGCTCTCTCGCTGTTGGAGCTCTAAATTCACACATAATAGAATTCCCAGTAAAAATGCACAAATGCTTGGATAAGGGGTATTTATAGACCTTGCTAGTCTAGTACGTGGCAATCGACCATTACTGGGATAGTTATGTTGATGTATATGTAACTTCGGAATGTATTTCACATATGTATATTGTATCCCTACAGAGAGGTTATTATTCCTCTGTACGGAAGTGTCGACATTTGTATTTACAAGTGTGACAAGCATTGTAACTTATATATGATGGGTTATTATACCACCAAGTGTGGGGTCAGCCCTAAGTTGAGTTACCATGGGTTCTTAGGCTCTCATAGAGAAGTTGGCCCTGTTAAGTTTTTAGGAAAGTCAAGTCAAGTATAAATAGACTACGGGAGGCACTCTATTTGATCATTCACTTATTCATCTATCTCTCTCATTGAGTGATGTGCACTAGTGGAGGAGGAGAAACTGCTAAGAGTCTATCTCTTATGCTTGGGTTATTGTATCATTGCTCTATCTATCTCTAAGGAAGTTATTGGGGTTTTTCACCTTCTTGGTTTTCCCCAAGGAAACTTTGTGTTTATTGTCTCTTGGGATTGTCTTTTGTGATTGATATACTGTGCTTGTTATTCTCTCAGATAAGATCCTAGATCATATTGAATTAATGCTCAAAATCTAACATGGTATCAGAGCAAACTTGAGAAGAAGACACTATGCAGTTGCAGAAGCTAGGGATTCTTGTTTTCTATTTTTCTCTCCATAGATCTTCAAAGGAAAGAGTCTATATTAACTCTCCTTGAAAGGGTGCATCTTTCTGTCGAAACAGAATTCAATTCTGAGCACTTTCAATTTTTGACCTAAAACTTAGGGTTTATGCAAAAATTGGAATTTTTGAAATCCGAGACCACAGCTGGAAGCTCCTTGAAAAAATCAAAGTTTAGAGCTTTGGATCGAACTTTTTGGTTGGGTGAAGCTCCGGGAATCTCAAACCCTAATTCATGGTCCTGCCTAGTGAATATGGATGTTTCAAAAGCAATTTTGAGTGGTGAAAATTTGTAGTTTTCAAATTCTGAGTATACCAGCTTGATTAGCTCAGCAAGGTGCATCTTTCTATCCTTTCAGAAGTTTGAAATTCAAAGTTTGAATTTTTAGGGTTTCTTTGACAAACCCTAATCCAACACCAGATCCAGTTTTCAGCAAAACAAGTGGTAAGACCCAAATCTTTTGTATTTCCATTTGAAGTACTCTTTGAAAATGTATCACGACACCAAGCTTGAGGATAAGCTTGAAGGGGCTGATAAATTTCGAGCATGGAAGTATAGGATTGGGTTAGTCCTGGAAGAGAATGAGTTGGACACTTACATAAGCGAAGAGATCCCTGTCCCAAAGGGAGAAGAGGCTAAGGCCTTAAACAAGAGGAACTCGGTCAAGGCTAAGAGGATCATTGTTGATTCTATCAAAGACCATCTCATACCACATGTGTCATCTTTGAAGACACCCAAAGAGATGTTTTATTCCTTGACCAAGCTATTTCAAGGGAAGAACATAAATCAAAAGATGACCTTGAGAAATCAATTGAAGAATATCAAAATCCAGAATGTGGAGACCATGTAGTCTTATTTCTCAAGGGTCTCCCAGATAAAAGAACAACTTGAAGCTATGGGACTTCGAAGATATAGAGAATGGAGAAGTGGTAATGCCCACTCTTAATGGCCTTCCTAGGTCATGGGATTCCTTCATCCAAGGAATTTGTGTTAGGAGGAAACTTATCACTTTTAGTAGGCTGTGGGAAGAATGCTCTCAAGAAGAAGCTCGAATTGTAGCTCGAGAAGAGAAGATGGGGAATGAATACCAAGCTCTCACAGCACACTCTAAGAAGCATGATGACAAGAAAGGGCATCATCATAGTAAGAAAGAAAGGCACCACCACCAGAATGAGAGGGTTAACCCCAAACCTCGAAGAAACATGTCCTATGTCCGATGTTATACATGTGATGAGAAGGGACACTATTCCAGGGATTTTCCTAGAAATAATAAAGATGGCTCTCACAAGAAGAAGAGCAACAAAAGAAGACATCATGCTCACACTGCAGAGGATGATGAACCTCCCAGGAAGAGTGCTAGGGAAGAAAGTGAAGATTATTTAAGTGATGAAGAGTATGTTTTGATTTCTACCCTCACTGGTACTATTGCTCATGGAAACAATGATTGGCTTATACATAGTGGGGCTTCCAAACATATGATAAGATTCAAGGAATCCTTTATGAACCTATCTGAACATGATTCACCCCACAAGGTGAAACTTGGGGATGACTACTAGTATCCAATAAAAGGAAGTGGTGAAGCCTCCTATAAACTAGACTCTGGCAAGTCTATAAAGATGAAAGATGTACTATATGTTCCAGGTATCAAGAAGAACCTTCTCTCCATATCTGCATTGTATGCAAAAGGCATGAGGGTTGCATTTATAGATGCCAAGTTCTTATGTGGCCAAAGAGTAAAACCATAGATGAATCAGTAGAGCCAACCAGAACAAGCTCTGGCCCATGAATCAATAGAGCCAAGTGAAGTTTGGCATAGAAGGCTTGCACACATGCACTATAGGGCACTAACAATTGCAAGCAAATCAATAGAGGGTCTTCCTGAAATCCAGGCAAAGCATGAAGGCAGTTGCAAAGGTTGTGCAAAAGGGAAGAACACAAAGAAGACATTTCCAAGTAGTGAAAGCAAGGAAAAACGAATCTTGGAGATCATCCACTCCGATGTATGCAGTCTAATGTCATCCAGTTCTCTAAGTGGGTATGTATCCTATGTATCCTTCATTGAGATTTCTCTATGAAGACTTGGGTTTACTTCTTGAAGAACAAAGATGAAGTGTTTGACAAGTTCAAGGAATTAAAAGGCTTGATAGAAAATCAAACTGATATGAAGATCAAGACCTTCAGATCCAACAATGGTGGAGAATTTACTTCAGGAGACTTCAAGAAGTTATGTAGTGATTCAGGGATTAAGAGGGAGTTGACTACTCCTTACAATCCACAACAAAATGGGGTTGTAGAAAGAGAGAAGAGAACCATCATGGAAGCAGCTAGGGAAATGCTTCATGATCAAGATCTACCTATGCACCTTTGGGCAGAAGCAGCAAGGACAGTTGTATATGTGCAAAACAGAACACCTCATAAGATACTTGACAACAAAAGACCAGAAGAAGTGTTCACTGGAAAGAAGCCATAAGTTAGCCATCTCAGAATATTTGGCTATCCAGTGTACACACACATTCCAAAGGAGAAGACGACAAATTTAGATCCTTCAAGAAAGAAGGGCATATTCGTGGGTTACAGTGAAAGCTCGAAGGCTTACAGAATCTACTTCCCAGGATTCAAGAAGATTGGCATCAACAGGGATGTAACATTTGATGAAGGCTCAGCATACATCAAATCGAGGAAGACATCTGTTGAAGAAAATGAAGAACCCAGAATATCCAGAACACAAGACACCACTATGAAAGAAGTAGTTCCTAAAGAAGATTGTGAGATGGAAGATCCACATCAATATGTAGATCCACCCCGTGAGAAGAACTCTCATAAGAGGAAACTAACATGGGATAGAGAGCTCATCCAAGATGCAGAAAGGTATGGCATTCCAGAAGAGGAACACAGAGATAAGAAAAGGACAAGTTCACACATGAGCTATGTTGTCTTACTCTGTGATATCATGAACAAATAACCTTCTAGTTATGAAGAAGCAGTAGAAAAGAAATAATGGAAGGATTCCATGGTCGAGGAATACCAATCGATCATGAACAATGATGTTTGGGATGTGGTCCCAAGACCAGAAGGGAAGTCTGTGGTGACTTCCAAGTGGATCTATAAGATCAAGCATGCTGCAGATGGTAGCATAGAGAAATATAAAGCAAGGTTTGTGTAATGTCCCTTATTAGGAATTTTATTAAAATTGCAATTTTCCACTTTTTTCCTTGGTTCGACCTTTGACTAGTTTCGATCTCTAGGTCCCAAATTTGCCCCAAATGATCCCAAATCTTCTGAGAAGGTATATGAATGATATTAGAACATAAATATGTGTTTCAGGGATGCCTTTGTACCTTTAAAACACTTCTGCAAATACTCTTTCAATTTTGGTCAATGTAGGTAACTTTACTAGTGATTTCCCTTTGACTAGTATTGGTCTCTAGGTCTCAAATTGACTCCAAATGCCTTCAAATATTCAAGGAATGTTTATGAATGATATTAGGAATTGAATATGATGTTCAGGGATAACATATGGCCACCAAAAGACCTCTGCAAACTCTCTTAAGATTCTGGACCAAGTATGCAATTTTACTAGTAATTTGGGGTTCAAATCCCCCTAAGGTAAGTACTGAAAATGGCTTCCCAAATGCCTCCAAACCCAATCAAATTTATGAACAGAGGTATGTAATGTGTTAAGTAAGTTATTAAGGTCTCATATGCACCATTAATGGTTTATTACAACTGTTCTCACCCTCTCCCATTCAACTGCAAAAATCACCAATTCGACCCTTGGGGAAATGGCACTATTTCTTCTCCCAATGCAATTAAACTGAGTAAAAATGCTTCAAATGCTCAAGTACAGGACATGAAACTTGTATAAGACATCCATTTCAGTATATTTATCACAAATATATCATAGAATCATCCATTCATTCGAAATCATCATCAATACATTGGCTCACAACAAGGTAGTGGGGAAATGGCATTGTTCGTCCATTAAAAATGAGATTTATACATTTCTACTTGGAATTTCGACCTGAAACTTTTTGGAGATGAAGAACAGAGTATTTAATTCATATTAAAAAATAAATGGGGCATTAGAATCTCCCCCAAAAAGTACAATAGCTCACCAAAAATGCCCTCCCTCAAGGATCAAGAATATGCCATCAAAACTTGAAATGGTTGAAGGAGCGAGCTGCAATAGAAGAAACCATGAGCTGCCCTGTAGCTTACACCTGCAAATAAAAACTCCATTAAAGCTCCAAGTGAAAGGTCTGAATGGCCTTTCCAATTTCCAACTTGGATGGGAATCTTTCACCCTCGAAATTGGCTAAGGCAAGAAACTAGTCATCCACTAGCTCTCCCTCTTCACAAATGCAATTGCAAATTCTACAAATGATCAAAAGCTGGTTTCCTTCTTTGTTATTGACATTTATAAACTTCTAATATCCTCCATGGGTCGAATTCCTTCCAAGAGACTCATGCCAACTCAATTTGGGAAGAGATTCCAAAGAACACCACTTGTACAACAATTCCTAGTCTCCCACTTCCACCAAATCACATGTGGAAGCATCTTAGCTGCCCTAACACCCTTGAGCGCCCTCTTGGAGTCTATTTTTATCCCTGACATGTAATATATGTCATATGTCATCCTTCAGGTCTGATTTGTGTCATAGGTTTCATAGCATCTTCATCATTGTTGTCATAGAGCTAGGGAATCTAGCCCAAGTGTCTCACTAGCTCCAAATTGCCTCTTCCTCTTCCATGGGAGTTACTCTTCCTCTATATTTCGACCTTGGATGAGTCATGCAATGAATAATACCTTTTGGACTCCCCAAAGTATGTTACCATTCACCTTGAATTCGAATTGGTGAGAGAATGATGCCAAGTGTAGTGGGGAAATCTAGCCATATGTGGGTCCCACTTCCTCCATGTGTCTTCATGATCAAATGCCACTTTGATTTTCACTTGTATATATTTATTTAGCTTCTTTATTAATTATTTATGCCATTCTAATGTTCAAACATCATTTATTATCCCCATTATTCCAAATCCCAAAGCTTCCACCCCAAACCTAGGAAGCTAGTAATTTTCCTCCTTGGCAATTATTTGACCTTTAGCATCAATTTGACAAACTCTAATGAATAGGGCCAATGTGATTAGGCCATTGTGACCCAATGCCAAATTTTGGACATGACAGTTTGTAGCTCGTGACTTCTCCTAGAAAGCAGGGATTGATTATGAAGAGACCTTTTCACCTGTGTCCAGGTACACTTCCACTAGATCAGTACTTGCTCTGGCTGCAGTGATGAAATGGAAGGTACACCAGATGGATGTCAAGACAACTTTCTTGAATGGTGTAGTTGAAGAGGAAGTGTATGTGGAGCAGCCACTCGGGTTTGAGACACATGACAGAGGGACTCATGTGTGCAAACTAAAGAAGGCCCTGTATGGTTTAAAACAGGCATCCAGGACTTGGTACGGCAGGATGGATAGCTTCCTATCCAGTTTGGGTTGTACTAAGAGTAAAGCAGATTCCAACCTTTACTACAAGGTTGAGGAAGGAACTCCAGTGATACTCCTATTATATGTCGATGACCTATTTGTGACAGGTGAGGGTAGATTGATTGCCGACACAAAGAGGAAGCTTGCTGTCGAGTTCGAGATGAAGGACTTGGGGATGATGCACTACTTTCTAGGCATGGAGGTGTGGTAGAGTGCAGATGGAATCTTCCTTGGACAAGGGAAGTATGTAGTAGAGGTCCTGAAGAGGTTCAAGATGATGGACTACAAAGCCATGGCCATAGTGTATCATCAGAGGATTGGGTCCATAGTGTATTTGCTTTGCTGTGAACACATTGAGCCAGTTCTTAACGGATCCGAGAAGTATTCACATGGTTGCTGTAAAGCATATTCTGAGGTACCTAAAGGGTATGGTTGATTATGGGATCAAGTATGATGCGAATCAAAAGTTTAACCTAGAGGGTTATGTTGATTCAGATTGGGTAGGCAATGCTAATCGGAAGCGCACTTTGGGGTGCAGCTTCAGTATGCGATCCAATATGATCTCTTGGTTTAGCAGGAAGTAGTCCTGTGTGGCACTGAGTACAACTGAAGTAGAGTATGTTGTGTTGAAATGTTGTAACTTCAAAGAATATTATATTTGTATTTTATTATTCCGGAGATGGTACATTCCTCCATGGTGACCCTATTGTATATCCAGAGATGTTTATTCCTTTGAGAGAGTGTGGTAACTAGGGTTATTAGATCCCCATGTGAGGTTGGCCTTGATTTTATTATTTGGGGGTTATTAGACTCTCTTGGGAGAGGTTGGCCCCATTAGGGTAAGAAGGTTAATCGGGAAACAAGTATAAGTAGAGGAGATTGTTCCTCACTTATTTGATTTATTCATCCACTTGGGAGTAGCGCACAAGTGAGAGAGAGGTCTGCATAGGAGGAGAAAGAGCTCCAGTCTTGGACTACATCTTGTATTTGGTTGATTATCTATATTGAGGAAAGCTTTGCTGGGTTTTCTACCCCATGAGGGTTTCCCAGGGTAAAGCTTTGTCTATCTTGTGATTGTGTTTCTTTTAGTGATCTTGCTAGTCAAAGTAGGCTAAACTTAACATGGTATCCGAGCTAGCCTGAACAGGACATCTTTCACAATGTGAAAATACCTCTCTCTCCTCCTCCGGTGAAAATTAGGGTTTCTGCAAAAGTTGGAATTTTTGGATTCTAATTGCATGGATGGATAGCCCTCCTCAAAATTGAAGTTTTGAGCCCTGGATCGATATGTTTGGTTGGGTAGAACTCCAGGAAATTCAAACCCTAGTTTGACCAAAAGTGCGAAAAACCAGAAAACCAGAGAACTAGAAAAGCTGCGCACCTGTGCACCAATGAACCAGAAAAGTTGCTCACCTGTGCACTAGAAAACCAGAAAAGAGAAGACTAGAAAACCAAAAATTTTGTTGCAGATCCGGAAGGTGAAAAGTTGAAGTTTCCAGAAGTAGAACACACCAGATCTCTCAACTCAATCAAGCATATCTCCTGGTAAGTGTTATTCTATCTCTTGAGAAACTTCAATCTTTGTAACCCCCTGAATAAGATGGCTCCAAGCACTAAGCTTGAATACAAGCTAGAGGGTATAGAAAATTTCCGAGCATGGAAATACAGAATTGGTCTCATTCTTGAAGAGAATGATCTTGTCCAATATATTAAAGATGAGGTTGCAAAACCTGAAGAAGATGAAGCCAAAGAGAAGTATAGGAAGGACATGATTAGGGAAAAGAGAATCATTGTTGATTCTATTAAGGACCACTTGATTCCCCAAGTGGCTTCCAAGAAGACCCCAAAGGAAATGTATGATGCTCTTTCCATAATGTATGAGGGAAAGAACATCAATAGGAAGATGAACCTGAGAACTCAATTGAAGAGCACCATGATGAATAAAGGAGAATCTATTCAAGACTATTTCTTAATGGTTTCCCAGATCAAAGAACAGCTAGATTCCATTGGAGATACCCTTGATGAAGATGAACTTGTAATGACTGCTCTAAATGGTCTTACTAGACCTTGGGAGTCATTCATTCAAACTATGTGTGCCAGAAAAGAAAGAATGAAGTTTGATGTGGTTTGGGAGGATTGTGTTCAAGAAGAGGCTAGGGTAGCCAATAGAGAAGCTCTTCTCAAAGAGGATGGCCAAGCTTTGGCTACACACACTAGAAAAAGAAGGAGTCACTTCAACTTCAAGAAGAATAATCACAAGGAGTCTCAACCTCCCAGTAATTTTAGAAGGAGAGGAAGAGCAAACTCAGAAAGAGATCTCTCCACAGTTCAATGTTTCAATTGTCTCAAACTAGGACACTTTGCTAGAAATTGTACTTCACAAAATAAGAAGAAGAAGTTTATTCACAAAAGACATCATGCACATCTTGCAGAAAATGATTGTGAATAAGAAGAGGAAGAAAAACCTAGAAAGAAAAGAGCTAAAGTAGAAGAAGAAGATGCAGAAGAGTATGTTCTATTCTCTACTCTCTCTGGGAAAGTATCACCTAGAGAAGATACATGGCTCATTGATAGTGGTGCTTCAAAGCACATGATAGGTCAAAAGAAGACTCTCTCAAGACTTGAAGGAAAGACCTCCCCATAGAAGGTATCTCTAGGAGATGACTATCAATATCCCATCAAGGGAATTGGTGAAGAAAGCTACAAGCTTGATTTTGGAACCCCATTGAAGATGAAAGAAATTTTATATGTACCAGGTTTAAAGAAGAATTTACTTTCTATCTCAGCATAAGATAAGAAAGGATATAGGGTTGCATTCATAGATGGAGAAGTACTCATGTGGTCCAAAGTAAAATCAATTGAGACTGCAATTGTTATTGGTGAAGAGGAAGGAGGTCTATACAAACTCAAGGTCCATCCAGAAGCTGCCCTTGTTCATGAAGCCACTAGCCCAAGTGAGCTATGGAATAGAAGGCTTGCTGACATTAACTATAAAGCACTATCTCATGTGAGCAAGGTAGTCATAGGACTACCAGACTTAAAGATTGACCATGATGGCACTTGCAAAGGATGTGCAAAAGGGAAGAATATCAAGAACCCATTTCCAAAGAGTGATACAAATACTAAGAGTACATTGGAATTGATTCACTCAGATGTATGTGGACCAATGCCATTCACATCCTTGAGTGGATATGAATACTACCTCACATTCATTGATAACTACTCAGGGAAGACTTGGATCTATTTCTTGAAGGGAAAAGATGAAGTTTTCAAAAAGTTCAAGGAATTCAAAGCCTTGATAGAAAACCACTCAGAAAAGAAGATTAAGATAATCAGGACAGATAATGGTGGAGAACATACTTCAAAAGATTTTGAATTCTTTTGTAAGGAAGCTGGAATCAAGAGGGAACTAACCACTCCCTACAATCCCCAACAGAATGGTGTTGCAGAAAGAAAGAATAGAACCATTATGGAGGCAGTAAAGACAATGATACATAATCAATACCTACCCACGTATTTATGGGTGGAAGCAGCCAAGACAACAGTCTATGTGCAAAATAGACTATATCATAGTGCTCTTGATTTCAAGACCCCAGAAGAAGTATTCACAGGGAAGAAGCCTGAGGTAAGTCACCTCAAGATATTTGGATGCCCAATATACATTCACATTCCAAAAGAAAAGAGGACCAAGCTAGATCTATAATATCCTATGGACAATATACCAAGAATAATAACTTGATTCCAAAGTTCCTTTTAACTCCACTAGTCAAATTTCTGCTTGATTCCCCAAATGGTGCAGGATGTAAGTGAGGTGTAGTGGCTGAGGATTGAAGATGGTGGGATGAAAGTTCAATTCTGGAATTCATATGGGTTTTGGTGCAGCATTAGGTCAAAGTGCAGATCTGAGATAACCTATGCACCATGTACCAGTAACTTTCATTTTTCAGCAAAGGAATTAATCCCTTGCCTACTTCGAGGCTTGCTGGGTAGCTAGCATATGCATACTAGATAGGTAGGGGTTTAGGGAGTTTGCAGTAGTGTATATATCAGTCAAATAATAGCTGGATATGTTCAGGAGGGTTCTAGAGAATATTGGACAAGGTTTGGAAAGATTGGGGTGATAGATGCTTAACTGGGATTGTCGGGCTATGAATTTTTTTGGCTTCCCAAACACAATGAAGAAGCTTTTAGATTTTGATTTTAAAGGATGATATGGTCAATATATTAAGTTATTAACCTGCTGCAACAAATGGGAAATGAAATGGATTCATAGATTGTATTTTATGAAGCAAACAGTGAAACTAGTCAAATAAAACCACTCAATGAGCTAGTCCCAAAATCTATCTTGATAACTGACCTCCATTAATTGATTTTTATGTTATGAATGAGTATGCAGCTCTGATATAGTAATAAAAATAGTAATAAATTGCAATATATATGACAGAATCCTTCTTTTCTTATTCAATAACTCCCTTCTCAAAATGGTGCCTCATAGGGTACGACTTTACATTACATTGGTGAAGAAGATGAAGAGAGTGAAGGATTTTTACAGTAGATCTGTTCTAGATGTAAATATCAGAAACTATATGGAGAATAGGCCTGATTTCACTGCTCCTACTACTGGAAGTCTTCACTGGTACGTCCTCCGTCAAATAGACACCTCCATCAAGGGTAAGCCTCCAAAGTTAGCTGGACGAATTGGGGCAATGAGAGAAATGGGAGATCAAGTATGGATTCGACCTCTGGGAATGGAAGCCAACAACTTAGGCTTATAACAACTTCTAGATCCCACTGGAGGTCATGGGCAAGCTCCTCCACCACAATCTTCTTTTGCTAATGTTCCTCCTCTAAAACTAGCTGCAGTTCTTCTTCAATGGGGTCCTCCTCTCCAATCTAGCATTAGATCTTCATGGTTGCGCTTTACTGGACATAAATGGCTGTAATATTACTTGCTGGATCTGCAAAACACTCTTGGATAACTCACACAGTCTTGGGGCAAATCACCCAAGTGAAAAGTTTGAGGCACAACACTCAACTAGAGAAGCATCAGAGCTCTCATGAGAAAACATAAATGATCAAAAGTTCTGAGATGAAGTTGGAAACATGAATAAATAGATGAAGTAGCTTGCTACTCAATCCATCCACATGTGTGGATGAGGAAGGGCTCCCTCCTTGTGGAAAATGGAAACTTCTTACTTGAAACACTTTCCTTTCTTTGTCCTCCTTCATTGTTTTTAGCGAGTGCGCCCTTGTGAGATTGCTTGGAATTTCTGGCTACTTTTCCTGTTTTTCTCTACTTTAATTACTTTCCATCTTTTCTGCTTTTCTTGATTTTGCTTGCTTTTGACAGTTTCCTTTTATTTGACTTGCTTCTTTTTTTCCTCCAATGTGTTCCTTGATTTTCTGAGTTTGCCACTTAGGCAAGATTGGCCCTACTTGCAAAAATTCGACCTCCAAGCCTTGTCATCACCAGTTTCCAATATTATTAGCCACAATTATTAATAAACATATTACAAAGTCATATTCACTCCAAAACTCAGATTTTAATTAATTAATTAATAATTAATCAACCCATATGGTATAATTGCCTCAAACTTACCCCATTAATTAAATTCTCATTTAATTAATCACTTAGACTTATTCATGGGGTTAATAATTACATGGGGGCCCACCTTGTCCATTTAACTACCAAATACAACCTTAGGCATCTTCCATAAGGTAGTTTCCATACATACTCATTAATTAAATAATTATTGCCTAGGTGTCTTAGGCCAAAATTACCCCATGGATCATAGCAAAATTTGGGGACATGATAGTCCTCCCTTCCTAAGATTGCTTGTCCTCAAGCAATGCCAGGATTCCACCAAGCTTTTGCTTCACTGCTCTGATTATAACTGTCCCCATCCACTGTATAGTCTGAAATTTAAACTTGGCACTGTAATTTATATTTGCAATTTAACCAGCAATGAACAAAATTTACAACCCAATTAGGATAACTTGGGTAGAATTCCTGGATCCCACTGTTTCTCCTGTAATGACAAAAATTATTCTATCACTTTTGGAAATCTATCACTCCCATGAATTCCAGGATCCCAAAGTATCAACTGCATTTTCCCAATCATCAAAATCAATTTAGTGGATCTGTCATCAAACATGTGCCTTTTCATCCGAGGAATAACTGAAAGGATATTACTGCCAACTAAACCAAGTGGATAGAAAAATGTTTCTTTTAGTGAAAACATCCAATGGATCAACTCTCTGCCATTGGAGAAAAAATTCACGCATCCCTCCCAGCATGTTGATTCCCTCCACATAGGCCAACTTTTGCAAGTAAAATGTTCCATTAATTTCTCTTGGCAACTTGCCCGCTTAGTTGCCTTCCCTTAACCATGAGCATACACATTTTTGCAAGGAGGTTTCATGCTTGTCAGGTAATCTTTCACCCAATCCATATGTGGATGAATGACATCAAATGGTTGCAAAATATACTTTTGCTGCTGCTCACAATTCAAAACAATGTCAGTTATAATAAGAGATTTATTGCAAAAACAAGAAAACCTTTTACCTTCGAGATTTTCTTTTTTAGTGATTCCTCTATCCATCCATCCAATGGATGAATCAAACATCTTGCTTGCTGATTCACATGAGCTGAAATCAGCCCTTTTTGTTGCAATAAGGTCTATCTCCCATAGGAACATATCATGATCCACCTATGGTACATGTGGCATCAACAAGAAAAACTTCTTCACCCACTGTTCATTCCCCATTGTTATTGTTGAATCCATGACATGAGGGGAAGGATTGTGAACCTTCCTTGTATGTCTACAACCTTCAGTAATCATACTTATGGCTGCAACTTCATCATTATTGGCTGGCCCAAATTGGGTGCTCTCATCCCACTTTTCCATGGGAGAGTGACTGTTTCCAAGGAACAGCTCCATTTCCCTTAGGAAATGATCAGGCGCTTGGTTTTCATCAAACTATTCTGCACAATCCTCAAGCACATGTAAAGATAAATTATCCTCATGATCCACCATATCATGAGGTTCCTCCTTATGATCATGAATGCTTTCACCCCAATGAAATTGACTAAATGGTGTGTAGGAGGGTAGGGAGGATCTTAGCAACTTTTCATGAAGCAACAACATCTCCGTCTTGGATTGGAGGGCACTTTGAGTGCTTCTCAAAGAATACTGGGTGGCCATCAATTCATCATTGAGCTTATAGTTCTCTTTTTTATATATGCAAATGCTTTCTTCATCATGCCATGATGCATTCCGTAACAATTCAACAAGCTCAAACATGTAATCTTTATCTGAAAGCAGCTGTGAGAAATTACCTTTGATTGTGGACATTGCTTTCTGGATATTCTCGATGGCTGCAAAAAGATATTGATCTTCCCTTAAAGCAGCTTCCCAACACAACCTCGACACTGAAGAATGAGTGTCATGGAGAATTTTCAAGGCCTCTTGGATCTTCTGTTCATCCATCTTCAATGGCCCTGCAAGAATATGAGGTTTTTGCAGATGTTCCTCCTCTTCATTTTCCATCCCCAGATCGATTTTATGTGGTGCACTTGAAGTTTGGAAATCTGATCCATATATTGTTGCTGCAATATATTCATCTCTTAGGTCATCAACAACATAATTTGGGATGCAAATTAATTGCCCATTCATCCTGGGTATACCAGAAAGATCTTCTCTCAAAATTCCACTCTTCACATTGCATCCCTTTTTCACATCAGAATTCCGAACCTCATCACTAGGGAGCTCAACCACTCCGAACTTTTCACTAGAAGTGGCTGCCATATCACATTGAAATAATGACACACAAAAATCAGAATTTAATAACTCACCAGGTGTCATGTTATCCTCCTTATGTGGTGGAGTGTTGGTGGTTTGGCCTTCCATCAATTTCTCATTTTCATTTTCTGTTGTTACCATAACTTCTTCTTTCCCCATGGATGTTGCACCCACAACACCTTCATCAATGGGGATCTCCATGTCCCCCACATATATGTGAGAGTACACATCTTTAGATGCTTTCTCACACTTAAAAAATTCCTCAATAGATTCTTTTTCGACCATGTAGGCATCCTGCAAACACCCTTCTAGTAATTCAACTTGGTCACTACACTCACCCTTATCACCATGGATCTGAAACTCAACATCTAGGGAATCCCTTATGCAATAATTGTCTTCTGATGTGGCTGCAACATCATCATGACACAAATTAGTACAAAAAACTAAAAGTGGTCCATTCATTTGCATCATGCTTCTCTCTTCAATGGGTGGGGTTATGGTGCCTTGTTCTACTGCTAATTCTACTAGTTCACATCTAACTGATGTGTGGTCAACTTATACTTCCTTGTGAAGCTCATGTGGTGTCTATGGATCTGATTTATGTTCTACTTTTAGATCTGATCTGAAATTTGGCTCAACACCCCTAACAGTACCAATCTCATATGAGGTGATCTTGAGATCCTCATCATAGAATCTTGCAGTAGATTCTTCTTCCAATTTGTCAACAATCTCATGATTGGTTTTTGGGTCTTGTTTCTACTTGGTTGTCTTAGGATGGAGATTCTTGGAGGTTCTTCTTGAAGAGGATCCAAAAATTCTTGTGTAGTCACATGCATCCAATAAATTTTTCATATCTTTTATTAACTCTTCCATAGGAGGTTGACTTTTAACTGTGGAACATGCAATTTTTTTTTGAATAGGCCTATCAAAATAACCATAGTCTCTTCTTCCAATCATGATCTCATTCGAGATGCTTGTGGAAGGAACTTCTTGGGGATTCTCTTCCTCAAACTGTCTACAGTATTCTTCATACTGCTCATCATAATTATCATACTCTCCATAAAAATAGTCCTCCTCCTCATACAATTCAAAGTCTGAATCTTCCATGACATGAAACTAATACTACAACTGTAACTTGAAGATTGTGCTGCTAATTTCCCACTAACGGTTAATTTCCACAAGATGAGCCAAGGAAAGGGCTCTGATAGCACTGTAATATCCTATGAACAATCTACCAAAAATATTAACTTGATTCCAAAGTTCCTTTTAACTCCACTAGTCAAATTTCTGCTTGATTCCCCAAATGGTGCAGAATGTAAGTGAGGTGTACTAGCTGAGGATTGAAGATGGTAGGATGAAAGTTCAATTATGAAATTTATATGGGGTTTGGTGTATCAACAGGTCAAATTTCAGATCTAAGATGTCCTATGCACCATGTACGAGTACCTTTATCTTTTCAGCAAAGGAATTAATCCCTTGCCTACTTCGAGGCTTCCTGGGTAGCTGGCATATGCATACTAGATAGGTAGGGGTTCAGGGATTTTGCAGCAGTGTATATATCAGTCAAATAATGGCTGGATATGTTCAAGAGGGTTCTGGAGCATATTGGACAAGGTTTGGAAATATTGGGGTGATAGATGCTTAACTGGGATTGTTGAGCTACGAATTTTGCTGGCTTCCCAAACACAAGGTAGAAGCTTCCAAATTTCAATTTTAAAGGATGATATGGTCAATATATTAAGTTATGAACCTACTGCAACAAATGGGAAGTGAAATGGATTCATAGATTGTATTTTATGAAGCAAACAGTGAAACTAGTCAAATAAAACCACTCAATGAGCTAGTCTCCGAATCTAACTTGATAACTAACCTCCATTCATTGATTTTTCTGTTATGAATGAGTATGCAGCTCTGATACAGTAATAAAAATAGTAATAACTTGCAATAGATATGACAGAATCCTTCTTTTCTTATTCAATAACTCCCTTCTCAAAATGGTTCCTCACAGGCTATGATTTTACATTACATTGGTGAAGAAGATGAAGAGAGAGAAGGATTTTCACAGTAAATCTGTTCTGGATGTAAAGATCAGAACCTATATGGAGAATAGGCCTAATTTGGCTGCTCCTCCTGCTGGAAGTCTTCACTGGTACGTCCTCCTTCAAATAGACACCTCCATCAGGGGAAACACCTCCAAAGTTAGCTAGATGAACTGGGGCAATGAGAGAAATGGGAGATCAAGTATGGATTCAACCCCTAGGCATGGCATCCAACAACATAGGCTGATAAAAAATTCTAGAGCCCACTAGAGGTCCTGGGCAAGCTCCTCCACCACAATCTTCTTCTGCTAATGTTCCTCCCTTAAAACTAGCTGCAATTATTCTTCAATGCAGTCCTCCTCTCCAATATGGCATTAGATCTTCATGGCTTCACTATACTGGACATCAATGGCTGTAAGATTACTTTCTGGACCTGCACAACACTCCTGGATAACTCACACAGTCTTGGGGCACATCACCCAAGTGAAAAGGTTGAGGCACAACACTCAACTAGAGAAGCATGAGAGCTCTCATGAGAAAACATAAATGATCAAAAGTTCTGAGATGAATTTGGAAACATGAATAAATAGATAAAGTAGCTTGTTACTCAAGCCATCCACACGTGTGGATGAGGAAGGGCACCCTCCTTGTGGAAAATAGAAACTTCTTACTTGAAAAACTTTCCTTTCTTTGTCCTCCTTCATTGTTTTTAGCAAGTGCGCCCTTGTGAGCTTGCTTGGAAGTAGCTAAACTTTTTCTGACTACTTTTCTTTTTTTTCTCTACTTTAATTACTTTCCATCTTTTCTGCTTTTCCTGATTTTGCTTGCTTTTGACAACTTCCTTTTATTTGACTTGCTTCTTTTTTTCCTCCAATGTGTTCCTTGATTTTCCGAGTTTGCCACTTAGGCAAGATTGGCCCTACTTGCACAAATTCAACCTCCAAGCCTTGTCATCACCAGTTGCCAATATTATTAGCCACAATTATTAATAAAAATATTACAAACTCATATTCACTCTAAAATTCAGAGTTTAATTAATTAATTAATAATTAATCAACCCCTATGGTATAATTGCCTCAAACTTACCCCATTAATTAAATTTTCATTTAATTAATCACTTAGACTTAGTCATGGGGTTAATAACCACATGGGGGCCCACCTTGTCTATTTAACTACCAAATACAACCTTAGGCATCTTCCATAACGTAGTTTCCATACATGCTCATTAATTAAATAATTATTGCCTAGGTGTCTTAGGCCAAAATTACCCCATGGATCATAGCAAAATTTGGGGACATGATAGCTTCTGGGAAGAAAGAAATATTTGTTGGATATTGTGAAGCATCCAAAGTATTCAGAATATACATTCCAGGATTTCATCATATGAAAATAAGTAGGGATGTGACATTTGATGAAGAGGAAACTCTCAAGAGATCTAGGAAGTGCCAACATGAAGAAGTATATGAGGAAGAGGAACCTTCCAGAATCACAGAAGCTGCACCCACCCCTGAAGAGACAACTCCTGAAGACCATGACATGATGGAACCAAAAGAACCCCCTATCATAGAAATTTCAAGGAAGAAAAATCCAGCATGGGCAAGAGACATTATATTAGGAGCTGAAAAATATGGAGCTCCTGAAGGCTCCACTAGGGTGAGCAAGAAACCAAATACATTCTCAAACTATGTGGCCCTGATGTTTGATGTTGTAAATCAAGAACCCACTAGTTATGAAGAAGCAATTCATAAGAAGGAGTGGGTAGAAGCAATGACTGAGCAGTACCAGTCAATAATGAAGAATGATGTTTGGGATATAGTTCCCAAGCCAAAGGACAAGACTGTGGTATCCTCCAAATGGATATACAAGATAAAGCATGCTGCAGATGTGTTAGGAACCTATGTCAACCCTTCTCTTTACTATGTTAGTATATTGTTGTTGGACGCATATGCTTTGTAAGTCGTCCCGTAGTATTTGTTGATCTGTAGTTTATATTAGCCCATAGTATTGACACATAGTATTGGACGCATATGCTTTGTAAGCCGTCCCGTAGTAGTATATGTCCCATGGTTTTGACTCATAGTATTGGGCATAGACTTAGTATATAAGTGTATGTTGAGGTCATTGAAGGCACCGTGAAGTTAATTGTATTGAGCTTGCTCAAAGGAGGTTGCCCCCTCGAAGTGGCCCGTGATCAATACAAAAGTGATTATGTTCTATTATTTCTGATATCTCATGTATTTGCATTAATTAAATATTGCAGGTTCATCACATCTGGTATCAAAGCACTTTTTTGGGCTTGTTGGGTGGAATTTCTGCCAATTTTTTTTTTTTTTTCGCATCTGTTGCAGCTTCGGATTTGGGAATAATCCCTATCCGCTTAACTGTGGGAAGTACTTGGGCATAATCCCTAAAACTCACTGTGAGGAGTACCACAGGAACCCCAAAGTAGCTGGCCCATTGAGAGGACCTACCAGCGAAAAGGGCAATGACCCCTACCTGATTGACTAGTTCCCACCCGTGAGGTAAACCAAGAGCTATTGTTTGTGGCAAAGCAGTTATCAGTTTTACCTGAGCCGTGGAGTGAGGGGTACTCCCCCAATATGCAAGCCGTCAGACAACATTGGTGGCCGAGTGAAACACCTGAACTGTTAGGAAGCCGTACATACTTGGGGTCCATATCTATTTTCAGTTGAACTGTTGTCGATCACTTCCGCTCCAGATCCAGCCGTTTCAGATCTATTCTGAAAGTCGTTCCAGATCCAGTCTTCATTTCAAATCCATCCATTTTCGATCCCTTCCACGTCGTTGCAGATCCATGCCGCGCCGTTGTTGCCGATCCATTTTTGAAAAAAAAAAAAAAAAAAAAACCGAGTATAAAATTCAGTTTTTTCTCCATATCTCCCTTGTTTTCACTCTATTTCCCTTGAAATTTTTGGGGAACCCCTGTCATTCCATTCTGCATCTTTCATTCCTGAGGACCCTATCCCTAATTCCCCTTCCGAAAGCCTAAAATCCCACATTTGTCTATTTGTAGGGTTTGCCATAACTTCCTCAGATTTCACCCAATCACCTTCAAATTTTACCACAGAATTCCTTTTTTAATTTTGCTTCTTTGTCCCTCTTTGCCAAATTTTCTCATTCTATCACCCCGCTTCTGAAATCCCCCTTTTTTCTTTCTTGTCCTTTCGACAGTGTCCAAAATCTAGTCAAACCCCCATTACCCATCAGATTGTTTCCCCAATCCAAATTTCCCTTTACTAAATCAGCTTCTGTTTGTGTTTTTCTACCCACTCCACAAAAAAAAAAAACCTGGTTATGGTTGTCACCCGTGCAGGAGCAAACACCATGGAGGAAGCACTTGCATCCATCCAAACCAAACTCCAAGATCTGGATGAAAAATTTCTCAACCTCCATCTTCAGCATTCAGCCATGAACAATAACCGACAGCCAGAATCTTTTGTAGCCACCGGGTTCTCTTCTACCAGCAATTTTCGTGGGCTGAAGCATGATTTTCCTCACTTCAATGGTACTAATCCGACTGGATGGATATACTGAGCAGAACAATATTTCAGTTTGCATAATACTTTTGATGTCCAGAAAGTTCCACTTGCATCGTTTCATTTGGAACAGGAATCCCTTCAATGGTACCGTTGGTACATCAAAGCTCATCCTGAGCCAAACTAGACAGATTTTTGCCAACTCATTTTGCCACGATTTGGTCCTAGTGCTTTTGATGATTTCACAGGAGCACTCACTAAACTTCGCCAAATTGGCACAGTGAGAGAGTATCAGACAGAATTTGAAAAATTGGCCAATCACACAGAAGGATTGTCTGATGAATTCTACAGGAGTTGTTTTATTAGTGGTCTCAAGGATGAAATCCACTCAGAGGTCAAAATGTTTTGTCCCAACACAATGATGGAAGTCCTACGGTTGGCTAAGATGGCCGAGGACAAGATCACAGCTCAACAACGCTCCAAACCCACCTTTGTTCCCTTCAAAAATATGGGTTCCCAACGACCTCCCATCACGCCTTCTCCTCAACCAACTCCTATCAAGCATTTGTCTGAAATAGAAATGCAGGCACGCCAAGAAAAAGGGCTTTGCTATAATTGTGATGAGAAATTCACTCGGGGACATAGATGTGTTCAACAAAAGCTCTATCTCTTGGATGTGGATTCTCCGCCTGCCTTAGAACTTGGTGAAGAAGCTACAAATACAGTAGATGATCAGGTTGACATTCAACACCCGCCTGTTGACACCCCATCTCAGGACAACCCACCCGAGATCGCTCTCCATGCTGTAACCGGCGTCACCACCCCACAAACAATGCGGGTCAGGGGATACATCAAGAAGCTCCCTCTTACCATACTCATTGATTCTGGTACCACTTATAACTTCATTGACCCTCGGATTGCCAAACAGGCTGATTGTTTTGTCCATCCTTGCTCCAACTTTGAAGTCATGGTTGCCAATGGGGGCACCTTATCTTGCAAGGGGAAGTGTCACAATGTGCGTATCTCTATGGAAGATTATAACCTATGCTCTGACATGTTTTCCTTGTCCTTAGGTGGATGTGATTTGGTTTTGGGCATTCAATGGTTATGCACACTTGGCCCCATCTTATGGGATTTTGCTGAACTTTGGATGCAGTTTAAAGTCAATGGGGCACAACACAAATTTATGGGCTTACAACCAGGGTCTCTCTGCATCATTAGTTCACATCGCCTGGAAAAAATCCTTAAGAAGAATTCACATGGTGTCATCGCTCAGCTCAATTCCATTCAGATGCACCCATCAACAGTCTCCACTACTTCCTTGGATAGATATGCAGGTATCTTTGTTGAACCAATGCGCTTGTTGCCTTCAAGAGACCTTTCCGGTAAGAATTTAGCCACATCTACCTCTCAGTAGGAAATGATGGCTATTTTGCATGCAGTACAGAAGTGGCAGCCATACCTATTAGGGAATTATTTCTGCATCAAGACTGATCTCCTGAGTCTGGGAAATTTTCTGGAACAATGGGTCTCCTCCCCAACACACCTGAAATGGGTTATCCCTATGTGATCACTTATAAGAAGGGTAAGGACAATATGGTGGAAGATGCTCCTTCTTACACAATTGATGACCCAGTTTCTCTTATAGCTCTTTCTCTACTTGTTCCAAATTGGTTGCAATATGTTCAACAGGGCTCTCTCTTCTATGAACTCCATGCTTCTTCATCAACAGGGCACTCTGGGTTCTGCAAAATGTATGACCGGGAAAAATGTAACTTCTTTTGGCAGGGACTAAAAATGACAATTCAACAGATGGTGGTTGATGATGATACTTTCCAAGTCAACAAGGGTGAAACGACACTCCTTTCGAGATTGCTCAAACCCTTGCCCATCCCTACACAGCTTTGGCCAACTATTTCTATGGATTTCCTAGCAGCGCTCTGGTGGTACAATACCACATCTCAAAGGACACGATATGAAGTAGTCTATGGAAAAACACCACCAGTTCTTCTTCCATACACCCTTAGCATCTCCCCAGTTCAGAAAATTGACTCAGTTCTTCGAAACCGCGATCAGATTCTTCTCATTCTGCAAGACAATCTTCACATGGCCAGAATTCGAATGAAACAACAAGCCGATCAGCACCGTTCTGAGCGCATTTTCCACGCAGCTAAGAGGGTTCTTCTTCATATATAGCCTTCCAAGCAATCCTCGACACTCCAAAGGCGTCAGTGGCCTGAAATGCAACCCGAGGATGCTACCGGGGAACCACTCCTTCAGATTCTGCAACAATTTCTCCAACCAAAGCTTTGAGGACAAAGCTTTTTCCAAGGGAGAGGGGATGTTAGGAACCTATGTCAACCCTTCTCTTTACTATGTTAGTATATTGTTGTTGGACGCATATGCTTTGTAAGTCGTCCTGTAGTATTTGTTGATCCGTAGTTTATATTAGCCCATAGTATTGACCCATAGTATTGGATGCATATGCTTTGTAAGTTGTCCCATAGTATTATATGTCCCATGGTTTTGACTCGTAGTATTGGGCATAGACTTAGTATATAAGTGTATGTTGAGGTCATTGAAGGCATCGTGAAGTTAATTGTATTGAGCTTGCTCAAAGGAGGTTTCCCCCTCGAAGTGGCCCATGATCAATATAAAAGTGATTCTGTTCTATTATTTCTAATATCTCGTGTATTTGCATTAATTAATTATTGCAAGTTCATCACAAGATGGCAGCATTGAAAAATATAAGGCAAGGTTTGTAGCCAGAGGGTTCTCTCAGAAAGAGGGAATTGACTATGAAGAAACATTTGCACCAGTTGCAAGGTACACTTCCATTAGAACTATCATGGCACTTGCATCCATGATGAAGTGGAAATTACACCAGATGGATGTAAAGACAGCCTTCCTGAATGGTGTAACTGAGGAGGAAGTGTATATAGAACAACCTCAAGGATTTGAGGTGGAAGATGGAAAAAAAAACCCATGTGTGCAAATTAAAGAATGCTTTGTATGGGTTGAAGCAAGCTCCCAGAGCTTGGTATGGAAGAATTGACAGTTTCTTGACAAGCTTAGGATTTACCAAAAGTAAAGCTGATCCTAATCTTTATCTCAAGGTTATGGATGAAGAACCTATCATATTGTTGCTATATGTGGATGATCTATTTCTTATAGGAAATGAGAAAAATATTATCAAATTTAAGAAGAAAATCTCTTTAGAGTTTGAGATGAAAGATCTCAGATTAATGCACTACTTCTTAGGTCTAGAAGTATGGCAAGGCCTAGAGGGAATCTTTCTCAACTAGGGAAAGTATGCTGTGGAAATCCTGAAAAGATTTGATATGTTGGAATGTAAGGCCATGGCAACTCTCATGGATTCCAAATTGAAATTGTTAGCAAATGACTCATCAGAGTTAGTGGATATGACTCTGTACAGGCAGATTATTGGGTCATTGATGTATTTAACAAATACCAGACTAGACATATGCTTTGCCGTGAATACCTTGAGTCAGTATCTAGTGGAACCTATACGACTTCACCTCATAGCTGCAAAGCATGTGATGAGGTACCTAAAGGGTACGATAGACTTTGGTCTATGTTATCTTGGAGATCATGGTTTTAGATTGTATGGCTACACAGATGTTGATTGGGCAGGAAGTGTATCAGACAGGAAGAGCACATTGGGAGGATGTTATTGCTTGGGATCTGCTATGATCTCGTGGTTTAGTAGGAAACATTCCAGTGTGGCTCTCAGTATAGCTGAAGCGGAATATATTGCTGCTTGCTCTGCTAGTTGTGAAGCAATATGGCTTCAGAAGTTATTATCTGGTTTATTTGACTTAGAGATGGAACCCACTGAGATCCTGTGTGACAACCAGAGTTGTATCAAGATGACAGAAAATCCAGTGTTCCATGATAAGTCAAAGCACATAGAGATCCGATATTTCTACATATGAGATATGGTGCAGAAAGGAGCTATCAAGCTCGAGTATGTAAGCACTGACAAACAAGTTGCTGATATATTGACCAAACCTCTATCTCGAGTAAAGTTTGAGTATTTCCAAGACAAGCTTGGTGTAGTTCAGAAGGACCCTCCTCGAAAGGGGGAGTGATGTGGTCACTTATGATGAGATTTCCTGCATCGATACTGAGGTCGATGATGTGGATACCTATATTGGTGATGTCGTTAGTGAGGTTGGTGAATGGTCCTTAGACAGGGTCTAAAGTTGACGAGTGGATTGCATCATCCTTGAACACATGTTCTAAAAGGATCTGTAGACATATGTCTCCGAGAAAGAAGAGGTATTGAATCATCCTTGGACTTCAGTCCCAGAATTGATCCATAGATATATGTCTCTGAGAAAGAAGAGGGATTGCATCATCCCTAGACTTCGGTCCCATAATTGATCCGCAGATAGATGTCTCCAACAATGTGGGGATTGCATCATCCCCAGACTTCGGTCCCAGAATTGATCCATAGACAGATGTCTCCGAGAATGTGGGGATTGCATCATCCCTGGACTTCGGTCCCAGAATTGATCCATAGACAAATGTCTCCAAGAATGTGGGGATTGCATCATCCCCGGACTTCGGTCCCAAAATTGATCCGTAGATAGATGTCTCCGAGAATGTGGGGATTGTATCATCCCTGGACGACGGTCCCATAATTGATCCAGAGACAGATGTCTTCGATAATGTGGGGATTGTATCATCCCCGGACTACGGTCCCAGAATTGATCCGTAGACAGATGTCTCCGAGAATGAGGGGATTGTATCATCCCCGGATTTCGGTCCTATAATTGATCCGTAGACATCTGTCTCCGAGAATTGACGATAGGACTACATCATCCCTAGACATTTGGTTCAAAATGTACATGATAGGATTGCATTGTCCTTGGACTCATGTCCTAAAATCAAGGTGATTTTTAGGGGCGAAATTTAGCCAATTGGCTATTTTTGGGACTTTTTTTCAGAAAATAAATTCATTATTTGGTCATTTTTAGTCTCTAATATCACCTATATTTACATAAAATGTATTTTTTTATTGTAATATTTGCCAAAATTTACATGTTTTAGTAGGAAATTGTAGGTTTTATATTTAATATTCGCCTACCTATCTATATATATGTTTTTTTCAATCCAAAATAATCACCTAGAATACTACACTTAAGTATAATATTAGAATCCTTAAAAAATACCCTGCCTAAAATGATAAGGATTGATCATCCTGGAAGTAGATCTGGATTGCATCGTCCATAGACATGAGACTTGTCTAAAATTGATAAGGATTGATCATCCTGAAATTGGATCATGTGTATTGCAGATTATGCTGCTGATGATCATGTGATGACGATGCTGATGATTGTATGATGACGATGCTGATGATCGTGTGATGAAGATGCTGTAGATCAAGATGATCTAGATGTTGTAGATTGAGATGATCCAGATGCTGTAGATCTAGATGATCCAGATGTTGTAGATCAAGATGATCCAAATGCTATAGATCGAGATGATCCAGATGTTGTAGATTGAGATGATCCAGATGTTGTAGATCGAGATGATCCAGATACTGTAGATCGAGAGATCCAGATGATGATCCTGTAGATGTTCGGGTACTGCAGAAGATGAAGACTCAGTACTGAAGATGTTGTTGTTCCAGTATTGAATATCTTGAAGATGTTCCAGTAACTATTTGAGTTACTGATGATGTATAAAGAAAGATTCCAATGATTTATAGATGTATCATGTACCATGTAGTTGATGACTCCTTGCTCCTACAGATGTTGTTATAATATCCTTCTCGTTAAGGGGGATTGTTGAAATATTGTAACTTCAAAGAATATTATATTTGTATTTTATTATTCTGGAGATGGTACATTCCTCCATGGTGACCCTATTATATATCCGGAGATGTTTATTCCTTTGAGAGAGTGTGGTAACTAGGGTTATTAGATCTCCCATGTGAGGTCAGCCCTAAGTTTATTATTTGGGGGTTATTAGACTCTCTTGGGAGAGGTCGGCCCCATTAGGGTAAGAAGTTCAGTCGGGAAACAAGTATAAGTAGAGGAGGTTGTTCCTCACTTATCTCATTCATTCATCCACTTGGGAGTAGCGCACACGTAAGAGAGAGGTCTGCATAGGAGGAGAAGGAGCTCTAGTCTTAGACTACATATTGTGTTTGGTTGATTATCTATATTGAGGAAATCTTTGCTGGGTTTTCTACCCCATGAGGGTTTCCTAGGGTAAGTCTTTGTCTATCTTGTGATTGTGTTTCTTTCAGTGATCTTGCTAGTCAAATTAGGCTAAACTTAACATGTTGCATCTTGTTCGACTAGTTGTGAGGCAGTATGGATTAGGAAGCTACTGTCTGAGTTATTTGATCTCCCATTGGATTCTACCTGTATCTTCTGTGACAATGAGAGTTGTGTGAATTTTTCTGAGAACCCAGTGTTCCATGACAGGTCGAAGCACATTGAGATCAAATATCACTATATCAGGGATATGGTGCAGAGAGGAGCAATGAAGCTCCTTTATTTTGCAATGGACGAGCAGATAATTGATGTGTTGACCAAACCGTTGGCCAGAGTGAAGTTTGAGTACTTCAGAGAGAGACTTGGTGTACTTCAGATCAAGATTCCTTCCAAGGGGAAGTGATGAGTCCGGAGACATAGATACACACAATCCATTCTCACATAGTGGTAGGAAAGTCCTCCTATGGTGTAGATGTAAGGGCTAAGGCCATTGTCACATGGTTAGAGGAAAGTCCTTCCATGGTGCACATGTAAGGGATGGGCCATTCTCACATGGTTAGAGGAAAGTCCTTCCATGGTGAGATGTAAGGGCTGGGCATGGTTGTTCTGACATGGTTAGAGGAAAGTCCTTCCATGGTCATTGATGTAATTGCCGAGGGTTTTTCGACATGGTTAGAGGAAAGTCCTTCCATGGTCGTGATGTAATTTTCGAGCTTTTCTGACATGGTCAGAGGAAATTCCTTCCATGGTCGTGATGTAATTGTTGTAGCCTTTCCGACATGGTCAGAGGAAAGTCCTTCCATGGTTGTTGATGTAAGTGCTGAGCCTTTCCAGGATGGTTAGAGGAAAGTCCTTCCATGCCGGTGAGCATAAGTGTTGTGATGTGTGTGCATCTGGGTTGTGCTCCGTGGACTATGAGGTGATCTGAAGACAATGAGGTGACAGTATGGTACACAAGTTTTGCAGAGGCATAAAATCAATCCTGAGATGCTCTTATAGGTTTTGTAGAGGCAGTGTAATTAGTCCTGGGAGATCTTGCAGGTTCTGCAGAGGCAGTGTAATGAGTCCTAAGGTGTACTTACTTGATGGCTTGCTCGTAGAGAAGATGAAGAACTACATGGAGGCTAGGCCTACAACCAACATGAAAAAGGGTTGGCTCTGCAGAAATTCCTATGATGAGTAGATTGGAGATCGATTGAGATAGCAGCAGTGACAATGATGATGATACAATGACGATGATCCGATGATGATGATATGATGATCCAGAGAAGAAGACTTGTGCTAGAAGACCTGTGTCGATAAATACCTTCCTAGTTAAGAGGGAGTGTTGATGTATATGTAACTTCGGAATGTATTTCACATATGTATATTGTATCCCTACAAAGAGGTTATTATTCCTCTGTATGTAAGTGTCGTCATTTGTGTTTACAAGTGTCGCAAGTGTTGTAACTTATATATGATGGGTTATTAGACCACCAAGTGTGGGGTCAGCCCTAAGTTGAGTTACCATGGGTTATTAGGCTCTCATAGAGAAGTCGTCCCTGTTAGGTTATTATACAAGTCAAGTCAAGTATAAATAGATTGCGGGAGGCACTCTATTTGATCATTCACTTATTCATCTATCTCTCTCATTAAGTGATGGAAACTAGTGGAGGAGGAGAAGCTTCTAAGAGTCTATATCTTATGCTTGGGTTATTGTATCATTTCTCTATCTATCTCTGAGGAAGTTATTGGGGTTTTTCACCTTCTTGGTTTTCCCCAAGGAAACTCTGTGTCTATTGTCTATTGTGATTGATAAACTGTGCTTGTTATTCTCTCAGATAAGATCCTAGATCATATTGAATTAATGCTCAAAATCTAACAATTTAATGGCTCATCCTTCGGCCCGATCTCTTTTGAGATCTTAGTCATGTCGACCAATCATGATCTCTGAACCAATGATGTTTCCTTAATTGCTAAAAGGTGCTCGTGGTGCCAGGCTGTTAAATCAGTTAAGTGAGCATTTAATTACTAGCTTGTTAGCCGGATCTTCGTGAGATCTTAGTCACTTCGATCTTTAATATACCCAAATGGTCAGATTCTCTTTTAATACTTGATCTTGTCGATGCTTCCCTTTTGGATAACGGCCCACTAACCGACTGACAATCTTCATGGTTACTTTTTTCCGCCATGATGTGCTGGCGGTCCTGATAGAAGGTTTTCATGTGCACGTGTGCATCTTCGTGTCTAACTGTACAGCTGTGCTTCCGCTTCATGCCTCTTGTCGCAGCTTCTCATTCTTCACAGTTTTCCTTCTCCATTTGATCTACCCAACTATTTTTTTTTAACTGTTTTGATCCACGTAGCTTCACTTTGTTGCGCGGTACATGCATTCTTTCTATTAAACTTCGCATATTAGTCCAAAACTGTGTACAAAATCTTTTTCCTTTCTAGTGCCCAATTTCAATTGTACTTGACACCTAGAAATTTCCTTTTCTTTTGATCACTGAGGATTATGCAAAGTAGGACTATCCCGATAGGGTTTTAGTCAACTTCCATTCACCAAAAATTGTAAGGTATCTCCGACTAATGTGGCTAATTGAACTACGCCACCGTTATTAACATGTATAACAGTATATGGGCCAATCCAATGCATCTTAAATTTTCCAGAAAATTTCATAAACTTGCTATCATACAGGAGGACAAGCTCACCTACCTGAAAGGACTTGTTCTTGATATGGCAATAATGCCATGCTTTTTCTCTGTCCTTCTGAACTTGTTGGTGAAAGCCTGCTATGAAGCGATCTTCCTCCAATCCAACCAATTGTAGAATCCTTTCTTCTATTGTTTGTTCATCCTCCATTCCTGTAAATGCAACAATTCTTAAGTTGGGTACAATATACTCCATAGGCATCACATCTTCCTGTCCATAAGCCAATCTAAAAGGTGTATGGCCTGACAACTTCTTGCAAGTGGTTCTATATGCCCATAATATATCTAGAATGCGCAGATCTCAATCATCCCTATTTACATTGCATACCTTTGTAAGTGCATTCACCAGTACCTTGTTGAAAGCTTCAATGGTTCCATTTGCTTGAGGATGGTACGATGTACTCCTATGATGATAAACGTGGAATCATTCCGTAAGAGCTTCAATAGTTTTGTTCAAAAAGTGAGTCCCTTGATCACTCATCAAAATCTTCGGGCATCCAAATCTAGTGAGGATGTTCTCAAACATGAACTACACGGTAGTAACTTCGCTACAGTCCTTCATTGGCTTAGCTTCTTCCCATCTGGCGAGATAATCGGTTGTAGTGATAATGTACTTCGCACCAATCCTCTTTCCTAGTGGGTTAATAGGTCCCATGAAATCAATGGCCCATTTGTCAAAGGCCTAAAGGGTCAAATACGGATTCAATGGAATTTCATCTCTTCGCGACGACCTTCCTGTCCTCTGACAGACATCGCATCTCTAGCAGTGTTCCTTTATGTCTTTGTGAATCGTAGGCCACCATAGCTCTGCTCTCAATATCTTCTCCGCAGTGGCTCTTCCTGCGTAGTGACCTCCTGATACACCTAAATGTGCATCAGCCAATATGAATGGCTTCTCATGCTCCAAGATACATCTGCGCAACACTTCATTTGGTCCCAGCTTATATAATTGACCTACAGTTATAGTGAAGTCTATTGCTCTGACTACTAGCTTCTTTTTCTGTTGTGTAGTGAACTCTATGGGTGCCAATCCAATAGTCAAAAAGTCTACAATATCCTTGTGATAGTCATCAGCAATCTGTATTGCAAACAACTGTGCGTTAGGTAGATTGTCTTCAAGATTGGTGGGTTCCTCTCCTGACTCAATCCTTGAGAAATGGTCAGGTGCCAGATTCAATCTTCCTGGATTAACCACAAATTCAAAATCATACTCCTGGAAGAGTAGTAGCCATATGCAAATTCTCCCCCATAACACTGGCTTATTGACCATATATTTCAAAGCAGAATGGTTAGTAAAAATTGAGAAGTGCACACCGAGCAAATAATGCCTCAATTTATGCAGTGCGTACACCATAGCTAAGCCTTCTCTTTCAGTGGTCATATAGTTCTTCTCAATTGAAGACATCTTCGTACTCGAAAATGCAATGGGATGATCAATGCCCCTTTCACCTGGTTGTGCTAGCACCACCCCGAGTGCAATGGCCGAAGCATCAACATGTACATGGAATGGCTTATCCCAATATGGAAAAACTAGGATTGGCACAGTTACCATATTCTCTTTCAATGTATCTAGGCCTTTCTCACATTCTGTGTTCCATATGAACTGCGTGTTTTTCTTTAGCATTTTCTCTATCAGCGCGGTTATCTTTGCATAACCTTTGATAAATTTTCTGTAATATCCAGTATTCCCCAATGTGGTGCACAGTTGTTTCACTGAATTTGGTGCTAGCAGGTTTACAATAACTGCGATCTTCGCAAGGTCAACCATCAAACCCTATTTACAGACAATGTGTCCCAACATAATTCCATAGGGCAAAGAAAAGATACATTTCTTCAAATTTAGAGAAATATGATGTTTTCTGCACTTAGCTAACATCACTCTCAGGTTCTCAAAATGGTTTTTCAGCAACCCCAAGACAGTCCAATCATTAAAATAAAAATATAAGAACTTATGGATAAAGTCCTTGAATGCACCCACCACAACTTTGGAAAATATTGTTGGTGCATTCTTCAATCCAAATGGCATCACTGTATACTGATATGATACCCATTCAGTGGCAAATGTTGTCTTATGCCTATCTGCTTCGTCAATCCTTATCTGATGGTAACTCAAAAATCCATCAGTAAATGAATATGCTTCATTTTGTCCCACATTATCTAGTACCTCATCTATGAATGGCGTAGGAAATGGCTCATGTAAGGATGCATCGTTCAACTTCCTGAGATATACACAAATTCTGATCTCTCCTTTTCTCTTTTTGTCCTGGATAACCATAGGGCTTAGCCACTCAAACTCTTCCACTAGCTCAATGATCCCCGCATCAAGCATCTTATCAATTTTTTCCATGACTCTTTCTTTATATCTAGGGTTCAGTCTATAAGGCCTTTGCTTAATAGGATTCGCGCCTGGCTTGAGAGGTATTCTCATAACTCCCAAGTCTTCCAAAATGCCTTTCATTTCTGTGAACTTTGTTGGAAATAAATCCTCATAACAGAACCATTTGTTGGCTTGTATAACTATTCTTGAGGTTTTCTATAAAGACCCAGGTTCTGCGCGGTTCAAGGAACCAACAAAACCCCTTTTCGTCGGCCCTTTTGGCAGCAGCCTGTGAATAGACTGAGGTCTCACCTGAGGCAAAGCAATGGGGGGGTGTGGAATTAGGTTTCCACAACCAGGTGATAATTGTTTAAACATATTGGCGAGCAGCGCGTTATGGGACTCGCACAGCAGACTTCGGACTATGTGAGGTTCAGCTTCTTCATGATGAATGCTTAGACTATCGCGCATCCAAGGACTACATGATGCGGGATGGCTCTTCAATGATAGGATAGCACAACTAATGACTGTGCTTCCTACTAACACTTCTACATCTTAATATATCTTACTTAGTGTTATAAGACGCATTCAACAAGCATAAGAGACTGAACCTTGCGAACTTATACACTATAACATACAACGATCTGACTACGCACTTCCGGTGCTGTGCTTAGTGTTTAACCGATTAACTCATATATTCACTTACTACAAATTAATTTGTGCATTCAACATCCATTCAAACATGTGGTCACTTAACATATTATTCCCATTATCATCCTTATGGCAAATACATATAAAAGCAAGGCACATAAACTCGTAAACAACACTTAACCATTCATCATAAGCAATGACACAAATGCAAAACACATAGAAATCACATAACACAAAATTTAACGTGGTTCATCCCCAGGATGGGAGCTACATCCACAGGAACTATTGTTGTATTATCTTTGGGAAGGGTACAACAGTTCTAGTCTGTGCACTCAGCTGCAGACTCTCTTCTCTCTCAATAGGCCTTTGCGTACACAGCTACAGAGCCTTTACAATCTTTTCTCAATAGGAATCAATGTTCAACAACAAATATTAACAACTCATGCACAAAAGATTCAACAGTACAGATATTCAATGATGATTAACCCTTTCCATTACAAAATATGCCCTTTTATAGATCGTGCCCTTAGGTCACGTCTTTACAATCAAGTGGGCCAAAACCCTAAGGTTACCCAAAATGGTGCGGTTACCTACCACCCTACCTGTCGCCATTGACAGCTTGCTCCACTCGCTTTGGCCTCTTTACTGGACCATTCGTGGCTCTGACACCCTCTTGACAGCTACAGTCATCAACAAAATGGCTACAACTGCATCGTGGCCTATCACTTTCCACTCCTTTAGCCTGCCTATCGCTGTCGACTTAGTGGCCTAGCTTCTCAACTGCTTGCCGCCACTCTCTTAGACATGTTGCTTTCCTCATCCTTCATCCTACTTCTTACCCAAAATAGGTCACTTACTCAACTCGACCTTCTTCTATACTTCTTTACCAAAAGTAGCTACTTCGCATGCCCTCTGAACTGCTGCGTCAAAATTGCATCTGTACTCCGAGCTGTGCATTCCTCAAAATTGTGTCTTCTGACTTCGCAGCCCAAAAGCTGTGCAGCTCCCCAAAAATGTATCCTTTTCAAAATTGTTGCTACTTGGGCCATGCCAAACAGGCCCCTAACACTGACTTGTGGCTCGTCCCAAGCCACTTTAGTCCAGCTGCTCCATCTACGCCTCTTTTGAAATCCTTTCCCACGCAGTGAATTCTTCAACGGTTACACTCAGCTATGCAACTACTTCTTTCACTTCATGCTCGCATTCTTTTACTTTGTCAAGCATTTATTATGAGGCAGGTTCAAAAGTTTCTTCCTTGATACAATTTTTCAATGTCCAAAGTTCTTGTAACTTTGTCTCAATATCATCATTCAAGGTAAGTGCTTCCTCTAGCAGTGGTTGTAACTTCGCAAAAGTTTCAGCTTCTTTCGTTCTTATGGCTTCAAGCTCCTTCCTTAATGCCTTGGTTTGCTCGAAGGCATTCCACTTCTGACATACTAGTAAGTCCTTCATTGATGCATATGTTGCATCCAATTCTTGTTGCTTTTGTTGCATCTCGTCATGGATATTCTGTAGCTCCAGACCTTCTTGCAGTATGCTCCAGGCGTTAGACATGTCGTTTGATAAGTTCTAGCATTGCACCATTGCTGCAAAGATGCTTTTCATAGACACCTTTAATGCCTCTACTCATGCTTCTTCCTCTTTCTTCTTTGTATCAACTGGCTGTCTAGCTGCCAGCTCAGCCATTTCTTCCTAATGGACCAATTCCATCTCTATGATCTTTTCTGCGTGGGAAATTTGTCATCCCTTCATTTTTTCTTGCAAGCTATCCATGGCCACTATGATCTGTAGGATAGCTGCTTCCACTTCTGATTCTTCTTCAACTTTAGCCAGCCGCGTGTATATTGCTGACACGGCTCCTTTTATTCTGCGCTATTGTTCTTTTGTGCACTGAAGTTCCCTTTCCTTCTGCTCAACTTCGCCCTACAATTTCCAGTAATTCTCTTCATATTGACGCCATTGATTATGCGAGACAATGTCTTGCTTGTTCATTTCGTGAGATATTTGAGTATGTAACTCATGTAATCCTTCTGCTGGCAACATGGCTATCTTGAATTCCAGTTGGGAGAGTAGCCTCACATTTTCTGTCATCTCAACTGTGGGAAGCAAGATGGACATAGGCGCAATCTTGACTATGCACGTTCGAGTTGAAAAGGAAAGCGACCTACACATTGACTTTCTTGATTCTCCCAAGCTCCTACTATGGTCTAAGTCCCAGGCGAAGTCACGGTGGACTTGCTCCATCCTTAGGACCAAACTGCTCAATTTGTCAATGTTTTCTCGGACCTGCGCCTGGGTTGGCTCTTCCCGATTTCCCTTAAAGCCAGGAATATCCTCTAGATGCACAACTATCCATGATGCCATCATCTCATAGTCATCATCATGCAGTATTCTATCCAGTGGATTTCTCATAGCCTTAGACTTCTTCCTCTGCTGCTTATTTGGGCTATCTGGGTCCCACTCTTTTCTTTTCTCACCTGCCTATTGGTCGGTTTTCAAGGTTGATGCACTTTGGACTTCTGCATCTTTTTCCACCTTGTCCTCTTCTTCCTCCTCATCAGAAGGAGTATTAAGTGAGTCTAGTTCATCCTCTTTCCACTCGTCGGGCAGTCTTCAATAATCATCTCGATCATTGGTATGCCCAACTGATACTGCCCTTCATACCACTTCGCTGCGCTTAGGTGCGGTGGTATAAAGATAGAATGCAATCCAGCTTTGAAAATCATAAATGGCTTATACCTGGTTGTGACCTCATCTGTAATGCGTGGGCTTTTCTCGATCACTGCGCGCAACTACTCCAAGTAAGTAAAGAATTGCAGGTTGTTAGGCCTCTACTTTTCCACACTCGTGGACGACCACATGTTTGCAAATGCAAATATTACTGTGTGATGGTCATCTATGGCTACCGACAGGCCATTTGGATGGTTAAGTTACTTCCAGACCACAAAGGCAATGAGGACTAGCAACCAGCTGAAGTGGAAGTCGAGTCCTCTATCCCGTGCGTCGTAGACATCCAGCAAAAATTCATTTAACAAAGTTTTCCCAATTATACTCATGCCCATCCATAGCTTTAGCCACCAAGGATACTATGGAGGCTGACACCTGTGCTGGTCTAGACTTCCTTAAAATTATTCCCACCAATAGCTGAATTGAAAACTGTAGAGGTTCAATCGTAATTGGGTCAATCTCATATCCTCTGGTCCGTCTTGTCAAGTTAAACATGGCTTTGATCTCTGGGGCCAACTCTTGATCTTCCTTTTTGCTAACAAATTATTTGGAAGGGTCATCACCCTTCTTGCTTAATCCCTTGATTCTTGCTATGAGGTCAATAGTGATGTTAACCTTAAAATCGATCCAAATGTATCCCTGGTGCATGCAGGAAAGTAGTGTATGCACCACAAAGTAGTGTACGCACCACAGCCTTGAAATCCTTGTTTAGGACGAAATGCGAGATTCTCGGTAGGTTGAGCAGACTTGCTCGGGCTAACGGTACCGCCCAGTCCATAGGGACAATTTATGCTTTCTTTGTGGCTTCATCCTTTCTGTACATACATATACCTGTCTGCAAGTGGGGAAATTTCTCGGCGTCCATGAGATTAAAATCAGTAAGCTTGCAATCCATGATCTTACCAAGCAAATATTCCTTTTTCCGTACATGCTTCTACATCGGCAACATTAGGATACCATATTTTGGATTCTTCTCCAGGTGCAATTCTGGGGCATCACTCTTCCGCGGACTGATATATTCTAGGATAACCTAAATTGGTGCGGGTGGGTTCCCTTATGGCACTGCCTTTGAGGTAGCTGGTGTCTTCGGCTGTTGCGGCTCTACCTCTGGATGTTTATCCTTCTTATGCTGGTGTGGCTTGTTTGGTTTTGGGCCCTTAGATGGTCCCGACGTCTCTGGTGTGGTCTGTTTCTGCAGTGAATTTATGATTCTGCTTAAACCAAAGCATTTGAACGTGCCTAGGATCTCGTCTCAATTCTGCTCGTCGGACATAAACGCAACGGCCACCAATGCTTCTTGCTGCTTCGGCTCTTACGCTATAAAATTTCAAATTCATGGTAAAATGCATAAGGACGAGTGTGCGGGTATTTATAGACTCTTTACTTGATGGTGTGTCCGTTAATGGGTCATCAGGGAATTAAATGTTACATTGGCTTACCAAACCCTGGATGGATCTCCGCCTTGCATGATATTAAATGTTTTGGGAATGGCTAGATTAGGCATTAAGTGCTAGTCCCACAGGATGAGATCCTGCCGGATCGCCGATATTTTGCCATCATTTCTTAGGTCCTGTTAGATTAACTTTCTTTAATTTCCAAGGTGTAATGGAACTACCAAGCTGTCTGACAGCCGATCAAAGATTAAATTCCAAATCCGTCATTCCATTCTTTATGACACTCAACTAGATAGGATATTCTTTAAATGCAGAATTCGGTCGGTGCCGCCACTTGGATAATGGTTTATTACATGGCCGACGGTTGTCACGATCACCTTTCCTTGTCATGATTCGTTGGTGGTGCTAACAGTATGGCGTGAATTCCACATGTGTTTCTTTACATCTTTGTTGTGCAACTTCAGTTGTACCATATCCTTCTGGATGCCGCTTCTCGCTTTTCGCCTTTTTTGTTTGTCATTTGAGCTGCGTAGTGAGGGTCCCAACTTCCTACACGGCTCTCCTTTTTTTTTTGCACATAGCTTCAGCAGTGCTACACGGTACATATGCCTTCTTTCGTCAAATTTCACGTATAGACTCTTTACAATCTCTAGTGCCCACTTTCAACTATACTTAACACTTAGAAATTTTCCCTTCTACTGATTCATTTATAGGTTTTGCAAAGAAGGACTATCCCAATAGGGTTTTAGTATGCTTCCATTGACTAGGTCAGGCAAGTTATCTCGTGCTCATGTGGCTAATTGAGGTGCACCATGATTAGTAACATGCACAACAGTATATGGGCCAAGCCAATGCATTTTAAACTTTCCAGGAAACTTCATAAACTTGCTATCATACAGGAGGACTAGATCACCTACCTAAAAAGACTTTTTCTTGATGTGGTGATCATGCCATGCTTTTTCTCTATCTTTATGCACTTGTTGGTGAAAGACTACGATGAAGCGATCCTCCTCCAGACCAACCAAGTGTAGAAGCCTTTCTTCCAACGCAGAGCGGTCTTCCGTTCCTGTAAATGCAACTATTCTCAAGCTGGGAATAATGTATTCCATTGGAATTATTGCTTCCTGTCCATAGGCTAGCCTAAAAGGTGTATGGTTAGTCAAATTTTTACATGTGGTCCTGTATGCCCACAATTCAACGAGAATGCATAGGTCCCAATCGTCCCTATTTACATTTTGTACCTTAGTTAGTGCATTCTCCAGTACTTTATTGAATGCTTCAATAGTTTCATTCTTTTGTTGATGATATGGCGTACTTCGCTTATGATGAATGCGGAATTTTTCTATCAATGCCTCAATGGTTCACTTCAAAAAGTGGGTTCCTTGATCACTCATCAAAATCTTTGGGCATCCAAACCTCGTAAGGATGTCTTCAAATATGAAATGCATGGAAGTGCCTGCGCTATAGTCCTTCATTGGTTTTGCTTCTGCCCATCTGGTGAGGTAGTCAGTCACCGTAATAATGTAGCTCGCACCAGTCCTCTTTCCCAGTGGATTTATAGGTCCAACAAAATCAATGGCCCATTTTTCAAATGCCTATAATGTCAACTATGGATTTGGTGGCATCTCGTCCCTTCGTGATGGCCTTCCTATACTCTAACAGACATCGCATCTTTGGCAATGTTCCTTTGAATCCTTATGGATCGTAGGCCACCATAGCCCTGCACACAATATCTTCTGCGCAGTGGCCCTTCCTGCATAGTGACCTCCTGTTGCTCCTAAATGTGCATTGGCCAATATGAACGACTTCTCATGCTCTAATACACATCGGCACACTACTTCATCTGGTCCCAATTTGTATACCTGAGCTGTGATAATGGTGAAGTCTGTTGCTCGCACTACCAACTTCTTCTTTTCCTGTGTAGTGGACTCTGTGGGTACTAGCCCCGTGGTCAAGAATTCTATGATGTCTTTGTAGTAATCATTAGCTATCTAGATAAAGAACAACTGTGCATCAGAATGATTGTCTTCAAGGTTCGTAGGCTCTTCTCTGGACTCAATCCTTGACAGATGGTCAGGTCCTAAGTTCAATCTGCCTGGCTTAACTACTATTTCAAAATTGTACTCCTGAAAGAGTAATAACCATTTGCGGATTCACCCCCCTAACACTATCTTATTGACCAGGTATTTCAAAGCTGAATGGTCAGTGAACATAAAGAATTGCGCACCAATTAAATAGTGCCTGAACTTATGTAGTGCATAGACCATAGCTATGCCTTCTATCTTAGTAGTGGTGTAAATATTCTCTGCAGATGAGAGCTTCCTACTCGAAAATGCGATGGGATGGTCGATACTTCCCTCTCCCGATTTTGCTAAAACAACTCCTAGTGCTATGCACGATGGGCCAACATGTACATGGAATGCATTCTCCCAGTCTGGAAAAACTAGGATCGACACAATGACCATCTTCTCTTTTAATGCATCAAAATCTTGTTCACATTATGCGTTCCAGATGAACAACAGATCTTTCTTTAGTAGCTTCTCCATGGTTGTGGTTATCTGTGCATAACCCTTTATAAAATTTATGTAATATCCGATATGTCCTAATGTAGTGCACAACTGCTTTACCGAATTTGGTGTCGACAAGTTTACGAGGACTGTGATTTTCGCAGGATCAACCATCAAACCCTGTTTATAGACAATGTGTCCCAGCAGGATCCGATAGGGAACACAGAAAACACACTTCTTCATATTCAAGGAGATCTAATGCGGATTTGATGCATTGAAGCATCATTCAACTTTCTTAGATCCACACAAATCTTGATCTCACCTTTTGTTTTCTTATCTTGGACAACCATAGGGCTTATCCACTCCGACTCTTCGACTGGCTCGATGATCCCTGTGTCGATCATTTTATCAATTTATGCCTTGAATCTTTCTTTGTATAGTAGGTTCAGCCGATATGGCCTTTCCTTAACAGTCTTCACACTTGGCTTAAGAGGTATTTTCATAACTCCTAAGTCCCCCAAAATTCACTTCATCTCTGTAAACTTAGTCGGGAATAACTCCTGATATTCGTGTAATGTATCTGTGATCTCCACAACAATCTGATCATCCTAGTAGTCTCCAATAGATGCGAAATTTGGCTCTTCACTGGTGCCAATGTTTACTTTCTTTGTTTTCACAGGTCCGATCCCGGGGAATTCTGGAGGCGCTTTACTCAAAACGGTCGCTTTCTGAGCTCAACCTCCCCTCATACTTTTTACCCAAAATAGTAGTTGTGTTGGCACCATGTACCAGTATAACTGCGCAATACTGACTCTGCAATCTAAACTATGCACTCTACAAAATTGTGCCATCTGACCTCTCAGCCCAAACTGTGCAGTTCCCAAAATTGTCCTTCTTCCTAAGAATGTCAACTTGGGCCATGCCCAACAAGGCCCAATTTCTCTACCTTGGAATGCATGCCAACCTCCTCGATTTTAGTGATGCATTACTTCACCTATAGGTGCCTCGGTATGCATGTGCACATTCTTTTCCCTCTCTCAGTTTCATCCTCCTCCTCTTATTAGGAAGTCAACTTGCTCTCTCTAATGCTCATGAAGAATGAATAGGAAAAATGCCTTTCCCTTGCCATTTTGTGTTTCTTATTAGGGTAGATGAATGGTATTCTAATCCAAGGGCCCATATTGGTTTATATCAATGGTTGATAATAAATGCACTTTAATTCTCTCCATAAATTAATTTCACTCAACCACCACTTAAATATATCAAAAAATCACTTTAATCTCTAAAGTGAAATTAAATGATCATCTCAAGTCATTTAATGCAAGGGTCATGTTATTTTTACCTTTTAGTGACTTTGGCACAAAGTCACTAGGAAAACAAATTCCTAAGTACAAAATCAACAGTCCCTCTTATTGAGGAAGGTGTTCCACACCACTCCCAACTTGTCTATGAAGAGGACAAACTTGCCCCTCCCCAAACATTTTGTCAGAATGTCTGCCACCTGGTCATCGATGGAAATGTATTGTAACTCCACAAATCCTCTCTAAACATAGTCACGAATGAAGTGGTACCTGATCTCTAACTTCTTTGACCTGTCATTGCATACTAGATTCTTAGAGAGATGGATGCAACTCTGATTGTTTCAGTAAATAATGGTGGGTCTCATCTCCTAGAAAAATAAATCCACTTACAACTTGTGAAGCCACAAAGCCTCACAACTAGCCTGACTATATGCCATGTACTTAGCCTCTGCACAAATCAAAGCAATAGACTTTTGCTTCTGATTGAACCATGACACTGTTGTCGAACCCAAACTAAAAAATCTTATGAAAGTGGGGTCTATCACACTTCCTTCCCAATATGAATCTGTGAAGCCAACCAAACTAACACCATCTATCCTCCTCTAGTCCAGACCATAATCCACTGTCCTTGCAAGGTATCTCAACACATGTTTCATGGATACCCAATGGAATCTCCTAGGCTCTACCATAAATTGACTAAGATTTTTCACCACAAAACATAAATCTAGCCTAGCATTGACCAGATACATCAATGAACCAATGAGATAATGATATAAGGTAGGATCCACCAACTCTCCCTCAAAAGCATGAAGCTTCTTCAAGTTGGTGATCATAGGTTTGAGCATCGGCCCGCAATCCTCCATCCAAAATATCCTCACAATATCAACTGCATACTTTCCCTATCCCAAGAAAATATGACCAAGCTCCTACCAAACCTCCAATGCCAAAAAATAATGCATCAACCCAATGTTTTTCATCTCATACTCTGAAGCAATATCTCTCTTGCAAGTTGTAATGAGTCTCTCTTCACCTATAATAACAAATTCATCCACATATATCAGAATAATGATTGGATCATCCCCATCCATGATAAATTAAAGGTTTGGATCTACCTCACTCTTATGAAATCCCAACGACAACAAATAAGATTCAATCCTAGAGTACCAAGCTTGAGGAACTTGCTTCATCCCATACAAGTCCTTCCTCATATTGCAAACATGAGACTCTCTCCCATGAATCTCAAAGCCCTGTAGCTACTCAATATATACCTCCACCTGTAAAATCCCATTGAGAAATGTGGTCCTCACATCCATCTGGTGGGTCTTCCAACCCCTCTCTGTTGTAATGGAGACTAATGCCATGATTGAATAGTAGCTAACAATCCATGCAAAGGTCTCATCATAATCAAAACCCTCTATCTATGTGATCCCCCATGGCACAAACCGATCTTTGTATTTCTCCACACTGCCATCAACAACATGCTTTATCTTGTAAAGCCATCGAAAATTCACAACTCACTTCCCCTCAGGTCTTGGTATAATCTCCCAAACATCATTCTTCATGATGGAATGGTACTCTTCCATCATGGCATATACCCACACATGATGTTGGGATTCCTCCTCAAAAGTGGAAGGCTCTGAATCATGCAAACAAGCCACCAAATCCATACCATACCTGTCAAGGATATTTATCCCTTGAATAGGTCTCTTGGGCTCTCCTACTGAATTTTATTCCTTTAGGTTGTCTCTAAGCCATGTGTGCTTCCTCTTCCTCGTAGAATGCTCCCCCCTCTCCCATACTAGTGTATCATCCTCAGAATATTGAGACTTAGGAGTAGTACCTCCTGTAGATGGACCTATGAACTAGAAGCTGGCGACTTAGATGAACTGGAAGGTGGAACTAGTGAACCTGTAACTTGAGAACTTGAACCTGTACTAGGTGAACTTGACATGTGTCCCTGAACCTAGAACACCTAAAACTGGTGGACTTGTCACCCTTGATATTGATGACCCTACACTTTGTGAAGCTGGAATATGTGAAATCACCTGAGATGTGGAATCCTGCTGCTACCCTTGCTTTGAATCATGAAACTTCCTGAAGGCCCACTCCTCCTCAAATCTCGGGCCAAGGAGAAGGAACCTATTGGAGCTTGGAAGCATCCCTCCTGAACTACTGCAAGAGCTTCACCAACCTCACATTGGAGGTATAATCAATACAAAAACCATTTTTATTATCTTTCTATTATTTTATGCACATGCTTAGAGTAGTTTACTGTTTTATTTACTGTCTTGTTTTATCATTTTACTAAACTGCTACTAAGGAGTCCCTTCTCCTTAGTAGGTGCCCATTTGCACAAGCTAGGGTGAAAACCCTAGCTACAGTTTTGGTGACTCCCCTAGTGTTCCTTTGAATTTCTGGTTACATGTTTTTAGAAGTTTTTAGTTTTCTGCAATATTTTTCTATTTTCCCCTTTCGGCTGTCCCTTTTGGTAGTTGGGTTTGCTGCCATAAATTGCATATTTTTTCCCTACAGTTGCGATCCGACTGCGACTTTCAGACTGTTACCTGTGATCCGACCATGGCTCTCAGACTGTTTCCTATGATCTCCCCACGATTTTCAGTCTATTTCCTGCGATCTGACCGCGGCTCTTAACCTGTTTCCTGTGATCCGACAGCGGCCATCGGCCCTTTTCCTGCGGTCCGCTCACGGCCTTCAGCCTTTTTCCTGCGATCCGCTTGTGGCATTCATCCTTTTTGCTGCGTTCCGCCTATGGCCTTCAGCCATTTTCCTGCGGTCCACCCACGGCCTTTAGCCATTTTTTTGCGGTCCGCCCATGGCCTTCAGCCTTTTTCTTGCGGTCCGCCCGCAGCATTCAGCCTTTTTCCTGCGCTCCGCCCACGGCCTTCAGCCATTTTCCTACGGTCCACCCGTGGCCTTCAGCCATTTTCCTGTGATCCGCCCATGGCCTTCAGCCATTTTCCTACGATCCACCCATGGCTGTCAACCTGTTTCCCGTGATCCAACCACGTAATTTCTCCGTAGACCCGCGATCTATTTTCTGCACTTTTTCCCTGTTTGAACCCAACACTTTGCTGCAATATTTTCTGCACCTGCACAACCACCTATCCTATCTGTAGCCATACTTACCTATAGTCTTTTTCTGCAGTTTGATTTATGTTCCATTTATAGAGTTTTTTAAGTTTCAGCATTTCAATTGAAAAGAGAAAATTTCGCATTTGAAAGTTTAATTTTTGCATTGTTATTATTAGTTAGAAAGTTTCCCACCCCATGGCACTTTTACTTGGGTTCATTATCTCACACGCGCACACTCTATCACCTAATTCAAGTGAGCCCTAAAATACAACTTAACACAACCAACATTCTAACCCCACTTGGGGAACACATAAGAATATTGTAGTTAGGTAGGGTCGAGGGGATAGGCATCCAAATAACACCCCTCGGTGGCTTACAATCGAGACATAGTTGTTGTCCATTAGGGAACCAAAATCCCCTAGTATTTTTTGACACGATTTAAAGCCAATTTATTGGGAAGGCCTCTCCCCTAGGAGGGTTGAAGTATTCAAACTGGTTCTGGAAGCTTGAGTGGAATACCGCAATCCATTCAGTAATCGAAGGATACCTTTCGTAGTTCTCGGTGTACAACCTGTATGGGAGTACAGCGGCGATAGAACCAAACTGCATATTCACCCAACTGAACATGTCATGAACAGGGTATCTTAGTTGCCTTTCTTCTATGATTGACTACCCAGTGTCCCTCCCGGTAGGGGGATATCTTTAGCCACTTGGCTCTACTATCCATATTGTCTTACTTGGATTTCATCACCTTGCAGAGGATATGTATGGTTGAGTCATAATACTATTTACCTAGGTGTTTGCATGCTCCCTTACCTCCCTTTGGTCTAGCGAGTCCACTATTTTTATTTTTTAGGAAACCTGCTGCTTGTTGGTATTCTGACCATTTTTGTTAACGCTCCCCTTATTGTAGCACAACGGTTACAGTGAGTGTTTTGAGCTGGTTGTTGGTATAAGTGCCATTTTTTTGTGCTCTCCTTCTGCAAACTCGGATGCATTAGGGTTTTTGAGCTATTTTTCACTCGACACAACCCGCAAATACTTAACACCATCTGTCACCATTGATTCCCCGAGACATTCTCAGTGCCTCCAGGGTGAGCCCCCGCAGCACAGTTCACTTGACACCACCCATCATAGACATCAAGCTTCATCACTCGACTCCACTCATCGACGACACAGAGCTCCATCCCCCGGCACTGATGCCCCTTATTTTACCTCTGATTCTAAGGCAGAGTCCGAGAACCCCACTTATATTGCACCAACCATCCCCATGGCTGGCACGACATCCAACCCTTTCTTTGTAGGGACCATTGGTGGAGAATCCACCATCACCGCAGCTACCACACCCGCTTTGGGTATGCCCTTGATGGGGCCCACACCCACCATTCTGATCATTGTACCTATTCCAGTGGCTAGCATACCCATCCAAACTCCACCAGTGACTCACACTACCCTTGGCAGTGCAGTACCATCCCATACCACCTTCGTTCCTCCACCTGGGGGCAATGTCCCCAAACCGAACCCATCCCCTCCACTTGGGGGCATTGGCCCCAACGTGGTCACAACCACCAGTATGTCACATCCTTCTACTAGTTTTCCATCCATGGCTAGTCTCAACCTTCCTGACCTAGCCAGACTGACTAACGATCCCATCAGACATGACCCTGCATGGCCTCACATGCCCACATTCATGAGTGGCGTTGACGTCGTAGCCTCTTCAAAATCAAGTTAGATGACCGTATCTTCTTAGATTGGTTTCTAAAATCTCTCCTTCCTATCATTGCCAAGGTTGTGGCATCTGAGCGATCCCAATCTGAAGAAGAGGCCATCCTCAAAGCCCAACAATTTGACCTTCTTTACGCCTAGTCTATTTATTTATATCCCATCTTACCTGACACTCCCCACGATTATTCTTCCAGACACGATGCGCTGGGGGAATCCCATGCCGCAGATGGCATCATTGGCCATATAGCCTCACATAACCAGCCCTTTTCCATATCAGGTCCTAGCCCTGGCCCCGACCTTTCGCGAGCTACATCGCAATTAGGAGCAACCAATTCGTATGCTCCCATGGCACATCATCACCATTCCCACAGACCCTCATGTCCACCTCAGTGCTTCGGCCATGCCTCCCTCGCTTACGCCCCTCCAGTCGCACCTTAGCCATATTACCACCCGTAGGCTGCGCAAACTCCTGTATCCTCTCCAGGCCCCCCTGCTTATTATCCATCCTAGGAAGCCCCTGCAGAAAACCCACAACCCGTTGCACAGGCATATCAGCAACCCCCACAAGGTTCAACACCTGCACGGCCTCCACCCACTTATTATCCACCGCAGCTTGCTCCCACACCTGCACAACCCTAGAACCCACCTGCCACCCAAGGGAAAGTGTATGCACAACAAAATCCTTAGCCCAACCAAAATAACCAATGCCAACAGGGCCAACAAAACCACCGCAAAGGCCATAACCGCGGGAACAACCCCCCTCCAGATCAAGGCGGCATACCCCCCAATCCCCCAAACAATAATAATGCAGCACCTGCCAACCAAAACCCCGACCGACCACCCAAGCAATCCAAAAATCCTAATTTGCGAACAAACCATCCTTGTTCTATTTGTGGGGTCTATGGCCATTACACACACGCTTTCCCACATTTGGAGCGATCTCAGCAACTTTGGACTGATGATGCCCACCGCCAAGGGCACATGGCTCCTTAGGCTCCGCCCAACCCCCCACCACCTTAGAATCAACACTTGGTGCTACAAAACCCTTTACCAACCCAAGGCGTAGTGAACACTCAACCATTGGCTCCCCCTCAAGGAAACGTGCCACCACAACAGTAAATCACTTATGCCACCCCTGATCAACCCATGATAGACTTAGGTACCCATCACCTGCTAATGATTTCATCCACCGATGTCAACCTTCAAACTCATCAGAACCAATATGGCTGCACCCCTGAAGCCCCTCCCGCCGATAATAACACCAACGCTCATCCCACCGATCAGTCATTGCGCATACCTTCGGCTCCACTAGATGGTGCCTCCAAAGCTCCTCGCTTCCCACTTCGCCACATCAACAATAACCCCAATGCTCGCGCTGTGTCTAATTACAACATTGTAGATGACTTAGCCCAGTCCCCTGCAGCTATGTCTGCATTAGAGGTCTTAAAAAACTATCCTTCACAGCGCAAGACTTTGCTCTCTGCCATTGGTGTTATTGACCCAAATGATTCATGAATGATGGCCTTCAATTTGGACCAATCCGAACCACGCCTTCCTTCCACATTAGCATTCCAAGTTTCTGTATCCGTTCATAATCTTGTCATCCATTAGTGCATCATCGATGAAGGTGCCTCTACATGCGTTATGTCCACATATGTTTGGTAGAAGTTGAGATCCCCTACACTCCAACAATCCACTACTGCATTGCGAGCCTACGACAACCGTTCAGCTCAACCCCAAGGTCTATTCGCTAATGTCCCCGTCCATTTGGATGGTAAAACAGTGCTTATTGACATAGAGGTCATCAACGCCCAGATTGATTATAACCTCTTACTTGGCTGCAGTTACATGTACGCCATGCGGGCGGTTGCCTCATCCATTTTTCGTACCATGATGTTCCCCCATGATGGATGCGTGGTCAAGGTTGATCAACTCACCTATTACGATCCCAATGCCCCCACTGCACCCAAAAATGTTCTCCCCATGGTTGAACAACCTGCTTGTGGTGAAACTACCTCGTTGGTTTCCTCAGTGGACCCTGGAGTCTACTCAGATAAGCCAATGACTTCAACATTCCAAGCCATTCCACCCTTGTCACCCGCAACTGAAATATCTGACTTATGTACCCTTTCCCACAATACACCAACACCCAACCATCAACCGCCCTTGCTACCCCAACCACCATTGGTACCTAGTCATGTTGGTGTTACACCCATCCATACAATCCCCTTCCTATTTTCCCCTTCAGGAGTAGTAAGCGCCCCAGTTATGGCTACCCTCAGCCTCCCCGGTTTAACTTTAGGATTACCTGTATGGTACATCACGCCTCTCATTTCCCCTCCGACACCAAATGTCGTCCTACAACTAGTGCAACCCATCACCACTACTAGTTAACCACCTCCCGGTGTCACTACCCCTTCATCATCCACTAATCCATCCCCTCTTATCAACCACACTGGGGGCAGAGGCCCACAACCATACACTGCTTTACCCCTGCCTAAACCAGTTAAGAATACCCCCGTGTTTCATGCTCCTCCCAAATGCTCGTTGTGTGATGAGTTAGGCCATGCTACCCATCAATGTCCACAATTACCCACATTACAAGAGCACATGCAAATGCTTGACGACGACCCCAACATCCTGGTTGTCCAACTTGACCTAACCCCTAAGCCTCGTGATAAATCACTGCATACCAATCACCCTTGTCCAATCTGCGGTATTTACAATCATTACTCACATCACTGCCTTGATCTCCCAGATTACAGAGCCTCCCTCTATTAGATGAATAACTTGGACCTTGAGACGGCTCCCCCCACAATAAAAGAGATCCACCCCCCCGCATCCCTACCAACCGGAGAGATTAATACCATTTATATGATCTCTTCTACTAGCAATCCCTCGTCAACCGATTTGAAAACCCAAAGTTTCCACAATGATGAGGAGATTCTCGAGGCTCTTACTGCACCTGATTACCCCTGGGAGGATATGCACCATCATTCCTATTTCCTCCTAGAAGAGTCCTCCTCCACCACAGCCACCCAACTTTTGGTTGAGTCCAAAGATTTCCTCCCGGCCAAGGTCGACTAGTTTAAAGAGTCCATTCCTGCTCCCGATGCCTTCGAGGAAGGTAACATGGCCAATATCTCACCCATAATCCACATTGATATCTCTTCCCCAGTCGGTGCTTTTGAAATCATTCCATTAGGAGCTTCTTGCACCGAGTACGAGATTGGAGAGTACAAGAAACTTTTCCAAGAGTTCCGCGATGTCTTTGCTTGGTCCTACACCGAAATGCCTGGTCTTGACCCCGCTATCATAGAACACCACATTGACATCGCTGAGTTAGGGGGCACAATAGATTACCTCGACCCTGGGATAGGGAGCATGATTAATCCTTTTGAACCTTCCCCATCACATCTATCTCAGCACTTCAATGAGCCCATTGTTCAAACCAACACATTTGTGATCCACAATCATAAACCCCATGCACATAGCATGGGGGCAGGTCATTAACCCTACTCACGTTTTCACATGCATGATTTCAACCATTTTTGAGGTCACATATCACTTGTATATTTGATTTGATTTGATACCCCTAGTATTTCGCCCCCGCGGGTCATCATTTCTCCCCACCACTGCATCCTTCACTTTGTGGGCTCACCTTTATTTGTAGCCATTTTTTAACCTAGTTATTTTCTTTGACCATTCCGGAGTCCTTATGAACTCCGTTTCTCGCACCATTTGCACTGCTGGATTCATATTTCCGTGCCCGTGATGATTCTTGAGATCATTTCTCGCTCTCACCAAAAACATTCAGGCACTTTTTCACATGCCCGTCGTCCCCTCGGTTTGCATGCCACATCGACTATAGCCCATTTGTGATATGCTTTATACCATCAGATTCATTTTTTCGAGCCCGTGATGATGCTTGAGATCATTTCTTGCTCTCACTCCCATATTTTTTGGGTATTTTTTCCAAAAAGCCCCCCATCGTCTCGGTTTGCGTGCCACCTCAGTCGTTCTCTATTTTTGACACTTTTTATATCGTCGGATTCAATTTTTCGAGCTCGTGATGAAGCTTGAGATCATTTCTCACTCTCACCAGGTACAATTTCCACATTGTGTCCCGACACCTTGCTTCCTCGGTTTGTGCGCCACATCGGCCGCCATCGGATTGTTACACATTTACATGAGCCATTCACTCCATTCATACTGCAATTATTTCATTATTTTGCCACCATTCATCATCCCGCAAGGAGGCCCAACAGTGTTCCCCCCCACTCTCATTCTTGGTTCTCAACGATGTTCGTTGATTGAGCACTTCCTCCTTCCCTGGCCATTCCTTTTGTTCCATATAATTTTATTCCTTTTTCGGGCCGGACAAGTCCTTTACGAAAAAGGCACTTATGGAGTTTCTGTTAAGCTCTTTTCTGACTCCTAAAAGAATGAAAAGATGTTGGAGCATAGGCCGCAGCTATGGCAAAGCTTCCAATTTTGGGGAAAAAGCACTAAGTTTTGAAGGAGAAGTGCTAATTTGAGGAAAAGCACCATTTTTAATGGAAGTGAACAGTGCACGGTACAGTGCCAGATGGACGAGCTCACCGCAAAGTGTGGACCATAAATCACAAAGCTCACGTGCACAAGTCAAAGAAAGGAGTAAATAAGGTGGCCGATTAGAAAGCTCAACCACCACAGTAAATGAAGGAAGCGATGGATTAGAGGGCTCAACTACCCTCATTTAAGGCAAAGTACAAAAGTTATGGTTGCTCGGACCAAGGAAGAGCAATGGGCTGAAGCATTGAAGACAAAGGACATGGAGCAAAGAACGATGAAGCGGTGCCCATATCCACGATCTGCGCCAAAAATCACGGAGCCTGCAGGAAGCTGTGATGCGATTGCAAGAGGCATCTAAAGTACACCTAGCCATCAGTGGTTAGGGTTTTTGGGGATCACTGTTGGGAAAGGCCCACAGTTTTGTACAGGTGCGACCTGCAGGGCCACCTATATATATATGTGTAATTGTAAAGGGAAAAGGGTTAGATGTTAGATGGGTCAGAGATAGATTGGTAGAAGGTCATTGTAAGTTGATGTCTGAGTTTGCAGACAGACTAAGTTGATGTCTGAGTCATTGTAATCTCTGTAGAAGGAGAAAGTAGATCTAAGAGAAGGGCTCCCAGCTATGTGCGTGGAGTTTCCCAGAAATCTCTAAGGCTGCAGCTGTGTGCGCAGCGGAACTGTGTAATCCCCATCTCAAGATAATATAAGATACAATTTCCGTGGACGTGATTTCCTCGTGGAGGCGAACCACATAATTCTTGTTATTATGGTAATGTTTTACGTGAATGCATGTCTGTGTGTTGCTATCTATGTTCACATGAATGTTTCGTTGTCTTGATGAATGAGTATATAAAGTAAGTCCTTGAAGCTCCCTTAGAAGTTATACTCATGCACTATCGGAGGAGACTGTAAGAACATTATCGTCGCAGTGCTTAAGGAGTGTGTTGATGCGCTAGGGCGCGAGAGCAGAGACGATACATTGTGTAACGAATGAAGTGGGTAAACACCTCGTGCGCAGGTGCGGAGATACTGTGCAGCTCGGCTAAGGCGAGTAAGCTCCAGCGCTGTCGCGCTGTATGATCTATGAAAGAATCAGATGCTCTGTTTAGAAGTTACTGCGTAAGAGGGGAAGAGAGAAGACTGTGGATTCCACACCATCCCGGTTAAGGAAACCTAATTCCTTAGCCCCCCATAGCCACTTCGGGTGAGACCTCAGGCTGTTGCGCAGCCTATTGCAGAAAGGGCCAGTGCGCTAAGGGGTGTTTGTTGCTACGCCTCCTGAAAACCCGGTTCTGTCCAAAAGCATCCAACAAATGGTTCCATTTCCTGGAGACTTGTTAAGCCAACAAATGGTTCCATTGCCTTGAGACTTGTTAAGCCAACAAATGGTTCCATTGCCTTGAGACTTGTTAAGCCAACAAATGGTTCTGCCACTGGCTTTAACCCTATTATTTTGAAGGTAATGTGGTGTTGGAATCCTACAGCTAAAGAAATTCAAGAGTGGTTTGATTCAAAGGCGAGAGAGTTCACTGAACGTGAAAATAGAAGCCTTAGGCTTCAGACAGAAGATTGGTTGCAGAAACATATTTATAATGACCTTCACGTAATCTTCTTTGTAACATTTGCACTCGAGTTGCATGAGTGGGTATCCAAGCTAGCAGATATTCAACCCACTGTGCATGTTGATCGACCTATCGTTTGGATGCCTGAGCTAGTTAGCACTGTGAAGCGGGTAGATAATCCTGTGTCCCGCGCAGTAGACTTTTGGTTGAACAGCCTGCTGGAAGGCTTCATCACTGAGTTTGCGGTAGATACGAGAAAGAGCTTCATCGAGGCTGAGAGGAGCTTCTTCAAAGCATACAGGGGTAAGTTCTTAAATTCTCTGAACCTGTCCATTAAAATGCTCTTATATGAAAAAGGAAAACTATGCATAGCTTCCGATGAATAGCATAGACAAGTAATGTCTGCAGATTCTGATAGTGATTGTGAAGCTATTGGTTGCACTCGTAGTGGAAAATGATATAAAGTAGGCCTCGACCAACATTCTTTAGAGTCGAGCCCAGCAGATAGTCGAGCTCGTAGAGCGAGCCATATAGAGAGACAAGGGAGTGTTCATATCCCTTATCACCCTTTTACACCGCAAAAGCCATACGGGGCTCAACATAACCCCGCAGTAACACCCTCTAGTAGCCCGCACGGTACTTCTAGTACCTCAACCCCACCTTTGTTTAACCATCCCGGAGGCAGTGCCACTGCACCTCCACGTTAACCTAGCGCAAGAAGGATGGGTGATGACATGAAGCTACCAACCTTTAGAGGAAAAGGGATAGAAGACCCTGAGCAACACTGGTTTCTATGTGAAGCCATTTGGACGATTAAGCAAATTAATGATGATGATGTTAAGCTGGTTCAGTTAGCAACCACACTAAGAGAGAGAGCCTTAACCTGGTTTATGAAATACTCAGCAACACAGAATAGGACGCTTGCTAATGTAAGAAGTGCTATGCTTAAAGAATTCAAGAAACCTAAATCAGAATCACAGTGTATAACAGAACTCAAAGACATAAAACAGTTACCTACAGAGTCAGTATGGGACTTTGACCAGAAGTTCAAAGCCTTGATAGATCAAGTAAGCTTTGAGTTTGCACCGCAGCAACATAAGGAATGGTTCATTGTTGCGCTGCTTCCTCACATTAGACTTCCTCTTATGCAACATAATCTCACTACACAAGAACAAGCTCTAGAGATGGCTATGAAACTAGAAGCTTCACCAATTGCTGGAACAAGCAACGATGTTGCGTAGTTGCAGAACCAAATAGCAAACCTAACCTTGCAAGTGCATGACATTAAGAAAGGAAAGGATGTCAAAGAAGAAATTTGGTGTACAAAGTGTAGAGCACAAGGACATTCAAAGGACCATTGTCTTGTTTTCATAGATTATATTGCAACTGGAGCACCTAACCCTTTACCACAGGCACAGGGGCCTTGGTGTGAAATCTGTAGAACTAGAGGCCACAGACCACAAGAGTGTCACTTGTTACAGAAATATGTACAAACTCCAAAGAATCTATATTGCAATTTCTGTAAATCAGTAGGCCATGATGAAAACAATTGTAGAGCATATGAGCTTATGATAGAAAGAAAACATGATGTTTATAGAGTACAGTCAGAACCACAGGGACCCATAGCAGGTCTGCAGTATGACCAAGCTCGCGAAGGCAGAGGAGGAAATTACAGGGGTCGTGGACGCGTAGCAGGTTTTGGTCGAGGAAGAGGACAGATCACTTGTTACAACTGCGGAGCTCAAGGCCATTATCCAAGGGATTGCCAAAATCCTACAACCATCTGCAGATACTGTAAATCTTATGATCATGTAATTGAAGAATGCCCTCAGTTGATGGCCAAGATGCAAGAAAAGAAGCCATAGGTTAACCAGAATATCCAGTTGATTGGAGCAGAAAAAAGCGAACTAGATCCTACAGTCAATATAGTGACGCACAGTGGAGCAACCACTGGTGCACCAGAGTCGGGAACTGGAAAGCCCGCGACGCAATGGGTGCACCACGCTAATATTAAGTCATCCCTGCTTGACCTACAGAAGCAAAAAGAAGCATTCATGCAAGCTCAAGAGTATTTCTCAAATCTGCAAGCTTCAAGTTCAGTCGTAATTCTGCATAATGATATCAGACCGCGTGTGCTGCATCAAGAGAATTGGGTACAAGACCAGGCCACTACATCTGGAAGGCCTGATGAGGAGGATGCACTAGGAAGTGTTCATGCTTTCTTGAGAAACTACTTAAAGTTGTTGTGCAATGAAAAAGTGACTATGGAACTCCAACACCTGTTGGATCAGTGTCAACAATCTACTTTGATGAATACACCGCAGCGTGTTGTTCATTAGATTGGGAGTCATACTAGAACTGGAAGAGAGATGAGACTCACAACGCAAATTGGAGCATTTGAGATGGACGAAGTCATTTTGGATTTAGGCTCAGAAGTTAATGTTCTCACCATGTAGACATGGGAACAGATGGGTAGCCCTCAACTTACCAGATCTCCTATCCATCTAAGACTTGCAAATCAACAACGAGTTTCTCCATTGGGCAGATTACCCAATGTACCCATTGATATTGAGGGAGTAAGAAGTTCTGCAGACTTCGAAGTAATCAAAATTCTGGATGATAATAGACCTTACCCAGCACTTTTAGGCATAGGCTGGGCATTTGATAACTTGGCTGTCATAAATTTGAAGAAAAAATAGATGACCTTTGAGGATGAGCAGATCAGGGTCATTGCACCGCTCGATCCCCTTCAAGGACCACGGTATATTGAACCCATTCGAGCAGAAGAAGCGCGCCACATGGAAAGTTTGTACTAGATGACTGCTAGTCATAATGATTATGTCAATCCCACAGCAGACGGCCATATCAGTTGGCGATGCAATAGCTCATGCGCATCAGATTCGGAAGCAGGATTGGAAAATTGGCAAAATCGCTTACATGAAGTTTCTGCAAGGCGTTGCGCCAGGATGACTAAATCCATTCGATGGATTGGCACATAATTGAATAAAACCCCAATCTTTGATGGTTTAACTGGAGTAAGTGAATTCATACATGCATATGAACAAGAAATCCCAGATGAGCAGCGCATACAAGCATTGGACATAGCACTACGCGCTACACCCGCGAGATGGTGGGGTGCGCATAAAGAAAATATCGACACATGGCAAGACTGTCGCAGGTTGATACTGCGCAGATTTCAAGAGACTACAACAACAGTTTTGCGTAAGTATGATGGACAAAGTGACCCCAGGACACACGTGAAAGAATGTATTCAGCAATGGTCAGATATTCCAGAGGATGAGTGGGCTCACCTATTCATCCACACGTTGGATATAGTTCCAAGGAACTGGTACACTGAAACAGAATTGCAGAGAGGCACTATCACTTGGCCTCTCATGATCGAAAGTTTTCAACTCACTTTCAGCTTTGAGTCAGAACATCCAAGCATTGATCAGGCTTTAAAGTGTATTAGAAAGAAGGTATTTGAACAATGTCCCTTACCAGAGTATTCTCAACCAGACTGGGCTGTCCAGATGGAACATGCCCTGGAATGCTATAATTTCGCCACTGGAGAAGAGGATGATGATCCTCGCAACATCAATATTCCAGAGTCAGAAGGGACGTGCAAAGTCAAAGGCCCTCAGCTTGATATCCTTGCCATTACAGAACACATCAAGCTCAAGAAAATTAACATTGGAACAGAAGCCGAACCCAAGGTTGCCTCTATAGGAGATTATTGGTATGATGAAACTGTTGACCACATTGCAGATTTACTGCATGAGTACCAAGACATCTTTCCTACCAAGTTTACAAAAATGAAAGGCATCCTAGGAGATTTAGCAGTTATGCGCATACCTTTGAAAGCGGATGCTAAGCCAATAAAACAACGCCCGTACAGGTTGAACCCGCGATATAAAGAAAAGGTCAGAGAAGAAATTGATAAGATGCTCGCAACTGGTATCATTGAGCCAGTAGAGGAAAGTGATTGGATTAGTCCTATAGTGGTACAAGAGAAAAAGGAAAAAGGTGAAATAAGAATCTGCGTGGACCTGCACAAGCTCAACGATGCATCAGCGCATGATCCATTTCCTACGCCCTTTACAGATGAAGTGCTTGACAATGTTGGAGGACAAGAGGCTTACTCCTTCACTGATGGCTTTTCAGGATACCATCAGATCAGAATCCATGCAAAGGACAGCCATAAGACCACTTTTGCGACTGAATGGGGCTCATTCCAGTATATGGTAATGCCCTTTGGTCTTAAAAACGCTCCTGCTATCTTCTCTAGAGTTGTTGTTGTTGTTTTTAAAGAATTCATTCATAAGTTTCTAGAAGTCTATTTTGATGACTGGACTGTGTTTGGTTTACTAAAGAACCATATCGGGAATCTAAGGATGATGTTAGAAAAATGTAGACAGTATCAGATTTCCCTAAACTTGAAAAAATGTATCTTCTATGCTCCTTTTGGTATTTTGTTGGGTCATATTGTATGCAGACAAGGACTCATGATGGACCCTGCGAAGGTTGCCATCATTGCTAACTTTCCTGTGCCCAACTCATTCAAACAATTGTGCACTACATTGGGACATACAGGATACTACAACAAATTTATCAAGGGTTATGCAAAGATTACTGCGCCTATGGAAAGACTACTGAAAAAGAATTCGATGTTCCAATGGACAGAAGAATGCCAACAGAGCTTGGACACACTTAAAGAAAAAATGATCACAGCGCCTATTCTAGTTTTCCCAGACTGGACAAAACCCTTTCATGTTCATGTAGATGCTTCTTCCATAGCATTGGGGGTTGTACTTACACAACCAGGAGAAGGAGGTATCAACCACCCCATTGCTTACTCTAGCAGAAAGCTATCCACAGCTAAGAAGAACTACACCACTACAGAAAGAGAAGGACTAGCTATGGTGTATGCCTTACAAAAGTTCAGACACTATCTATTGGGTGCTCATTTTAAAATGTATACTAACCATTCTGCTTTGAAGTACTTGGTAAATAAGCCAGTGTTAGGGGGAAGAATTTGCAGATGGCTACTCCTCTTCCAGGAGTATGATTTTGAGATTATTGTGAAGCCAGGAAGATTGAATGCAGGACTTGACCATTTATCCAGGATAGAGTCAGGGGAGGAACCTACAAATTTGGAGGACAATCTGCCTAATGCACAGTTGTTCTCTATTCAAGCAGCAGATGGATATTATTCCGATATTCTTGAGTTTCTAACTACAGGGAAAGCACCAGTTGAGTTCACAATACAACAGAAAAAATAGCTTGTTGTCAAAGTCGCAGACTTCACTTTGATAGCATACCAGCTCTATAAGTTGGGCCCTGATGAAGTTTTGCACAGATGCATTTTACTGCATGAGAAGAACTCCATAATCACAGAAGCGCACTCAGGAACCACAGGAGGCCATTTTGCAGGAAAGCCAACTGCGCAGAAAATCTTAGCCACGGGTCTTTGGTGGCCAACATTGCACAAGGATACTAAGGAATTCTGCAAGTGTTGCGATGTGTGCTAGCGAACAGGAAAACCTTCAAGAAGAGATGAAATGCCGCTCAGACCCCAAATAACAATGCGTGATTTTGATAAGTGGGCCATTGATTTGGTGGGACCTATCAACGCACTAGGAAAGAGAACTGGCGCAAGATACATCATCACAGCTACTGAATACCTCACCAGATGGGCTGAGGTGAAGCCAGTCAAGAATTGTGACACTGTCACTGCCGCGCAGTTCATTTTTGAGAATATTGTCACTAGATTTGGATGTCCACTCATTCTAATGAGTGATCAGGGCACACATTTCTTGAACAAGACTATAGAGGCCCTTACTGAAGAATTCCACATCAGTCACCACAAGAGTACACCCTACCACCCTCAAGCTAATGGTACGGTGGAGGCATTCAATAAGATTCTGGAGAATGCCCTGACCAAGATCTCTAACCAACAAAGAGATGATTGGGACCTTAGAGTCACAGCTGTGTTATGGGCTTATAGAACCACATGCATGAAACTAACAGGTCACACACCTTTCAGTTTGGCATATGGACAAGAAGCAGTTATGCCCATGGAATACATTGTTCCCAGTCTCAGAATTGCTCAAATTATAGAAATGGCAGATACTGATACTATGAGTGAAAGGCTGTCACAATTGGTTTCCTTAGAAGAAGATAGGCTTTTAGCTGGATTCCATCAACAAGTGCAGAAGGTGAGACAGAAGGCTTGGCATGACAGGCATATTAAGAATAAAGTCTTTCAAGAAGGAGACTTGGTACTCCTCTACGATAGTAAATTCATCAAGTTTCCAGGCAAGTTTCATATACATTGGTTAGGCCCTTTTGAAGTACTGAAGATAACTGAAGGAGGAGCAGTTCAGCTTGCAAAGATTAATGGAGAATTGCTGCCCACAATGATCAATAGGAGTCGGCTCAAGATTTACCGCGATGGCCACTCCGCCCTGTCGACCTAATCAGCTGCTAAAGTGGTGCAGATGTCCAGTGTAGTTGAAAGAGGCATCGCACTTATTAGTCTACATGGAAGTCGTGAGACATTTTCACTCTTTGGCCTCCCGTAAAATTCCTCGAACCATCCGCGCAAGTAATAAAACCTGTTCTGGGTAAGTCTATTTTCGCTCTTGCGAAATCCCCCAAGTTGTTAAACTTTCGCTCTTGCGGAGTTCCCTGTTGTCTAATTTTGTTTGCTCTTATGGAGTCCCCGCTGTGGACCCCTCTATATGCACAGATACCCATGCTGAAGTAACCCGTCGAAAATTTGAAATTTGAATTACAGAAGTTCTGTAGCTGCGTCTGAGTCTTAATGAAGGATGAGACCGCCATTTAATTGTATTTGATCTGACAGATTTGGCTTGATTTCCCAAAGATCCGCATTTAATTAAGGAGCCGAAGGCCTTACCTTATCTCCCGAAAGGCTGTCAGAACCCGTCCATCACATTTAATGCATCGCAGAGGCGCGGGGGTAGGGGGGGTTGTCAACTCATATGCATAGTTGCCTACGGTTATTATCCCCACTTGTCTAGAGATACTACCGCCTTTAGCTATAAATACCCCTCATCCGTATATGTTTGGGTTACTTTCCTCGAGTTGTATAAGTTGTCTTGTTGGAGTCTCAGTCATTGTTTTCAGAGCCATGTCGTGCAGACTGCCCCCTTTGCTTTCAGAGTTCGTATCCTATGCTGTTCTGCCCTTCTCTAATCAGTATTAAGTCGTGTCTATAAGTTCATGATGGAGAACTTGTCAACTAAAGAATTCATTCGATAGTTTAGATGCAGAGGTTTAGATTTCAGTATGGGTACCCCGATCAAGATTGTCGAGCTTCCTAATCCCAGACAGTCCCTGGGCACAAGGGCGTCTCAACTGCACCAGCCGAAGGAACCCGTTCCAGATCCCTTGGCCACTATGGTCAACTACATTCCTCCACGGCCGGATGATGCACCCGAGGTGCGTATTCCCAAGAATGCCAAGTATCCGATTCCGTTACCACTAATGGAAGAAATCGTGCACGAAGAAGGATCCCTGCTCGGACATCTTCCGCTTGTTAAGTTTTCCAACTATAATTTGGGAGATTAAAGAACGTATCCACAGTTCGCGCCAGATCACTATCTGACAGTGGTCCTTAACCCTGTTAAGAAAGTTGACGAATTCATCCCGCAGCAATTTGTAGTAAATCTGGAGAGGCCTAGATTGTTGAACCTGTTGAAGCTACCGCACTTCGGGCATAGCAATGAAGTGAATGGGGTTGTTAAGGTATTGTTATCTTGTGTTCATGGTGGTTATCTATGGCTAGGGAGGCCAATTGATCTGAATGTGGATCTGATTCATCGAATTACCGGCCTATCTAAGGTTGGTAAGGACCCCAACGTCCACTTTGTTGGTAAAGACAGGGATCGAAAGCTGGTTGCACAGGTGGTGCAGAAATACAACTTGTCGCGAGGAGGTCGGGCCTATGACCTCACTATAGTTGAAGATGAAGCACTCAGATTCACAGGCAGTCTGCTCGCAGGCAGACTTTTAACGAAGTGTCGACCTAAAGAAGTCCCTAGCGCTGTTGTAGAGCTCACAGTCGTAGCTACAGAAGGAGAACAGTATAACTGGTCTCTCTTCCTCCTAAATACATTCTTGGATGACTGCCGCAATGTTCAGGACACCACCAATCAGCTGTGCCATTTTTCTTGGCTCCTGATCTTGTGTGCCTTTGTCGAGTGGAAGGAACCGCCCAACACTCAGTTTCTTCTGCGTCGTTCAAGAGAGGTTATAGGGATGCGTTATGTCAACCTATGGGATTCTAATAATCCTGTGAAGCTCAAGATGAACTGCACCGTATTCTTTGAGTACTACAATCTGCTCAGGGATACCATCTTGCAGATGCCGAGGCTTACTGAGGAGACGGCAGAAATCTATGGAAAGAAGCTGGTCTTTTCTGCCAACTTGCATGAAATATATTTCTGCCCTCGCAAACTTCACTCGAAAGAATGGGTCGTAGGGCTCTATCGAATGACTACCCAGGATGTGGAGGACACTATGAAGTCCTGGCCAAATGAATGGAAGTAGGCCGCTGACATCGCTGCCGCGATGCCACCTCCTGCAGTGCCAGAAAAAGATAAGGGAAAGCAAAAGGCCACACAGAAGAATGATGAAGGTCCATCAGGACCGCCTCCAAAGAAGCAGAAGCTGTCGCACCCCGCAGAAGCGACTGAAGATCCCTCTATGACCCTTGCCACAGGGTTCGACCAGTACTTGAAGGAACAATTTCACGATCTGTGGACCTCTTAGGCCAAGATCAGAAGTGCTCTAGACCTACAGCTCGTGGAGTTGAAAGGTCTCGTAGGACGAGTTGCGCAGACCCATGCGCCAGCATCTGGCTCGCAGGCACCGCAAGTGTCTACAAGCACCGAACGGGTTGAAGTACCTGTAGACAGACACACTATTGTACATATCCCGCCTACAAGCATGACACTCCCGGATCCTTTAGCTGCACTACAGGTAAGCGCGGTTGGCGCTGTTGAAATAAATTTTTCACTTATTCCATTGGAAACTCTCCATTTGGTTTAGGAGCAGGTTTCCACTAAGCTGAGAGCTAGGGAGCTCTCCACATTCCATGCCAATCAAAGATTGCAGACGCAGGAAGCAGAGCTAAGCGAAGACTACAAGGAGATCTCTGCGCAACTTGAACTTCATGAAGTGTAAGATACTGGGCTAAGGAACGTTGTTGATGAAATCGCCTAGGAGCTGCCAGCTTGCCAGATTCAACCAGACCTTCCCTTAGTTGAGAAAGTGAAATGCATCGGCAGAAGGGTGCAAGCCCTAGAACAGCAAGTAGTTGCTATGGCTGAGGACTATAGAAAGCAGCTCGCTGAGTTGGAAGCTCGTGTCGCAATGCCTCCCATGGATGAGGTGCAAGAACGACTGGAAGCACTATGCATAGCTTCCATCCAGATGCAGCACAAAATAGATGAAGCCCAGTAGTTAATGACACAAGCTATGGAATCTTGGGTGGAGCTTGAGAATCTCCCTTCTAAAGTTGCTCTTGTAGAACAGGTCGAAGCAGCAGAACAATCCCTAACTGTTCTGAATGAAGAAGCTAAGTCCTTAGAAGGCTTAGCCAAAATGAGGAAGCTGAGCGAAGTCTGTAAAGTCCAGCAAGAACTACACAGGCTCATAAACAAAGATGCTACTCTCTCCAACATCATTCAGCCGTTTATGGATGAGTATGCTGAACTTGCTGCCCAAGTAGAGGCCAAGGTGAAAGCATTTGCTAAATCTCAAGAGTTGGTTGACGGCATAGAAGGAGAAGAAACACTGCAGACATGGTGCAGACAGCTACGAAGTGCATTGAAGACATGGACTCCGCTATTGCACAATGGAAGCAAGAATTCGCTGCGACCCAAGCCAAGTCAGATGCACAGCTAAAGCGACCGCCAGCTAGTGCGTGCGGCTCGGGGACGAGCCACAAGTAAGTGTTAGGGGCATGTTGTAGCATAGGCTGCAGCTATGGCAAAGCTACCAATTTTGGGGAAAAAGCACTAAGTTTTGAAGGAGAAGTGCTAATTTGAGGAAAAGCACCATTTTTAATGGAAGTGAACAGTGCGCGGTATGGCACCAAATGGATGAGCTCACCGCAGAGTGCAGACCAGAAATCGTGGAGCTCGCGTGCACAAGTCAAAGAAAGGAGTAAATAAGGTGGCTGAGTAGAAAGCTCAACCACCATAGTAAATGAAGGAAGCGATGGCTTAGAGGGCTCAGCTACCCTCATTTAAGGCAAAGTACAGAAGTTATGGTTGCTCGGACCAAGGAAGAGCAATAGGCTGAAGCATTGAAGACAAAGGACACGGAGCAAAGAACGATGAAGCGGCGCCCATACCCGCGATCTGCGCTGGAAATCACGGAGCCTGCAGGAAGCTGCGACGTGACTGCAAGAGGCGTCTAAAGTACACCTAGCCGTGAGTGGTTAGGCTTTTTGGGGATCACTGTTGGGAAAGGCCCACAATTGTGTAAAGGTGTGACCCGCAAGGCCACCTATATATATGTGTAATTGTAAAGGGAAAAGGGTTAGATGTTAGATGGGTCAGAGATAGATTGGTAGAAGGTCATTGTAAGTTGATGTCTGAGTTTGCAGACAGTCTAAGTTGATGTCTGAGTCATTGTAATCTTTGTAGAAGGAGAAAGTAGATCTAAGAGAAGGGCTTCCAGCTGTGTGCATGGAGTTTCCCAAAAAGATCTAAGGCTGCAGCTATGTGCGCAGTGGAACTGTGTAATCCCCATCTCAAGATAATATAAGATACAATTTCCGTGGACGTGATTTCCCCATGGAGGAAAACCACATAATTCTTGTTGTTATGGTAATGTTTTACGTGAATGCATGTCCATGTGTTGCTATCTATGTTTACTTGAATGTTTCGTTATCTTGATGAATGAGTATATAAAGTAAGTCCTTGAAGCTCCCTTAGAAGTTATACTCATGCATTATCGGAGGAGTCTGTAAGAACATTATCATCGCAGCGCTTAAGGAGTGTGTTGCTGCGCTGGGGCGCAAGAGCAGAGACGATACATTGTGTAACGAACGAATCGGGTAAACGCCTCGTGCGCAGGTGTGGAGATACCGCGCAGCTCAGCTAAGGCGAGTAAGCTCCAGCACTGTCACGCTGTATGATCTATGAAAGAATTAGATGCTCTGTTTAGAAGTTACTGCGTAAGAGGGGAAGAGAGAAGACTGTGGATTCCACACCACCCTGGTTAAGGAAACCTGATTCCTTATCCCCCCATAGCCACTTCGGGTGAGACCTCGGGTTGCTGTGCAGCCCATTGTTGAAAGGGCCAGTGCGCCAAGCGGTGTTTGTTGCTGCGCCTCCTGAAAACCCAGGTCTGTCCAAAAGCAGCCAACAAAAGATCGCCAAGCAATATTGCTTCCTTTCATGTTCGTTAAAGTACCTGAAAGGGCATCTATCTAGTATAAGTTTACCCCTTTTCCGGACCTGGTAGACTAATTATGAAAAATGAATACTCTAGTAACACCGGCTAGAAAAGTTCTTGATTGCATCCTTTTATGCTTCTTCGGGCCTTGGAGACTAACACATGAAAAAGCACCCCCCTGGAGTCTTCTTATTGCTTTCAGACTCTCTAAAATTGAAAGCAACCACAAGCACGCACCATCCTGGGCTCGTACAAATCCACACGACGGTACCATTCCATTATTTCAGAGTCTTCTTATTGCTTTCAGACTCCTTAAAATTGAAAGCAATCACGAGCATTAACTGTCCTGGGCTCGTGTAAATCGACACGACAATACCATTTGAACACACTTCTTTTAGCTCTTTAACCCATGAAGAATTCCCCCCAGTGCCTCTTAGCACCATGATCGATCATCTCAGCAGCACCCCCAATAAGGTCTCCTTTGTTCAAAGTATTTTGCAGTCTCCTGCCATCTTACACCAACCTGAGTATCACTCATCCCATTCCCAATCGTTGATCCATTACAGCTACGATCCCTTTCCCACTAGTTAGTTTCATATGCTGCCCGATCATCCCCACCAACATACTTTGAACAAAGGAAGTTTGAGTCCACCCACTCTACTTGCCCAGTTATCCCCCACCCGCACAGTATGTCAATCCTACCATCAGTACTCTCACACTTCGGTTCTCCACCTCGTGCTCCTATCAAGGAAACATCATTTCCTTGCTAGTTGCAAGTCTCCCTCTGTTGACGACAGCCCATCTATTCCAGAGGATAGACCCAGAGGCCCCTGCGCCTTGGACTCATCACCATCTGTGGTGAGTGCCTACAGACCATTTCGAGAGGAGTCATCAGTGCCTCTCCGAATGGTTGTTTCTCACATGCTCGACTTCAACACCTTGATCGCATCATTGAGAATCGCGTAGGGTATATATCCCTTTAGTTATTGGTCAAAGACCCCGGATTTCCCCTGACTCTAGCACATTGGTGAGTCACTTCGAAACATCCAGTTCTATGTTCCTGTGGATGTATGGGTTGCGTTGGCGATTGTATTCGGAAGCCATCCAATTATATGCTTCCTTGAGTACCCAGTTCAGTTCTAGTTCAGTGTACCATTAAGGGTTTGACTCCCCGTCACTATGATCCAGCAGCTCATTAGTTCCTCTGGTATCGCACTCAACAACACTATTGATATTCTAGTGTATCAGTTCTTTAGCTCAGACATGTTCAATCCAGCAGTATGTCCCAGATTCTGTGTCCCCTCTGGACCCTTATGATGTACATAGTGGTTCTCCATGTATCCTTCAAGCCCCCATTTTTAGGCCTCACTGTTATTTTTAATGTATATATATCTTGATATGAGCATGGGTATGCCCGCCTCGTCCATATATTGAGATTCTTCCTCATTCCTTATTTGAGGCCATGTATCTTTCAGGTCCCCATTTTTTGGATCTCATTATTATTATTATAGATCTTGATATGAGCATGGGAATGCCCTCCTCGTCAATATGTTGAGATTATTCCTCATTCATTATTGAGGTCATGTATTTTTAGTTTTTGCAGTTTCTTTGGGACCATTGTTCCGGGCTCTAGTTTGTTTCTTCTCCTCTCCACATCCCAGGAAAACCATAAAAGACTTATGATGTCTATCGGCCATACGATGAGCTCCTGCCCTCACACATTAGGGGGTAGTCTGTTAACACCCAAAAAGTGCTCACTACCTCATCTCCCTCATTACATTACTCATTTGTCCATATTTCCTACCATATTTGCCTCCAAAACCTTAACAACCCATTAAAAAGCCTCCAAAAGGCCCAAAAACCATTAAAAAAGCCTCCAAAAGGCCCAAAACCCCCTTTTTTCCCCAAAATAATGTAAATTCCTCCAAAAAAATAGCAAAAACCCTCTAAAAAGGGAATAAAAAATACAAGAAAGAGAAAAAAGAGGGAAAAAATGAAGCAAAAGGCCTATACAGTTGACCTAAACCATATGGTGCCCAAAACCATGAGTCAACACTCCACCACTAAAAACCTATAAATAGGTGATGGAGGCTCTCCATTTCACATCCACAATCATCCCTATCCTCACTCTGCCAAAATCACTCCTGAAACCCTAGCTCACCCTTTTGAGATAATTTCACATTTGAGTGCCCCTTTGGCCCATATCCAAAACACTTTGGAGAAGGAGAAGGAACCTATTGGAGCTTGGAAGCATCCCTCCTGGACTACTGCAAGAGCTTCACCAACCTCACATTGGAGGTATAATCAATACAAAAACCATTTTTATTATCTTTCTGTTATTTTATGCACATGCTTAGAGTAGTTTACTGTTTTATTTACTGTCTTATTTTACCATTGTGATTGAACTGCTACTAAGGAGTCCCTTCTTCTTCTGCTACAAGCTAGGGTGAAAACCCTAGCTACAATAAGAAGACTCTAAAATAATGGAATAGTACCGTCGTGTGTATTTGTACGAGCCCAGGACGGTGCATGCTCGTGGTTGCTTTCAATTTTAGAGAGTTTGAAAGCAATAAGAAGACTCCAAGGGGGGTTCTTTTTCATGTGTTAGTCTCCAAGGCTTAAAAAAACATAAAAGGATGCAATGAAGAACTCTTCTAGCCAGTGTGACTAGAGTATTCATTTTTCTTAATTAGTCTACCAGGTCCAGAAAAGGGTTAAACTTATACCAGATAGACGCCCTTTCAGGTACTTTAACAAGCATGAAAGGAATCAAGATTGCTCAATGATCTTTTCATTTTCTTAGGAGTCAGAAAAGAGCTTAACAGAAACTCCCTAAGTGCCTTTTTTGTAAAGGATTTGTCCATCCCAAAAAAGGGATAAAATTATACCAAACAAAAGGAATGGCCAAGCAAGGAGGGAGTGTTCAGTCAAAGGACATAAATGAGAACCAAGAATGAGGGTTGGGGGGGGGACACTGGTGGTGCCTCCTTGCGGGATGATGAATGGTGGAAAAATAATGAAATGATTGCAGTATGAATGGAGAGGAGGGCTCAAGCATCATCATGAGCACGGAAAAATGAATTCGGCAATCTAAAGAATGTTAAAACAGGATAACGACCGATGTGACACATAAATCAAGGCAACGAGGGGTGCCTAAAAAATCTTCCTGAAAAAGGGGTCAAGAAACACAAGAACCTTACTCGACCATAATGAGGGTCTCGTTGTCCTGATTCCAGTGGTAGAAACGGTTTGGAAAACAGATTCCGTATGGATCCGGAATGGCCGAATCAAGAAATGGTCAACTGCCTATAAATAGTAAGTGGATCCATAGTGCTATGTGTCATTTGTATGGTTGAATTTGACATGAGAGTGTAGTGAGCCAGAGCTGATTTAGCATTTGTGTGAAATCCAACCGGTCGATTTCATTTATGTGAGTTGCAGGTATTTCACTGAGCTTGCACCTTTAATATTATCTCGATTCGGGCGGGTAGTGGGTCCTCAGGGGGATGGTACCATTCACAAGGGGTGTGGAACACGGGTTCCTAAGTGACAACCGCGATCACGGATCATGGTTGTGGTCCCGACAGCCGCGATCCAAGATCGCGACTGTGGCCTTGACAGCCATGATCTGTGATCGCAACTGTGGTCCCCACAGCCGCGATCTGGGATCGTAGCTGTAACCCTTATAGCCATGATTTGGGATCGCGACTGTGGCCCCCACAACCGCTATCATGGATTGCGGTTGTGGACGCCACAGCTGCGATATGGAACATGATTGTGGAGGTTGTGGGGACATCATTCTAGGGAGAATGATATGTTATTTGAGGCGGTTCTAATCGGTTTTCTTTGTGTGATTAACAGAATGCCGAGAGTTTGATGGTGAGAGCGCGAGATGCCTGACGATCTCATGGAGTACATATGGCATGATTGACATGTCCGAGGAACTTTAGGGCTATGCGGGTTGCTGAAGTTCGCACAGGTGTCGATGATGCGTTCAGCAGCATTGTTGCTCAAGAGGTTGGTGGGCTTCTGGGATCCCGATTTGGAGGCTTTTATGGTATAGGGGGAGAGACTGGATCTTACCCTGGAGGATGTTTTCTTTCTTACGGGACTTCTTTGTATGGGTAGGGGGGCGGATACCCAGCTAAGGCGGTCCACGGACATGGAGATGGAGGAGATGCTGGACCAATACTGCTTCCCCACGGTAGAAGTGCATAAGAATTCACTTTTGGTCTGCGACTTCTAGGAGCTGTTAATCTGAGCGATCGCGGTGTGTGTGGTTCGAGTACTAGGATCATAGGTGACCCACCAAGTGTCGGGGGGGAAGATGTAGCTGGTAGAGCGGGTGATATAGGGTACCTTCTTCGTTTGGGGCCAGATGTTCCTTACCTGTGTTCAGCACGAGCTGAGCAAGGTGAAGGTATCGGGAGGGGAGTTCTGCTATGGGTCATTCTTGTGAGCTTTCTTCATGGAGCGGGTGCCGACGTTGCGACCACGTGTGCCGATCCGGGATGGGGGGTTGAGGGAGCCACAGATGGTGCGATGGGGTCAAATGATGTGCCGACGGGGTGGTGGGGAGGTAGGGAAGTACCTTACTGGGGATATTTATTTGCAGTGATTGCAAATGCCAGTAGTTTTTGATGACTAACCATACCGTGATATGGACTACCATGGAGATCCGAAGGTGCCATGACCTCCTGGGAAGGTTTGGGGTCCAGATGGTATGTATCCAACTTTTTGATTGTTGGTTTTTTGTTAGATCTATTGCTAGAGATATATGATGATGCTGACTATTTGTGATGTGGTTTGATGCAGATGAGGGACCGAGGCCACCGCAGGGGCATAGGGACCATAGGGGTCGCATAGCCGTTCCAACCCTGCCAAACCGAGGGGAGGTATGACAATGGGATGTTGATGGGATTTTGGAGTCCCTGCGGGTTAACCTAGATCAGCTACTAGCGGTGATTTCTGACAAGGGGTGGCAGGAGCTGGATCGATGGGTGATCGAGGCCTGCTACGATGATCCATGGGACTGGCAGGCGATTGTGATGTTGGTGGCGGTGCTGGTGGAGGAGAGGAGGGCTCGGGACCGACAGGGGGATGAGGAGGATCCGGAGGAGGAGCGAGGAGAGGATGAGTCTACAGCAGAGGCGGCTGCGGCGGGGGGTGATGAGGACTCAGACAGGGGATATGACTCTCGATGTGGGGTTCTGGGGACTGCTCCCGATTCGTATGGGCATTCAGGATTTTTTGTATATACAGCATGTATTTATGATGAGGATGTTGTTGGGGCTCCTAGATGTATATTTTTTGTATAGCTGAGTGCTAGGGCACTTATAACATGTGTATGACGATGATATATATATATATATATATGTGTGTGTGTGTGTGTGTGTGTGTGTGTGTGCACATGGATTCATTTTGTCGTGATTATTTTTGTACGCACATGGATGCACGTTTATTGTTTTGTGTTAGTTATTGCACGTGGATGCGAATGATGTGTTGTAGTAGGAACGTGGATTCCCTATTGTAGATGTAGTCTTTTGGGGATTTTTATGTTTTTTGATATATCTACATGTTGTGATGATGATGCATGGTGGATGGTTTACATGATGTGAGTGATATGCTAGTCTAGGATGTTGTTAGCCAATTGATTTGCCACACTGTTTTGAGCTCTTGGGACATGAGTGAATGTGATGGATTCAAATTGTCAGCTAAGTTGTTTTGTGCACAAGAAATTTCTAAAGAGGCAAGGATCACGTACCTGGTAGCAGTTGTTGAGCTGGGAGACAAGAAGTTGGGATTCAAGGAGCACACGAAGGTGACGTATACCCATATGAAGGGTAGCAGTCAAGAGACCGGTCATGGCATCGTATTCAGCTTGGTTATTGGTAGTAGCACCTATGCACATTCCGTTAAGGTGAATCAACTCGTGTGAAGGGGAATATAAGACCCAAAATGCAGAGGCCAGGTTTGGAGACCAGTGACTTGCTCCATCGACGAAGCCAACGTAATAAGGTTGGAAATGGTCCATCTGTGATCATGCAGGAAAATGACAAATGTAAGGTTGCAGAAAAAAGTGGAAAACAATGAAAGAAAGCAAACTATACAGCACGGACTGGCAGGTCCGAAGGAATGTTTAAGGGTAAAAACATTTGAGATACAAACCATTATGGGGGTTGCACAAGGGGTGGCCTTCATAATCAATTAGGATATATGCCCCATGTCCAAGGCAAGCATGTACTACGTATGGGCCTTGCCACATGGATTCAAACTTCCCTTTACCTGTCTTGTCGTGAGCTTGGTCGTAAATGAGTACTAGATATCCTTCACGGAAAGCTCGTGGGTGGATGTGTTTGTCATTACCAACTTTGGAGCGGCTCTTGGAGGCCTCAATGGTTTGGAGGGCTGCGCAATGGTCCTCGTCGGCTTACTCTAATAACAGTAGACGTTGTTCAAGTGGTGAGGTGTCTGGAAGAAGTTCGATGGCAATGTATAGCGTGGGGATTTGACATTCGATGGGGAGGACATATTCGACACCATGAACTTAGTGAAAAGGGGTAAAACTGGTGGCAGTCTTAGTTGAGTGCGGTAAGCCCATAATGTGGGGAAAAGCATGTGATTCCAATTGGACTTATTTCGATCAACAGTTCATTGGAGGATTGTTTTCAAAATTTTGTTAATGGCCTCAACTTGGTCTTTCCCTTGAGCGTAATAAACAAAGGCATACTGATGTTTGAATTTAAGGAGAGTTGACGACTCGCGCCAAATGGCATCTTCAAAATGTGAGCCATGGTCTGAGACAAGTTGTTTAGGGACCCCGAATCATGTGATTGCATGATTAAAAAAGAAATGGGGAGTAGTGCCATCTTTGCAGCTAAAGGTAGGCATGGATTCGGCCCATTTGGTGAAGTAGTCGATGGCGACAATGATGTACTTATGGTCGTTGGTAGATGGGGGATTACACTCCATGAAGTCGATGGCTCATTTTCAAAAAGGGCCAACGGTGATGACCGGGTGGAGTAGGGCAGGTGGTGTATGGGCCTTAAGGGCAAAGAGCTGGCAATTGAGGAAATGCTTGACCGCTATGATGTAGTCAATGAATACTGTGGGCCAGAAGTATCCTGCATGGATTACCTTCCGGGCTATGGCCATCCCCAAAAAATGGCCACTGTAGGTGCCACTATGACAGTCGTTGAGAACATGTTCTGCTTCATATCGTGTGAGACAACGCCAGAGGATAGTGTCGACACCATGCCGGTAGAGGACATCGCACAAGAGGAGGTACCGAGAGGCATGGTTACGGATACGGCGGCGTCCATCACGATCGATGTCGGGTCGAAACTTCTACATGTGGAGGTATATCAAAATGTCACTGTACCATGGGTCATCTGATGAGATGATAAACAAATGGTCATCAGGTAACTTAGTGGTGATTGGCGGTGATGGAAAAAGGGATAGTAGGTCGGTTATGAGATGGGAAAGCACAAGGTATTTAGCACTCTTAGGGGTTGTGAAAGTTAGGTCATACTCTTGTAGGATAATTACCCATTTAGCGATGCGGCCTTGCAGAAGGCGACGGTTCAAGAGGTAGACCATGGGGTTGGAGCCGACGACAACTATAGTATGACTTAGGAGAATGTAATGTCGCAATTTCTGTATGGAAAAGACGACAACAAGGGCTAGCCTTTCCTCATATAGGTAACATAGTGGTGGTCCAGACAAGGTTTGGCTAACATAATAAATGACATGTTCCTAGTGAGCAAAGTCTTCTTGAACAAGGACCCCTGACACGGCATATTTGGATGCCGAAACATAAAGGAGGAAGTCCTTAGAGAAATCCGAAAGGGAGATCAATGGGGCCTGCGTGAGAGATTTTTTAAGGGTGCCTGGTCATCCCAAACAGGGTACGAAGCAATCATAGGAAACCCTGAATGGTGGTGGCATAGTGAGGAACAAAATGATGAAGGAAATTTGATTTCCCCTATAAACTCTGTAGCTGCCGGAGTGTACATGGTGATGAAAGGTATAATATGGCTTGAAATTTTAGGGGGTCAACAGCGATTCCTTTGTGGGAAACAATGAACCCTAACAACTGGCCTGTCGGAACGCAAAAGACACACTTGAGTTACTTCAAGCGGATCTGATATTTGCGACAATGCAGAAAATCCTGCCGGAGGTAGTTAACGTGGTCGGATCATTTCTTGGAGCATACTGTGAGATCGACAAGATAGACTAATAAGATGTGAACCAAGTTGTGAAAAAAGTAGGTCATGACCGAAAGGTGGCACCAACATTTTTAAGGCTGAAAGGCATGACACTATAGGAAAAGGTGCCCCATGGGGTGGTGAAGGCGGCCTTGTATTGATCTTCCTTGCATATCTGAGTCTGGTTATACCCAGAGAAGCTGTCCATGAAGGATAGGACTTCATGCCCAGCACACGCATCGATGAGTTGGTCAATAAATGGCATGGGGAAGTTGTCTTTGGGACATGCTTGGTTTAAATCATAGATTTCAGTAAATACTCGGATGGTGCCTCATTTTTTGTTAATGGGGACAGGGTTAGAAACTCAAGTGGTGTATGCGATGGGATAAATAAAACCTACTGCGAAACGTTTTTCAATTTTGGCTTTGATGGCGGAGAGGTTTGATGGGTGAATGGGGCATTGTTTTTGGCGAACGGGAGGCACGTCCGTCCAAGTGTCAATGTGGTGCTCTATGATAGTGGGGTCAAGACTACGAATTTCGGTATAGGACCACGCGAAGACATCGCGGAACTCCTGAAAAAGTTTTTGTACTCTCCAATCTCGTACTCGGTGTAGGAGGCTCCCAACGTAATGAGTTCGGGAGCACTGGCTAGGGTAGAAATATTGATGTGGATTGTGTGTGAGATGTTGGCCATGTTACCTACCTCAAAGGTGTCAGGAGCGGGAATGGGCTCTTTAAACCAGTCGACCTTGGTTGGGAGGAAATCTTTGGAATCAAAAGAGAATTGGGTAGCTATGGTGGAGGGGGGCTCTTCCAGGAGGAAACAGGAGCGATGGTGCATATCATCCCAGGGGTAGTCAGGTGCGGTGAGAGCCTCGAGAATCTCCTCATCATTGAGGAAACTTTTTGTCGTCAAATCGGTTGACAAGGGATCACTTGTAGTAGAGATCATATAAATGGTATTGATTTCTCTTGTTGGCAGAGATTTTGGGCAGTGGATCTCTTCAATGGTGAGAGGAGATGTCTCAAGGTCCATGTTATTAATTTCGTAGAGGGCGGCTCTATAATCTGGAAGATTAGGGCAGTGATGTGAGTAATGGCCATAAATACCGCATATTGCACGAGGGTGGTTGGTACGCAGTGACTTATCGCAAGGATTAAGGGTAAGTTCGAGTTGGAGAACAGGATGTTGGCATCATGGTCAAGCATTTGCATGTGCTCCTGTAGTATGGGTAATTGTGGGCATTGGTGGGTAGCATGGCCTAACTCATCACACAAATAGCATTTGGGACGAGCTCAAAATGGTGGGGGGTTTTTAACTATTTTGGGGCCGAGAAGAGCGGTATAAGTTAGTGGGCCTCTGCCTCCAGTGTGCTTGGTAAGAGGGGGTGGATTGGTGGATGAGGAAGGAATGGTGACATTAGGAGGTGGTCGACTAGCAGTGGTAAATGATTGTACTAGTTGTAATATGACATTTGGTGTCGGAGGGGAAGCGGGAGGTGTGAGATACCACACATGTAGTCCCAAAGTTAACCCTGGAAGGTTGATTGTCTTCATAACTGGGGCACTTACTACTCCCAAAGGGGGAAATAGGAAGGGGATTGTATGGATGGGTGTAGCGCCAACATGACTAGGTACCGACGGTGGTTGGGGTAGCAAGGGCGGTTGATAGTTGGGTGTTTGTGTATTTTGGGATAGGGTACATAAGTCAGATATTTCTATCGCCTGTGATGGGGGTGAAATGGATTGGAATGTGGCAGTCATCGGTGTATCTGAGTAGATTCTGGGTCCAATTGAGGAAATCAACGAGGTAGATTCACCGTGAACAGGTTGTTCAACCATGGGGAGAACATTTTCGGGTGCAGCTGGGGCATTGGGATCATAATAGGTGAGTTGATTAATTTTGACCACTCGTCCTTCATGGGGGAACATCATGATACGGAAAACAAATGAAGCAACCACCCGCATGGCATACATGTAACTGTGGCCACGTAAGAGGTTATAATCAAGTTGGGCATTGATGACCTCTATGTCAATAAGCACTGTTTTACTAGCCAATTTTATGGGGACATTAGCTAAGAGACCTTGGGGTTGAGCTGAACGACCGTCGTAGGCTCACAACACAGTGGTGGATGGCTGGAGAGTAGGGGATCCTAATTTCTGCCAAACGAATGTGGAAATAACGCATGTGGAGGCACCCTCATCGACTGATGGATATGAAAACTTGGAATGCTAATGTGGAAGGCAGGCGTGTTTCAGATTGGTCCAAATCAAAGGCTATCATTCGTGAGTCAGTGGGATCGATAGCACCAATAGAAGATAGTAGCGTCTTACACTGTGTAGGACAATTTTTTAAGACCTCTAAGGCAGACATGGCTGCGGGGGATTGGGCTAAGTCATCCACAATGTTGTAATTAGATGTCGTGCTAGCATTGGGGTTATTGTTGATGCGACGAAGTGGGAAATGAGGGGATTTTGGGGCTCCATCTAATGGGGCAGGAGCTATGCGTAATGGTTGATTGGTGGGAAGAGCGTTGGTGGTTTTGTCAGGGGGAGGTCTTTCAGGGGTGGAGCCATATTGATTCCTTCAGGTTTGAAGGTTGACACCAATGGATGACATCATTAGCAAGTGATGAGTGCCTGAGTCTAAATTGGGGTGGGTAGGTGCAACATACGTGACTTGCTGTTGGGGTGGCGTTGTTCCTTGAGGGGGAGCCAAAGGTTGAGTGGTCACCACTCCTTGTGTCGGTAAAGGATTTTGCAGTACCAAGGGTTAAGTTTGAGGTGGTGGGGGGTTCGGTGGCGCTGGTGGGGCCGCGTGCCTTTGGCGGTGGGCATCATCGGTCCAAAGTTGTCATTCCCACTCCAAATGTGGGAAAGTGTGTATGTAATGGCCATAGACCTGGCACCTTAAAAAAGGGTGGTTTGTTCATAAGTTGGGGTTTTTAGCTTGCTTTGGCGGCTTGTCGGGGTTTTGGTTGGTGGGTGCAGTGTTATTATTGTTTGGGGTATTAGGTGGCTGGTCGCCTTCATCTGGAGGAGGGTTATTTCTGCGGTTACGTCCTTTTTTCACGATTTTGCTGGCCTTGTTGGTTACGTTGTGTATTTTGGTTCTGCTGCGGATTTTTCTGTGCATACACTTGTCCATGGGCAGTAGGTGGGTTCTGGGGTTGTGCAGATGCGGGAGCAGGCTACGGGGGATAATAAGTGTGTGGGGCTGGAGGTGGTATAGGTGCGGGACCTTGTGGGGGTTGTTGATACGTCTGTGTGACTGGTGGTTGAGTTGCCATAGGTGTTGCTTGTGAGGATAGTAAGCAGGTGGAGCTTGGGGGGGTATAGGAGGGTGCGCAACCTGCTGGCCAAAACACTGAGGTGGACATGAGGGTCCACGGGAGTGGTGGTTATGTGTCATGGGAGCATATGAATTGGTTGCTCCAGAGTGGGATGTAGCCCGCGAAAGGTCGGGGCCAATACTAGTACGTGTAATGGAAAAGGGTTGGTTATGCGATGCAACATGGCCAATGATGCCATCGACGGCATGGGATGCCCCCGGTGTGTCGTTTCAAGAGCAATCATAGCAAGGAGTGTCGGGTATAATGGCATATAGGTAACTAGACCGGGCATAGATAAGGTCAAACTGCTGGTCTTTTGAAATGGCTTCTTCTTCAGACTGGGGTTTCTCGGATGCCACATCCTTGGCAATGATGGGAAGGAGAGATTTGAGAAACCAATCTAGGAAGATACGATCATGTAACTTGATTTTGCATAGGTTGCGGCATCAACGCCACTCATGGATGTGATCAGTGATGTGGGTGGCCGTGGTTTGTCTGAAAGATAGTAGGAACTCAACTCCAGTGTGATAGCGAACAGGTAACTGAAAGAACTACAGGAAGGTCAAGGAAAGGGAAGTAAAGTTGGCATGGGTCCCATGAGGCTGTTTGATGTACCACTTGGCTGTAGAACCAGTGAGAGTCCGTTGTAACAGATGGAGTCAGACAAAGTCGTCTACTATGGAGTTAGAGGAACACCATAGGTGGAAGGACATAATGTGATTTTGGGGGTCTTCACTTGCCTTACCCTCAAACTTAGGGATGTCTGATGGGAACTTGGTGGGCATGTGAGGCCACGTAGGATCATGTCTAATGGGATCATTGGTCAATCTGGCCAGGTCAGGAAGGTTGAGACTAACCATGAATGGAAAACTAGTAGAAGGATGTGACATGCTGGTGGTAGCGGCCATGGTGGGGCCAATGCCCCCAAGTGTAGGGGTTGGGTTTGTGATAGGGATGTGACCCCCAAACAAGGGAGGGGGGTGGTATGGGAGGATCCTACACCACTAAGCATATTGTGAGTCACCTGGGGCATTTGGTTGGGTATGCTAGCCACCGAAATTGGCACAGTGATAGAAATGGTGGGTGTGGGCCCCATCGAGGGCATACCCAAAGTAGGTGTGGTGGATGGGGTTGTTGTGGAGGTTTCACCGAGGGTCCCTACAAAGAAAGGGTTGGAGTTCATGCCATCCATGGGGCTCATTGGTGTGGTGCAAGTGGGTTGTTCGGACTCTTCCTCATAATCAAATGTGAAATACGGGGCGTCAGAGTCAGGGGATGGAACTCTATTTCATTGATGAGTAGATTCAAGTGACGAAGCTCTAGGTCTATGATGAGTGGTATCAAGTGATGAATCTATACATCTATGAGAGGTGATGTCAAGTGAACCGTGCTGCGAGGGCTCACCCCAGAGGTGCCGAGAGTGTCTCCGGGACTCAATGTTGACAGATGGTGTCAAGTACCTGGGGGTTGTGCTGAGTGAAAAACAACTCAAAAAACCTGATGCAGTCGAGTGTGCAGAAGGAGATCACAAAAAATATGGCACTTAGGCCAACAACCAGCTCAAAACGCTTACTGTAACAGCTGTGCTACAATAAGTGGAGTATTAAAAAAAATGGTTAGAATACCAACAAGCAGGAGGTTCCCTAAAAATAAAAATGGTGGACTTGCTAGACCAAAGGGAGGTAAGGGAACATGCAAACACCTAGCTAAATAGTATTCTAATTCAACCAGACATATCCTCTGCAAGGTGATTAAATCCAAGTTAGACAATATGGATAGTAGAACCAAGTGGCTAAGGGTATGCCCCTACCGGGAGGGGCACCGGGTAAGACAATCCTAGAAGAAAGGAAACTAAGATACCTCGTTCATGACACATCCAGAAAGGTGAATCTGTAGCTCCAGTCCTATCACCATGTGGGCCTAAAAGGAATCACCACATGCAAACCAACGAGTAGGTAGCCTTCGATGACTGAATGGATTGCGGTATTCCACTCATGCCTCCGGAACCAGTCTCGCCACTTCAACCCTCCTAAAGGAGAGGCCTTTCCGACAAATTGGTCGTAACCGTGTCAAAAAATACTAGGGGATTTTGGTACCCTAAAGGACAAGCACTATGTCTCAAGTGTATGCGACTGAGGGGTGTTATTTGGATGCCTATCCCCCCTGTCCTACCTAACTACAATATCCTTATGTGTTCCCCAAGTGGGGTTAGAATGTTGGTTGAGTTAAGTAGTTTTTTAAGGCTCACTTGAATTAGGTGACAGAATGTGTGCGTGTGATGTGATGAACCCAACAAAAGTGTCGTGCGTAGGAAACTTTTTAACCAATAATGATGCAGAAATTTAACTTGCAATGCAAAGTTTTCCTTTTCCAATGTAAATGTTGAAAAATAGTTTTTATAAAAATTCTGTAAATGGAACAGAAAGCAAACTGCAGAAAAAAGTTGTAGATAATTGGGGCTGCAGACAGGACAGGTGGCTATGTAGGTGCAGAAAATGTTGCAGAAAAATTATGGGCTAAAAAGGGGAAAAGATGCAGAAACCAGATCGCGGGTTTGTGACTGATATGCACGGCCTAGGACGTGGTTGTCGGGATGGGACCTGCAATCTGAACCGCGAGTATGGGACTTGGCTTTGTGGCTGGAGCATGGCTACAGGTTAGGTTTGTGCGATCGGGATCGCGGCTAGGGTTTCACAACGCGCAGTCGAAACCACGGATGTGTAGAGGGTAACTGCGGTTGAGGGCGTGCAAAAATGCTACAAAAATCGGGGCAGACGGTGACTTAGGGATGCAAGGGGCCACGAAAAATGAAGGGGTTTCAACAAGACGGGATGCGGAAAACAAACAGGGAAATGCATTCGGGGCTGCAGGAAGAAAAGGGCTTTCAGCAGCCTGAGTCACAAAATGCAGACAGGGAAATGTGGTTTGTGCCACAGGACGAAGCGAAATGGCTGCGATCTGGATCGCGCTAAGGGGGCAGTAAGCCGTGGTGGGGCCATCAGAAAAATGCAGGGAGTTGCGGCTGAGGCCATGGATTAGGGCTGTGAACTCATGGTTCAGGATGCGGTGGTGAGGAAACCAACTGTGATTTGTGACAGAAAACTCAACTGCCGAAAGCCACAGCTGAATAGGAAAAAGCAAAAAAAATACTTGCAGAAAATAAAAGCTTTGAAAATTTTAACCACAAATTCAAAGCCCAATAGTGGAGTCGCCAAAACTATAGCTAGGGTTTTCACCCTCGCTTGTGCAAATGAGCACCTACTAAGGAGAATGGACTCCTTAGTAGCAGTTCAATAAATAGCAAATTTAAACAGTAAAATAGTACAAAATCTAAGCTAACATGTGCATCAACAGAGATAAAAAGACAATGATAATATAATGGAAAATTTTCTTTTGTATTATGATATGAACAAAGTTACATTTACCTCAAATGCGAAGGTTGGTGGAGCTCTTGCAATAGTCTAGGAGGGTTGCTTCCGTGCTTGAATGGGTTCCTTCTCCTTCTCCAAGGTGCTTGGATGATGGGCCAAAAGGGGCACTCAAATGGGAAAACTAGCTCAAATGGTGAGCTTGGGTTTCACGAGTGATTTTGGCAGCGTGAGGATAGGATAGATTGTGGATATGAAATGGGGAGCCTCCATCACCTATTTATAGGGTTTCTAGTGGTGGAGTGTTGACCCATGGTTTTTGGCACCATATGGTTTAGGTCAATTGTTTTAGGGATTTTGCTTCCTTTTTCCCTCTTTTTTCCTCTTTTTTATATTTTTTATTCCCTTTTACTTGATTTTTGGGAATTTAGGGCCTTTTTAAAGGGTTTTTGCCATCTTTTGAGCAAATTTTGTTAACACCCAAAAAGTGCTCACTACCTCATCTACCCCATTACATGACTCATTTTTCCATATTTCCTACCATATTTGCCTCCAAAACCTTAAAATCCCATTAAAAAGCCTCCAAAAGGCCAAAATGCCATTAAAAAAGCCTCCAAAAAGCCAAAAAACCTCTTTTCCCCAAAAAAATAATCCAAAATTCCTCCAAAATAGCAAAAACCCTCTAAAAAGGGAATAAAAAATACAAAAAAGAGAAAAAAGAGGGAAAAAAGGAAGCAAAAACCCTATATAGCTGACCTAAACCATATGGTACCCAAAACCATGGGCCAGCACTCTACCACTAAAAACCTATAAATAGGTGATGGAGGCCCCTCATTTCATATCCATGATCATCCATATCCTTACTCTACCAAAATCACTCCTGAAACCCTAGCTCACCCTTGAGCTACTTTCACATTTGAGTGCCCCTTTCACCCATTTCTAAAACCCTTTGGAGAAAGAGAAAGGAACAACACTGGAGCTTGGAAGCAACCCTCCTGGACTGCTGCAAAGGCTTCATGAACCTTCACATTGGAGGTATAATCAATACAAAAACCATTTTTATTATCTTGTCTTTTCCGTTTATGCACATACTTAGAGTAGTTGCTATTTTATTATATTGTCTTTCATTTACTGTTTTTCTAAACTGCTACCAAGGAGTCCCTTCTCCTTAGTAGGTGCTCATTTGCACAACCTAGGGTGAAAACCCTAGCTATAGTTTTGGTGACTCCCCTTGTGTTCCTTTGAATTTCTGGTTATAGTTTTAAAGTTTTAAATGTTTTCAATTTTCTACAATATTTTTTTGTTTTTCCTTTTGGTTGTCCCTTTCGGCTGTCATCAACCACGTCGTTTGCCCCCCGCAGTTGCGTTCTGACCGTGTCTTTCAGGAATTTACCTGTGATCCGACTGTGGCTCTCAGACTATTTCCGGCGATGTACCAGCGGTTTCTAGTATGTTACCTGTGATCTTACCGCGGTTATTAGCTTGTTTCGTGCGGTCTGACCACGGCTGTTAACCCATTTTTCCATGGGCCACTTGCTGCTTTCAGCCATTTTACTACAACCAATTTGCGTCTTTCGGCCATTTTCCCGCATCCTGCTTGCGGCTTTCAGCCATTTTTTTGCAACCCTCCTACGACTTTCGACCTTTTTTCTGCAACCCGCCTGTGTCTTTCGGCCTTTTTTCCCGCATCCTGCTTGCAGCTTTCAGCCATATTCCTGCAACCCACATGCGCATTTCGGCCTTTTTCCCGCATCTTGCTTGCGGCTTTCAGCCATTTTCCTGCAGCCCGCCTGCACATTTCGGCCTTTTTCCCGCATCCCGCCTGTGGCTTTTAGCCATTTTCCTGCAACCCGCCTGCATTTTTTAGACTTTTTCTCGCATCTCGACTTTGGCTTTCAACCCTTTTACTGCGGTCCACCTGCGTCTGTTGGCCAAATTCCTGCAACCTGTCCACGACTGTCGACCTGTTTCCCGCGGTCCGACCGCTCAGATTTGCCATAGACCCGCGGTATATTTTCTTCATTTTTTTCACTATTTTGAACGCAGCACTTTGCTGCAATATTTTCTACACCTGCACAGCCATCTGTCCTATCTGTAGCCATACTTCCCTATAGCCTTTTTTCTGTAGTAGTATTTCTATTCCATTTACAGAATATTTTTTTTTGTAAATTTCAGCATTTTAAATTGAAAAAACAAAATTTTGCATTTTAAAGTTTAAATTCTGCATTGATATTTTTAGTTAGAAAGTTGCCCACCCCGTGGCACTTTTACTTGGGTTCATCATCTCACATGCACACACTCTGTCACCTAATTCAAGTGAGCCCTAAAATACTACTTAACACAACCAACATTCTAACCCCGCTTGTGGAACACATAAGAATCTTGTAGTTAGGTAGGATTGGGGGGATAGGCATCCAAATAACACCCCTCGGTTGCTTACACTTGAGACATAGCTGTTGTCCATTAGAGAAGCAAAATCCCCTAGTATTTTTTGACACGATTTAAAACCAATTTATCGGGAAGGCCTATCCCCTAGGAGGGTTGAAGTCGCCAGATTGGTTCTGGAAGCCTAAGTGGAATACCGCAATCCATTCAGTAATTGAAGGATACCTTTCGCAGTTCTCAGTGTATCACCCGTATGGGGATACAACGGCGATAGAACCAAACGATAGATTCACCCAACGGAACGTGTCATGAATGGGGTATCTTAGTTGCTTTTCTTCTAGGATTGACTACTCGATGTCCCTCCCGGTAGGGGGATATCTTTAGCCACTTGGCTCTACTATCCATATTGTCTGACTTGGATTTCATCACCTTGTAGAGGATATGTCTAGTTGAGTCAGAATACTATTTAGCGAGCTGTTTGCATGCTCCCTTACCTCCTTTTGGTCTAGCGAGTCCACCATTTTTTATTTTCTAGGAAACGTGTTGCTTGTTGGTATTCTGACCATTTCTATTGATACTCCACTTATTGTAGCATAGCTATTATAGTAAGTGTTTTGAGTTGGTTGTTGGCCTAGGTGCCATATTTTTTGAGCTCTCCTTCTGTACACTCGGTTGCATTTGGGTTTTTTAGCTATTTTTCACTCAACACAACCCCCAGATAGTTGACATCATCTGTCACCATTGAGTCCCCGAGACATTCTCAGTGCCTCCGGGATGATCCCCCACAGCATGGTTCACTTGACATCACCCGTCATAGACGTAGATCTTCATCACTTGATACCACTCATCATAAATCTCTAGCTTTTTCACTTGACTCCACTCGTCAACGGCATAGAACTCCATCACTCGATCTAGATGCCCCTTATTTTACCTCTGATTCTGAGGAAGAGTCTGAGAACCCCACTTACACTGCACCACCTAGCCCCATGGCTGGCGTGACTTCCACCCCTTTCTTTGTAGGGACCATTGGTGGACCATCCACCACCACACCAGCTACCACACCTGTTGTGGGTATGCCCTCGATGGGGCCCACATCTACCATTTCGATCAATGTTCCCATTCCAGTAGTTGGCATACCTATCTCCACTCCATCAGTGACTCACAATACCCTTGGCGGTGCAGGACTGTCCCATACCACTTTCGTTCCTCCACTTCTTGGAAACATCCCAAACCCTGCCCCTCCACTTGGGGGCATTGGCCCCAACATGGTCACACCCACTAGTATGTCACATCCTTCTACTAGTTTGCCATTCATGGATAGTCTCAACCTTCCTGACCTAGCTAGACTGACTGACAATCCCATTAGACACGACCCTATGTGGCCTCACATGCCCACCAAACTCCCCTCCGACATCCCTAAGTTTGAGGGTAAGGCAGGTGAGGACCCCCAGAACCATATTATGTCCTTCCATCTATGGTGTTCCTCCAACTCCATAGTGGATGACTCTGTCCGCCTCTGTCTGTTACAACGCACCCTCACTGGCTCTGCATCTAAGTGGTACATTGAGCAGCCCCATGGGACCCATGCCACCTTTACTTCCCTTGCCTCGACTTTCCTTTAGTTTTTTTAGTTACATGTCCGCTATGACGCGGGAGTTGAGATCCTACTGTCTTGCAGACAAAACACGGCTACCCACATCACTGACCACATTCATGAGTGGCGTCGACGTTGCATCCTCTGCAAAATCATGTTAGCTGACTCTATCTTCTTAGAATGGTTTCTAAAATCTCTCCTTCCTATCATTACCAAAGATGTGGCATCCTACCGACCCCAGTTTGAAGAAAAGGCCATCCTCAAAGCCCAGTAATTTGACCTTATTTACGCCCAGCCGGGTTATCTATATTCCATCATACCTGACGCCCCTCGCGGTGATTCATCCTGACATGATGCACTGGGGGCATCCCATGCCGTAGATGGCATCATTGGCCGTGTTGCCTCGCATCCCCAACCCTTTTCCATAGCACGTCCTAGCCATGGCCCTGACCTTTCGCGAGCTACATCACAGTCTGAAGCAACCAATTCGTATGCTCCTATGGCACATCACCACCATTTCCATGGACCCTCATGTCCACCTCAGTGCTTTGGTCATGCATCCCCCGCTTATGCCCCCCCGGTCGCACCTCAGCCATATTACCACCCACAGGCTACACCAGCTCCTGTGTCCTCTCAAGCTAAACCTGCTTATTACCCTCCACAGGCAGCCCCTGCGGCAAACCCACAACTCGTTCTGCAGACATATCAGCAACCCCCATAAGGTTCAGCAACTATGTATCCTCCACCTACTTATTATCCACCGCAGCCTGCTCTCGCACCTGTACAACCCCAGAACCCACCTACTGCCCAAGGGCAAGTGTACGACCAACAAAATCCACAACAGAACCAAAATAACCAGCGCCAACAGGGCTAGCAAAACCGTGGCAAAGGCCGTAACCGTGGGAACAACCCCCCTCCAGACCAAGCTGGTCAGCCTCCCAATCCCCCAAACAACAATAATGCAACACCTGCCAACCAGAACCCTAATCGACCGCCCAAGCAGGCCAAAAATCCTAATTTGTGAACAAACCATCCCTGTTCTATTTGCGGGGTCTATGGCCACTACACACATGCTTTCCCACATTTGGAGCGAGCTCAACAACTCTGGACTAATGATGCCCATCACCAAGGGCATGCGGCTCCTCAGGCACCGCCCAACCCCCCACCACCTCAACATAAACCTTTGGTGCTACAAAACCCCTTACGAACCCAAGGCATAGTGAACACTCAGCCGTTGGCTCTGCCTCAAGGAAACGCGCCACCACAATAGAAGATCACTTATGCTGCTCCTGATCAACCCATCTTAAACTCAGGTACCCACCATTTGTTAATGATGTCATCCACTGACGTCAACCTCCAAACCCGTCGGAACCAATATGGCTCCACCCCTGAAGCCCCTCCCGCTGACAAAAACACTAACGCTCATCCCACTGATCAGATGTCACGTATACCTCCATCTCCACTAGATGGCACCTCCAAAGCACATCGCTTCCCACTTCGTCGCATCAACAATAATCCCAATACTCGCGCTACGTCTAATTACAACATTGTAGATGAATTAGCCCAATCTCCCACAGCCATGTCTGCATTAGAAGTCTTAAAAAACTGTCCTTCACAGTGCAAGACTTTGCTCTCTGCCATTGGTGCTATTGACCCAAATTAGTCACGACTGATGGCCTTTGATTTGGACCAGTCCAAACCATTCCTGCCTTCCACTTTAGCGTTCCAAGTTTCTATTTCCATTCGGAATCTTTTCATCCATCGGTTCATTATCGATGAAGGTGCCTCTACATGCGTTACGTCCACTTTCGTTTGGTAGAAGTTGGAATCCCCTACTCTCCAGCAGATTACCACTGCGTTGCGAGCATATGACGGCCGTTCGGCTCAACCCCAAGGTCTCTTAGCTAATGTCCCTGTTGAGTTGGCTGGTAAAATAGTGCTCATTGACATTGAGGTCATCAATGCCCAACTTGATTATAACCTCTTACTTGGCCGTATCTACATGTATGCCATGCTGGAAGTTGCCTCATCCATTTTTTGTACCATGATGTTCCCCCATGACGGACGCATGATCAAGGTCGACCAACTCACCTATTACGATCCCAATGCCCTTGCTGCACTCGAGAATGTTCTCCCCATGGTTGAACAACCTGTTTGTGGTGAAACTACCTCGTTTGTTTCCTCTGTGGGACCTGGAGTTTACTCAGATACGTCGATGACCTCAACATTCCAATCCATTCCACCCCCATCACCCGTGACCGAAGTATCTGACCTATGTACCCTTTCCCACAACACACAAACACCAAACAATCAACCGCCCTTGTTACCCAAACCACCGTTGGTACCTAGTCACATTGATGTTACACCCATCCACACAATCCCCTTCCTATTCCCTCTGTCGAGAGTAGTAAGCGCCCCGGTTATGGATACCCTCAGCCTCCCTGGGTTCACCTTAGGATTACTCGTGTGGTATATTTTGCCTCCTGCTCCCCCACCGACAACAAATGTCATCCTACAGCCAATGCAACCCATCGTAACTACTAGTCCACCTCCCGGTGTCACTACCCCTTTGTCATCTACGAATTCCCCCCCTCTTATCTAGCACACTGGGGGCAGACGCCCACAACCATACACTGTTATGCCCCCACCCAAAACAGTTAAACCCCCTCATGTTTCGTGCTCCTCCCAAATGCTCATTGTGTGATGAGTTAGGCCATCCGACTCATCAATGTCCACAATTAGCTGCATTACAGGAACACATGCAAATGCTTGATGACGACCCCAACATCCCAGTTGTCCAACTCGATCCAGCCCCTAAGCCTTGTGATAAATCATTGCATACCAACCACCCTTGTGCAATATGCGGTATTTATGGCCATTACTCACATCACTGTCCTGATCTCCTAGATTATAGAGCAGCTCTCTACGAGATGAATAATTTGGACCTTGAGATAGTGCCCCCCATAATTGAGGAGATCTACCCACCAGTATCACCCTCATCCAGCAATATTAATACCATCTATATGATCTCTTCTACTACCACTTCCTCGTCAACCGATTTGACAACTCAAATTTTTTGCAATGATGAGAAGATTCTAGAGGCCCTCACTGCCCTAGATTATCCCTTGGAATACATGCACCATCGTTCCTATTTCCTCCCAGAAGAGTCCTCCTCCACCACAGCCACCCAATTTGCAATTGAGTCCAAAGATTTCCTTCCCACCAAAGTCAACTAGTTTAAGGATCCCATTCCCGCACCCGATGCCTTTGAGGAAGGTAACATGGCCAACATCTCACCCATCATCCACATCAATATCTCTGACCCACCTGGTGCTCTTGAAATCATTACATTAGGAGCCTCCTACAGTGAGTATGAGATTGGAGAGTACAAAAAACTTTTCCAAGAGTTTCGTGATGTCTTTGCCTGGTCCTATACTGAAATGCTTGGTCTCGAACCTGCTATTATAGAACACCACATTGACACATGGCCCGATGAACCCCCCGTTTTCCAGAAACAGCACCCCATTCATCCCTCAAAGCTCCCCATTGTTAAAGTAGAGATTGATAAAATTCACAAAGTAGGATTCATTTATCCTATCTCATATACCACTTGGGTTTCTAACGCCGTCCTTGTTAACAAGAAACAAGGCACCATCAGAGTATGTACTGACTTCCGTGATTTAAATGGAGCCTGTCCCAAAGACAACTTCCCCACGCCATTTGTTGACCAACTCATCGATGTGTGTACGGGGCATGAAGTCCTCTCTTTCATGGACATTTTTTCTGGATACAACCAGATTCAGATCTGTAAGGAGGATCAGTACAAGACTGCCTTTACCACCCCATGGGGCACCTTTGCCTATCGCATCATGCTTTTCGGCCTCAAAAATGATGGTGCCACCTTCCAGCGAGCCATGACCTATTATTTTCACGACTTGGTCCATAGCCTGCTAGTCTATCTTGATGATCTTACAGCTCGTTCCCAGAAACGATCATACCACCTTAATGACCTCCGGCAAGTCTTTCTGCGTTGTCACAAATATCAAATCCGCTTGAACCCACACAAGTGTGTCTTTTGCATTCTGGCAGGCTGATTGTTGGGTTTCATTGTTTCCTAGAAAGGAATTGTTGTTGATCCCCTGAAATTCCAAGCCATCATAGACCTTCCCTCTCCTCGCATGCTCCGGTAGCTCCAGAGTCTGCAGGGGCAATCTAATTTCCTCCATCGCTTCATTCCTGATTATGCCACCACCATTCATGGTTTCTTACACTTGCTTCATACCCACATACCCTTTGTTTGGGATGAGCAAGGAGAAGCTGCATTTGAAGCCCTTAAAAAAGCTCTCACACAAGCCCCTTTGATCTCCCCTCCGGATTTCTCTCAAGACTTCATCCTTTACGTCTCGGCATCCAATTATGACATGTCCAGACTCCTTGTTCAAGAAGACGCCGCTCGCAAGGAGCATGTCATTTATTACCTCAGGAAGACCTTGTCTGGACCACCCCTACGTTACCCCTATGAGGAAAGACTAGCCCTTGCCGTGGTCTTTTCCATCCAAAAATTACGACACTACATTTTACTCAGTCATACCACAGTTGTCGCCGACTCCAACCCCATATTTTATCTCTTAAACCGATGCCTCCTGCAAGGTCACGTTGCTAAATGGGTAATTATCCTTCAAGAATATGACCTCACTTTCAGAACCCCTAAGGGCACTAAAACCCTCGTGCTTTCCTAGCTCATCACAGATCTCCCCACAAATATCCGATGAGTTACCCGACAATCACTTGTTCATCATCTCGTCTGATGACTGATGGTATGGTGATATTTTGTTATACCTTCGCACATAGAAGTTCCGACCCAACATCAATCATGATGGACGCCGTCGTATCTGTCACCAGGCCTCTCAATACTCCTCTAAGGCGATGTCCTTTACTGGCGAGGGGTTGACATGATTCTCCATCGTTTTCTTACACACGAGGAAGCCGAACACATCCTCAATGACTATTATAGCGGTTCCTACGATGGACATTTCTCTGGAATGGCCACCGCCGAAAAGGTCATCCACACTGGATACTTTTGGCCCGTAGTCTTTACCAACTGCATCATAGCAGTCAAACATTTCCATAATTGCCAACTTTTTGCCCCCTTTTCTAAGTGGGCCATCGACTTCATGGAATGTAACCCTCATCCGCCAACAGTCATAAGTACATCATTGTCGCTGTCGACTACTTCACCAAATGGGCTGAAGCCATGCCCACCTTCAATTATAAAGCTGACACCACTGCCCATTTCTTGTTTAACCATGTTATCACTTGATTCGGGGCCCCCAAACAGTTGGTCTCAGACCATGGTTCACACTTTGAAGATTCCCTTTGGCGGGAGTTATCCACCCTACTAAAGTTCGAACATCAGTATTCCTCTGCTTACTACCCCCAAGGGAATGGCCAAGTAGAGGCCATTAAGAAAATTTTAAAAACCATCCTCCAAGGCACTGTTGATCGGCATAAGTCCAATTAGCATCACATGTTGTTCCCTGCATTATGGGCTTACCGTACATTAACCAAGACCGCCACCGATTTTACCCTGTTTCATTTAGTTCACGGTGTAGAGTCTATCCTCCCCATCAAGTGTTAAATACCTGCCTTACACATCGTCGTCGAGCTTCTCTCAGACACCTCCCCACTCGAGCAACATCTGCTATCACTAGAACAAGTTGATGAAGACTGTCATGCCACTCTACAGACCATTGAAGCTGCCAAGAACAGCTCCAAAGCTGGTTACGACAAACATGTCCACCCTCGAACTTTCCATGAAGGAGACCTCATCCTTGCCTATGACCAAGCCCATGACAAGACTGGTAAGGGAAAGTTTGAATCCATGTGGCAAGGCCCTTACATCATGCAGACCTTCCTCGGCAAAGGGGCATACATTTTAACTAACTGAGAAGGTCACCCTTTGCGCAACCCCCGTAATGGGTTCTATCTTAAACGCTTTTATCCCTAAATAAATTCGTGGCCCCATTGGTCCATATTGTACAGTTTGCTCTCTTTTTGTTTTTCACCTTTTTTACCGCACTCTTACATTCATCATTTTTGCATGATCAGAGATGGACCATCTTCCACCTCATTACATTGGCTTCGCTAATGGAGCAAGCCGCTGGTCTCCAAACCTGGCTTCTGCAGCATGGGTCTTATATTCCCCTCCACATGAATTGATTCACCTTGATGGAATATGTATAGGAACTGCTACCAATAACCAGGTGGAGTATGACGCTATGACCGGTCTCCTGACTACTGCCCTTCAGATGGGCATATGTCACCTTCATGTGTTCCTTGACTCCCGGCTACTTGTCTCCTAGCTCAACAACTGCTACCAGGTGCGTGATCCCTGCCTCTTTAGAAAATTCCTGCGCACAAAACAACTCAACCGACAATTTGAATCCATAACATTCACCCATGTCCCAAGAGCTCAGAATAGTGTCGCAGATCAAATGGCTAACAACATCCTAGATTGGCACATCAATCACACCATGTAAAACCTCCATCATGCATCATCATCCCATATCATCTCATCAAACATATATAAAAATCCAAAAAGATTGCAAGGGGCATCCACGTGCCTATCATCACATAAACATTTGCATCCATGTGCAACTAACATATACACATTACTATACAAGGGCATCCATGTGCCTATCCTACATACATAATGTTGCATCCATGTGCAATACATAACATAAAATACACAAGGGGCATCCATGTGCCCATCATCCTACACTACTTGCATCCACGTGCAGTACAAATATATAACAAACCATAAGCGCATCCACGTGCATACACTAAATCATCATCGCAAAAAGGTGCATCCATGTGCATATATATATCAAAAAATACACGTCAATGTACTACACATGTCCTGAGTACCCCTGTACTCAACCAGACAAAAAAATATCTATACATAAATACGCCTCATAGAATACATGTCGTCGCTACAAAATCGGGGGGGAGTCCCCTGCACTCCCTATTGAGAGTCATACCCTTCGTCACTACCTGCATCAGCTGCCTCCGAGTCCTCACCCCGCTCCTCCTCCGACAGCTCCTCATCCCCTCCAAGCTCCTGTGCCCGACCCCTATCCACAAAAATGGCCACTCGGATCGCAATCGATCGGAACTCCCGTGGTGCCCTCAGATAGTCCTGAGTCAACTCCAGATCCACGTCTCGCCACCCATCATAAGTCACTCCAACCAGCAAACAGTCGAGAAGCATCCGTATGGACTCCAGCGTCCCATCGACGCACCTCCCCTCGGCTTGGCAGGGCTGATACCACCACATGCCCCTTGCGCGCTACATGTCGTGGTGGTGGTCTCGGGCCAACATCTGCAGATCATACATCAATGAGTAACATCATCTCAACATCTCAAACCTATCATACACAAAACCTGACATCAACAACAATCAAGCAAATCAATACATACCATCTGGTGCCTCTGGATCCCCGGTGTAGTCCATATCTCTATATGGATAATCATCCAGTGTCAGCGGCATCTGCAACCACTAAAGGTAGAGCTCCTAGTTGAAATATCTCCCAACCTCACCGCCACCTCGCTGGCGCATCATCTCTCCCCACCGCACCATGAGCGGCTCCCTCAATCCTCCCACCCTGATTGGCACCCACGGCCACAGTGTAGGTACCTGGTCCATGAAGAAGGCACAAAGAAAGGATCCATAATAGAATCCCTTGCCAGATTCATTTACCGATGTCAATTGCCGCTGAACACAAGTGAGGAACATCTGGCCCCAGGCATAATATACACCATCTAGCACCCGCTCCACCAGCTGCATCTATCCCCCAGACACCTTCTCGGGTGATTGGGACCCCAAAACCCAAACCATGCATGCCGCAATCGCCTGTACTGCTGGCTCCCACAGGTCCACCACTAGGAGTGGAGTCCTCTGCACCCTAGCCTCTAGAACATAGTACCACTCCAACATATCCTCCATATCCACATCTGCGGATACTCGTGGCTGTGTATCAGCCACCCTACCCAGACAGGGAAACCCCATCAAGAAGTATACATCTGCGAGGGTGAGATCGACCCTCTTTTCCTGCACCCTGAATGCATGAATGTCTGGCTCCAAAAAGCTCACTAATCGGTTCAGCAACAGTGTTGTTGAATGCATCATAGGCACCTGTGCGAACTTCAGCAGCCTGCACAACCCCAACGTAGACCGCACATGCCGATCCCTTTGGATGACATCCACTATGTCATCCAAGACATCCCACTCTCGCCAAAGCACCAACGGCATCCTGTCAATCACACAAGGCAAACTCATCAGACTCATGTCAAAGAAATACCCTTCCCCCCCTCCCCGGGGAAACCCTAAAAGTTCGATCCCAATCGCGGCTTTAGGGCCCCTTGCCGCAGTTTCCGACCGTGGTTGTCAAGGCTACAGTCACGGTCTGGGACCGTGCCTGTAGGAGCCGAACTGGCGGTCCTGAACTGCAAGTCCAGCCTCAGAACTTGCGGTACAAGACCGCGTTTTCTAACCCAAAACTCGCGGTCCCAATCCGCGTGATCAACCCTGGAACCCGTAGTCCCCGACCGCGATTCCACCACACAAACCCGCGGTCCACCCCACGTGAACCGTACACGAAATCCCCTGGGATCCACTACACCCCCCCAACCCAATGAAAAATGTAGGTATGACTTTATCAGAATACCTGTAACTCTCGGATCTGAAAACGGCCGGTCGGATCGTCCAAAAACACCAACTCAGCTCTGGTCCACTCTGATCACTAGTCAAAGTCAACAAGTCCAAATGACACTTCTCATGTTGGACCCACTTGCTATTTATAGTCCGTTGACTTTTTCTTGTTTTGGCCATTCTGAACCCATACGGAGTCCATTTTTTGAACTGTTTCCACCACTAGAATCAGCATGACGACACTGTCATTATGGTCAACTTGTTTTCTTATTTTTTCCCCATCATTTTTTGAGCATTTTTTCTAGACACCACTAGTCACCTCGGTTTGCGTGCCACTTCGGCTACACTCCATTTTTCATATATTTTATATCATCGGATTCATTTTTCCATGCTCGTGATGATGCTTGAGATCATTTCTCGCTCTCACCCCCAGATGTTTTGGGTATTTTTTCCAAAATGCCCCCCGTCGCCTTGATTTGCATGCCACATCGGCTGTTATCCATTTTTGACACTTTTCATATTGTCGGATTCATTTTTCCGAGCTCGAGATGATGCTTGAGATCATTTCTCACTCTCACCATGCACAGTTTCCACATTATATCCCGACACCTTGCTGCCTCAGTTTGCGCGCCACATCAGCCACCCTCGAATTGTTCCACATTTTTACATGAGCCCTTCCCTCCTTTCATACTGCAATTATTTCGTTATCTTTCCACCATTCATTATCCTGCAAGGAGGCCCACCAGTGTTCCCCCCTACCCTCGTTCTTGGTCATCATCAATGTTCCTTGATTGAGCACTTCCTCCTTGCCTGACCATTCCTTTTGTTCGGTATAATTTTATCCCTTTTTCGGTCGGGACAAGTCCTTTACGAAAAAGGCACTTAGGGTGTTTCTGTTAAGCTCTTTTCTGACTCCTAAAACAATGAAAATATCATCTAGCAATCTTGCTTCCTTTCCTACTCGTTAAAGTACCTGAAAGGGCGTCTATCTGGTATAAGTTTAACCCTTTTCCGGACCTGGTAGAATAATTATGAAAAAGGAATACTCTAGTCACACCGACTAGAAGAGTTCTTCATTCCATCCTTTTATGATTCTTTGGGCCTTGGAGACTAACACACAAAAAAGCAAACCCCTGGAGTCTTCTTAGCGCTTTCAGACTCTCTAAAATTGAAAGCAACCAAGAGCATGAACTATCCTGGGCTCGTACAAAGCCACACAACAGTACCATTCCATTATTTCAGATTCTTCTTATCACTTTCAGACTCCTTAAAATTGAAAGCAATCATGAGCATGAACTATCCTGGGCTCATATAAATCCACACGACACTACCATTTTAAACACACTTCTTCTAGTTCCTTAACCCATGAAGAAGTCCCCCCGTGCCTCTTGGCACTATGGTCGATCATCTCAGTAGCACCCCCAAAAAGGTCGCCTTTGTTCAGAGTATTCTGCAGTCTCCTGCCATTTTACACCAACTTGAGTATCCCTCACCCCAGTCACTATCCTTGATCCATTATAGCTATGATCCGTTTCCCACCAGTTAGTTCCATATGCTTCTCGATCATCCCCGCCATCATACTCTGAACAAAGAAAGTTTGAGTCCACCCACTCTACTTGCCCAGTTATCCCCCATAGTATGAAATTCCTACCATCAATACTCTCACACTTCAGTTCTCCACCTTGCGCTCCTATCAAGGAAACAGCATTGCCTCGCTAGTTGTTAAGATTTAATATGCTAAGACAGAAAATAGCAGCATCACATTCCATTTCACAATAATAGCATATACAGGATCACTGAAGAAACAACAAGCACAACATAAACGCAAGAGACATAGATTTATCCTGGGAAACCCTCATGGGGTAGAAAACCCAGCAAAGCTTCCTCAATATAGATGACCAGCAATATACAAAGATGCAAACCAAAGACATGATCTCCTCCTCCACCATAGCAGACCTCTCCTCCATAAGTGCGCTACTCTCAAGTGAGTGAGTGTGTGTGAAATGAGGGATACACCTCCTCTATTTATACACTACTTCGACTTGTCTTTTACACAAATCATGTAGGCTCATATTTAACCAATGGGTTAAATACCCCACTACAACTGACTGGGACAACCCCTCTAGAGTGGTCTAATAACCCTTTGACCCATATAACACATGCAGGGCCAACCCCCACTGGGGAAGTCTAATAACCCAAGTTACCACATTCCGACGGAGGAATAAACATCTCTGGATATACAATAAGATCTTCAAGGAGGAATGAAACATCTCCAGAATAATAAAGTACAAATATAATATTCTTTGAAGTTACAATATCTCAACACTCCCCCTTAACGAGAAGGATATTATAACAGCATCTGCATGAACAAGGAGTCATCAACGTCATACACGATACATCTATAAATCATTGGAAGCTTTCTCAACATCATCAGTAACTCAAGCAGTTACTAGAACATCTTCAATAGTGGAACATCAACATCTTCAGTACTGAGTCTTTATCTTCTGCAGCACTCGAACAGCTACAACAATATCAACATCTGGATCCTCACGATCATCAGCATCGTCATCATATGATCATCACGATTAGCAGCATCGTCATCACACAATCATCACGATCAGCAGCATCGTCATCTAGACTATCACGATCAGCAGCATCGTCATCTAGACCATCACGATCAGCAGCATCGTCATCTAGACCATCATGATTAGCAGCATCGTCATCTAGACCATCACGATCAGCACCATCTGGATCATCTTGATCTAGAGCATCTGGATCATCTCGATCTACAGCATCTGGATCATCTCGATCTACAGCATCTGGATCATCACGATCTACAGCATCTGGATCGTCTTGATCTACAGCATCTAGATCATCTCGATCTACCGCATCTGGATCATCTCGATCTACAGCATCTGGATCATCACGATCTACAGCATCTGGATCATCTCGATCTACAGCATCTTGATCATCTCGATCTACAGCATCTGGATCATCACAATCTACAGCATCTGGATCATCTCGATCTACAGCATCTGGATCATCATCTCGATCTACATGATCAGCAACATCATCATCTATACAAGTATCCTCATCAATATAAGTATAAACATCATCAATACAAGCATACACAATATCATCAATACAAGTATCCTCATCAATACAAGTATACACAATATCATCAATACAAGTATCCTCATCAATACAAGTATAAACAATATCATCAATACAAGTATACACAATAGCAGCATACCCTGCAACACACAAGATCCTATTACGGGATGATCAATCCCTCTCACTTTAGGACATAGGTCCAAGGATGATACAATCCTAATCAATTAACAGGATGATTAGTCCTTATCACTTTAAGACACCTCACCATGTCTAGGGACAATGCAATCCCAATCAATTAACAGGATGATTAATCCTTATCACTTTAAGACACCTCACCATGTCTAGGGATGATGCAATCCCAATCAATTAACAGGATGATTAGTCCTTATCACTTTAAGACACCTCACCATGTCTAGGGACAATGCAATCCCAATCAATTAACAGGATGATTAGTCCTTATCACTTTAATACACCTCACCATGTCGAGGGACGATGCAATCCCAATCAATTAACAGGATGATTAGTCCTTATCACTTTAAGACACCTCACCATGTCTAGGGATGATGCAATCCCAATCAATTAACAGGATGATTAGTCCTTATCAATTTAAGACACCTCACCATGTCTAGGGACGATGCAATCCCAATCAATTAACAGGATGATTAGTCCTTATCACTTTAAGACACCTCACCATGTCTAGGGACGATGCAATCCCAATCAATTAACAGGATGATTAGTCCTTATCACTTTAAGACACCTCACCATGTCTAGGGACGATGCAATCCCAATCAATTAATAGGATGATTAGTCCTTATCACTTTAAGACACCTCACCATGTCTAGGGACGATGCAATCCCAATCAATTACCAGGATGATTAGTCCTTATCACTTTAAGACACCTCACCATGTCTAGGGACGATGCAATCCCAATCAATTACCAGGATGATTAGTCCTTATCACTTTAGGACATAAGTCCAAGGATGATGCAATCCTATCATGTACATTTTGAACCAAACGCTCAGGGACGATGCAGTCCTATATACGTCCGCTAAGGACCATATTCTCGAAGACATCTGTCTACGGATAACTTTAGGACTGAAGTCCAAGGATGATACAATCCTCATCGTTCGCTGGGAACCACATTCTCGAAGACATCTGTCTACGGATCACTTTAGGACTGAAGTCCAAGGATGATACAATCCTCATCGTTCGCTAGGAACCACATTCTCGAAGACATCTGTCTACGGATCACTTTAGGACTGAAGTCCAAGGATGATACAATCCTCATTGTTAGCTAGGAACCACATTCTCGAAGACATCTGTCTACGGATCACTTTAGGACTGAAGTCCAAGGATGATACACTCCTCATCGTTTGCTAGGAACCACATTCTCGAAGACATCTGTCTACGGATCACTTTAGGACTGAAGTCCAAGGATGATACAATCCTCATCGTTTGCTAGGAACCACATTCTCGAAGACATCTGTCTACGGATCACTTTAGGACTGAAGTCCAAGGATGATACAATCCTCATCGTTCACTAAGAACCACATTCTCGAATACATCTGTCTATGGATCACTTTAGGACTGAAGTCCAAGGATGATACAATCCTCATCGTTCGCTAGGAACCACATTCTCGAAGACATCTGTCTATGGATCACTTTAGGACTGAAGTCCAAGGATGATACAATCCTCATCATTCGCTAGGAACCACATTCTCGAAGACATCTGTCTACGGATCACTTTAGGACTGAAGTCCAAGGATGATACAATCCTCATCGTTCGCTAGGAACCACATTACTCCCCCTCTCGAGGAGGGTCCTACCAAGCTTGTCTCAGAAAATATTCAAACTTTTCTTGAGGTAGAGGTTTCGTTAGTACATCGGTAACTTGTTCACTTGAGGTAGAGGTTTGGTTAGTACATCAGCAACTTGTTACAAATTCAACCTTTATAGTTCCTTTCTGTGCCATATCATGGAACACTGGATTCTCTGCCATCTTGATACAACTCTGTTTGTCACATAGGATCATAGTTGGGTCTATCTCTAAGTCAAGCAATCCAGAAGCCATACTGCTTCACAACTAGCAGAGCAAGCAGCTATGTATTCTGCTTGTGCTGAGAGCTACACCAGACTACTTCCAGCTAAACCACAAGATCATGGCTGATCCCAGACAATAACATCCTCTCGATGTGTTCTTCCTATCTGATACACTTTCTGCCCAATCAACATCTGTGTAGCCATCTGAAGTCATGATCTCCAATATAGCATAGATCAAAGTCTATCATATCCTTTAGGTACCTCATCACATGCTTTGCAACTATCAGGTGAACACATCTAGTTTCCACTAGATGCTGACTCAAGGTGTTCACAGCAAAGCATATATCTGACGTAGTATTCGTCAGATACATCAACGACCCAATAATATGTCTGTATAGAGTTATATACACTAACTCTGATGAGTCATTCACTAACATCTTCAAGTTGGAATCCCTGAGAGTGGTCATTCCAACATATCAAGTCTTTTTAATATTTCTCGACATACTTTCCCTGGTTGAGAAAGATTCCTTCTGAGCCTTTCCATACTTCTAGACCTAGAAAATAATGCATCAATCTGGGATCTTTCATTTTCATTTCTCCAGCCATCTATCTGTGCCATCTCTCATCAGATGGGTCTACTGATATGAGCCTCAACATCATTCAAACTTTATCTGTGTATAGAAATCATATTCAACCTTGTAGCAAAGGTTGAGATCCACATCACCCATGGTGATCATTAAGCTCATCAATTTACTATCGATCCTGGGTACCCATACAGAACCTGATTCACACTTCTTCTTTAATTACATCATTAAGAGAATGGTCTTATCTAGTCACTTGGAGCAAAAATCTCGTCATGATTCTCTTCCTCTTTCTAAGAGAATCTTCTAGCCACGAGCCTTCTATATTTTGTTTGATTTGTAAATCTTCTTGTTGAATATCCATCATTTGTTCAGTGTTCATCATTCTTCATGATCTTTCCTACAAATCAAAATTAAGTACATGATTAGTAATGCTTCATAATCATGAAATCATGTTGACATGATAACCTATTATGCATACAGATATCATTTACATAGTTATGCAACTATCTTGACCAATACTTTGGCACAACACTTTTCCATATCCTGTATGCATACAGTGGATATCTAGATGCCTTCCATCTCTACCAGAACATACTATCGAGAGTGTGCACAGCTCTCAGTATGTCAGCAAAGAGGTTTCATTCTAGACAAGCTACAATGGAATGTTTGTCCAACTTACCAATCATATGCATATTAGTAGTATACTGTTCAATGCTCTATGAATGTTTACACTCAGCGTGATATATTCTAAAAATACAAATATGCATACAATCTACTACAAGCAATATCATTTACTATTTCAAATAACAACTCAAATACTTATCTTTTATGTTTGTGTGGTTGCCTCTCGCTTGGTCTTCTAAATGTCTTTTGAACTTCTATTCATTCTGTACCACTATGCATGCTCATGTGTGCAATAGTGTTATCCTCATGATCTCATACACAAACATACATTCATTAGTATATTATAAACATTATCAAAACATCTAAATAGTCTTGAATATGTATAGTCATGATCATAGATAATAAACATTAGTATTCAAGATTCCACGGAAGACTTCTTTTACTCATGCATATCATCAATCAAGATAAAAGACATAATATGCATAATCCCTTGATTACTAACTTTATGAATAAGCATATCTAATCATGCCAAGTATACTTATATAAGGGATCCTAATACAAGGTAAGATTCATAGGAATCACACCTGGATTAGTATATTTGTTTAACATACCTGATCAATATCTTCTTTGTTCTCTTCAATGATTTAGAGATCTTGTGATGGAACCTACATATATCATAGGTTAAGCATAATAGAACAAATTCATACATACCTCGTAAGTAGAACTTCTATGTGATCAAATATTATGGAGGAGTCTTTGTCTTCATGTTGTCATGGTCATGGAACTTGATTTGTCTTTCGTGATGTACCTATATCTTGTTAGCAGACAACATCAACCTCATACAACACCACAGTGCATCAGTACAATCAATGAATGTCTTCTATCATTCACATGCATTCATACTGTTAATAGGGTGATAAGACAATTCTAACATTAATCGAGATTGTACTAATAAATAATATGAAGGCAAACACATTATGAACTTAATCAGGAATCAGATTTCAAGACATACCTGAACCTCCTTAAGACATACCTGTCGAGACTTCTTGTAGTCTTCTTATGTAAGGCCTTAGCCTCAAATCCCTTGAAACTTGATATGGAGCTTGATTAGGGTTTGCTAGAGAAACCCTAAAAATTCAATCTTTGACTTTCACACTTCTGAATGGATGGAAGGATGTGTCTTGCTGAGCTGATCAAACTAGCATACTTCAATTTTGAAATCTCCAAAATTTGACCCCTCAAAATTACCTTCAAAACTTCTGGATCTTCTAGACAGGAACCCGAACTAGGGTTTGATGAAGCCCACCCTTTTTTCCAATCAAAAGGTTCGATCCAAGGGTATAAACTCTTATTTTTCTGAGGAGCTTCCAGCCGTGGTTACAGACTTCAAAAATTCCAACTTTTGCTGAAGCCCTAATTTTCCATCTTTCCGATCAAAATCCTGAACTGGGGTTTGATCAAGCCTGGTCTTCTACCCAACCAAAAAATTTGATCTTGGTCTCTAAATTTCGATTTTCCTGAGTAGCATTCAGCCATGGATTCCGATTCCAAAAATTCTAACTTCTTCGAAACCCTAAATTCTGAAAGCCATGAATGAAGGTGCTCCAAATATAATTCTGTTTTGACAGAAATATGTACCTGATTGTTTCTGCTGTAACTCCGAACTTTTCGCTCCCCAGGGACTGAAATTTTTTTTGTGGTATCTTGACCTGTCATCTTTCCATCCCTATATGTCTGACCTCAATTGGATTTTCTGAGAGAGATTTATGCCAAGTGTCACAACGTGACCTGTTTATGGGATAAAACAGGAGAGTGAACTTGTACGGCGTGCCACATGTCACTAGTTCAACTTCGTACTCTGAAAACATTTCCTGAGATAGTACAGTCTGTGTACTACCTGTCAATTTTTACGAAATTTCATTTGGAGCTTCTTAGCCCAAGTTATGACCTTTTTTCCTAGGTCACCTGATTTTGACTAAGATCTGGAAAAGGCAGAAAGCCTAACTTGTACTGATCATAACTTACAAAGTACAATGAATCGGAGGGTTCCCTTTAGACACAAGATATCTGGAGATGTTATCTACGACCTGTAAAGGTTTCAGATCCTGAACCTTCACCAAAATGGATTTATGGCGAAAGTTCCACGATGACTGGTTTTCGCTATATAAAACCCTAACCTTCAAATTGTCGTAAGTAAAGCAAGTGTCGTAAGTGCCATACATTGCCTTCCTTCAGGTTATCTCTGATACCATGTTAAGATTTAATATGCTAAGACAAAAATAGCAGCATCACATTCCATTTCACAATAATAGCATATACAGGATCACTGAAGAAACAACAAGCACAACATAAACACAAGAGACACAGATTTATCCTGGGAAACCCTCATGGGGTAGAAAACCCAGCAAAGCTTCCTCAATATAGATGACCAACAATATACAAAGATGCAAACCAAAGACATGATCTCCTCCTCCACCATAGCAGACCTCTCCTCCATAAGTACGCTACTCTCAAGTGAGTGAGTGTGTGTGAAGTGAGAGATACACCTCCTCTATTTATACACTACTTCGACTTGTCTTTTACACAAATCATGTAGGCTCGTATTTAACCAATGGGTTAAATACCCCACTACAACTGATTGGGCCGACCCCTCTAGAGTGGTCTAATAACCCTTTGACCCATAACACATACAGGGCCAACCCCCACTAGGGAAGTCTAATAACCCAAGTTACCATATTCCGACGGAGGAATAAACATCTCCGGATATACAATAAGATCTTCAAGGAGGAATGAAACATATCCAGAATAATAAAGTACAAATATAATATTCTTTGAAGTTACAATATCTCAACACTAGTTGCAGGTCTCCCTCTATCGACGAGGATAGACCCAGAGGTCCCTGCACCTTGGACCCATCACCATAATTGGTGAGTACCTACAGACCACTTTGAGAGGAGTCATCATTGCCTCTCCGAGCGGTTGTTTCTCACATGCTCGACTTCAACACCTTGATCACATCGTTGAGAATCGCGCAGGGTATATATCCCTTCAGTTATTGGTCAAAGACCTTGGATTTCCCCTGACTCTAGCACATTGGTGAGTCCCTTCGGAACGCCCAGTTTTATGTTCCCATGGATGTCCGGGTTGTGTAGGTGATTATATTCGGAAGGCATCCAGTTATATGCTTCCTTGAGTACCCAGTTCAGTTCCAGTTCAGTGTACCATTGAGGGTATGACTCCCCGTCACTATGATCCAGCAGCTCATCAGTTCCTCTAGTACCACACTCAGTAGCACTGTTGTTATTCTAGTATATCAGTTCTTCAACTCAGACATGGTCAACCCAACAGTATGTCCCAGATTTGTGTCCCCTCTGGACCCTTATGATGTACACAGTGGTTCTCTATGTATCTTACATGTCCCCCTTTTTGGGCCTCACAGTTATTTTTTATGTATCTTGATATGAGCATGGGTATGCTCACCTCGTCCATATATTGAGATTCTTCCTCATTCATTATTTGAGGCCATGTATATTTCAGGTCCCCGTGTTTTGGACCCCATTGTTATTGTTGTCCTATATCTTGATACGAGCATGGGAATGCCCGCCTCGTCCATATGTTCAGATTATTCCTCATTCATTATTGAGGTCATGTATTCTCAGTTTTTGCAGTTTGTTCGGGACCGTTGTTCCGAGCTCTAGTTCATTTCTTCTCTTCTTCACGTCCCAGGAAAACCATAAAAAACTTATGATGTCTATGGGCCATACGATGAGCTCCTGCCCTCACACATCAGGGGGCAATCTGTTAACACCCAAAAAGTGCTCACTACCTCATCTACCCCATTACATGACTCATTTGTCCATATTTCCTACCATCTTTGCCTCCAAAACCTTAAAATCCCATTAAAAAGCCTCCAAAAGGCCAAAAAAACCCCTTTCCCCCCCAAAAAAAATCCAAAATTCCTCCAAAATATCAAAAACCCTCTAAAAGGGAATAAAAAATACAAAAAAGAGGAAAAGAGGGGAAAAAGGAAGCAAAAACCCTATATAGCTGATCTAAACCATATGGTATCCAAAACCATGGGCCAACACTCCACCACTAAAAACCTATAAATAGGTGATGAAGGCCGCTCATTTCATATCCACAATCATCCATATCCTTACTCTGCCAAAGTCACTCCTGAAACCTTAGCTCACCCTTGAGCTACTTTCACATTTGAGTGCCCTTTTGGCCCATTTCCAAAACCCTTTGGAGAAAGAGAAAGGAACAACACTGGAGCTTGGAAGCAACCCTCCTGGACTGCTGCAAAGGCTTCATCAACCTTCACATTGGAGGTATAATCAATACAAAAACCATTTTTATTATGTTGTCTTTTCTATTTATGCACATGCTTAGAGTAGTTACTATTTTACTGTACTGTCTTTCATTTACTATTTTTTTGAACTACTACTAAGGAGTCCCTTCTCCTTAGTAGGTGCTCATTTGCACAACCTAGGGTGAAAACCCTAGCTACAAATTTAATCATTTGGAGGGTGAAAAGGGGTTTTTTTTGGCCTTTTGGTGACCAATTAATGGTTTTTTGAGGTTTTGGAGGAAGACATGGTGGGAAAAATAGACAAATGATTCATGTAATGAGGGAGATGAGGTGGTGAACATTTTTTGGGTGTTAACACATCTACAGACTGCGCAGTTCGGATAGAATGTGAATCATAGGATAGTGCAACTGACTTATGCGCTTCCTCTTCCAAACTTGACCACTATGAATACTTTACTTTAACACTCAATCATTCATCTACTACCTTAGATTATTTATCTTTATAACAATTCCAAGCAGACAAAACATACAATGCTGCACGCACCCAGTGTTGCACGTCAAAGAGTTATTCAATCCAAACTTTACATACACAAGTGATTATTCAATGAACTTATACTTTGACATACTTGGAATACTGAGCATTCAACATTCATTCATTCCTGGGATACTTAACATATCATTCCCATCTTTGTCCCATGGTGAATACATATAAAAGCATTGATACACCAAACTGATAAATGAGAATCCAAGCATCCAATGTAAGCAAATAAGCAAATGCACGCACACAAACAATCACACTACACAGTATTTAACGTGGTTCACCCTAGAATGGAGGCTACATCCACAAGAACTGTAGTTATATTACTCTTTGGGAAGGGTACAACAGTTCTTTTTCTGCGCACTCAACTTTAGACTCTCTTCTCTCTCAATAGCCCTCTGCACACATAGCTTGCAGAGCCTTTACAAAATGTTCCTCAATAGATATTTATCAAATCAATAACGGGAACAACACAAAATGAAGAGTCACCCTTTCCCATACAAAATATGCCTTCTTTATAGATCATGCCCATAAGTCGTGTCCTTACAATGCATGGCAATAAACCCTAAGGTTCCCAAAATTGTTGCGGATACTCGCCACCGTGCCTATCGCTGTCGACAACTTGCTCCACTCGCTTTGGCCACCTTACTGGACCAGTCATGGATCCAACACCCTCCTGACAGCTGCAGTCATCAGCAAAATAGTTACAACTGCATCGTGGCCTGTCACTTTCCACTCCTTTAGCCTGCCTGCCACCGTCAACTTAGTGGCCTAGCTTCTCAACTACTTGCCGCCACTCTCTTAGACAGGTCGCTTTCCTCGTCCTTCATTTTGCTTCTTACCCAAAATAGGTCGCTTACTCAACTCAACCTTCTTCTATACTTCTTTACCAAAAGTATCTGCTGCGCAGGCCCTGCACACATCCACTACTGCATTAAAACTGCATCTATACTCCAAGCTGCGCATTCTCAAAATCATGTCTTCTGACTTCACAGCCCAAAAGCTGTGCAGCTCCCAATACTGTATCCTTATCAAAATTGTTCCTACTTGGGGCAGGCCCAACAAGCCCCTAACACTGACTTGTGGCTCATCCCGAGCCACTTTAGTCCAGCTACTCCATCTGTGCCTCTTTTGAAATCCATGCCTGTGCAGTGAATTCTTCAATGGTTGCGCTCAGCTGTGCAACTACTTCTTTCACTTCTTGCTCGCATTCTTTTACTTTGTCGAGCATTTATTGCGAGGCAGGTTCCAAAGTTTCTTCCTTGATATGATTTTCTGATGTCCAAAGGTCTTGTAACTTTGTCTCAGTATCATTGTTCAAGGTAAGTGCTTCCTCCAGCAACGGTTGTATCTTCGCAGAAGTTTCAGGTTCTTTTGTTCTTAAGGATTCAAGCTCCTTCCTTAATGCCTTGGTTTGCTCGAAGGCGTTCCGCTTCTGACGTACTGGTAAGTCCTTCATGGATGCATCTGTTGCATCCAACTCTTGTTGCTTTTGCTGGATCTCGTCATGGATACTCTGTATCTATGGACCTTCCTACAATATGCTTCAGGCGTTAGACACATCTTTTGATAAGTTTTGGCATTGCGCCACTATTGTGCAGATGCTTTGCATAGACGCCTTTAATGCCTCTACTCGTGCTTCTTCCTCTTGCTTCTTTGTATCAACTGGTTGTCTAGCTGCCAGCTCAGCCAATTGTGCCTGATGGATCACTTCCATCTTTGTCATCTTTTCAGCGTGGGAAATTTGTAATCCCTTAAATTTTTCCTGCAAGCTATCCATGACCACTCCAATCTATGGGATAGCTTCTTCTACTTCTGATTCTTCTTCAACTTCGGGCAGCCGCACTTATATTGCTGACACAGCTCCTTTTATTCTGCGTTGCTATTCTTTTGTGCATTGAAGCTCCCTTTCCTTTTGCTCAACTTCTCCTTGCAATTTCCTATAATTCTCTTCATATTGACACCGTTTATTGTGCGAGACAATGTCTCGCTTGTGCATTTTGTGAGATATTTGAGTATGTAACTCATGTAAGCCTTCTGCTGGAACCATGGCTATATTGAATTCCAATTGGGCGAGTAGCCTCCGGTTTTTTGTCATCTCGTCTATGGGAAACAAGATGGACATAGGCACAATCTTGACTATGCTTGTCCAAGTTGAAAAGGCAAGCGACTTGCGCATCGACTCGCTTGATTATCCTAAGCTACTACTATGGTCTAGGTCTTGGGCGAAGTCACGGTGAACTTGCTCCATCCTTAAGACTAAACTGCTCAATTTGTCAATGTTTTCTTGGACCTGCGCTTGGGATGGCTCTTCCCAGTTTCCCTTAAATCCAAGAATATCCTCTAGATGCACAGCTGTCCATGATGCTATCATCTCATAGTCATCATCGTGCAGTATTCTATCCAGTGGCTTTCTCGTAGCCTTAGACTTCTTCCTCTGCTGCTTCTCCGGACTATCCGGGTCCCGCTCTTTTCTTTTCTCACCTCCCTGCTAGTTGGTTTTCGAGGTTGATGCACTTTGGACATCTGCATCTTTGTAAGCTTTATCCTCTTCTTCCTCCTCATAAGAAGGAGTAATAACCGAGTCTGGTGAATCCTCTTTCCACTCATCGGGCCAGTCTTCAATAATCACCTCGATCATTGGTACGCCCAACTAATACTGCCCTTCATACCACTTCTCTACGCTTAAGCATGGTTGTATAAGGATAGAATGCAATCCATCTTTGAAAATTATAAATGGCTTATACCTAGCCGTGACCTCATCTATAATGCGTAGGATTTTCTCGATCATTGCGCATAGCTTCTCCAAGTAAGTCAAGAATTGTAGGTTGTTAAGCCTTTACTTTTCCACCCTCATGGATAACTACATGTTTGAGAATCTTACTGCGTGCTAGTCATCTATGGCTACTGGCAGGCCATTGTGATGGTTACGTTCCTTCCAGCACACAAAGGCAATGAGGACCAACAACCAGCTGAAGTGGAATTCGAGTCCTTTATCCTACGCGTCCTCGACATCCAAGAAAAATTCATTTAACAAGAAGTTTTCCCAACTATACTCATTCCGATCCATATCTTTGGTCACCAAGGCTACTGCAAAGGCCGACACTCGCGCTGGTATAGACTTCCTTAAAATTCTTCCTGCCAATAGCTGAATTGCAAACCGTAGAGGTTCAATCGTAATCGGGTCAGTCTGATTTCCTCTAGTCCCTCTTGTCAAGTTAAACGTGGCTTTGATTTTTGCGGTGAGCTCTTGATCTTCCTTCTTGCCAACAAATTCTTTGGAAGGGTCATCACCCTTCTGGCTTAATCCCATGATTCTTTCTATGAGATCAACAGTGATTTTAACCTTAAAATAGAGCCAAATGTATCCCTGGTACATGCAGGAAAGTAGTGTATGCACCATAGCCTTAAACTCCTTGCTTCGGTCGAAATGCGAGATTCTCAGTAGGTTGAGCAGACTCGCCTAGGCTAATGGTATCGCCCAGTCCATAGGGACAATTTCTGCTTTCTTTGTGGCTTCATCCTTTCTGTACGTATATCTATCTGTCTACAAGTGGGGAAATTTCTCGGCATCCATGAGATTAAAATCAGTAAGCTTGCAGTCTATGATCTTACCAAGCAAATGTTCCTTTGTCCGTACATGCTTCGACATCGACGGCATTGCGATGCCATATTTTGGATTCTTCTCCAGGTTGAATTTTGGGGAATCACTCTTACGCAAATGGATATATTATGGGATAACCCAAATTGGTGTAGGTGGTTTCCCTTGTGGCACTGCCTTTAAGGTAGCTGGTGTCTTCGGCTATTGCAGCTCTACCTATGGATGTTTATCCTTCTTCTACTGGTGTGGCTTGTTTGGTTGCAGGCCCTTAGATGGTCCCCACATCTCTGGTGTGGTCTGCTTCGATCGTGAATTCATGATTCCACTTAAGCCAGAGCATTTGAACGTGCCTATGATCTCATCTAAAATATGCTTGTCATAAATAAACACAATGGCCACCAGTGCTTCTTGCTGCTTCAGCTCTTATGCTGTAAAATTTCAAATTCACGGTAAAATGCATAAGGACGAGTGTGCGGGTTTTTATAGACTCTTTACCTTATGGTCATCGGGGAATTAAATGTTAAATTAGTTTATCAAATCTTGGATGGATCTCTGCCTTGCGTGATATTAAATGTGCTGGGAATGGCTAGATTTGGCATTAAGTTCCAGTCTCGCTGGATAAGATCTTGTCAGATCAGTGATCTTTCTCCGTCGTTTCTTACATCCTATCAGATTAACTTTATTTAATTACCAAGGTGTAACAAAACTGCCAAGCTGTCTGACAACTGATCAAAGATTAAATGCCAAGTCTGTCTAGTGGATCTCGTTAGAATCCTGATCATTCCATTCTTTATGACACTCGACTGGATAGGATATTCTTTAAATGCGGAATTCGGTCAGTGTCTCCACTTGGATAATGGTTTATTACCCGGACAACGGTTGTGACGATCACCTTTCCTCATCATGATTCACTGGTGGTTCTAATAGTATGGCATGAATTCCATGTGTTTCTTTATGTCTTTGTTGTGCAACTTCAATTGTACCATATCCTTATGGACGTCTCTTCTCGCTTTCCACCTTTTTCCTTTGTCATTTGAGCTACGCAGTGAGGATCCAAACTTCTTGCATAGCTCTCCTTTTCCTTTTTGCATGCGCATTTTCAGCGGTGCTACGTGGTACATATGCCTTCTTTCGTTGAATTTTGCGTACAAACTCTTCACAATCTCTAGTGCCCACTTGCAAATGTACTTGAAACTTAGAAATTTTCCCTTCTGCTGAGTCATTTATAGGTTTTGCAAAGTAGGACTATCCTGATAGGGTTTTAGTCTACTTCCATTGACTAGGTCGGGAAAGTTATCTCATGCTAATGTGGCTAATTGAGCTGCGCCACCATTAGTAACATGTACAACAGTATATGGTCCAATCCAATGCATTTTAAACTTTCCAGGAAACTTCATAAACTTGCTATCATATAGGAGGACTAGATCACCTACCTGAAAAGACTTGTTGATGTGGCGATCATGCCATGTTTTTTTTCTATCTTTCTGCACTTGTTGGTGAAAGCCTGTGATGAAGCGATCCTCCTCCAGACCAACCAAGTGTAGAAGCATTTCTTCTAGCGTGGCATGGTATTCCATTCCTGTAAACGTAGCTATTCTCAAGATGGGAACAATGTATTCCATCGGCATTATTGCTTCTTGTCCATAGGCCATCCTAAAAGGTGTATGGCCAGTCAACTTTTTACATGTGGTCCTGTATGCCCATAATATAGCGGGAATGTGCAAGCCCCAATCATCCCTATTTACATTGCATACCCTAGTTAGCGCATTCTCCAATACTTTATTGAATGCTTCAACAATTCCATTCGCCTATGGATGATATGGTGTACTTCGCTTATGATGAATGCGGAATTCTTCCATCAATGCCTCAATGGTTTGGTTCAAAAAGTGAGTGCCTTGATAACTCATCAAAATCTTTGGGCATCCAAACCTTGTAAGGATGTCTTCAAATATGAACTGCGTGACAATACCTGCGCTACAGTCCTTCACTGGTTTCACTTCTGCTTATCTAGTGAGGTAGTCAGTCACCTTAATAATGTACCTTGCACCACTCCTCTTTCCCGGTGTGTTTATTGGTCCCACAAAATCAATGGCCCATTTTTCAAGTGCTTGTAATGTCAACTGAGGAATTAGTGGCATCTCATCCCTTCTCGACCACCTTCCTGTCCTCTGACAGACATCGCAACTCTAGCAATGTTTCTTTGAATCCTTATGGAGCATAGGCCACCATAGCCCTGCACACAATATCTTCTGCGCAGTCGCCCTTCCTGCATAGTGACCTCCTGCTGGTTATGAATGTGTATTAGCCAATATGAATGGCTTCTCATGCTCCAATACACATCGATGTAGTACTTCATCCGGTCCCAATTTGTATAACTTATCTGTGATAATGGTGAAGTCTATTGCTCGCACTACCAGCTGCTTCTTTTGCTGCGTAGTGAACTTTGTGGGTGCTAGCCCCTTGGTCAAGAATTCTATGATGTCTTTGTAGTAATCATCAGTTATCTGGATGGAGAACAACTGTGCATCAGGCAAATTTTCTTTAAGGTTAGTAGGCGCTTCTCCTGACTCAATCCACGATAGATGGTCGGGTCCTAAGTTCAATCTTCCTGGATTAACTACTATTTCAAAATCGTACTCCTAAAAGAGTAATAACCATCTGCAGATTCGCCCCCCTAACACTGGCTTCTTGACCAAGTATTTCAAAGAAGAATGGTCAGTGAATATAAAGAAGTGCACACCAAGTAAATAGTGCCTAGACTTCTGCAGTGCATAGACCATAGCTAGGCCTTCTCTCTCATTAGTGGTGTAATTCTTCTCTGCAGATGAGATCTTCCTACTCAAAAATGCGATGGGATGGTCAATACCTCCCTCTCCCATTTGTGCTAAAACAACTCCCAGTGCTATGTATGACGCGTCAACATGTACATGGAATGGCTTCTCCCAGTCTGGAAAAACTAGGATCGAAGTAGTGACCATCTTCTCTTTTAATGCATCAAAACCTTGTTCTCATTCTACATTCCAAATGAACGACACATGTTTCTTTAGTAGCTTCTCCATGGCTGCGGTTATCTGTGCATAACCCTTTATAAAATTTCTGTAATAGTCGGTATGTCCTAATGTAGTGCATAGCTGCTTTACTGAATTTGGTGTCGGCAAGTTTACGATGACTGCGATTTTCATAGGATCAACCATCAAACCCTGTTTACCGACAATGTGTCCTAGCAGGATCCCATAGGGAACACAGAAAAAACACTTCTTCAGATTCAAGAAGATCTGATGCTGTCTACACTTTTCCAGCATCATTCTCAGGTTCGCACAATGGTTCTTTAGCAACCCGAACATTGTCCAATCATTGAAGTAAGCTTCTAAAAACTTATGCATGAAATCTTTGAATGTTGCGACCACAACTCTGGAAAATATGGCGGGCACATTCTTCAGACCAAATGGCGTCACTGTGTATTGGAATGACCCCCATTCTGTAGCAAAAGTAGTTTTGTGTGTATCTGTTGGATCAATCCTGATCTGATGATATCCAGAAAATCCATCAGTGAAAGAGTATGCCTCATTTCCTCCAACATTATCAAGTACCTCATCAGTAAAGGGAGTTGGAAATGGGTCATGCATTGAAGTATCGTTCAACTTTCTGAGATCCACACAAATCCTGATCTCACCTTTTGTTTTCTTATCATGGACAACCATAGGGCTTATCCACTCAGACTCTTCGAATGGCTCGGTGATCCCTACGTCGAGCATTTTATCAAGTTCTGCCCTGACTCTTTCTTTGTATCACAGGTTCAGCCGATATGGCCTATGCTTAACAGGATTCACACCTAGCTTAAGAGGTATTTTCATAAATCCTAAGTCCCCCAAAATTCCCTTCATCTCTGTAAACTTAGTCAGGAATAACTCCTCATACTCATGTAATATATCTGCGATCTTCGCAACAGTCTGATCATCCCAATAGTTTCCAATAGACGCGAACTTTGGCTCTTCACTGGTGCCAATGTTTACTTTCTTTGTTTTCACAGGTCCACTCATGTCTGGAATTTCCAGCGGAGGTCCCTTTACATCACATGCACCTTCCGACTCAGGTATCTTAATGTTGCATGGGTCCTCCTCATCACTATCTTCTTTTTCTTCAGCTTCCTCAACAAGGTTATAAAATTCCATGGCATGTTCTACCTGTTCCTTCCACTCCATCTGTAGGCATTCATGTGCACTGTCAACTCCAAAGAATTCCTGTAATGTCATGTTCTTATGTCTACATTCTTGTCTGAATATTCTTTCCTTAATGATCTGCAAAACATTGTTTATGGTAGGAATCTCGTCCTCAAAACTGAAACTCTTCTGGAAGTTCCCAGTAAGAGTAGGCCAATCCATAGTTTCCCAACACAAATCCATATCAAAGTACCATTTATTTGGAATCTCTTCCTCCAATGTGTGCACAAACAGATGCACCCATTCCATCTTTGGTCTCTCCCCCCATGCTTGTGAACAAAACTTAATATGTTGTCTTGGATCTCTCTATCCATTATATTTCTCAAAAGGTAGGGTAAATTTATCAGCAAGCCTGATTTGCATCTTAATTATTCATTGATCCCAGGTGGTCAATGTCTGCTTATGTACAGCCCAACATCGGGCAGGTGTCTCGTGTAGTGCCATATCTAGTGCTGGTAAGTGATGTTCATCTGCAATTGCTGCAGTATAATCTTTGATAAAGGAGTAAACATTATCTAAAACATCATAAATTGGTATTGGGATTACCTCCTTTCCAATCCAGCACAGTGACTTCGTAACCTGCGTGCATCTCCTTGCAGATACTTCGTGCATGTGACTCTTCCAGTTCTCCAGTCCTGCATCAGAGTCTGAAATGCAAGAGCTGTCGCATCGCCAGCTGAGTTTTCCATCAGCAGTGGGATTAATGTAGTCTTTCTGGTTCGCAGTCATCTTATATAGCCAGTCCAAATCTTGAGCCCTAGATTCTTCCCGAATCGGCTCGTTGTATCTATCTCCATCTGCAGTGTCCATTGGTGCGATGACCTTGAGATGCTTTCCTTCAAAGATCATCTTCTTTGTCTTCAAGTTAATGATGGCGAGGTTATCAATAGCCCGGTCAATTCCCAACAGCACAGGAAAAGGATGACTATCATCGACAATCTCGATAACCTCAAAATCTGTGTGACTCTGCACTCCATCAATGTCAACAATCACGTTGGTTAACCATCCAAAGGGTATGAATTTCTCCTGATTGGCCATTCTCAACTGGATAGGTGACAATGAAATCTTCAGTCTCCCCATCTGCTTCCATGTATGTTTGGTTAAGACATTTACTTATGATCCCAGATCAAGAATGATCTCATCTATTTCATAATCTCCTATTTGTGCACTGAGTCTCATTTCTCTGCCCGTTCTCTTGTGTTTCTTGATATGATGAACTGTGCTATCAGTAGTTTCATTTTCGCTACATGGTTCATATTGGTCTACCAACTTCTGTAACTCTGCTATAGCATTTGGACTCTTCAACAACTTCATGCAATTCTCAAGGAACTGTGCAACAGAGGTGCATGTCTCTGCTGCGGTGCTAGTTCTGTCATAAGCAGACGGCATATCTTCCATATGTGGTATTTCGCTGCACAACAGGATTCTTGGCGATCTAGGTGCTGGTTCTTTGAAGATATCACGCACATCCTCAAATACTTCTCTGTTTTTCTTCAAGTCGAAAGTAGGTGCTTTCCTAGCAACTTTCCTTATCCATATTGTTTCAAGAGGAGTCTGCTTAGTATTAAAATCTCTACAATTCGAAGCTTCTTCTCCTTTATCCGTCCCTGTTGTAGCGCCACTTCGCGTCACTACATTGATACTTGGATCCACAGGTCTCCTCTCTACTGCGATCAACTAAATATTTGGGTTCAGCACCTTTTCTACATTTCTACCTCTAACACTGGGTAGTCCTCAATAACATGATCAAACAATTAACAGTAACTGATGTAGTGCATGGGTTGGTATATTCTCTAGATACATGGCCTGCTTGGCCACATTTATAAGAGATTGTTTGACCTCGGTATCATCCTTGCGCTGGGCTATTATTCCTTCCTCTCTCGCGGTATCCTCCACGGCCTCTATATGCTCTTTGAACTTGCGGTGCATTTTCTTGTTTCTGTGGAGTCTCTCATTGGACTCTATACATTCCTCCATACATATGCTCAATATCTTTCTTTCTTTCTAGCATGAGCTCGTATGCACGGACATTGGACTCATCATGCCCAACTGACTTACATAAATTATAGTATAGGTTTTTAGGTGTTCTTATGTATTTATGTATCAAGTGGAAGTCTTCTGGAAGGTGTCCTTTGGTTTTGCAAATTTCACACCATGTCCCTTGGTTCGGATTTAATGGGTTTGGTCCACCCATGTTAAGGAATTATTGGAATAAAGGACAATGATCCTTAGTGTGTTCTTCCCCTTTATAGCCTATACACCAGACTTCCTATCTTTCTTGCTTTCCTTTCTTGATATCTTGTAACTGTAGTGTCAGGGTAGCTAACTGGCTCTGAATCTGTGACATGCCAGTGCAAGTTTCTCCCATGGGTAAAGATTCCAACTTCATCACAATCTCCAAGGCTTCTACCTACAAAGCCAATTTATGTTGCATCAAAGGATGTCTAATATGGGGCAACAGCACGGCTATAAACCACTCCTTGTGCTACTGCGGTGCAATGATGAAACTTACTTGGTCCAGCAGTGTCTTAAATTTTTTATGAAACTCCCAAACTATTTCATTAGGTCTCTGTTTGATCTCTTTCAACTCTGTGATGCACTGTGACTCTGACTTCGGCTTCTTAAATTTTGCTAAGAGTGTAGCCTTGATTTCCACCAGGGTTCTCTGCTGTCCATATGAGTATTTCATGAACCAATGTGAGGCTCTGTCTCTAAAGGTGGTGACGAGCTGTGCTTGCTTAACAACATCGTCATGTACTTGTTTGACACTCCAAAGGGCTTCACATAGAAACCAGTGTTGATCAGGGTCTTCTAGACCCGTTCCTTTGAATATCGGTAGCTTAATATCCTCGGTCATGCTTCTTCTAGGTGGTGGAGGGTTCTGTGCAGGTTGCTTAGCAGAAAAGATAAACGGAATGGTCTGAGTTCTAGGGATATTCGCAATAGGGGGGTTCTGGACCGGTTGAGTTTGTGCAATGGAAGGCATGGTGTTCCCACCCAATGGATTTTGAAGAGTAATAGGCTGATAGGTGGAAGATAGAGGTGCATTTTGTCTATCAGGTTCGTCTTCCGACTCAATGTCTACGTGGAGTCCAGGTCCACTAGCAATCTTCTTAGGCGTATATTTATACCTTTTCCCACTTCTTAGATTATGGGTCTCTTTGTCTGACTCACTAAAAATGCTATTGACCATTACAGAGTTCAAAAAATTTGTTGCATTCTAAAAACACTTTTCTTAGCTAAAAGCATTCTAATATATAGACTGAGGTGGTTTAGATACTTACCTCTGATTCCCTTGAAAAACTCTCTTTCGGCTGCACTGGAGGACTTTAGCATGTCAACAATGAACTGCATCACAAAACTTTGTAATGTGTTGTCAACCTAAAAGTCGACTGCTCATAAGAACGGAATATCTAGTGCTTTGTGCCTTTCAATAAGCTCTGGTGTCCACTCGATCGGTATGCTTCGCGGAATACAGTTTCTGTGTTCTACAAGCCTTGACAACCACTCATGCAGCTCGTTCCCAAAAGACGCCCATAAAACTTCATGAATGTCTTTCCACATGTATTTATCCAACCACTAAATGTCAGAGAGATGTGGGTGTCTGTTTTCTTTCCTTGCGAAGTCTCTCTCTGTCTTGTCACACCAAGCCCAGACTTCTTTCTTGTCTGGATACCAAAAGTTGACACCCAGCTCAACTTCTTCTACTTATCACATCATGACTTCAACTCATCACAGATTCTTAGCACGAAAACATAACCATTTGTTGGCTTATAAACTAATCTAGATGTTTCCATTGTATACCCAGGTTCTTCGCGGTTTCAAAGAACCAACAAAACCCCTTCTATCTGGCCCTTTCGAAAACATCCTGCGAATAGGATGAGGTCTCACCTGAGGTGTAGCTATGGGGGCACTGCGGAATCAGGTTTCCATAGTGGGGAGATGAGTTGTTTGAACAGGACTCATGCACAGCGCACTAATAGCCTTGCACTGTGGACTTAGGACTGCACGACGATAAACTACATTGCGGCCCTTACTTCTGCAATCGAAGGTGCCTGCGCAACTAACGCATCTACGGACTGCATGGTTCTGATAGAATGTGAATCATAGGATAGTGCAACTAACTTATGCACTTCCTCTTCCAAACTTGACCACTATGAAGACTTTACTTTAACACTCAATCATTCATCAACTACCTTAGATTATTTAGCTTTATAACAATTGCAAGTAGATGAAACATACAATGCTGCATGCACCCGGTGCTGCACGTTGAAGAGTTATACAATCCAAACTTTACATACACAAGTGATTATTCAACGAACTGATACTTTCACAGACTTGGAATACTAAGCATTCAACATTCATTCATTCCTGCAATACTTTACATATCATTCCCATCTTTCTCCTATGGCGAATACATATAAAAGCATTGATACATTAAATTGATAAATGAGAATCCAAGCACCCAATGTAATCAAATAAGCAAATGCACGCACACAAACAATCACACTACACATTATTTAACGTGGTTTACCCCCAGGATGGAGGCTACATCCACAAGAACTGTTGTTATATTAGTCTTTGGCAAGGGTACAATAGTTCTTTGTCTACGCACTACGCTGCAGACTCTCTTCTCTCTCAATAGGCCTCTGTGCACACAGCTTGCAGAGCCTTTACAAATTGTTCGTCAACAGAGATTTATCAAATCAATAACATGAATAGCTATTGGTCGCAGCACTACTGTTCTAGAGGTTTTCTAATATAGACCCAGGTACTTCGCGGTACAAGATACCAACAAAACCCCTATTCATCGGCCCTTTCAACAACAGACTGCAAGCACCCTGAGGTCTCACCCAAGGTGAAGTTGAGGGGGTGGTTGTAGAAGTAGGTTTGCACAACTAGGTGATGCGATTGATTCAACTGATTAATGCGTAGCATGGTGACAGACTATGCAGTTGCGTTTGGTGATTGCGCGAAGTCTCCTACTCCGCGTTGAGTATTTTTAGGAACCAGGATATTTGCACCCTCAGCACGTTCCGAGGCCGCGCAGTGTGGTTTATGAGAATTAATCACTTCTACTCAACCTTATTCGATAGCCTTTAAGCATTCATCATTATTTTAGACTATTAAACATCATAATCTATGCAGATGAGTGAGACATGCAGTGATGTGTGCTTGATACCACGATTCACTCCTAACAATTAACTGTGTGGTTATCTCATTGATCCATTCATTTGAGACTTATAGGGGCTTTCCTGCTATCATTCGTCCACATGAGCTATTAACATCTTATTCCATCCCTTCCATGGAGATTATAGATAAAAATAAACACATATAAGATAACTGTAACCTCTTGCATGCACTATAAGTAATTTAAATAACAGTTTAATAATAATCATGCACAGCAATCACATAACACAATGGTTTAATGTGGTTCACCCCCTGGATGGGAAGCTACACCCACAAGAACTGTTGTTTATTATTTAGGAAAGGGTACAACAGCTCTTTCGTCTGCGCACTCAGCTCCAGACGCTCTTCTTTCTTTCTCTCAAAATTAGGTCTCTGTGCACTCAGCTGCAGAGCCTTTACAATGCTTTTATCTAATAGATCTCACAGTATTCAATAATATTAACCAAAATGAGAGTTAACCCTTTTCCTTTACAAAATTTCCTTATATATAGATCAACACCCGTAGGTCATGTCTTTACATTTTACGAAGGTAGAACCCTTAGTTTTACAAAACTGTCGCGGTTTTCCCAAAACCGGACTACTAATATCTGGCAGTGGATCTTCTGTTATATACGTGCCAACAGGTTTCTTCCACCAATCTATTCCTTCTTTTCCGGCCTTATATGACTGGTTCAAGTAGTAGTAGTCTTCTGCCCATTGTGATCAGTCACCTACCTCCGATCTGCACCTACCCACTACTTGGTAGTTATCGACGATCTTTGCCAAAAATAGGTCTTCTGTGACCTAACCAAAATAACTGCCTTCATCTGCCAATGTTGTGCTTAGCTAGATCTTCATTGATGTGGCACATCGCGGTGCTATGCTCCTCGCAGCACTGACCTCGTAGCTCCTCTAACACTATGCTGTGCACAACTTTGCAGCATGCCAAAACTTATCTCAAAATTGTTCAAACTTAGCTGCGCTTAGCTCCGCAGTTCTCACAATACTTCCTGTTCAAAATTTCCCCATCTAGGCCAAGCCCAACAACAACACAAAATGAAGAGTCACCCTTTCCCATACAAAATATGTCTTCTTTATAGATCATGCCCGTAGGTCATTTCTTTAGAATGCATGGCAATAAACCCTAAGGTTCCCAAAATTGGTGCGGATACCCACCACCCTGCCTGTCGTCGTCAACAACTTGCTCCACTCGCTTTGGCCGCCTTACTGGACCATTCGTGGATTTGACTCCCTCTTGACAATCGTAGTCATCAGCAAAATGGTTACAATTGCATCGTGGCCTATTACTTTCCACTCCTTTAGCCTGTCTATCGCCTTTGACTTAGTGGCCTAGTTTCTCAACTGCTTGTCGCCACTCTCCTAGATAGGTCGCTTTCCTCGTCCTTCATTCTGCTTCTTACCCAAAATTGGTTGCTTACTCAGCTCGACCTTCTTCTATACGTCTTTACCAAAAGTAGCTGTTGCGCAGGCCCTGCACACTTGCACTGTCATGTCAAAACTGCATCTGTACTTCGAGCTGCGCATTCCTCAAAATCGTGTCTTCTAACTTTGCAGCCCAAAAGTTGCGCAACTCCCCAAAACTGTATCCTTATCAAAATTGTGCCTACTTGCACCATGCCCAACACTCTGCATACATCATTATGCTATGTGATGGACTCAAGAAACCTAGTCACCATATGTCTCAACATCTACATAGCTGGATGATGAAGATGAGCCATCCTCTTGTACCACATCCCACATAGATCACTAATATTGTTGTATGCCAAAGCATGTAAAGGATGGAATAAGATCTTGCATAGATTCCCGCATCTAACTCCAATAGAAAAATAAGTAGATGGTCATGATTCCTCAGGGAAAACATGCACATGTCCATTAACGAAGTACACCCCAAGACCTCTATCCTCAATTGTGGAAAATGACACCAATTTTTTCTTCAACCCTACGACATAACATCCTGCAATGTCATGGGACTCATGTACCCCCTCTGAAAGGTAATAGTCCCATGTCCAACTGCTTTGACAACTGTGTAATCCCCAAACACTACTTCCACATCAAATCCTATCTATGTGAACTCTGAAAACATCTCCTGTGCACCTGTCATATGGCTCGAAGATCAACTATAAATGTACCAATTTTTGATGATGGTGGATGCACCTAAAGAATGGCCAGTCAACAAGGCATACTCTCTCTCATCGTCTACATATGTGCTGGTGATAGATTCTCTCTCTAGATAACTAGAACATAGAGAAAAATCTCTCTTAACTCTAGATATGTACTCAACGAACTCAACTAAAGCTACTATCAGTTGCTTCTTCTTCTTCTTCTTCTTGTTCAGGAACTATCCAACATATTTCCCAAACCCTAGTAATCAAAGCATTTAAATTTTCTCAAATATTTCTTCTTCCCACCCTATTCCTTAGCCCCAACCTACTTGGGGCCCTTCTTCAAATTCTTCTTCCCCTTGGCTGACAAAGCCACATTCTCCTCATACTCCTTACTATTTGAAGAGCTCCCCTGCACAAATCCTCTCTAGGTATCCTCTTGCACAAATTCATCCCAGAGACAATCCCAAGAATGCATGTTCTCTTTGGAAACAATAGCCTCCAAAAATACAACCCCTGGCTTGGTGATGCCATTTAAGGATATGCGCACTAGTTCACTGCTAGCCACCACCTCCCCAACTGCTGCAAGCTCATCTCTAACCTAAGTAATCCAACTAAGGTAGGATGTCACACCCTCAGCTTTGGTCATATTTATGCTCTTTATTTTCTCCCTTTGTAAAGATACACCAAACAGAGAAGATCACCAAAAAGATCACCAAACACTCTTGGTGAAGATACAGAAGCAATAGAGAAGAGAGATCAATCAGAGAAACGACTTTCCTTCAAAGGAGAAGAGAATTTACTTCACACTAGATTCATCAATCCCATATAACATATTTATACATTCTTCTCTTCTATTTTTATCTTCTAAATTCATAATGAACTCGCCCTCAAAGTGGAAGTATCAATATTGCATGTAGAAGTGCGCCCCACTTTTCATGTCTTTCTTTATCTCACTAAGTTGTCACTTAGGATGAACTCGCTTCTTAACTGAAAGCTTTCCCACTTAGTTAGGTGGCTAACTTAAGTGTCGACATGAAAATGTCACAACTCACATGTCATCTTTTAGTTTAACATAACTGTCGTCATGCAATAACACTTGGTTAACTAGATCTTCTTGGTTTTCATTTAGTTAACACTCTTTAATTGATACTTTAACTGAAGCATTGATTGAAGCATGGGAAATTTTGAATTCTCTTGATATCTATGATTTATATTTGATTTTTTTATCTCTTACTGCATGATCAATATGTGTTAATTTTAATTATCCATCAAATTACATTATACTAAGAATAATTATCGGATGTTTTGATCATATTATATTATTCTAAACCAAATGATCAAATGCTCAAGTAATTCACTTTAGAGGTGATCAATATCTAAAGGAGACGTAATAGCAATCTAGTGATCATGGTTAATAATACATCACACAACATTAAATTATTTTAACAAGAAAATCATGACCTTTATACAGAAGGTCCACCTTTATACGGGAGGTCCATCTCATGGATACCTTTATTCAGAAGGTTCACATGAGAATCATGACTTGGCACACAAGTCTGGAGCCTTGTCCAACAAGAATTTAAAACATCATTCCTTTGATCAATTACCTTTATACGAGAGGAATAACCTTTACACGAAAGGAAATCAAAGTGCTCACCTCTATACAGGAGGATCAATCTTAGCTACACAAGATTGTTTTGGAGAATGTCTCTCGATGCTGTATATTTAACGCTCCCTCTCAGGGAGGGAGGCATTCTCTTCCATACCAAGATTGACTCAGAAGTACCTTAAATTTTTCATTGATAGAGGATTTGTTAACACATCTTCAATCCTCTCATCAGTATCAATGTACTGAAGTTTCATTATACCTTTATAGACCATGTATCGAATGAAGTGATACTTCATTTTAATGTAATTCAACTTGTCATGAAAAACTGGGTTTTCATAAAGCTTGATGCAACTCTGATTGTCACACCTAATAACTGTAGGATCAATATTTTCATCGAACAACCCTGCAGGTAGCTTTCTGAGCCACACTATTTCTAGGCAAGAAACACTAGCAGCTATGTATTCTGCTTCGATAGTGCTATGGGCTACGGAGCCCTGCTTCCAGATGGTGCAAGATATCATAGTTGATCTTAGGATATAACAGTAGTCGAATGTACTCTTACAGTCCACAATGCTTCCTCCCCAGTCTAATTCTGTATAACCAAGTAACATGACTTCTCCACTGGAGGCATATCCAAGTCCATATGAAATTGTACCTCGAAGGTACCTAAGCACATGCTTAGCAGATGTTCAATGTTTGTGTATCGTATTAGACAAAATTGAATCAGAATGTTCACTGCATAACATATATCATGCCTCGAATGTATCAAGTAAATTAGCAAGCCTATACATTTTCTACAAAGTGGGATCTACTAGATCTGATACAGAGCCTGACTCATGAATTTTCATCGCATTGGAAACCATTGGTGTAGTCATAGATTTGTGATCTATCATGCCAAACCTTCACAATATATCCACAATGTACTTCCCTTGAGATAGAAAAATTTAATATTTTATTTTCCACATATCAAGGCCAAGAAAGTAGTGCATTAGACCTAAGTGTTTCATCTCGAACTCTGAAGTGAGATCCATCTGTTAGAATATTATCACCATCATCATATTATATTTGCATGCACTACATGCATGCATGCATACTCCATGCTGTTAGGATATTCCTATACTCCATCCTAGTCCTTCCAGCATTTTCATTATTTTGTATTTCAGTCATACATGCATTTTTGCATGCAGGCATGCATCCCAGTCATCAGGTTCGAGTCTCCCACCACCTAGTGCTTAGTGAACCCTCCTTTCACCTACCACATGAGAAAGGTGCCCTTCTTCACCTACCACTCAATTACACTTCAGTTAGTTGAGTTATTTGTGGATCTCTCCTTGATTTGAGGATTGATTGACTTGTTAACAAACTGAAACACTCTGTTGGACCCCCAGTGAGACTAGATTGCCTATTTTGACTCCAATCATATCCCCATGCGCCCTCCACTGAGCCTCCTTCACTACATTGGTGCTTCCATGTGCCAGTTACACCTACCACACTCATTTAGACTTATTTTGACACCTCGTTGACTATTACTTGTGCATTGATGACTCCACTCATGATGATTAGGACTCCTAGTGGTGTATTGCTGACAGTCCACAGATGATGATGATGACTCCTAGTGCAGATAAGCCATGCCCATGCAGGCTAGTTCAAATTGCCACCTTGACATTCAAATCCTCTCCACCATTGTATTATTTATTGTTCATATTATGATTAATGAATTAATGAGTGTGATGTTATTATGCTTATATATGAGTTCTACTGTATCATAATTTGCTTCTCTTTTACACTGCATTATCCACTCTTCTTCTATTTTCCTGCTTAATATATCTTGTGAGGTATACATCAGCTCTTAGATCTGCTGTGAGGATTTTCACATGGTATCAGAGCATGTTGAGAGTATTGTCTATCTCCATTCCTAAGAGTTTTTTGCAGGTTATTATCAAGATTTCGAGTTCAGCAGTTGCTACAGTTTCTACACATTTGCGCTGTAACGTCCCCATTTTTACCCTTGTAATATTATGGGCTATAATGTTAATATTGTATGCATATTATGTATGATTCCTATCATGGAGATCAACGCCAAGGCCCTGCTAGTGAATGTTCGACCTTGAAGAGGCAAGTATTGGATATTATGCTACCCATGTGCTAGTGAACCATGGGAATTGTAAATATGCATTTTAATATAAATGCCCACAACTAGCTATACAGTGCAACAAGAAATGGGGGCATGATGTTTACAAGGAAATTGGGGGGGGGTATTCAAACCTTTGATCCAATCGAGTCAAGCCAAGTGTCAATGAGAGGACCCACAAAATCTCAACTACCCATGCTGACTTTTGTACCCAATCATTTACTCTCCCAAGAGTTGGTTGAGGTAGTTAATTCCTTAGGGAATGGAGAGGTATGTCTATTCAAATTTGGGTATGGACAAGCCACCCTTCATGGAAAATCGTTTTTGGCTTATTGGGCAAGAAAAGAGCCATGAATTGCTCCCCAAACCATTATTCACCCATCAATTTTTCTCTATCACGAGTTTGGAGCTACCTAGGCGTTTTACTCCATGGTTTTGTTGTGTTTTCCTTCATTCTCCTAGCTGGGAAGGGGTTTTTTGTGTTGCATAATAGTGGAGAATAAAGGGAAATCGATTTGGGGACCATAGAGGCTGTTATGGCTCATTGATTGCTTCTATATCTATGGGAGAAATTGTTTTCTTCCCTATGGTCGATTTTCCCTCTCACAAACCCGTTTTTGGTGTGCCTATGTTTACGGGGAAACCCATGTCCATCTAGCTTCTAAGTCCCATTGCTGAAAGTGTGTTTCCAAGACCATATTTGAGTTTTGTGTGCAAGAGAATTCTAGGGTTGAGTTGAAGCTTGAGAGCCCCTTTTTTGTTAAATTTTCAGAATTTACTTCAATCTGATATAGCATCTTAACTGAGAGAACAACATGTACAGCAAATCTACAGCATATCAATCATGGACACAATAATGCAAGCACACAAGAGACACAGAGTTTACTTGGGGAAAACCATAAAGGTGAAAAACCCCAATAACTTCCTCAGAGATAGATAGAGCAATGATACAACCAGAATACAAGAGATAGTCTTCTCCTAGCAGCAGAGCCTCCTCCTCACAAGTGCACCACTTTCCAAATGAGAGAAGTGTGTGAATGAATGATCAAATAGAGATCTCTCGATCTCTATTTATACTTGTTCTGTCCTGCCCAATAAACTAATGGGGCCTACATGTCTAGCTTAACCCATGGTTAACTTAATCCGGGCCGACCCCACACTTGGTGGTCTAATAACCCTTTGACCCACATGGCTGACCCCCAATAGGGTGGTCTAATAGCCCTTCGACCCACATGACTTATACAGGGCCGACCCCAACAAGGTGGTCTAATAACCCATCAAGTATAAGTTACGACACTTACAATATAAATGACGACACTTCCATATAGAGGAATAATAACATCTCTATAGGAATACAAACACTTCCGTATAGAGGAATAATACCATCTCTATAGGAGTACAAAATACATATATGAAATACATGGGTGAAATACATTCCGAAGTTACATATACATCAACACTCCCTCTTAACTAGGAAGGTATTTCTTGACATAGGTCTTCTAGCACAAGTCTTCTTCTCTGGATCACCATCAGCGAATCATCATCCTCGACTCATCATCATCGTCACTATTGTTGCTATCTCAAACAATCTCTGAATCTACTCGTCATAGGAAGTTCTATAGAGCTAGTCCTTTTTCATACTGGATGTAGGCCCACCACCTGCAGGTCTTCATCATCTGTGCGAATGGTCTAATAGAGGTGGCCTCTCAGGACTAATTTTATGTGTGGATGCAATACCAAAAAGAGTATCCCAGGAAGATTTATGTGCCTAAGCACAACCGACAAGATCTCCCAGGATTGATTAGATGCATCTCCTCCACAATACCTTTAAAGAGCATCCCAAGAACATTTATGTGCTACAGCACGACTGGCAAGATCTCTAAAGAGCATCCCGGGACTTATTACGAGCACACAGCTGAACCTCCCAGATCTCCAGGACTGATTACATGTGGATAGAAAAAACCTTTAAAGAGCATCCCAGGAACATTTATGTGCCGCAGCACGATCGACAAGATCTCTAAAGACCATACCAAGACTAATTACGAGCACACAGCTCAAACTCTCAGATCTCCAGGACTGATTACATGTCCCTGTAGTAATACCTCATCCCAGGACTGATTACGAGCACACAGCTCAACCTATCAGATATCTGAGGACTGATTACATACTACATAGCAATACTGGAAAGAGTATCCTAGGAACATTTATGTGCCGCAGCATGACCGGCAAGATCTCCCAGGACCGATTACATGCTATTTGCACAACCTACCACATATCATCTCTGACCTCCAAGTATCAACCTGATACTCATGATCCAACGGATTATCATCGCACAAAGCTTCATCCTGATGCTCATGATCACACTGATCATCATCACTATACCGTCCTGGTACATATCATCTGGAGCAACATCCCGAAGCTCATCATCATGATCATCCTGATCATGCAATGCATCCACCTGATGCATACCAAGTATCTACCTGATACATATCATCATACATGATCCACCTGATCATACCTGATACATATCAACATACATGATCTACATTATCATACAATGTATCCACCTGATACATATACAGATACATGGTCCGAGCATCCAACATGATGCATATACAAAATACATACAAATGATCCAACCGATCATATCCAACATCCAACATGATGCGTACATACATATACATATAAATGATCCAACTAATCATATCCAGCATCATCCTGATGCATATATTGAGTAGTAACTGAAACATCGTCCTGATGCTTATCATCCAGCGCTTACATCCATAGCCATGCGAAGGATCCTCCTTCCAATATGCTTGGAATGGCTTCAGCAAATGTGTCCATCACTTCTTCCTCGAAGTGTCGTCGATCCGAAGAACACCAAGCCTCTCCCTGAAGTACTCGAACTTCACCCTGGCTAGTGGCTTCATCAGTACATCTACAATCTGCTCATCCGTCCCAACATACAGGAGCTTCACTGCTCCTCTCTACACCATATCCCTGATATAGTGATATTTGATCTCTATGTGTTTCAACTTGTCGTGGAACACCGGGTTCTCAGACAGCTTCACACAACTCTAGTTGTCACAAAAGATACCAGTAGCCTCTAGTGGGAGATCAAATAACTCAGACAGTAGCTTCTAGATCCATACTGCTTTACAACTAGTTGAACATGCTGCAACATACTCTGATTCGGCTATACTCAGTGCTATGCAGGATTGCTTCCTGCTAAACCAAGAGATAACACTTGATCCCATATTGAAGCAGCACCCGGAAGTGCTCTTCCTATCTGCAGCATTGCCTACCCAATCTAAATCTGTTAAATTTTGAGCATTAATTCACAATACTCTAGGATCTTCACTGAGAGAATAACATATACAGTATATCAATGCATAACAATCACAATAAGCATCACAAGCATCACAAGAATCAAAAGCATGAGAGATAAGAGACGTAGAGTTTCTGTGGGGAAAACCCTAAGGTGAAAAACCCCACAACTTCCTCATAGATAGAGAGAGCAATGGCTCAACCAAAGTACAACCAAAATACACTTGAGATAGTCTCCTAGAAGTAGATGATCCTCCTCCTCACTAGTGCACCACTTTCTGAGTGAGAGAGAGATGACTTTCCGAATGATCTAAATAGAGATCTCCTTATCTCTATTTATACTAACCTGTTTTCCCAGTGACCTTATGGGGTCGACTTGTCTAGCTAGGTACATCCACAATATAATATATATTTCAGGGCCGACCCCACACATGGTAGTCTAATAACCCATCAGCAAGTACACACACTTGCGACACTTGTCAATCCACATGACGACACTTCCTTATAGAGGAATAACACATCTCTAATAAGGGTACAATAAATATATATGAAATACATAGATGAAATACATTCTGAAGTTACATATACATCAACACTCCCTCTTAACTAGGAAGGTATTTCTTGACACAGATTTGCTAGACAAGTCTTCTTCTCGGGATCATCGTCATCGATGCATCGTCATCATCATCGTCACTGTTGCTGCTATCTCAACCAATCTCTGAGTCTACTCATCATAGGAAGTTCTACAGAGCCAGTCCTTTTTCATACTGGATGTAGGCCCACCACCTGCAGGTCTTCATCATCACTAGCCATACTATGGAAATATCAGGACTTATTATGTGCATCACAAAACCTTAAAAGAGTCTCTTGACTAGCAAGAACCCTAAAGAGCATCTGAGGCCTTTTTCATCCTCTCCAGATCTCTAGGACTTATTACATGTGACCCCACCGCAAAACCTCGAAAGAGAATCCCAGGACTGATTACAAGCGCAAGGCTCAACCTATCAGATCTCCCAGGGCACAAATTACATGTGGTCACCACAAAACCTCGAAAGAGCATCCCATGACTGATTACGAGCACAAGGCTCAACCTATCGGATCTCCCAGGGCACAAATTATATGTGGTCATGGAAAAACCTCGAAAGAGCATCCCAGGACTGATTACAAGCACATGGCTCAACCTATCGGATCTCCCAGGGCACAAATTACATGCCATAGGACAAAACCTTGAAAGAGCATCTACCAAATATCCCAAGGCACAAATTACATGCCATAGGAAAAACCTCGAAATACTATCTCTAGATCTCCCAGGGCACAAATTATATGTCCTCCTAAGCAAAACCTCGAAAGAGCATTTGCCAAATATCCCAGGGTACAAATTACATGCCATAGGCAAAACCTCGAAAGACTATCTGCAAATCTCCCAAGGCACAAATTACATGCTTATCTGCACAACTTGTTCCATAGCCATAGAGTATCACCCTGATACTCACCATACATCATCCTGATATACACATGATCATCCTGATCATCATCACTGCAACATCCTGTTGCATGTCATCTGGAGCAACATCCTGAAGCTCGTCATCCATGATCATCCTGATCATACAATGCATCTACCTGATGCATACCAAGTATCTACCTGATACATATCATCATACATGATCCACCTGATCATACAGTGTATCCACCTGATACAAATACAAATACATGATACATATCAACATACATGATCTACCTAATCATACAATGTATCCACTTGATACATATACAGATACATGGTCCAAGCATCCAACATGATGCATATACAAAATACATACACATGATCCAACCGATCATATCCAGCATCCAACATGATGCATATGCAAAATATATACACATGATCCAACCAATCATATTCAGCATCCAACATGATGCGTACATACATATAAATGATCCAATCGATCATATCTAGCATCCAACATGATGCGTACATACATATACATATAAATGATCCAACTGATCATATCCAGCATCCAACATGATGCGTACATACATACATATAAAAATGATCCAACTGATCATACAAAGCAGAAACCAGAACATCATCCTGATGCTCATCATCCAGCGTTTACATCCACAGCCATGTGAAGGATCCTCCTTCCAACATGCTTGGAATGGCTTCAGCAAATGTGTCCATCACTTCTTCCTTGAAGTGTCATCAATCCGAAGAACACCAAGCCTCTCTCTGAAATACTGGAACTTCACCCTGGCTAGTGGCTTCATCAGCACATCTGCAATCTGCTCGTCCGTTGCAACATACAGGAGCTTCACATCTCCTCTCTGCACTATATCCCTGATATAGTGATATTTGATCTCTATGTGTTTTGACCTATCATGAAACACTGGGTTCTCAGACAGCTTCACACAACTCTGGTTATCACAGAAGATACCCGTAGCATCCAATAGGGGATCAAATAATTCAGACAGTAGCTTCCGTAGACATACTGCCTCACAACTAGCTGAACAAGCTGCAATATACTCTGCCTCAGCTATACTCAGTGCTACACAGGATTGCTTCCGGATAAACCAAGATATCACACCTAATCTCATACTGAAGCAGCACCCAGATGTGCTCTTCCTATCTGCAACACTGCCATCCTAATTTGAATCAACATAACCCTGCAGTTTAAACTTTTGATTGGCCTCATACTTGAGCCCACAATCCACTGTACCCTTTAGGTACCTCAGAACATGATTTACATCAACCAGATGAACACTCCTCGGATTTGTCAAGAACTGGCTCAATGTGTTCACCGCAAAGCAAATATCTGGTCTAGTGTTCGTCAGGTACATCAAGGACCCAATCATCTGACGATACATAGAGACATCAACCGGCTCAGATGAAGCATCACATAGAAGCTTCAGATTCAATGCCATAGGTGTGGCCATGGCCTTGCAATCCATCATCTAGAATCTCTTCAGGATATCTACTGTGTACTTCCCTTGACTAAGGAAGATCCCACCTGTACTCTGCCACACCTCCCTACCTAGGAATAAATGCATCATTCCCAAATCTTTCATATCAAACTCGGTAGCAAGCTTCCTCTTCATATCTACAATCAATTTGTCATCTCATGTTACAAATAAGTCATCCACATACAGGAGTAGAATCACAGGATTCCCTTCCTCAACCTTGTAGTAAAGGTTGGAATCCGCTTTACTCTTGGTAAAGCCCAAACTAGATAGGAAACTGTCCATCCTACCATACCAAATTCTGGGAGCTTGCTTCAAGCCATACAAGGCTTTCTTCAATCTGTACACATACGAATCCTTGTCATGTATTTCGAAACCGAGTGGCTGCTCCACATATACTTCCTCTTCAACTACACCATTCAAGAAGGCAGTCTTGACATCCATCTGGTGTATTTTCCATTTCATCGCTATAGCCAGGGAAAGTACTGTTCTGATGGAAGTATACCTGGCTACAGGTGCAAAAGAGTCTTCATAATCTATTCCCTCTTTCTGAGAGAAGCCACGAGCTATGAATCTTGGTTTGTATTTCTCTACACTGCCATCTGCAACATGCTTGATTTTGTAGATCCATTTAGAAGTCACAACAGACTTATCTTTAGGTCTTGGTAGAACATCCCAAACATCATTATTCATTATTGATTGGTATTCCTCAACCATGTCATGCTTCCATTCTTTCTTTCCCACTGCTTCTTCATAACTGGAAGGCTCTTTGTTCATAATGTCACAGAGTAAAGCAACATAGCTGGTATGTGATTTGGTTCTCTTCTTTGCTCTGTGTTCTTCTTCTGGAATGCCAAATCTTTCTACATCTTGAATGATCTCTCTAGCCCATGCAGGTTTCCTCGTGTGAGAGTTATCCTCACGAGGTGGATCTACAGGTTCTTGCGGATCTTCAAACTCACGAACAACTTCTGGAACTGCTTCAGTCATGGTAGTGTCTTGAAATCTAGTTTCCTTAGGTTCTTCATAAACTTTGATAAGTTCCTTCCTTGATTTGATGAAGGCTGAGTTTTCATCAAATGTTACATCTCTGCTGACATCAATCTTCTTGAACCCTAGAAAGTATATTCCTTAAGCCTTCGAGCTTTCACTGTAACCCAAAAAGATACCCTTCTTCCCTGAAGGATCTAGTTTAGTCCTCTTTTCCTTTGGGACATGAGTGTATACTGGACAACCAAATATTTTGAGATGGCTCACTTCAGGTTTCTTACCAGAAAATACCTCTTCTGGTGTCTTGTTATCCAATATCTTTTGGGGTGTTCTATTCTGCACATATACAGCTGTTCTAGCTACTTCTGCCCATAGATGCATAGGTAGATCCTGGTCATGCAACATTGCCCTTGCTGCTTCCATGATTGTTCTGTTCTTCCTTTCTGCAACTCCATTTTGTTGAGGATTATAAGGAGCAGTCAACTCCCTCTTAATCCCTGAATCACTACAAAGCTTCTTGAAGTCACTTGAGGTGAATTCTCCACCATTGTCGGATCTGAATGTTTTGATGTTCTTGTCAGTTTGATTCTCCATCAAGGTTTTGAATTCCTTGAATTTATCAAACACCTCATCTTTGCTCTTCAAGAAGTATACCCAAGTCTTCCTGGAGAAGTCATCAATAAATGAGACATAGTAAACACACCCACTCAGAGACCTGGATGACATAGGACCACATACATCTGAGTGGATGATTTCCAGGATGTCTTTTGACTTGCTTTCACTGCTTGGGAAAGCCTTCTTAATGTTCTTACCTTTTTTCACATCGTTTGCAAACACCTTCATGTTTGGTCTTGATCTCAGGAATACCCTCTACAGCCTTGCTTGCAATTGGAAGTGCCCTATAGTGCATATGAGCAAGTCTTCTATGCCAAAGTTCACTTGGCTCCATGGATTCATGTACCATGGCACGTTCAGGTTGTCCCTTCAATTTATACAAACCTCCCTCTTGATCTCCAATCACTACTGCATCATCTAGGTTCTTTCCCTTTGGCCACATTAGGACTTGGCCATCCACAAATGCGACCCTCATACCTTTTGCATCCAATGCAAAGATGGAGAGTAAGTTCTTCTTGAGCCCAGGTACATAAAGGACTTCTTTCATCTTCAAAGATTTTCCAGAATCTAGGTTGTAGGAGGCTTCACCACTTCCTTTGGTTGGGTATTGATAATCATCCCCAAGTTTCACCTTATGGGGTGATTCATGTTCAGATAGATTCACAAAAGATTCCTTAAACCCAGTCATGTGTTTGGAAGCCCCACTGTCGATCAACCAATCATTACAACCATGGGAGATAGTACCTGTGAGAGCAGAAATTAGAACATACTCTTCTTCACTTGATGAGTCATCATCACTATCACTTTCTGCCCTATCCTTCTTCTTTGGGGGTTCATCATCTTCGGCAACATGAGCATGATATCTTCTTTTGTTATTCTTCTTCTTCTTATTGAATGTGTTGTTGTTGTCTTTCTTCTTCTTGGGACAATTTGAAGCAAAGTGTCCCTTCTCATTGCAATTGAAGCATCTGAGATCTTTCTTATCTTTATGATAATGGTGGTGTGAGAATCTTCTATTATGAAATGATTCCTTCTTGGACTTTCCCTTCCTGGCATGTGCTGTGAGAGCTTGATCTTCATTTCCCATCTTTTCTTCTCGGGCCACAATCCTAGCTTCTTCTTGAGAGCATTCTTCCCGCAATCTGTTGAAGGAGATCAACTTATTCCTTACACAGATTCCTTGAATAAAGGAATCCCATGACCTGGGTAGGCCATTTAGAGTGGTCATCACCACTTCACCATTCTCCACCATTTCATCCACTGCTTCTAGTTGTTCCTTGATCTGGGAGACCCTTGAAAAATAAGATTGAATGGTTTCTCCATTCTAAAACTTTACTCCTTTCAATTGGTTCCGCAGGGTCATCTTCCGATTTATATTCTTCCCTTCAAATAGCTTGGTCAAAGAGTCAAACATCTCCTTGGGTGTCTTTAGAGAAGAAACATGGGGTATAAGATGGTCTTTGATAGAATCAGCAATGATTCTCTTTGCCTTGACCAAGTTTTTCTTATGCAATACCTTACCCTCTTCATCCTTTAGGATAGGGATGTCTTCTTTTACATATGAGTCCAACTCATTCTCTTCCAGGATTAACCCAATCCTATACTTCCAAGCTCGGAAGTTATCAGATCCTTCAAGCTTATCCTCAAGCTTGGTGTGGTGAGACATCTTAAAGAGTACTTCAAATGGAAATAGAAAAGATTTAGGTCTTACCACTTGAAATGCTGAAAATTGGATCTGGTCCCGGATTAGGGTTTGTCGAAAAAACCCTAAAAATTCAAAATGTGAATTTAAATTTTCTGAAAGCATAAAAAGATGCGCCTTGATGAGTTGATCAGCCTAGTGTATTCCGAATTTGAGATCAGCAAAGCTTTACCCTTCAGATTTGCCTTTTTGTCCTCCCAGGTTCACTAGGGAGAGCCCTGAATTAGGATTTGAGTTTCCCGAAGATCTACCTAGCCAAAAATATCGATCCAAAGCTCTAAACTTCGATTTTTGCAAGGCACTTCCAACTATTTCTTCATATTTCAGAAATTCATATTTTTGTGGAAACCCTAAGTTTTAGGGCCAAATCTAAAAATGCTCAGAATTGAATCCTGATTGGACAGATATATTCTCCTTGATGAGTAGAGTCAATCTACTATACTGCTTTTCCAAAATCTTTGGAGAGAAACCCAATAAACAAGAAACTCAAGTTTTCGTCACTGCAAAATGTCTTCTTCTCAAGTTAGCTCTGATACGATGTTAAATTTTGAGCATTAATTCACAATACTCTAGGATCTTCACTGAGAGAATAACATATACAATATATCAATGCATAACAATCACAATAAGCATCACAAGCATCACAAGAATCAAAAGCATAAGAGACAAGAGACACAGAGTTTCCGTGGGAAAAACCCTAAGGTGAAAAACCCCACAACTTCCTCAGAGATAGAGAGAGCAATGGCTCAACCAAAGTACAACCAAAATACACTTGAGATAGTCTCCTAGAAGTAGATGATCCTCCTCCTCACTAGTGCACCACTTTCTGAGTGAGAGAGAGATGAATTTCTGAATGATCTAAATAGAGATCTCCTGATCTAAATAGAGATCTCCTGATCTCTATTTATACTAACCTATTTTCCCAGTGACCTTATGGGGCCGACTTGTCTAGCTAGGTACATCCACAATATAATATATATTTCAGGGCCGAACCCACACATAGTGGTCTAATAACCCATCGGCAAGTACACACACTTGCGACACTTGTTAATCCACGTGACGACACTTCCTTATGGAGGAATAACACATCTCTAATAAGGGTACAATAAATATATATGAAATACATAGATGAAATACATTCCGAAGTTACATATACATCAACAAAATCAACATAGCCCTGGAGGTTAAACTTTTGATTCGCATCATACTTGAGCCCATAATCAACCATGTCCTTTAGGTACCTCAGAATATGCTTTACAGTAGCTAGGTAAATATCTAATGTGTTCACCGCAAAGTAAATATATGGTCTCGTGTTCATCAGGTACATAGAGGATCCAATCATCTGACGATACCTCGTGACATCAACCGAATCAGATGAAGCATCACACAGAAGCTTTAGGTTCGATGCCATAGGTGTGGCCATAGCCTTGCAGTCCATCATCTCGAACCTCTTCAGGATCTCTACTACATACTTCTCTTGTCCAAGGAAGATTCCATCTGCACTGTCCCATACCTCCATACCTAAAAATAGTGCATCATCCATAAGTTCTTCATCTCTAACTCGGTAGCAAGCTTCCACTGCGTGTCGGGAATCAATCTATCCTCACCTGTAACAAACAGGTCATCCACATACAAAAGTAGTATCACTGGATTTCCCTCCTTAACCTTGTAGTAAAGGTTGGAATCCGCTTTACTCTTGTAGTAAAGCCCAAACTGGATAGAAAGCTGTCTATCCTACCATACCAAGTTCTGCACATATATGACTTCCTGTCATGTGTCTCGGAACCAAGTGGCTTCTCCACATACACTTCTTCTTCAACTACACCATTCAAGAAGGCTATCTTGAAATCCATTTGGTGTATCTTCCCCTTCTACACTGTAGCTAGAGCAAGTACGGATCTAATGGAAGTGTATCTAGCTACACGAGAAAAAGTCTCTATGCTACCACCTGCAGCATGCTTGATTGGAAGTCACTACATAATCCCCTTCAGGTCTTGGTACTGTATCCCAAACATCTTCATGATCGACTGGTACTCCTTGATCATGGAATTCTTCCCAGATCCTGGGAACTTCAATATTTTCAATAGATAACTATGTTGCTGAACAAATGTTGTAGTCCTTCTTTTGTAGGTGATGGTATACGATCTTTCCTACACAAGAAGTTAAATTGCATGATTAGAAAACATCTTATAGTTTTTAGAACAAATTCTTACACATAAAGAAATATATCATACAGTCATGCAATTATTTTACCCAATGCTTCAATACAACATTTATTCCGTAACTTTCTAGATGCCTTCCAATCTCTACTAGAACATTGTTAAGAGTGTGCACAACTCCCAACATGTCAGCAAAGAGGTTTCATTCTAGATAAGTATAAATGGAATGTTGTACAGTGCCATAGGCCACTTACCCATGTATATTAGTAGTATACTATTCATCAATGCAACTATTCTAATATGCATAATACACAACCTAATTCTAGGAACATTAGTATATACATTATTGAACAATATTATTTAAACAATAAAATATGCAAGTAATGACAATTCAAATACTTATCTTTGTTTGTTTGTTGGGTTGATTCCCTCTCAGTCTTTGCTTCTTTTCTGCAACTCCATTATGATGTGGATTGTGAGAAGTGGTCAACTCCCTCTGAATATATGCATCCATGCGGAAACTACTGAAGTGTGTTCCTTCTTGATCTTTGCTTCCTTGCAGGAACAACTAGAGTGTCCTCCCTCTTGATCTTTGCTTCCTATATTTCCTAGCCTTGAACTTATATCCATCCTTAATCACTATGCATGCTTATTAGTATCATCATTGTGTTATCATTGATGTCTCATACATAATCATACATTCATTAGTGTATTCTTAATACTATCAAAACACAATAATCTTAAGCATGTATAGTCATGATCATTTCAAACAGAAATAATAAGCATTTCAAGGTTTATATAGGACTCTTATGGTTAGTCATATCATAAATTAAAGTAAGAAACATAATATGCCTAAACCCGTGATTCCTCAAACTTATACCTTCATGATTCTTCTGGTTAGTCATATCATCAATTATGGTAAGAAGCATAATATGCACACAACCATGACTATTCAAACCTATGACTTCATGAATAATCATTATCAACAACACAACAGTATAAGATCCTAACACAAGGTAGGATTCTAGCTTGATATAGGAAAAACATACCTGGATTAGCATGCTAGCTAGTTATGTCTAACATACCCACATAATGTCTTCTGGTTCTCTTCAATGACTTGTGCTAGTAACCTACATGTCTCATAAGTTATCCATTGTAGAACCAAGTTATACATACCTCGTAAGTAGATTTTCTAAGTGATCCATGACAATGGATGAATCTTTGTCTTCATGTCATCATGATCATATGTTCTTGAACTAGAACATGATTTGTCTTTCTTGGTGTACCTTTTATGTTAGTAGACAACATAAACCTCATACAACACGATAATGCATTAGTACAATCATAAATGTCAACACCCTAATGCATGCATTCATAATTTTGCTAAGGTGATACGACAAATATAAAATCAAGATTGCTCTAACCGTAATAACATGAAGACAAACATATCATAAACTTAATCATGAACAAATCTCGAGACATACCTGGATGAGTCATACCTATTGAGATTGCTTGTAAACTTCTTATGTAAAGCCTTAGCCTCATCTCTCTCTGAAACGGGAACTTCTTCACTTATGCAGGTGACCAATCCATCCTCTTCTAGGATTAAACCAATCCACTTGATTTGTAGGAACTGGATCTGAAGATGTATTAGGGTTTGTCAGAGAAACCCCAAAAATTCAAACTTTGAATTTCAAACTTCCGAAAGGATAGAAATATGCGCCTTGATGAGCTAATCAAGCTGGTATATTCAGAATTTTAAAACTGCAAAGTTTCACTCCTCAATTTTGCCTTTGAAACTTCAGGATTTACTCGACATGACCCTGAACTGGGGTTTGATGAAGTCCACTCTTCTACCCAGTCAAAATTTTTGATCTGGAGCTCTAAGCTTAGATTTTTCTGAGGAGCTTCCAGCCATGGTCACAGATTTCAAAAATTCCCATTTTTATAGAAGCCCTAATTTTCTACTTTTCTGATCAAAGTCTCGAACTAGGGTCTGATCAAGCTCGGCCTTCTGCCCAACCTAAAATTCTGATCTTCATCTCTAAATTTTGATTTTTATGAGTAGCATTCAGCCGTGGTCTTTGATTACAAGAATTCCAACTTTCTCTAAAGCCCTAAATTCCGGAAGCCATGAATGAAGGTGCTAAAAAATAATTCTGTTTTGACAGAAATATGTACCTGATTGTTTCTGGTGTAACTCCGAACTTTTCAATCCCCAGGGTTTGAAAACGTTTTCTGTGGTATCTAGACCTATCATCTTTCCATCTTGATAGGTCTTACCTCAATTGGAGTTTCTGAGAGAGATTTATGCCAAGTGTCGCAATGTGACCTGTTTATGGGATAATACAAGAGAGCGAACTTGTACGGCATGCCACGTGTCACTGGTTCCACTTCGGCCTCTGAAAACGTTTCCTAAGATAGTAAAGTCTATGTAATACTTGTCATGTTTTACGAAATTTCATTTGGATCTTCCTATCCCATGTTATGACCTTTTTTCCAAGGTCACCTGTTTTTGACTCAAATCTGGAAGAGGAAGAAACCCTATATTGTACATATCATAAATCACAAAGTACAACGAATTAGAGGTTGTCCTTTGGACACAAGGTACATGGGGATCTAATCTTCAACTTGCAAAAGTTTCATACCTGAACACTTTTCCAAAACGTATTTATAGGGAAAGTTCTACGATGACTTGTTTTTTCTATATCAAGCCCTAGCATTGTAAGTGCAACAAGTGTCATACATGCCATATCATGTCTTCTTTCAGGCTAGCTCTGATACCATGTTAAATTTTCAGAATTTACTTCAATCTAATCTAGGATCTTAACTGAGAGAACAACATGTATAGCAAATCTACATCATATCAATCATGGACACAATAATGCAAGCACACAAGAGACACAGAGTTTACTTGGGGAAAACCATAAAGGTGAAAAACCCCAATAACTTCCTCAGAGATAGATAGAGCAATGATACAACCAGAATACAAGAGATAGTCTTCTCCTAGCAGCAAAGCCTCCTCCTCACAAGTGCGCCACTTTCCAAATGAGAGAAGTGTGTGAATGAATGATCAAATAGAGATCTCCCGATCTCTATTTATACTTGTTTTGTCCTGCCCAATAAACTAATGGGACCTACATGTCTAGCTCAACCCATGGTTAACTTATTCCGGGCCGACCCCACACTTGGTGGTCTAATAACCCTTTGACCCACATGGTCGACCCCTAATAGGGTGGCCTAATAACCCTTCGACCCACATGACTTATATAGGGTCGACCCCAACAAGGTGGTCTAATAACCCATCAAGTATAAGTTACGACACTTACAATATAAATGATGACACTTCCGTATAGAGGAATAATAACATCTCTATAGGAATACAAACACTTCTGTATAGAGGAATAATACCATCTCCGTATAGGAGTACAAAATACATATATGTAATACATGGGTGAAATACATTCCGAAATTACATATACATCAACATTTTTCCTTGTAGAAATCATGCCCAGCTCGGGGGTGGTCTTTGAGTGCTGAAAGAATATAGGCTGGGCAAAGACCTACGGTTGGGTGGAATGTTGCAGCCACATAGCTAGTTGCTTGGGACAACATTACCTCAAGATGAGTATTTTATTGTGTTTACCTCTGCAATGTTTTAATTGATGGCTATTTTGAAATGCTGGATGACTATGAAATGTGTGTGGATGATGTTATATTCCGTTGTGCATGTTCAATTGATTTGCATCTACACACATATGCATTTTGCTGTAATTCCATACCTTTTATTCATGATGTTTTTGGCTAAGTTGTTCTAAAAGCCTAGATTTTAGTGCCATGTTCCCTTCCTTGCATTGACTAGATGGGTGGGTACGTTACAGATGGTATAAGAGTGAAGGTTGCAGCATTGGACCTTCATGGGCCAAATCAAGAACTTGCAGGGGTAAGTATGCTTCCTACTCATCATAGACCATTAAGGAAATTTTCAAAAAAATTCCTAACTGTTTTTGTTTGAGTTTTTCCTAACTGTTTTAGTGAAGAATTGAGAAGGGCACTAAAACTATCGGTGAACATCGAAAAGATTGCCAAAAAACATGTTTTGGCGCAGATATAGGAGTTCGCCGAAACAGACCAACGAAGTTTTGCGAAATCATGCGATACGTTTTGGCGAAACTCGCTGAGTGGAGTCAACATGATCAACGAATCTGGCTGAGTTGTGCCGACGAAGTTGTGGAAGTGCCCGGGGGAAGAAAAAATTTCAAAATTTGTTTAAGTGTTTCGACGGCAAAACTCGGCGAGTTGGTCCGAAACGGCAGCAAAACTCAGCAGGTTGCTCCGAAACGGTGGAAGAACTTGATGAGTTGCTCCGCAATGGATCGACAGGAAAAGTTGAGTTCTTCAACCAGCAAAACTCGGAGAGTTGGTCCAAAACGGGTTGGAAGATATAGTTGTGTTTTTCGATCGGCAGAACTTGGTGAGTTGATCCACAATGGGTCGGAAGAACTCGGTGAGTTGCTCTAAAACAGGGAATTTTAGCTATTTTCCAGGGAGATTTTTCAGGTGCCAAAAGATGAAAAATGCCATGGAACTTATACACCAGGGAAGCCATAAGGGGGCAAGCCCCCTTGACCACCGTCATCCCCCGGAGATAGTCGTTTAAAGTGTGAAATGCATTCTCTATGCTTGGGATGAGAAATAGGAATTGCATAGAATGGTTGTGGAATCTCAGTAATAGTAATTGGTTGTAATATGCATTGGGAGTAGCAAGGCAATGTTGATAAGAGGGAAATTCCTCACCTTAAACTATTTATGTTTATAGCACAAGAATTGCATGTTTGAAAAAATAGCAAAAATGAATGTTATACACATATGTATATATTGAATTGCTAATTCGTGGGAGGATCATAGCTAATGATTGCTTGTATGCTTGTTAGGGAATCCAAGAAAAGGATCAGCTATGATGTGGAGGAGTAACTCCATGTCATGAGGGGAAATTGGAAAGGGATAATTCCTTAACTCCTCTCTTGCTATCATATTTATATCTCCTAAGTTTTATAACTGAAAATTACAGCATAGGGATGGTGGAAATGCAATTAGTGGGCATGATTAAAGAGTAATTGCATAGTGCATGAGAATTTATTATGCATGAGCATGATGTTGCACATAGGAGAAGGTAGAAAAGTTACACATGCAATAGCCCATTAATGGTATTCCCTATGGGTGATGACAATTAATGTTGTTGATAATGGTTGTGGGAATCAGACCATAGAAGCATGATTGAAAATGAAAAATATTAGATAAATGAAATGACTATGCACTAGATGGAATATTAATAAACATTGCACAGTGCATGCGAAAATGTTTGTGCATGTATATGATATTGCATATTGGTAAAATAGTGAGGCTTTACATATGCAATAAGCCACTAAGATAATCATTGTGGTTGCTAACATTTGGTTCTGTTCGCATTGGTTGTAGGACCAAAGACAGCCAAAGCATGGCTAAAGATGTACATGATGAAGTTGCATGTGACCCACAACCTTATGAAGAAAGGTTCCGGGGGGGGGGGGGGGGGGGGAATATCTATGATCATAAGGTTGGAAAAAGGACTGTGAAGCCTTGGTAAGAGGCCAACTGATCAGGTAACATCAAAGATGTTGATGGGAGCCATACATGTAATGGTTTAATTATGATTGCCTAAGTACAAAAGGAGATCGGGTAAGAACCCCTTTGAACGATATTTTGTAATCATAGAATGGTATGTAGGAAAGGTTGAATGGATGCCATACTACCATGGTATGGTGAGGTATGGGGTAGTAAGGGAGAGGAACCCTCTACCAGATGACTATTTTAAATGCTAGAATGCATTCATATGAGATTATATCATGCCATTTGTGTATGTTGGTTGTGAGTCAAATAACCAAAGCAAGTAAGGACTTATGACCCTATCATGATAGTGCAGGCTATGTATGGTAACCATGATTAGGCCATAATATGTTTGAATGCATAGTATTCATGAATTAAGGCAAGGTTGCATTGAGGGGATGTGCATTAAAAATATTTTATACAATCTCGTGGTTATGCATTGAGTGGATGCACAATAAAAGATTATGTGAGTATTGTAATGTGCATGCTAGGTATGGGTGCACATGTTGAGATGCATTATGTGAATGCATGGTTGTGGTGCATATTTCATTGAACTTAGATAATAGATGAAATGGTGAACTATTGTTAATATTGAGACCATTTAATGAGCTAATGTGAATGTAGGAGAATGATTGCACATAGAAGGTAGACATGTAGATGGACTACGAAGAGTGCTCTGTAGAAAGGACAGAGTTGCATAAAATGATATGACTATGAAGTAATGAGTATCTAAAGATTCATTTAAATTGCATAAACGATGTGACTGTGTCTTGCAATTTTATTATATTGATAAGGATGCATACAAATATATTTGTATAAATATATATTTCATTACATTTCAAATGTTAACAACTGAGGGTGTTTGAATTATTGAGTGTTATAATTCTGAGAGCACTTCAGTGACTACTGCAGCAATGAAATATTATATGCATAGAGACTTACAAAGGGTTTGGCTGATTGAAGTTCCAGATTTCAAGTAGATTGTTTTGGGCATGGCAATGTGGGTAAGTCCATGATGAAGATTGGAATCTACCATGTGCGAGAGCCAAACCTCATGAGAAGGTTCTCATGGTTGTGAAATTTAACTTATGCATGACATAGACCTGAAATTTTGTCTGATTTGAGTTTATGAGAATAATCTCATGGTGGAAAATCTAACTTCTATAGAGAAACAGATTTGTAGATTTCAAATTTGAGAATTTGCTTATAATTGCTAATCACAGTTGGCTTGCATAGAACTGTTTCAGGAGGACATGTTGTAAGTGCATGTTCATATTATGGTAGCAAGCGTAAAACCCTAATGGGTAGAGGGGTGCCACTTACAAGAGACAATCAATATGAGGATAACCTCATGACTAAGCAAGACAATTTCTGTAGTAGACATAATTGCAAATTCATATTGAATTTAACTATTAATGACATTGATTGGTTATGGAACAATCAGATTTGAAGTTTATTGTTAAATGTTGTTGATTGTTTGGATATTTGATAAGTGTTCCAGGATGACACATTGCAGGAAGACCATGTGTGATAGCCTGCAGAATCCAAACTCCATGGGAAGGACCCCATGCTTTGGAAATGGGTTTTGGATGAAACACCATAGTAAATTTTGATAATATCCCCGCTGCACTGCATGATGGGAAACCATGTGAGTGAGATGGTGAAAATATGGCAAGAAGACATGTGTGGGTTATGGAACATGAAAATATTGTGGTGACAAACCGAAGGACTGTTGAATCAGAGAAGGGAGCCCCCATTCTTCACAATAAAGAGAGAATGCATCTGAAAAGGGATAAGTATTCTGTAACCCTAGCTAAGAACATGCATGTCTAATTATTAGGGTTAATATATAGAGCATGTTCGATCTTATTTATATTATTTCAGATTGCTTGAGTATGAGTAGGACCTACATGGTTCACATTGGAAAGGGGTGCACACCTTTCGGGTGTCGGGTTATAGGGTTTTCAATATTGACTACACCCTAAGGGAATGGACGCATTCCTGATGTTTCAATACTTGATAGTGAATGTTATGAATTATGCTTCAATTTTAGAGTAGCAATACTGATGAGTTTGTTTATCCATCTTGTGTTGTCAGCTAAAATAGATGTAATTTGGGGCTGCACACAGAAGAAACATAATGGAAGGGTCGTTGCATGCCTAATAAACCCAGTCAGTGCACTGGTTTGGAATTATTTACTTGGATGTTGTGGGTGTTGTTAAGGTTTTTATGAAGGGTTGTTGCATGCCTAATAAACCCAGTCGGTGCACTGGTTTGGCATTATTTACTTGGATGTTGTGGGTGTTGTGAAGGTTGTTATGAAGGGTTGTTGCATGTTTAATAAACCCATTCGGTGCACTAGTTTGGAATTATTTACTTGGCTGTTGTGGAGGTATTAATGAAAGGTTTTTATATGCCTATGGCTCCATAGTAGATATTTGACCTATAATGTTCGATGGCGCAGTTTCCTTCCATTGGTCAATGACCCAGACGAATGTGCTAGCTCGGCAATGGAGAGGGCTAACCAGGTATGGGACTGGTTGGGCACCACAAATGCTTGGTAAACCCAGTTAGCGTGAAGGTTCACTGGTTGGGCATTAAACATCCACCCCACAGGTGATCCAAGGCTTGTAAAGCGAAGAAGGAAACCTGTGGAGTAGCAAGGAACTACCCAATACAGATAATTATTTGATTTTCATTCATTTTTGGATAATGAAAATTCCATGAACAAGTCTTATGACAGCCAAGCTACTACACTGTTGTTTCTTTGTTGGAAACTTTGGTGTTTGCAGGAAAGCAAGACGCCTTGAAGGCATCTTAGGGATGCATATGGACACATGACTATCCTTGAAAGCTCAGTATGAGCAACAATGATAAGAATGATGCTAGTGGATATGGGTGGGCGAGTCCTAGCAACCAAAGGTTTTGTAGGCAACAATGGGAAAGAATTCCCTGATGGAGACAAGCCTTAGACAGACCTTAGACACTAAGTGTCATAGCCAAGAAAGGGAAAGTCGAGTATTCACAATGAAGTGAAAGAGGATAAGGAGCATAGAACCATAGTGTTGGAGTGGCTCCGGATTGGAACAAGAATAAGAGGGGGGAAACTTTTACTCTTCTCTTTCCTTTTGACTAATGCATCTTAGAAACATAAAATTGTTGAATGCATGTCATGACTGAAAGTCAATTGTGTTTATTTGCTTGAATAAATTGTGAATGTTGAAAAATCTAATTCCTTGTGAAAAGAATGAACATGAATGAGTTCATATGTATGATGGGAAATCATGAAAAGTGTGGAAGTCTCATGAATAAAGAATGGATGTTCCATGTCAATTGGGAAATAAATTGACTAATTTTAATGTTTGTGTTATGCTTGGCCTAAGAAAGAATTGCAATAATGAATTTCACAGGTGAAAAATTCAACAAAATTGGTTGCATCCGTTACAAAAACAAACAAGTGGTGCTAGAAAGCAAGTGAGGAAGCTGTGCGCATTGACCATGGCAGTAGACCAAGGGCTATTGGAATTGGCTGAAATTCTTCTCCAAACAATTGCCAAGACCTAATAAAATCTTGGAGAGATGCTCAAGCTACAGAAGCAGTAGAATGCGATGAACCATAAGGTTTTGCAGGACTCTATTCGTCTACAAAAAGAGGTAAAAAGTATTCTGGGAGCAATCAGTAAGGGAAAGGAAAGTGGATCAATGAAGAGGCATTCATCCAATCACCCCATTAATAAACGCGCAAGGCTGGAAGAGAGCAAGAATGTCGACAAAGGAAAATAAAGGCAGTTACCTCCAATAGAATGTTGGGGATGTGGAGGAAGTCACCTCCTCCGTGAATGTCTAGCAAGGGGTAACAAGAAAAGCGAGGCCAGCAGGAGCAAAGTGCAGGGGTTCAAGAACCTCACCTCGACGTCTCCAACTAATGAAGTGCAGTATAGACCTGCCATATTTTGTGAATTTTGGGCATGTATAAAGAGTGTATGTATTCTTAAATATTGGAACACCGAGGACGGTGTTATTCCAAGGGGAGGGGAATTTAACGTCCCCATTTTGACCATTGTAATATTTTGGGCTATAATGTACATATTGTATGCATATTATGTATGATTCCTAGCATGGAGCTCAAGGACAAGGCCCCACTAGTAAATGTTCGACCTTGAAGAGGAAAGTATTGGATATTATGCTACCCATGTGCTAGTGAACCATGGGAATTGTAAATATGCATTTTAATATAAATTTCCACAACTAGCTATGCAATGCAACAAGAGATGGGGGCATGATGTTTACAAGGAAATTGGGGGGGGGGGGGGATATTCAAACCTTTGAGCCAATCGAGTCAAGCCAAGTGTGAATAAGAGGACCCATAAAATCTCAACTACCCATGCTGACTTTTGTACCCAATTATTTACTCTCCCAAGAGTTGGTTGAGGTAGTTAATGCCTTGGGGAATGGAGAGGTATGGTTGTCCAAATTCGGGTATGGGAAAGCCACCCTTCATGGAAAATTGTTTTTGTCTTCTTGGGCAAGAACAAAGCCATGAATTGCTCCCCAAGCCATTATTCACCCATCAGTTTTTCTCTCTCACGAGTTTGGAGCTACCTGGGCATTTTACTCCATGGTTTTGCTATGTTTTCCTTCATTCTCCTAGCTGGGAAGGGGGTTTTGTGTTGCATAACATTAGGGAAGAAAGGGAAATCGATTTGGGGACCATAGAGGTTGTTATGGCTCACTAATTGCTTATATATCTGTGGGAGAAATCATTTTCTTCCCTATGGTCGATTTTCCCTCTCACAAACCCATTTTTGGTGTGCCTACGTTTTGGGGAAAACCCATGTCCATCTAGCTTCTAAGTCCCATCGCTGAAATTGTGTTTCCAAGAGCATATTTGAGTTTTGTGTGCAAGAGAATTCTAGGGTTGAGTTGGGTATCCATTGCTTTGGGCTGTGTTGAAGCTTGAGAGCCCCTTTTTCCTTGTAGATATCATGCCCAGCTCGGGGGTGGTCTCTGAGTGCTGAAAAAATATAGGCTGGGAAGAGACCTATGGTTGGGTGGAATGTTGTAGCAACATAGCTAGTTGCTTGGGACAACATTACATCAAGATGAGTATTTTATTGTTTTTACCTCTGCAATTTTTTAATTGATGGCTATTTTGATATGCTGGATGACTATGAAATGTGTGTGGATGATGTTATATTCCATTGTGCATGTTTAATTGATTTGCATCTGCACACATATGCATTTTTCTATAATCCCATACCTTTTATTCATGATGTTTTTGGCTAAGTTGTTCTAAAAGCCCAGATTTTAGTGCCATGTTCCCTTCCTTGCATTGGCTAGATGGGTGGGTACGTTACATGCGCAGTAGCGGTTGGAGATATTTTCTATTGTTTTTTGCAGGTCTTCTGAAACAACTTCCATGAATCTGGAAGGAATTCCTCCTCTTTCTCCATTCAACTATGATGAGTGGAAACCAAAGATGATAGCACATTTGAAGAGACATGGCCTCTTTGATTATTGTTTTGAAAGAGATTTTGAATCCTCTGAAGAAGATAATGATTGGTTAAATGAAGGTGACAGAGCCTATGCAGCAATGATGTATGCTATGTCTCGTTGCATGGTAACCCACTTCCTTTCTGCTGAATCTCCAAAAGAGCTATGGGCCCATTTGGATGAAAGATTTGGCAAACAGAATGAAGGGATTGGTCCAAACCATTTCGACAACACGCCTAGTGATGCATTCTCCCTCCTTGATGGTCTCTTTGATCATGAATCAGTATAAAACATATCTCATAATGAAGTTGTCCACAAAGAAGAAGAAATTGCAGATTCTACACTCATGCTCTCAATATCTTCTATTTCAAATTATGTGCAAGCTCACACTGTAAAAACTGTAGAGGTTCTTAAATCCTCTCTTGCACAAGACTCTATTGGTTTGCATAATGATAATCTCATGAATGTTTCGGAGGTTAAATTAGAAATTGGACGTAATGCATTCGCTCTCCTTGATCACTCACCTCTTATGTACTACTGTAAGATCATTTGTACATGCTCTCGAAAGTTTATTGAAGATGTAGGGCATTGCCATTCGCTTAGGATAATTTCTCATGCATTTCATGCTTTTGATCTCACCTCTACTGGTTCAAAGGAGATCTCAAGAAACAATTTTTCAAGTCTTGGATCTGATTTGGATTCCAAGCAATCACTATGATGTGATGGTTATTTTGGGCATAATCTCACCTATGATGGTTCAAAGGAGAAAACAAAAGACTATCTACACATTCATAGATTTGATCCTACCTCAACTGATTCGAATCACAGGTTCCATGATCATCCTCATACCTCTGGATTTGTTCTCATCACATTCGATCTGAAGAGAAAGTACAAGCACATGCTTTTTTAGCATGATCTACTTCTTCGGAAGAAGAAGATACCTCCATACATATGACCAAGCATTACACCTACTTGAGTTTAGAGGATTTATTTTGGTGTGCCCTACAGTCTATTTTGAGGGGGGGGTATTTTTCCCATGAGGTTTTCTCCATTTCCTCGGTTTATGGACTGTTATTTATTATTCATTGTATTGGGTGACCTCTGGTCTCAGTTACTAGGGCCTAGGATGGATTAATGGGGGGTGTTAGGATATTCCTATACTCCATCCTATTCCTAACAACATTTTCATTATTTTTCATTTCAGTCATGCAATTGCATGCATCCCAGTCATCAGGTTGGTGTCTCCCAACACCTAGTGCTTAGTGCTCCCTCCTTTCACCTACCACATGAGAAAGGAGCCCGTCTTCACCTACCACTCAGTTACACTTTAGTTAGTTGAGTTATTTGTGGATCTCTCCTTGATTAATTGAGGATTGATTGACTTGTTAACTAACTGAAACACTCTGTTGGACCCCTAGTGAGACTAGATTGCCTATTTTGACTCCAGTTAGCTTCCCATGCGCCCTCCACTGAGCCTCCTTCACTACATTAGTGCTTCCATGTGCCAGTTACACCTACCACACTCAATTAGACTTAGTTTGACACCTAGTTGACTGTTACTTGTGCATTGATGACTCCACTAATGATGATTAGGACTCCTAGTGGTGTATTGTTGACACTCCACTGATGATGATGATGACTCCTAGTGCAGATAAGCCACGCCCATGCAGGCTAATTCGAATTTCCACCTTGGCAGTTGAATCCTCTCCACCATTGTATTATTTATTGTTCATATTATGATTAATGAATTAGTGAGTGTGATGTTATTATGCTTCTATCTGAGTTCTACTGTATCATAATTTTGCTTCTCTTTTACACTGCATTGTCCACTCTTCTTCTATTTCCCTATTCAGTATTTCTTGTGAGGTATATATCAGCTCTTAGATCTATTGTGAGGATTTTCACACATGCATCTAGTCAGCAACAGTGGAGTCTTCGAGAACCTAGTCCCTATTTTGGCCCCCTGGAGCTTGTTTATGGTCATTGGTCATTATTATCCTTCCTAGTCACTGATGCGCCATTGTTCTCATCACTGGAGTTACAACTGCGCCCTCTTCCACATATCTAGGAGATCTATCAGTCAGTTCCAGGATTTGAGGATTGATTACTCAGTTAACTGACTGTAGCTCTTAGATTGACTGCTACTGAGACTAGGAGTGCCCTCCTTGACCACTGATAGCTAGTATGGACCCTCCTTGGAGTCTCCTTCCCTATTATTGTGCTCACATGGTCCAGTTATGATCATTTCTACTTTGGTTTACTGATCATTAACCATTGGTGGCCAGTAGACATTATCAGGAGATGGTTCCAATGTAGACTAAGTCATGCCTTGAGGAGAATTCGAATCCTACCAGGGGTACTCAAATGCATTCTATTGTATTGTCATATTTTTTCCAACTTACAGCTGATGAATGTATCAACATCAGTTTCTCACATCTTTTGAGATTCATGTGTGAATTTGATCATCTTTCTGTTTTATTCTTCTCTGAATTTAACTGAGTGAAATGGTGAGGTTTTTTCAAGCTAAGTGATATCCCTTGTGTAATTTCACATGGTATCAGAGCTTGTTAGAGATTTTGAAATTGCAGCAGTTTATTGAACAACAGTTTTTTAGTAAGGCACTAGAAGCCTCTGGATTTCCACAACAAATCCTGGTGCTATTACCTTGAATTCACTGGAGAAATCCAGTGAGGTCTAGCCAGGTGTGAAGGATCCAGATAAAAGTGCCTACTGTCGTAAAGTAGTGTTCATTAGATTATGCAACAATCCTCTAGAAAAATTTCATTTTTTTTGCAGGTTATTCCATCATCAAAAGTGCATTCAGTAGCTACTATGGATCTCTCCTTGATTCCAAAATCACCTCCTTCAACTACTTCGAATGGAATGGAAAAGTAGATATCTTCATGCTCAACAGATCTCTGTCTAGAGTATTGCATGGGACTGAGGTCAAACCTAATGGTGCTACAGACGAAGCCAAGTATCTCAATAAAATTGATGAAGCAATTGGACTACTACTCCTCAGTATTTCTAGTGATTTACTCTTTCATCTCACTGGTTTGAATACTCCAAAGGGGGTTTGGACAAATCTCGAATCATTATTTGGGAAACAAGATGATTTGAGAGGTAATTAACTAGAAAATGAGTTAATCTCACTGAGCCCCAACAATTTTGAATCTATCATTGAATTTTCACAAGGTTCAAGAACTTAGTTGTGCAGTTGAAGCAATGTGGAATTGAGAAGGAAGACAAGCATCTCATCCTTTCCATTCTTTCAAAATTGGGTGCATACTATTTAGTGTTTGTATCATCCTTCTAATCAGAGAAGCTATCCATTCCCAATTGGAAAATCGCCACTTTAGATGCATTCATCCTCTCTCTCTCAAAAGAGAAAGACAAATTGGTGCAAATGGGAGTGATCAAACCAAAGAGGGATTCATCTCTTGCAGCTACAGAAGGGAAGAATGGGAAGGGAAAAGTGAAATAGAAGGGTAAAGAAAAGAAGTCTTATGAGCAGAATTCAAGAGATACTCCCAAATAGTCAGAAGGGACTTTGAATCCTAAGAGAGGTAAGAAACGTCAGAAGGAGAAGACCAAATGTCCATACTGTAATAGAGGGTTCCATCTTGAGAGTGCTTGCATGAAGAAGACCGTTGATATAATGGCCAAGCGTCTTGAGAAAAAAAACTTCCCAGTACCTCTAGGTGCTAGAGGGAAAGAAGCTAATCCAAAATTAGAGGACAAAGAGAGGTGCCATGCACTCATGGCTGGTACTTCACATGAATCCTCCTTCATCATAGATTCTGGAGCATCCAAGCACATGTCTACTTGCAAGAATCTCTTCTCTGAATTCGAATCTACATTTGGACCTTCTATTTTGATGGGAGTTGATTATGAAGTATCTTCCAAAAGGATTGGAAGGATCAATCTAGAGCATGGGTACTTCACTGATGTACTCAATGTGCCCACTCTTGTAGCTAATATTCTTTCTATTTACCAAATGACCCATACAAGAGTTCCTAATAAGGTCATCTTCACCCCTAGTGAGGTCGAAGTCCAAGAGATCTCAACTGGAAGGATCATTGCGCAAGGCATTGTTGATCATCATTCGTAACTCTATGAGTTTTCTCAATTCTTATTCATGTAAATGACGTGAGAATACTTTGGCATGAGAGGTTTGGGCACCTCAACTACAAGTATTCACAAGAAATTCACAGTAAAAAAATGGTTGAAGGACTACCGAACATCATATTTGCTAAAGGAACCTGTAAAGGTTGCTTGATTCGTAAGCATGTGAATCATATGTTTGAGAAAGGGAAGGCAACGAGAGCCTCTTCACCTCTTGAGCTGATTCACAGTGACATTTCAGGACCTCTTCCTAACCTATGTTTGAACAATGCAAGATACATCTTAACCTTCATTGATGGCTATTCTACATTCAGTTGGGTATTTTATTAAGTTGAAATCAGAAGTTTTTGGATACTTCAAGTTTTTCAAAGCTTCTGTAGAAACATTCTATGATAAGAAGATCAAGGTCCCTCGTATCGACAATGGAGGAGATTATGTAAAGAATTATTTTCAATCTTTTTGTGCAGATGAAGGTATAGATATGCAACACACTATTCCCTACACACCACAAGAAAATGTGTAGCAGAGAGAAAGAACTGAACCTTGAAAGAGATGGCAACTTGCATGCTAGAGTCTAAAGGATTGTATCCTAGTCTTTGAGAAGAAGCTATCAACTGTGTTGCTTACCTCCATAATAGAGTTCCTCACAAAGGACTACAAGGTAAAACTCTTTTTGAAGCATGGATGGGACACAAACCATATGTATCTAATCTGAGAAGCTTTGGATCCAAAGCTTGGGAAAGGATTCCATCCGAGAAAAGGAGAGCCTTAGATCCACAAAGCAGAGAGTGCATAATGGTTGGATATGCACTGAGTGCAAAGGCCTACAAACTGTTAGATCTATCTATAATGCATACATTTCTTGAGAGAAGTGTTCAGTTTTAGGAATGGCCATTGCATGATTCCCACCATGTTGATGAAGATATATTGGAAAATGCACCACCACTTCTTATTGAATAAGATAGCGAAGCATCATCTCATGAAATTTCAGATTTTGACTCTGAAAGTGAAGATGAGCAAATGCTAGATCTAGATCCACAAGAACCTGAAGATATCACACCTGAATATCCAAATCCTCTTCCAAGATGGGCTGCCATAACTCTTGAATATGTTGGTGATCTTATTGGAGATCCACAAGATCCAATAAGAACTAGATCTTCTTTCCAAAATGCAAGGTTTGCACTCTCTCATATAGATCCATTTCTTACTGACAGATGTAAAAAAATTCTTTGAGGCCTCCCAAGATCCGAGATGGATAACAGCTATGGATGAAGAGTATTAATCTCTTCAAATAAATGAGACTTTGGAGCTTGTTTCTCTTCCTCCTCGTAGGAACCTTGTTCAGTGAAAGTGGGTATACATAACAAAGATGGACTCAGATGGGGTCACAAGCAAGTACAAGGCTCACTTGGTTGCTAAACGTTTCTCTGAAGTCCATGGGATTGACTATTCTGAGACATTCGCTCCTATTGCAAAGATGGATTCCATACACCTTGTTCTTGCTCTTGCTGCATCCAAGAACTAAGAAGTGCATCACATGGATGTCAAGAGTGCACTTCTTCATGGATATATAGAGGAGGATATCTACATGAAGAAACCTGAAGGGTACATTGATGATCCTTCACTAGTGTGCATATTGAGGAAATCCTTGTATGGGCTCAAGCAAGATCCCTGAGCTTGGTAAGCTAAGATGGACTCCTTACCATCATAAGATTTTTAGAGATGCAAGTATGATTCAAATGTCTACATGAGACATTATGGTAACTCTCTACTCCTTATTTTTCTTTATGTTGATGATTTGTTGATTACATGGAGTCTCTCTTCATGTCTTAGATCTATCAAAACAACTTTGCACAACTCCTTCTCTATGTCATATCTGGGACTGCTAAAGCCGTTTCTTGGTCTTGAAGTCTCTTAGAGTGACTCAGCAATTAAGGTTTCACAGTCCAAGTATGCATCATATCTACTTGACAAGTTTCATATGACAGAATGCAAACTAGCTACATTTCCTTTTCTTTTAGGGATCATCCTTGAGAATGGTACTTCCACACCTTTGGTGGATAGTACTTTGTATTGGCAATTGATCGGGACTCTTTTGTTTCTTACACATACTCACCCTAATCTATACTATGCAACCAATGTTATCCCTAGATACATGCAGGAGCCTCATGATCTTCATTGGAAGGGAGAAAATAGGATCTTGCATTATGTGCAAGGGATGAACACTTATGGTATTCACTATGCAGTTGGGTCTCCATTGAACCTAGTTGGGTATACATATTCAAATTGGGTTCGAGACATCTCAAATCGGAAGTCTACATCTTGTTTTTTTTTCATGATTGGATCTAGTCCTATTTGTTGGTCGATAAAAAAGAAGACTCCTTTAGCTCTTTCTTCAGCTGAGGCCGAGTACATAGGTGCAGTGAATTCATCCACACTGTGCATTTGGTTGCGGGGCATCTTGTCAAAGTTTGGGATTCGCTACAGTAATCCACCAATCATCTATTTTGACAATGAGAGTTCTATCAGGATTTCTACAGATCTTGTTTTGAGACAGAGAACCAAACATATTGAGATATGCATGCATTACATCTGAGGATTGGTGCATGATTGTACCATCACACTCCTCTACTGTCCTAAAAAAGAGAATATTGCAGATATCTTCACCAAGTATTTTTCGATGAAGAATTTAACTTACCTCCGATCCCTTCTTGGGGTGAGTGATGCCTTGGATTGATTAGATTTTTACATTTTATCTTGACGGAGGGTTTTTTTCCCACTGGGTTTTCCCTCTTTCCTCACATTTTATTTAGATTTTTGTATGAGATGACCTTTGGTCTTAGCAACTAGGGCTCTATGTTTTCAGTTATATTTCCTCATAGTACGGCTTAACAAGGGGTGTTGGAATATTCTCACCATCATCATATTGTATTTGCATGCACTACATGCATTTTTCATGCATGCATGCATACTGCATGTAACGTTTCCTTCCATCAATCCGGTGCAAGGGAGGAAACATGACCAACATACCGAGCTTATTGATAATCTCAGCCCCATTCAAATAACTAAGAAATGCATGGATAATTAAAAACTTATGTGTGCAATTCGTACGCAATATAAACACGGTGGAATTAAAACATAATAACACACACACAGACTGGAATGCATAAGCATATCTATTCCAAGTAGATGATGGATCAACAGGAAGCGAATCAATCCCATTCTTATGCTATGTACAAGCTGTTGAAATATTGTAACTTCAAAGAATATTATATTTGTACTTTATTATTCTGGATATGTTTCATTCCTTCATGAAGATCTTATTGTATATCCGGAGATGTTTATTCCTCCATCGGAATGTGGTAACTTGGGTTATTAGACTTCCCTTGTGGGGGTCGGCCCTATATGTGTTATGTGGTTCAAAGGGTTATTAGACCACCCTAGAGGGGTCAGCCCAGTCAGTTGTAATGGGGTGTTTAACTTAGTGGTAAAGTTGGGACCGACCTAGTTAATATAAAATACAAGTCGGAGATGTGTATAAATAGAGGAGGTGTGTTCCTCATTTAACACACATTCACTCACTCATAAAGTAGCGCACTTGTGAGGGAGAGGTATTCTATGGAGGAGGAGGAGGTCATGGATTTGGTTTACATCTTTGTATTTGTTGGCCATCTATATTGAGGAAGCTTTGCTGGGTTTTCTACCCCATGAGGGTTTCCAAGGATAAATATGTATCTCTTGTGTTTATGTTGTGCTTGTTGTTTCTTCAGTGATCCTGTATATGCTATTGTTGTGAAATGAAATGTAATGCTGATATTTTCTGTCTTAGCATATTGAATCTTAACATGGTATCACAGCTAAACTGAAGGAAGGCAATGTATGGCACTTACGACACTTGCTTCACTTGCGACAATTTGAAGGTTAGAGTTTTATATAGAAACAATCATTCATCATGGAACTTTCGCTATAAATCCATTTTGGCAAAGGTTAAGGATCTGAAACGATTACAGGTCGTAGATAACATCCCCATGTACCTTGTGTCCAAAGGACACCCTCACATTCGTTGTACTTTGTGAGTTATGATTAGTACAAGTTAGGGCTTCTGCCTCTTCAAGATCTCAGTCATAATCAGGTGACCTAGGAAAAAAGGTCATAACGTGGGCTAGGAAGCTCCAAATGAAATTTTGTAAAAAGTGACAGGTAGTACATGGACTGCAATATCTCAGTAAATGTGATCAGAGGCCGAAGTTGAACCAGTGACACGTGGCATGTCGTACAGGTTTGCTCTCATGTTTTATCCCATTAATAGGTCACGTTACGACACTTGGAATAACTCTCTCTCAGAGAATCCAATTGAGGTCATATCTGTCGAGATAGAAAGATGACAGGTCAGGATACCACAGAAAAAAATTTCATACCCTGTAAATCGAAAAGTTTGGAGTTACAGCAGAAACAATCATGTACATATTTCTATCAAAACATAATTATTTTTTAGCACCTTCATTCATGGCTTCCAGAATTTAGGGTTTCGGAGAAAGTTGAAATTTATGTAATTGGAGACCATGGCTAGATGCTACTCATCAAAATAAAAATTTAGAGACCAAGATCAAAATTTTTGGTTGGTCATAAGAGTGGGCTTGATCAAACCCTAGTTCGAGATTTTGATTAGAAAGGTGAAAATTAGGGCTTCTATAAAAGTTTGAATTTTTGAAGACTGTGACCACAGCTGGAAGCTCCTCAGAAAATTAAAAGTTTAGAGCTTTGGATCGAACCTTTTGATTGGGAAGAAGGGTGGGCTCCATCAAACCCTAGTTGGGGATCCTGTCCAGAAGATCCAAAAGTTTCGAAGGCAATTTTTGAGGAGTCAAATTTTGGAGATTTCAAAATTAAAGTATGCAAGTTTGATCAACTCAGCAAGACACATCTTTCCATCCATTCAGAAGTGTGAAAGTCAAAGATTGAATTTTTAGGGTTTCTCTAACAAACCCTAATCGAGCTCCAGATCCAATTTCAGGGGGAGTTGAGGCTAAGGCCTTACATAAGAAGACTACAAGAAATCTCGACATGTATGACTTAAGGAGATACAGGTATGTCTTGAAATCTGATTATTGATTAAGTTCATAATATGTTTGTCTTCATATTATTTAGGTTAGTACAATCTTGATTAATGTTAGAATTGTCCTATCACCCTAGTAAAAGTATGAATGCATGTGAATGATAGAAGACATTAATTGATTAGGGCTATATGATTGTACTAATGCATTGTGGTGTTGTATGAGGTTGATGTTGTCTGCTAACAAGATACAGGTACATCACGAAAGACAAATCAAGTTCCATGACCATGACGACGTGAAGACAAAGACTCATCCATAATCTTTGATCACATAGAATATCTACTTACGAGGTATGTATGACTTTGTTATGATTAACCTATGAGATATGCAGGTTCTAGCACAGGATCTCTAAATCATTGAAGAGAACAAAGAAAATATTGTTTAGGTATGTTAGACATAACTAAGCAGGTATACTAATCCAGGTATGTTTTCCTATGTCAAGTTAGAATCCTACTTTGTGCTAGGATCTTAGTATACCCATGTATTGAATGATCATGACCATACATATTCAAGATTATTTAGAATTATAATGTTTTGATAATATTGAGATTATGCTAATGAATGTATGTTTGTGTATGAGATCATGAGGATGACACTAGTGCACACTTGAGCATGCACAGTGGTACAAAATGAATAGAAGTTCAAAAGACATATAGAGAAGATCAAGCGGGAGGCAACCACACAAACATAAAAGATAAGTATTTGAGTTGTTATTTGAATCTCTGAAATAGTAAATGATATTGCTTGTAATAGTTGTATGCATATTTGTATTCCTAGAATATATCATGTTGAGTGTAAACATTCATAAAGCATTGAACAGTATACTACTAATATGCATGTGATTGGTAAGTTGGACAAACATTCCATTGTTGATTGTCTAGAATGAAACCTCTTTGCTGACATGCTGAGAGCTGTGCACGCTCTCAATAGTATGTTCTGGTAGAGATGGAAGGCATCTAGATAGCCACTATATGCATACATGATATGGAAAAGTGTTGTGCCAAAGTATCGGTCAAGATAGTAGCATAACTATGTAAGTCATATCTATATGCATAATAAGTTATCATGTCAACATGATTTGATGATTATGAAGTATTACTAATCATATACTTAATCTTGATTTGTAGGCAAGATCATGAAGAATGATGAACACCGAACAAGTGATGGATGTTCAACAAGAAGATTTACAAATCAAACATAATATAGAAGGCTCGTGGCTAGAAGATTCTCTTAAGAAGAGGAAGAGAATAATGACGAGATGTTTGCTCCAAGTAGCTAGATAATATTGTTCTCTCAATGGTGTGATTGAACAAGAAGTGCGAAAACTCCCAGGATTCAATTGAAGAAAGCTCTGTATGAGTAACCAGGATCAATAGTCAATTGATGAGCTTAATTATCACCATGGGTGATGTGGATCTCAACCTTCGCTGCAAGGTTGAATATGGTTTCTATATACAAATGGCATGGATGCAAGAAGGAATTCACCACAGAGTTTGAATGATCTCGAGGCTCATATCAGTAGACCCATCTGTCGAGAGATGGCACAGATAGATATGCAGAAGATCATTCAATGCAGAGTGTGAATGATGTTCAGTCACAGAGGGAGAATTGACAGTTTCTTGACAAACTTGGGTTTTACGAGAAGTAAAGTTGTTCCTAACCTTTACCTTATAAGTTATGGATGATACTATTATCGTATGTGGATGATCTCTTTCTAACAAGGAATGAGAAATAGATCATGGAAATCCAGAAGAAGATAGCTACAGAGTTCGAGATGAATGATCTCGGATTGATGCATTACCTCCCAGGGATAGAAGTATGAAAAGGATCAGAAGGAATCTTTCTCAACCAAGGAAAGTATGCTGTGAAAATCTTGAGAAGAATTGATCTGTACAACCATGGGTTCCGACTTGAATTTGTTAGCTGATGACTCACCAGAGTTAGTTGATGTGACTCTGTACAGACATATTATTGGGTCGTTGATGTATCTGATGAATACCTGGCTAGATATATGCCTTGTTGTGAACACTTTGAGTCAGTATCTAGTGAAAACTAGATGTGTTCACCTGATAGTTGCAAAGCATGTGATGAGGTATCTAAAGGGTACGATAGACTTTGATCTATATTATCTTGGAAATCATGACTTCATATGGCTACACAAATGTTGATTGGGAAGGAATAGCACATCGAGAGGATGTTATTGTCTGGGATCGGCCATGTTCTCGTGGTTTAGCAGGAAGCAGTTTAGTGTGGCCCTCAGCACAACCGAAATATATGGTTGCTTGCTCTGCTAGTTGTGAAGCGGTATGGCTTTAGGATTGTTTGACTTAGAGATAGACCCAACTGTGTTCCTGTGTGACAAACAGAGTAGTATCAAGATGGCAGAGAATCTAGTGTTCCATGATAAGTCAAAAGCACATAGAGATCTGATATTTCTATATACAAGATATGGTGCAGAAAGGAACTATAAAGCTCGAATTTGTAGGCACTGATGAACAGGTTACCAATGTACTAACCAAACCTCTAACTCAAGTAAAAGTTTGAGTATTTTCGAGACAAGCTTGGTAGGACCCTCCTTGAAATGGGGAGTGATGTAGACATTGATGATGAGATTGCCCGAATCGACAGTAAAGTCGATGATGAGGATACCTGTATTGATGATATGTATACATGTATCGATTAGGATACCTATATTGGTAATGCCGACAGAGAGTTTGGTGGATGGTCCTTAGAGAGGGTCTAAGTTGATAAGGGGATTGCATCATCCTTGAACACATGTTCTAAAAGGATCTGTAGACATATGTCTCCAGGAAAGAAGAGGGATTGCATCATCCTTGAACACATGTTCTAAAAGGATCCGTAGATAGATGTCTTCGAGAATGAAGGCCTTAGTGGACAGGTGGGGATTGTATCGTCCCCGGACTTCAGTCCCTTGAATTGATCCGTAGATAGATGTCTTCGAGAATGAAGTCCTTGGTGGACAGGTGTGGATTGTATCGTCCCCAGACTTCGGTCCCTTGAATTGATCCATAGACAGATGTCTTCGAGAATGAAGTCCTTGGTGGACAGGTGGGGATTGTATTGTCCCCAGAATTTGGTCCCTAGAATTGATCTGTAGATAGATGTCTTCGAGAATGAAGTCCTTGGTGGACAGGTGGGGATTGTATCATCCCCGGACTTCGATCCCTTGAATTGATCCGTAGACAGATGTCTTCGAGAATGAAGTCCTTGGTTGATAGGTGGGGATTGTATCATCCTCGCACTTCGGTCCCTTGAATTGATCCGTCGACAGATGTCTTCGAGAATGAAGTCCTTGGTGGACAGGTGGGGATTGTATCATCCTTAGACTTCGGTCCCTTGAATTGAGCCATAGACAAGATGTCTTTGAGAATGGGGATTGCATCATCCTCGGACGATGGTCCCTTTAATTGAGTCGTAGACAAGATGTCTTCGAGAATGAAGTCCTTGGTGGACAGGTGGGGATTGTATTGTCCCCGGACTTCGGTCCCTTGAATTGATCCGTAGACAGATGTCTTCGAGAATGAAGTCCTTGGTGGACAGGTGGGGATTGTATCGTCCCTGGACTTTGGTCCCTTGAGTTGATCCATAGACAGATGTCTTCGAGAATGAAGTCCTTGGTGGACAGGTGGGGATTGTATCGTCCCCAGACTTTGGTCCCTTGAATTGATCCATAGATAGATGTCTTCGAGAATGAAGTCCTTGGTGGATAGGTGGGGATTGTATCATCCCCAGACTTTGGTCCCTTGAATTGATCCATAGACAGATGTCTTCGAGAATGAATTCCATGGTGGACAGGTGGGGATTGTATCATCCCTGGACTTTGGTCCCTTGAATTGAGCCATAGACAAGATGTCTTCGAGAATGGGGATTGCATCATCCCTGGACGATGGTCCATTGAATTGAGTCGTACACAAGATGTCTTCGAGAATGGGGATTGTATCATCCCCGGACTGTGGTCCCTTGAATTGAGCCATAGACAAGATGTCTTCAAGAATGGGGATTGCATCATCCCCTGACGACGGTCCCTTGAATTGAACCGTAGATAAGATGTCTTCGAGAATGGGGATTGCATCATCCGCAGAAGCAGGTCCCTTGAATTGATCTGTAGATAGATGTCTCTGAGAATTGAATTATAGGACTGCATCATCCCTGGACCTTGGTTAAAAATGTACGTGATAGGACCGCATCGTCCCTGGACCTCGGTTCAGAAGGTACATGATTGGGATTGCATCATCCCTAGACATGAGACTTGTCTTAAAGTGATAAGGAATGATCCTCCTGGAAGTTGGTCGGGATTGCATCGTCCCTAGAGATGAGATCTGTCTTTAAGTGATAAGGATTGATCATCCTGGAACTTGATCTGGATTGTATCATCCATGGACCTATGTCCTAAAGAGAGCGGGATTGATCATCTTGTAATATGATCATGTGTATTGCAGAATATGTGTAGATCGAGATGATCCAGATGCTGTAGATCGAGATGATGATCCAGATGCTATATATCAAGATGATGATCCAGATGCTGTATATCGAGATGATCTAGATGCTGTAGATCGAGATGATCGAGATGCTGGTCAATGTTGATGATCGTATGATGACGATGTTGATGATCGTGTGAGGACGATGCTAATGATCGTGAGGATCCAGATGATGATGTTGATGTTGTTGTAGCTGTTTGAGTGCTACTAAATATGAAGACTCAGTACTGAAGATGTTGGTGTTCCAGTATTGAAGATGTTCTAGTAACTGCTTGAGTTACTGATGATGTTGAGAAAGCTTCCAATGATTTATAAATGTATCATGTATGATGTTGATGACTCCTTGCTCGTGCAAATGTTGTTATAATATCCTTCTCGTTAAGGGGGAGTGTTGAAATATTGTAACTTCAAATAATATTATATTTGTACTTTATTATTCCAGAGATGTTTCATTCCTCTGTGAAGATCTTATTGTATAGCCAGAGATGTTTATTCCTCCGTTGGAATGTAGTAACTTGGTTTATTAGATTTCCCTTGTGGGGTTCGGCCCTGTATGTGTTATGTGGGTCAAAGGGTTATTAGAACACCCTAGAGGGGTCGGCCCAGTCAGTTGTAATGGGGTGTTTAACCCAGTGGTAAAGTTGGGACCGACCTACTTAATATAAAATACAAGTTTGAGATGTGTATAAATAGAGGAGGTGTGTTCCTCATTTAACACACATTCACTCACTCCGAAAGTAGCACACTTGTGAGGGAGAGGTCTACTATGGAGGAGGAGGAGGCCATGTCTTTGGTTTATATCTTTGTATTTGCTGTTCATCTATATTGAGGAAGCTTTGCTGGGTTTTCTACCCCATGAGGGTTTCCCAGGATAAATTTGTTTCTCTTGTGTTTATGTTGTGCTTGTTGTTTCTTCAGTGATCCTGTATATGCTATTGTTATGAAATGAAATGTAATACTGATATTTTATGTCTTAGAATATTGAATCTTAACACAAGATTCATATCAACCATATTAATATATTCATTTCATCTCATTAACATGAACGGTTAACATTCATAATTAACACATTACAGAACACATAATGCATATAAATTAATCCACAGAGAATACTTATCTTGAAATGCAAACATCCAAACAACTAGCTACATGAGAGCAATGTTCCACCCATCCATAGATCTCTATCCAGCATATATTCTTTTAGCTGAGAGATCACCCCCAAGTTGGGATGTGTATCCACTAAGGAGGAACTAGACAGGCTCACTCACATCTATGGATTCACTGAAACGGTCATGCTAAGCCAGCACATAGCTGGGTTCATCAAGCATGCAATAAGAAAAGGAGGAGGATGCTAATCTAGTGAGCTCAACCATAGAGCTACAGACATATCAAACTAAATTCAAGCAATCCATTCCTCTGTTCAAACATTCACTCTTGCATTTCTCACAAATCTGTCAAAAAAATAACTCAATCCCGTCACTAGATTTTTGGGCTGTAAAAACTAGGTTTTCCTATGGATTTCGGGGTATCTAATGCTCCCAAATTCACCCCAAGGTTCGTATCTATGGATCCCCCATTGGATTTTACTGTCAAATACCAATTTTGGGAGTTTATGGCTCTTCAAAATGTGTGTTCTTGCAAAGTTGCGATTTCTGGTTTTGCTCACTACTGGCAATTCGTTTTTGAATGGAAAATGATGCTGGGGTCCTCCACCATGGAATGGGAATGAGTAAAAATCCATTCCCATGAGGCAGAGTGACTTGTGGTACAATAAAATAGAGCCCAAACTCTCCCATACGAATTTTTGGGTTGCCCATGCTCCATTGAAGCCATGGACTAAAATCTTCAACAACTTCCTTACAACAGAAATAAATGTCATCAAGGAAAGTCACATGGGTTCTCACAATGGCATTTGGCAGCATATGGCTCATCCCCACAACCCCCTCACCACTCCCTAATGGATACACATGGCCCCTTCTCATTCGTTCCCTCCATAGCCAGTTTTGGTATTTTGTTGCATGATGTTTATTTAAATCATTTTTACAATGTTTCATGGATAAATAGCACATGGGTAACATAATGTCCAATACTTGCCTTTTAAATAAAATTCGAGCTTCCACTAGCGAAACCTTGGCCTTGAGCTCCATGCTAGGAAAACATACATCACATGTATACAATATTTACATTAAAAGCTAATATATCCTAAGGGTCAAAATGAGGTATTACAATCCCCTCCCCCCTAGAATAACACTATCCTCGGTGTTCCAAGACTCAGGAATACGTATACAATTTACACATCCAAAATTTTCAAAAATTTTGCAGATCTGCCCTGCATTCTATCATTTACCTTGAACTTTTAGGACCAATTCTTTTGGCTTCCACAAATCACTCCTGTTGGTTCTGACCTTCCAGCTCATCCACAAGTCTGAAAGCTTTATGGATGCTACCCTCTCGATGTTCGCTTGTTGGATAGTTGCGGAGGCAATGATTTCCTCCACATTTCCAACATTTCATTGGTTGCTTCATCTTTACCTGCTCAATATCCTTTGAGTCTTCATTCCTTGAACGTTTCTTAATGGAACGATTGGACAAATGCCTCATCATTGATCCCCTTCCTTTTCCCTTATTGATTGCCCTCATAATGCTTTTTACCTTCCTTTGCAGACAAATAGAGTCCTGCAAAACCTTGTGGTTCATCTCATTCTGCCTCTTTTGTATCTTAAGCATCTCTTCAAGATTTTCTTGGGTCTTGGAAATTGTTTGAAGGAGACTTCCAGCCAAGTCCAATAGCCTTTGGTCTGATGCCATGGTCAATGTGCACAACTAGCTTTCACGTTGCTCACAAGTAGCACTTGCTTTGCAACAATTGTAATAAATTAACTTCACTTTCTTACCTGTGAAATGCATCATTGTAATTCTATTAGGCCAAGCATAATATAATCATTAAAATCAGTCAATTAATTATCCAATTGACATGGGTAGTCCATGCTTTATCCATGAGACTTTCATACTTTTCATGCTTTCCCAATAGGCACATGAGTTCATTCATGTCCATTCTTTCACAGAGAATTAACTACTTCAGCATTCACAATTTATTTCAAGCAAATAAACACACTCTACTTTCAGCCATACATGCATTCAACAATTTTCTGTTTTTATAAGTGCATCAATAAAAAAAAGGAAAGAGTGAGCAGTAAGAGTTTTTCTCCTATTTTTCTTGTTCCATTTTGGAACCCACACCACCACTATGGTTTTCATGCTCTTAGCCTCTTTCACTTTAACGTGAATGCTTGACCTGTCCTTATTGGCGATGACACTTAGTATCTATGATCTATTCCAGACCTCTCGACCATGGAGTCCCTCCACATGGTTTGTCTACAACTCTTGGCTGCTAGGACCCACACAGTCCCACTAGCACCATCTTTCATTACTGTTCAAGCTAAGATTTTTAGGACAGTCACATGTCCACCTGCATCCTTAAGATGCTTTCATGGTCCTTACTTCCAGCAATACCTACACTTAAACATCGAATCAATTCACATGTTTAGTTTATTTTCATAGGTTTTATCTCTAAACAAGAGTTTAGGAAATCATAACCAAATCATGTACACATGTATATTTATATTAAATAAGCAAGAAGCTGCAAGATAACCAAATACTTATCTGCATTGAATGTATTCACTTTATTCCATAGGCTCCTTCTTTGTTGTACAAGCCTTGGATTGCCTATGGACTTGGATGTTTGGCCAGCACGCAGGCTGCTCCACCACATCAAATAGTATTGGATGTTTGGCCAGCACGCAGGCTGCTCCACCACATCAAATAGTCTTGGATGTTCAACCAGCACGTAGGCTGCTCCACCACATCAAATAGTCTTGGATGTTCGGCCAGCACGCAGGCTGCTCCACCACATCAAATAGTCTTGGATGTTTGGCTAGCACGTAGGCTACTCCACAACATCAAATAGTTAATGCTCAACCAATCACTCTCTAGATTTACCAAGCAATTTATAGTTCTTTCAAGTTCCTTGCTTCCTGTAATGACCAAGGTTTCCAACAAAGAAACAATAGTGCATCAGCTTAGCTGTTAGGGGACTTACACTTGAAACCTTTGTTATTCCAAATAAGAAATGAATGAAATTGAATACTTATCTATATTAGACATTTCCTCTCTGGTCCACAGGGTCCTGCTTTTACTTTACAAGCCTCGGGATCCTCCTACAAACTGGGATGTTTGGCCAGCATGCAGGCTGCTCCAAAACATCAAATAATTAATGTCCAACCAATACACCTTCACGTTGACTTGGAAGGAAACTTCACCACGACCATTTCTAGGTCAAGGCTCTACTATGGATCCATAGGCATATAATAGCCCTTTCATCAACATCATCACAACCCTTCATCAAAATCCCCACAACATCCTTTCATACACATTAACTCTTCCACCACAACCCCTCACAACAACCTTTTACTTTGGTTCTTTAGTGTGTAGCACCAAATTGCATCTATTTAAGATGACAACACAAGTAGTATAGGCAAACTTGTCAACGTTGTTATTCTAAAATTGTAACCATAATTCATAGCATTCACTATCAAGTATTGAAACACCAGGAATGCGTCTATTCCCTTAGGACGTAATCAATATTGGTATCCCCAACATAACTCAGCACTAGAAAGGTGTGCACTCACTGATGTGAGCTATGCAGGTCCTAATCATACTTCAAGCAGTCTAAATAATATACATAAACAGAATATGTTATGCATAGTAATTCTTAACAATTAGACTTGGGCACATATATGTATATATATATCAGTCAGGATTTACAAAACACTTATTCATTTGCAGATGTAGTCCTTTTTCATTATGGAGGAATGGGGGATCCCTTCTCTGAGTTGACACTCCCTTGGTTTGTCATCCCAACTCCTTTTGATGTTACATAACTCTCATATGCCTTACTGACATAATATTCATCATCTCACTCATATTGTTTACCAATCATGTAGTGTAGATGGGACATTATCAAAATATCCAACAGTGTTTCACCCGAAACCCATTTCCAATGTATGGGATCCTTCCCATGAAGTTTGGATTCTGCAGGCCCTCTCTCATGGTCTTACTGCAATGTGTCTTCCTGACATGTCACGTCTCCTTCCATCAATCCAATGCAAGGGAGGGAACGTGACTGGAACATGGGGTGTCTAATTCTTCTCCAAAGTCATAATGGTAAAATTTTTGCCATTTAAATAAAATGCACAATTAAATTACACAGTGGAATTAAAATACATAATTGTACACACACAATAGACATACATCAGTATATTTATCTCAAGCAAATGATGCATCAACAGGCAAGGAATCCATCCCATTCTCATGCTATTCACAGACTTCATATCAATTCCATTATCATGAATAATTACTATTCTGAATTAACACATTACATAACACAAAATGCATATAATTTATAACACAGATAACACTTATCTTGAAGATGAAGCTGTCCAAAAAAATGGCTATGTGAGAGCAACGTTCCACCCAACCATAGATCTATGTCCAGCTTGTATTCTTTTAGCTGAGAGATCATCCCTGAGCTGGGTTGTGTAACCACTAAGGAGGAACTAGCTAGGCTTTCTCACAGCCATGGTTTCACTCAACAACTATGCTGAGCCAACACACAGTTGGGTTTTTCAAGCATATGAAAGATAAAGGAGGGCAATGCTAAGCTAGTGAGCTCAACCACAGAGCTACATGCATCTCAAAATGAATTCAACAGTCAAGACACCCACATTACCTACCACACCCAACACAAGGAAGGTCTGCTTCTTTGCTGCACAGTCCCTCAGGCGTCCCTTCCCTCCAGTGCTCTTCAGGGTGGGCATAGAAAGGTCCAGCTGCTAATCCTTGAGATTCTATCCTTCATTGGGTTTATCAAGCAAACCCAACCTTTGCTCAGTCATTCACAATTGGATTTCTCACAATTCTATTCATCAAATAACTCAATCCCGTCACTGGTTTTCTAGGGTATAAAAAATGGGTTTTTCAATGCATTTCGAGGTATCTAATCCTCTCAAATTCGCCCCAAGGTTCCTATCTATGGATCCCCCATTGGATTTTACTGTTAGATACCAAATCTGGGCATTTTTAGCTCTTCAAAACGTGGGTTCTTTCAAAGTTATGATTTCTGGTTTTTCTCCCTTTCGGAAATTCGTTTTTAGATGGAAAATGATGTTGGGTCCTTCCACACTTGATTGGGAATGAGGAAGAAGCAACTCCCCTGAGGTAGAGTGGCTTGTGGTACAAGAAAATAGATCCCATACTTGTAAATACGAATTTCTGGGCTGCCCATGCTCCATTGAAGCCATGGACTGAAATCTTCAACTACTTCCTTACAACAGAAATAAATGTCATCAAGGCAAGTCAAATGGGTTCTCACAATGACATTTGGCATCTTATGGCTCAATCCCACAACCCCCTCACCACTCCCTAGTGGATACACATGGCCCATTTTCATTGGTTGCTTCCATATCCAGTTTTGGTATTTTATTGAAATATTAACATTTACATCAATTTACAATATTCCACGGCTTAATAGCACATGGGTATCTAAATATCAAATACTTGCTTGTTTTAAATAAAATCCAAACATACACTAGCGGGGCCTTAGCCTTGAGCTCCATGCTAGGGAAACATACAATGCATGTATACAATATTTATATTAGAAGCCAATATTTCATAAGGGTCAAAATTGGGGTATTACATGACACACTTATTAAATAGCCAGACAGTCAGCAATTTTTTTTTTTAACAATAAAATTCAAATCTAATTGTTCCATATCCAATCAATGGCATTAATAATTAAATTCGATATGAATTTACAATTTTGTCTACTACAAAAATTGATTTTCTTAGCCATGAGGCTATTCTCATATTGCCTGGCTCTTGTAAGTGGTATCATTTCTCCCATTATGGTCTTATATATGCTGCCATACATGAACATTCACTTACAACATGTCCTCCTAACACAATTCATATAAGCCAAATATTCATTAGTCATTTATTAGCAAAATTCCAAATCCGTGATTTACAAATATGAGATTTACAATTCTTCTTTCTAACAGAACTTTAGAGTTCTCAACCATGAGATTCCTTCTCATAAGCTATAAATCGAAATTTTCAAATTTGTTTCCTATAGAAATTAGATTTTCAACCATGATATTATTCTCATAACTCAAATAAGAATATTTTCAGATCTATTTCATGCATAAGTTAAATTTCACAACCATGAGAACCTTCGCACACCCTTTGGATTTTGCACATGGTAGAGTTCGGTCTTTACTATGGTCTTACCTTCACTTCCATACGCAAGACATTTCTACCTGGAATTTGAAACTTCCAATCAGCCAAACATGTTGTGAGTATCTATGCATATAATTTGTTCATTGCTACAATAGTCACTGAAGTTATCTCAGAATTATAACACTCAATAATTCAAACACTTTCAGTTGTTAACATATCCATATCACCAAACTCATTCACTTCACGTGAATCATTATCATACTAAAATTGCAAGGTACATTCAAATCATTTATGCAATTTAAATGAAACTTTGGATACTCATTATTTCACAGTCATATCATTTATACAACTATGTCCTTCCACAGAGCATTTCGGCAGCCCATCGATCATGGCTGCCTTCTTTATGCACTTACTATTCTGCATTCGTAACAGTCCATGAAATGATCTTATAATTATCATCAATTCATCAACTCGTCCCTTATTTAGTTTGCAATAACACATATATCATCCCCATGCATTCATGCAATGCATCACAAACATGTGCACCTCCACTTATGCATGCACATTTACTCAAACTTTTCATATGCATCCACCCAATGCATAACTACAAGATTTATAAAATATCTTAATGCATATCCACTCAATGCTATCTTGCATTGGTTCATGAATGTTCTGCTTTCAAACATATTATGGCCGAAACATGACTACTTCATATAGCATGCATTACCATAATCAGTACCACCAGTTCTCGCTTTGATTATTAAGCTCATAAATGACATACACATGCAATGTCATATTTTTATATGAATGTAGTCTAAATTTCTAGGCAATCACATGGTATGAGACCTCTTGCCTTCACCACTCCATGCTCCAACACACTATGGCAGTATGGCATTCACACAAATGCATTTCAACTCTAAATGCATACCATTTTATGATTACTAAATATGGTTCAATGGATTCTTACCCAATCCCCTTTCAACACATATGCAATCATCATATTCAAACCATTACCTATATGGATCCCATTTACACCTTTGATGTTACCTGATCCGTTAATCTCTTATAGAGGATTACAAAATTCTTCCACCAACCTTTTGATCATGGATTCGCTGCCTTAACATTTTTTTCATAAGGTTGTTGGCCACATGCAAAAACATCATTACCATATTTAGCCATGCTTCTGTTGTCTTTGGTCCTACAACCATTACCAACACCAATAGTGATTATCAACCACAATATTTTCCATTAGTGGTTCAGTTCATATGTAGAACCTTACTACTTTTACCAATATGTGATATCATATGTGTGCAAAAACATCTGCTTATGCACTGTGCAATGTTTATTAATATGCCAACTAGTGCATATTCATGCTATCCATCTAATCTCTTGCATTTTCATCATTCTCATGCCATAATTTTATGTACATAAAGCTTATAAAATATAAATACAGTTAGCAAGACAGGGGTTAAGGAATTATCCCTTTCCAATCCCTCATATTTTCATGACCTTCCTCTTCCACATCATAGCTAGTTCGACTTCATGGTCTATGCTACTTTCAGGCATGCAATTCTAGAAATTGCCCATATTGACAACAATTTTGTCAAAACAGCCACTGGCACTTTTCTGCTCCAATTATCTATGGTGTATGATAACCCCATTCAAATTCTGACTATGCACCATTATTCTCTGATCGACAAGCTTTCCAAATCCTATCCATGTGCCCCCTTCCGACTTTGGGTGTGGAAACTACGTTACTTCACAACTAACAACTTTCACCACAATTCTACTGAGATAAGTTACTCCATATAGCAAGGAACACTCAGCAACTCGCAGATATTTGTTCCGATGCTCCATTCATCTTCTATAAAATTTTGGGTTTGACTACTTTCCACTTTTCACATTTTTCCAAAATTCCAAATTTTGGGCCAAATATTGTTATTTCCCAAACGGTGCATTTTTGGAAAATCTTTGTCAGACGGAATATGTCTGGTTTACTATGAATATGAAATGATGATTTCAGTAATTTTCTTGAATCTGAATTATAGGGTCACTTTCAACCACTGTAAGCTTTTCAAAATTCCACAAACGTGGCCCGAAATAGTGCTTTTTGGCCTTCTTGCACACCCCGACTCCACATTCTTTGGAGTTTGGCTCCAAAACTCCAAACTTAACACTGTGCCTACTCTATGACCGCTACATATCAGTTTTCGATCAATCCAACCTTCTCTCAAGCATCGGGACATTGATTTGTAAAAGCCATTCATTTTGATTTTATGCGAAATCGGAGCATAATGCGCTCGGGATCTTAACTCGTTCATTCATGGCCTCCGTTAATGGCCTCAGAATTCCATTGACTCCATCCAATTTCGATTCCGCAAGCTCCTGTTACCCAAAAATCAATTTTCGGGCTCCATACTTTTTTTTTTCTTTTTTTTCTTTTTTTCACCCAAACTCGAAACCTGAAAGCCCAAACTGCGGGTTCGGGGGGTTAAGTCGCGGTCACGGGGATGTAACCATCACGCATCCCGAAACCCAAAACTAGAAACTATGGGTTCGGGGGGGTCAATTTGTAGTCACGGGGATGTAACCATCCCATAACCCACAACCCGGAACCCGAAACTGCGGGTTCGGGGGGTCAAGTTGAGGTCTTGGGGATGTAACCATCTCGCAACCCGCAACCTGAAATTGCGGGTTCAGGATTTCGGAAATCCAAAATGCAAGTTTTGAAAATTTGCATTCCCAAAAGCCGAAACCCAACATACCAAAAGTCAAAATTGCGAGTTTTGGATTTTAGAAATCCAAACGCAAGTTTTGAAAATTTGCATTCCCAAAACCTGAAACCCGACATCCACAACCCTAAAACGCTTCTAGCCCTGTAACTTCTGGGGTCCATAACTCCTTCGTCCCTTAGACAAATGAGGCAATTCTGGTACCATTGGAAATCTCTTGGAGAGATCAATGCACCTATGGGATCCTCTTCAACACCTGAGAAATATGACCCTGCCATTTTTCCAATCAAAAATGCCTCCTCAACTTCACCAATACTGCGTTAAAGCATTCTGTCACTTGCCTATAACTCATAGTTTGGCCCAAGCATCCCTAGTGCTGCAAGCTGGGCTCTGACACCACTCTGTAACGTCCTCTTCCATCAATCTGATGCAAGGGAGGAAACATGACCAACATACTAGGATTATTGACAATCTCAGCCCCATTTGAATTACTAGGAAATGCATGGATAATTAAAAACTTCTGTGTGCAATTCGTATGCAATATAAACACAACGTAATTAAAACATAATAACACACACACGGACTGGAATGCATCAACATATCTATTCCAAGAAGATGATAGATCAATAGGCAGCGAATCAATCCCATTCTTATGCTATGTACAAGCTTCATATAAACCATATTATGATATTCATTTCATCTCATTAACGTGAATAGTTAACATTCAGAATTAACACATTACAGAACACATAATGCATATAAATTAATCTACAAAGAATACTTATCTTGAAATGCAAATGTCCAAACAACTAGCTACGTGAGAGCAATGTTCCACCCAACCATAGATCTCTCTCTAGCCTATATTCTTTTAGCTGAGAGATCACCCCCAAGCTAGGATGTGTATCCACTAAGGAGGAACTAGACAGGCTCACTCATAGCCATGGATTCACTCAAACGGTCATGCTAAGCCAGCACACAACTGGGTTCATCAAGCATGTAATAAGAAAAGGAGGAGGATGCTAATCCAGTGAGCTCAACCACAGAGCTACAGACATCTCAAGATAAATTCAAGCAATCCAATCCTCTGTTCAAACATTCACTCTTGGATTTCTCACAAATCTGTCAAAAAAATAACTCAATCCCGTCACTGAATTTTTGGGCTCTAAAAGCTGGGTTTTTCTATGGATTTTGGGGTATCTAATGCTCCCCAATTCTCCCCAAGTTTCGTATCTATGGATCCCCCATTGGATTTTACAGTCAAATACCAATTCTGGGAGTTTATGGCTCTTCAAAACGTAGGTTCTTGCAAAGTTCCGATTTTCGATTTCGCCCACTGTTGGCAATTCGTTTTTGGATGGAAAATGATGTTGAGGTCCTCCACTATGGAATGAGAATAAGTAAAAATCCATTCCCATGAGGTAGAGGGACTTGTGGCACAAGAAAAAGGAGCCCATACTCTGCCATACGAATTTCTAGGCTGTTCATGCTCCATTGAAGCCATGGACTGAAATCTTCAACAACTTCCTTACAACAAAAATAAATGTCATCAAGGAAAGTCACATGGATTCTCACAATGACATTTGGCAGCATATGGCTCATCCCCACAACCCGCTCACCACTTCATGGTGGATACACATGGCCCCTTCTCATTCGTTTCCTCCATAGTCGGTTTTGGTATTTTATTGCATGATGTTTATTTACATCATTTTTACAATGTTCCATGGCTAAATAGCACATGGGTAACATAATGTCCAATACTTGCCTTTTAAATAAAATTCGAGCTTCCACTAGCGGAGCCTTGGCTTTGAGCTCCACGCTAGGAAAACATACATCACATTTATACAATATTTACATTAAAAGCTAATATATCCTAAGGGTCAAAATGGGGTATTACACTCCATGCATCTAGTCAGCAGCAGTGGAGTTTCCTAGCACCTAGTCCCTATTTTGGGCCCTCTGGAGCTTGTTTCTGGTCATTATTAATCCTCCTAGCCACTGATGTGCCATTGTTCTCATCACTAGAGTTACAACTACGCCCTCTTCAACAAATTTAGGATATCTATCAGTCAGTTCCAAGATTTGAGGATTGATTACTCAATTAACTGATTCTATCTCTTAGATTGACTGCTACAAAAACTAGGAGCGCCTTCCTTGACCACTGACAACTAGTATGCACCCTCCTTGGAGTCTCCTTCCATATTATTGTGCTCACATGGTCCAGTTATGATCAGTTCTACTCCAGTTTACTAATCATTAACCATCGGTGGCCTGTAGACCTTATCGGGAGATGGTTCCAATGCAAACTAAGCCATGCCTTGAGGAGAATTCAAATCCTAACAGGGGCAATCAAATTCATTCTATTGTATTGTCATATTTTTTCTAGCTTACAGCTGATGAATGTATCTACAACAGTTTCTCACAAATTTTGAGTTTCATGTGTGAATTTGATCATCTTTCCGTCTGATTCTTCTCCGCAATTAACTGAGTGAATTGTGAGGTTTGTTCAAGCTAAGTGATCTCCCATGTGGAATTTCACATGGTATCAAAGCTTGTTAGAGCTTTTGAATTTGTAGCAGTTGCAGCAGTTTATTGAACAATTGTTTTTCAGTAAGGCACCAGAAGCCTTTGGATTTCCACAGCAAATCCTGGTGCTATTACCTTAAATTCATTGGAGAAATCCAATGGGGTCTAGCTAGGTGTTAAGGATCTAGATAAAAGTTCCTACTATCCTAAACCAGTGTTCATTATATTATGCAACAATCCTCCAAAAAAATTTCATTTTTTTTGCAGGTTATTTCATCATCAGAAGCGCATTCAGTAGCTACTATGGATCTCTCCTTGATTCCAAAACTCACCTCCTTCAACTACTTCGAATGGAATGGAAAAGTAGAGATCTTCATGCTCAGCAGAGGTCTCTCCATATTATTACATGGGACTGAGGTCGAACCTAATGGTGCTACAGAGAAAGCCAATTATCTCAAAAAAATTGATGAAGTAGTTGGAATGCTACTCCTTAGTATTTTTAGTGATTTACTCTTTCATCTCACTGGTCTAGAGACTCCAAAGGAGGTTTGGAAAAATATTGAATCATTGTTTGGGAAGCAAGATGATTTGAGAGGGAATCAGCTTGAAAATGATTTAATCTCACTTAGCCCCAGTAGTTCCGAATATATCATTGAATTCTTCACAAGGTTCAAGAACTTGGTTGTGCATCTGAAGCAATGTGGAATTGAAAAGGAAGACAAGCAGCTCATCCTTTCCATTCTTTCAAAATTGGGTGCATACTATTCAGTGTTTGTATCCTCCTTCCAATCAACAAAGCTATCCATTCCCAATTGGAAAATTCCCTCTCTAGATGCATTCATCCTCTCTCTCTCTCAAAAGAGCTGGAAAAATTGGTGCAAATGGGAGTGATTAAACCAAAGAGGGATTCATCTCTTGCTGCTGCAGAAGGGAAGAATGTGAAAGGAAAAGGGAAGCAGAAGGGTAAAGAAAATAAGTCTTATGAGCAGAAGTCAAGAGAGACTCCCAAACAGTTAGAAGGGACTTCGAATCCTAAGAGAGGCAAGAAAAGTCAGAAGGAGAAGACCAAATGGCCATACTTTAACAGAGGGTTCCATCCTGAGAGTGCTTGCATGAAGAATACCATTGATCTAATGGCCCATCTTCTTGAGAAAAACAATCTCCCAGTACCTCCTAGTGCTAGAAGGAAAGAAGTTGATCTAAAATCAGAGGACATAGAGAAGTTCCCTGCACTCATGGCTGGTACTTTTAATGGATCCTCCTTCATCATATATTCTAGAGCATCTAGGCACATGTCTTCTTGCAAGAATATATTCTCTAATTTCAAATCTACAATTGGACCTTCTATTTTGATGGGAGATGATTCTGAAGTATCCTCCAAAGGGATTGGAAGGATCAATATAGAGCATGGGTACTTCAATGATGTACTCTATGTGCCTACTCTTGCATCTAATCTTCTTTATGTTTACCAAATGACCCATACAAGAGTTCCGAAGAAGGTCATCTTCACTCCTAATGAGGTTGAAATCCAAGATATCTCAATGGAAATATCATTGCACAAGGCATTGTTGATCATCATTCAAAACTCTATGAGTTTTCTCATTTATTACCTTACTAAAAAAAATTGCACTTCTTACTCATGAAAATGAAGTGAGAATACTTTAGCATGAGAGGTTTGGGCACCTCAACTACAAGTATTTGCAAGAACTTCACCGTTAAAAAATGGTTGAAGGACTACCGAAAATCAGATTTGCTAAAGGAACTTGTAAAGGTTGCTTGATTGGTAAGCATATGGAGCATAAGATTAAGAAAGGGAAGGAAAGGAGAGCCTCTTCACCTCTTGGGATGATTCACAGTGACATTTTAGGACCTCTTCCTAACCTATATTTGAACAATGCAAGATAAATCTTAACCTTCATTGATGGCTATTCTAGATTTAGTTGGGTGTATTTTCTTAGGTTGAAATAAAACGTTTTTGGATACTTCAAGTTCTTCAAAGCTTCTGTAGAAACGTTCTATGATAAGAAGATCAAGATCGATCGCAATGACAATGGAGGAGAGTATGTAAAGAATGAGTTTCAGTCTTTTTGTGTAGATGAAGGTATAGATATGCAAAACACTCTTCCCTACACGCCACAACAAAATGGTGTAGCTGAGTGAAAGAACAGAACCTTGAAAGAGATGGAAACTTGCATGCTAGAGTCTAAAGGATTGTCTCCTAGTCTTTGAGAAGAATTTGTCAACTGTGTTGCTTACCTCCATAATAGAGTTCCTCATAAAGGAATACAAGGTAAAACTCCTTTTGAAGCATGGATGGGATAAAAAACATATGTATCTCATATGAGAGTCTTTGGATCCAAATCTTGGGAAACGATTCCATCCGAGAAAAGGAGAGCCTTAGATCCACAAAGCAGAGAGGGCATACTAGTTGGATATGTTGGTTGTGGAGTCTGATCTCCCAGATTCAGAGATCTTATTATTCAACCATGTTTGTATGCCAGCTTTATATGATATGCAAAAGGACTGTACACTCATCCTAGCGGTGGGAGCGAAACCTCCTCCCATTGGATTTCGGGGGCAAAGCTCCCGAAGGAAATTTTTGGGACTGTTTTATGGGCCCATGGTTTTGGGTAACCCGTGGTATTTTCCCATTGTATTTCCCCTTTGTAGGAAAGACATTGTAATATGGCTAGAGTGGATGTAATTTAGGTATTATGCATTGTAAAGACCTCTGAGATTGAAACGAGAGACTGTGAGACTATGAAGAGGAAGTGCAACGGATGTGCTGCAGGTTGTATCCCTTCATTTGTTGGATGGTATAATAATAAGGACTGAAAATTTTAGTGTGGACGTATCCCATGTTGGGTGAACCACGATATATTGGTGTCTCTCTTGTAATATATGTGTGTTATTGTATTTGCATCTTGTTTATTGTTTATTGCTCTACGATCCTGTTTTTCTAACAGGATATGCACTAAGTGCAAATTCCTACAAACTGTTAGATCTATCTACCATGCATACATTTCTTGAAAGAAGTACTCAGTTTGAGGAATGGCCATTGCATGATTCCCACCATGTCGATGATGACATATTGCCAACTACACCACCACTGTTTATTGAACAAGATAGCGAAGCATCATCTCATGAAATTTCAAATCGTGACTCTGAAAGTGTAGATGAGCGAATGCCAGATCGAGATCCAAAAGAACCTGAAGATTCAACTCCTCTTCCAAGATGGGATGACATAACTCTTGAATCTATTAGTGATATTGTTGGAGATACAAAAGATCCAATAAGAACTAGTTCTGATTTCCAAAATTCAAGGTTTGCACTCTCTCATACAGATCCATTTCTTACTGACAGATGATTTCTTATGATTGGATTAGATCCAAAAAAATTCTTTGAGGCCTCCCAAGATCCAAGATGGATAACAGCTATGGATGAAGGGTATCAATCCCTTCAACTAAATGAGACTTGGGATCTTGTTTCTCTTCCTCTTTGTAGGAAGCTTGTTCATTGCAGTGGGCATACCTAACAAAGGTGGAATCAGATGGGCTCACAAGCAAGTACAAGGCTTGCTTGGTTGCTAAAGGTTTCTCCCAAGTTCATGGGATTGACTATTCTGAGACATTCACTCATATTGCAAGGATGGATTCCATCCGTCTTGTTCTTTCTCTTGCTACATCCAAGTACTGGGAAGTGCATCACATGGATGTTAAGAGTGCATTTATTCATTGAGATCTAGAGGAGGAGATCTACATGAAGACACCTGAAGGGTACATTGATGATCCTTCACTAGTGTGTAGGTTGAGAAAGTCCTTGTATGGGCTCAAGCAGGCTCCCTGAGCTTGGTATGCTAAGATGGACTCCTTCTTACTGTCACAAGAATTTCAGAGATGCAAGTATGATTCGAATGTCTACATGAGACATGATGGTAACTCTCTACTCCTTATTTTTCTTGATGTTGATGATTTGTTGATTACAGGGAGTCTCTCTTCATGTCTTATATCTATCAAAACAACTTTGCACAAATACTTCTCTATGTTAGATCTGGGACTGCTAAAGCAGTTTCTTAGTATCGAGGTTTCTGAGAGTGACTCAGGAATCAAGGTTCCAAAGTCCAAGTATACATCAGATCTACTTGATAGGTTTCATATGACAAAATGCAAGCCAACAACATTTCCTTTTCTTTTAGGGATTGTTGTTCGGGAAATATACCCTATAGCGAGGAGAGGGACACTACCAACTTCTGGGGTGATAGGTAAATACATTAATCATATCACATAGGCTTGTACAAAAGGAAAGAGATCAAGGTTCTTGAAGACATACCTTATTAACGAAGTTAAATCCTAGCTTTCACTGGCTCCTTCGATCGATCCTCCACTTGATCATCCATTTGATGAACCTGCAATACAAAGATACCTTCCTCAGCATATCTTGACTGATATAAAGATGATGAAATTGAAATATAATTTAAACATCAAGTACAATCAAGCATTTAATCCAAACAAATATGCAATCCATTAGACATTTGATTGGGATGGGAAGGGCATTTCAACCTTTATTGTCAAAAGCAAATAATCAGTACAAGTATACCTGATCATTCAGAGTGCTTGTGAAACCGGATCCTGGGCTCCTTCTCTTCACACTAACTTTGGAATTCCTCCATCGTAACAACCTTTAATGCATAGTTTCTCCTCCTTTCTCTCATCTATCCCCCTTGTATTTATGGGACAAGGTAGGCAGTTTGGATCGAGAGGTAGTTTGATTGGGAAGTTGGGGAAGTTTCAAAACCAACTGCAACTAATCCCACTACGTCAAATTAATATATTTTTTATTACTTTTTAAGATGTGTGTGAGTATTTCACAGTAGAGTAGCGCACCATATGCAACTTCATTGCTTTACAACCAACGTTTGCATATTTTTTAAGGTGTGCGCTACTATTATGCTTGTAGAGTAGGGCACATTCCAAGAAATGCGCTACTATCATGCCCGTAAGGTAGCACACATGTCAAAAGGTAAGGTAAAACAGGGTTTTGTCAGCTGCTAAGGGGAAAATCAAGTCCATGTATCATCTAGGTCAATCTTACTCTTCAATCCATGTTGTCATTTTGTGTGATCGACAGCTTAATGTGATCACGGACGGAGAAGTGCATATTTGACCTATAACAGATGCCCCCTAATGTGTGAGGTCAGAGGGAAACAATGGCCGAAATACATTATAATTCCAAGTCAATGGAGGAGCAAGAAACCACAGAACCAAGTCACAAAAGTACCTGAAATAACGATCAACGTCAGCGAGCAATTACAATCTTGACATCATATAGATGTGTAGCATGATACAACATGATCTCCGATACATAACTAGGAGATGTATATATAGCATGGCCACTGAAATACAAGTGTGGATCCATGTCAGAATGAGAGATCATAGCCATAACAACAAACTGGATCTATGTCTCATGGAGAGCCAAAATGAGTGAGGCTCAGTCTTACGCAACTTAGGTGATAACATAATGAGGTAATGCTATCAAAATCCCAAGGTCTTCATCCAAACATCCCAAGGTACAAACCCTAACCATGTGAATAAATATACTGAAAGTTGAACATGCGGGGAATCGTTTGATTACTGGTCATTGATGTATACCGTTAAAAAATGTGAGGGCTTCCACCGATAATGATAATGGGGCCCAAGGTACCTAGTACGATCCAACAAGTGTTAATAAGTGGACTTGGCATCAAATACTTGAGGAACCTGTCAACTAAGAGACATTGATGTATTCTCATAATTCGACAGCGAGGGAAATTGCCACTGGTGACTACAATCCCCAAGGTACTAACCGAAACTCTAAACTTCATTCCTAGAGCAAAATGAGTTGATGTCGATGGGAAGAAGTCCATTGGAAGGGAGGCCTTAAGGCATCCTCCATCATCCAACATGAGTAATACTCAAATGGTATGAGCTAATGTGGAGTAGTACAAGTAACAATACTGATACTAGGAAGGCCGACACATGAGGTCAAGATAAACTGCAGAATGGCCAACACAGGTTATATCCTTGAATAGTAAGCAAGACACAAAGTGACCTAGGCAGTTTTCAACATGACGGGAAAGTGATATAAGCCCGCAATGTAGGAGACATTAACAGACCCTCCATATGGTTGGAAGAATAACCAACTGGGGGAGTAAACAACTTGAAGATCAGGTTCACCCTAAGGTCAAAAACCAAACCCAACTGAAATGATAGACTCAAATAGGTGTTGTGTTCAAGGATAGAACTGACTGAACTGCCTTTGAAAATGCAAGATGTGATATACCCTTCTTATCCCTTATTCTTTTTAGATAAAAGAATACCTTTCTTGTTGTTTTAATGAGTCTAAGAAAGAATGAAAACTAAATAGATCCAACCATGTAAAGAGTTTAACGAGCCCATGGGAGGAAGACTCGGGACCTTCTTCATTGTTTACATAGTTCGAAGAAGAGATAGAAGAATACTCTATAATGTTGATCTCTGGATTTTAATATCGAGCCGAGATCTGTTCTTGCTCACTGGTGTTTTCAATTTTAAGGAGTCTGAAAAACTTAAACAATAACTCCATACACCTACGCATGGATTTTAATATCAAGCCCAAGTAGGTTAATGCTCGCCAGTGTTTTCCTATTTATAGAGTATGAAAACATTAAGCAATCCTCTATTTACCCTCTCGTGGATTTCACATCGAGCTCGAGTAAGTGAGTGCTTGCTTGGTGTTTTCATGTTTCAAGAGACTGAAAACCCTAAAGAAGGCTCCAGAAGGTCCTTTTTCGTAAAGTTAGTCTCCTCCCTCGAAAAAGTATAAAACAATGGAAGAAGAACTCTTCTAGCCATGGATGACTAGAGTATTCCTTTTTCGTAAGTAATCCACAAAAGTCCGAAAAAGGGTTAAATTTATACTTAAGCAGATGGGCCTTCAATTCCTTTAACGAGCTTGAAGAGGAAAATTCCGCTCAACAATCTTGTCATATTTAAAGAGTCTAACAAGAGCTTAGAGAGAACTCCATAAAAATATTTTTCGTAAAATTTTAACGAGCCCAAAAAAGTAAACTCATGACCTCACTGTTTTTAATGAGGTCAAAGGAGAGATGGAAGAATGCTCGTAACTTCCTTACTGTTTTTAACGAGCTCGAAGGAAAGGTGAAAGAATGCTCATAGCCTCCTTATTGTTTTTAAGGAGCTCGAAGAAAAGGTGGAAGATTGCTCGGAGACTCCTTCAAGTAGGGTCGATGCCTAGAATTTCCTCATGAGATCAGGCAAAGATGTCATGGAAATCATTAAACAGATTGGTGTACAGAATGATCTCATCAAGATAACAGTCTGCTTTAATAAACATATATTCTGTGACCCTAGGTTTAGTGAGAATGTTGATGGGGATGGTTCTCATTGTAGTCATCCTATTCCTTTTGGAAAAAACAGCTTGTGAAGTTGAAAGGATAGAGGACCAATCAACATTCTCACTGGGTCTCGAAGGGAACTCACCTCTCTCTATCAAGTTTAGAACAGGAAGTAAATAGGTCCTGGGGTGTAAATGTTCCCAAGGGCATCTCAAGCCTATCATAGCTTCAAAAAATGTTTCGGCGAAAGGCAAAATTGTGTCTAAACTATCATGAGAGAAGGTAGAGTCTGTCGACTATGCAGGAGCAAGGTCTATATCCGACTCTGCAAAGACTGGCAGAGTCTTGATATGTTCCATTGTAGCATGTTGTGATTCCATGTATGCTACTTCTACAACGGATAATGGCACTGATGGTTCTTATACAGTAGGAAGGATCCATGGATCAATCCTTAAACCGACCATGAAAGTTTCAGTATATGTACCGTCATTAGAACGCATAAAAAGAATGGGACAGAGTAGGTCAAAGGTGCCCATTAATGACCCATAAATCCCTGCTCCTAAACTCTCAGTTGCTGGGGCGGATTGATCAACTAAAGGAACTGTGGATTCCTATGAAGTCTAGTTGTTTCGCCGAGAGAACGAAAGCTGATCGACCATGACGATCTTACCTTTGTGAGGGAACATAACAACTCGAAAAAACTGTCGATCCAATATCTCACATGGCATATGTCTAGCTCCTGCCTAAAAACATATTGTAATGAAACGGATTGTCCAGAACTTCAATCTCTATAGCAACTATCTTACTGGCTAGTGTGACGTCAAATGATGGCAAGACTCCGTGTGGATGGAAGGTTCTGCCTTGAAATGCAGTAAGCAGTGTGTTAGAGGGGGCTAACTCGGGAGAACCCAAGGATTTCCAACAAGAAATCGACATTACTCACGTAGATGCTCCCTCATCTACGACCGCTTGTGCAATGGTCATGGGACCATGAACTACCTCTATCTGAAGCGAAACATGGTATGAAAACCGGTATTTGATATCAGACATATCAAAATGCGCAGTCATGTTGGATGATCCCATACGCCCAATTGTTTCCAGAAGTGCATTTCGTTGTAATGGACAACTTTGCAAAACTTCTAAGGTGGACATGGCACAAGGGGCCTAGGCTAAATCTTTAACCACATTGTAGTTGGCAGTAGCCCATGCGTTCGGATTGTGCGAAGCCCATTTCAAGACACCTTTCGGGATCTTGGGCAGTGGGTCCACAGGTATGTGGAGAGGAGTGGAAGATTCAGGAAGCTCTTTATCCTTATTCTGTGAATCCAAGATATAATTTCTTGCCCGCGTTTGTAAAAGAGCGTCCAAGTTAACTATATTAATAAAATTTTGATCAATTGAAGCATGGGTGGTGCCCCTAGCATTGTAGGTGCCAAAAGTTGATCCTTGCCCTTTTGGAAATGGATCTTTAAGGACGACATGTTTATTTTCTTGAAGCAACTTCTGGGCTTCTTAGATTAGAGGGCATTGGTGAGTGAGGTGGTCCTACTTGCAAAACTTGCAAGGGAACTTGACCTTCTTCTTTTCTCTGTTACCCTCCACGACATTTTCTTTGTTTTTGGGCTTCTGTTGGTTCCACTCTCCTTTCTTGCCCTTATTTTATTGTTGGGCTGCCGAGGGCCCTTTTGATTAGTCTAAACCTATTGTACAGATTTAGTAGTAGAAGGATAGGTCGTGACAGGAGTCACTTCTGCAGTTGATTGTTTGACCGAGAAGGCATGAAGCTGTTTAGTCAATGCTTCTAAGGCTAGAGAATCAACTGAACCTACTATGCCACCAGCATGTGGTCCAGGTTTTGGTCTACCTAGATCAATGTTTGATCGCGGTGCATCAGGTATAATCTCGTAAAGGAGCCCAGACTGAGCATAAACCAAGTCTAGTTGTTGGGTCCTTAAAATTGCTTCTTCTTCCGATGACACCCCATAAGTAGCTACTTCCTTAGAAGCATAAGGAAGGAGTGATTTCAGATACCACTCTAATAAGAATTCTTGGGGGATATTGGCCTTAATGAGCCTCTTCCATCTTCGCCACTCCTGAATATGATCAGATAAATGGGTGGCTTTTTTTTGTCTAAAGGTAGACAAGAGATCTATCCCAGCATCATACCGAACAGGAAGCTGGAAGTGGTTCAAAAAGGCTATAGTGAGATCCTGAAACTTAAAAAAGGTGGCTGTAGGTAACTCAATGTACCATTTGGTTGCAGCCTTGGTCAAGGTTCTTTGAAAAAGTATCAACCTAACGGAATCTTCGTTCAACTCGTTTGAAGAACACCAGAGATGAAAAGTGGTAACATGATCACCAGGATCCTCACCAGTTTTACCTTCGAATTTTGGAATGTCCGAAGGTAGCTTAGTGGGAACTAGTGGCCACGTAACGTTATGGCACACCGGATTGTTTTTTAACTTGGAAAGATCTGGAAAATTTAGAGTTGCCAGAAATGGTAAACGAGGTCTATAATATGGCATTTGATAAGCTGGATTCATGAAGGGGGGAACTCCCATAGTTTGACCCATGAACTACTGATTAGAGTTGCCCCCAGGCATTTGTTGGTATGGGTTTCCCCCAACCATCTGCTGGTAGGGGTTGCCCCCAGCCATATGCTGGTAGGGGTTGCCCCTAGCCATCTGTTGTTGTGTGAAAGTGTTGTTGAAATTCCCCCACCCAAATGAAAGTGGGTTGGCACCCTGTGCATTTTCCCACTATGGCTGGGTGTTAGCCGCGCCATATTGTTGGTTAAAAATGTTACCCCCTCCTCTAGAAAATAAAGAAAATGGGATATTTCCTGCAGGTATGTTACTTTGATTCGTATTGTAACCTAGAAAGGTGTTAAAACTAGGGGTAGTCGAGGTGGATGGCGCAGTCATGGTACTCATGGCAAGCATAGTTGCAGAGGGATTCGGCCCAACATTGGGTGTGGAAATCCAAGTACTATTTATATGGTATGATTGTTGAGTCACAGGAAGTGGGGTCACATTCACTACATTATTGGGTCCAAAAGTAGGAGTGGCAATTGAGGTGGATGTCAAAGTTGTTATGCTTGGCATTCCTAACGTACCGGCGTTAAAACTCAAGGAAGGAGTTGAAGCAGAAGTTGTCTGCGACGAACTCGGTGTAGCAGTGGAAGAAGGATTTACAATCCTTGTATTCATACCCATTGTGGGAGTCTGTGGAACTCCCTGTTCGTCTCCTGGGTTGTTCATAATATGATAAGGTGTGAAAAGATATGCACTATACTCAAGTTGTTGGAAACCTACAGGAACCAGAAGCGGATCGTTAGGTCCGGTAAGAGGAGGGTTAAAAGGAGTGTTAAACTCATTAGAGGTAATATCCTCAACCTCGACAATATTAAGAACTTGTCGATCCAGAGTTCTAGGTTGTGGTTCGCCAGGAACCTCTATTTCACCAGTAAGTTCAAAAAGACCACTAGAGTCAGTCCTCCATCGTCGTGGTGGCAGTAGTGGCTCCACATTGGGTGGGGGAAGGTTTTGCAACCTTCAAGACCTATGAAGCGGTTGGTCTTCCACAATTATATAAAAATAACACTAAGTAAAAACCTAGTGGCCACTAAGACTAAGGGGCAAACGGCATACCAATAAAAAATCCTAAGTAATCAAACCAGTCAAACGGATAGCAAATACTCTCAGAAGTAAGTCTGGGATGATTAGGGCCCAAAATAGACTAATAGAATACTGATGGTCAGTTTCATGGCGTCCACCGGAGGTCCACTACGTGCAAGCACTTGAATCACCAAACCGCTTTCCCGGGATTACTGCCAGAGGGTTACCTTCCACACCTGTCCAAGGTGAAGTGGGAATAACCGCCCACTCTACCTGTGTAGGATCCTAAAGGTCTGATACTAAGGCTACCATAAATATGAAATATCCTGGAGGGACAGTCATCAACCTAGTCAAAACGCATGGGCAGGGTAGCAAATCTTGAAATCCGAAAGGACCCCCGTACGTGAATCGACTCTGGTTTATGGTCAAAAGGAAAGTGAGGGGGATATCCTCAACAATTCCAATCTCCCATGGCCTCATGCTTAACTCTGGTTTGAGTAGAGCATCCCAAGGTTATTTGATATATATGGGTTTACCTAAATGAAGTTGTACTATGATTGTTACATAATGAATCCAGTTGCGAGTAGCTTAAGGTGATTTAAACTCGTAACTCTAGCCTAAGCTAGTTGATGTCATGTATACCTAAAAAATAAAATGTTTCTAATTGATTTTATTAAAAATTCTTTTTAAGGCAACGTTTTACTCAACGGGGTAGTGCATTGTGTGGAAATGGTTTGAGAAAGTAAAGTGCAAAAGAAATAACTTTCAAAGCAACAAAAGACTCTTTTTCTTTTTTCATTTATGCTCTTTCCAAAATGAAGACTAAGCAAACCTAAAACAAATAACTTTTCTTTTGTTTTGTTTTTCAAATTCAAAACAAAGTAAACTACGCTACTTTGAGATGATCATAAGTCTTACTACTTTAAACTACCAAACTCATTTTTGCTTTTTCTGATATATGTAAAAGAAAAAGAACTCGAAAATGGAAGCAAGTAAGACCTAAAAGAGGAATATAAGTAAAGAAAATAACTCTAAGGTTCACAACAATCAAATCAATGACTTGACGAAGACTTTTCCTACAAAGTTTGTTAAAGGGAAAAACTTTGGGCTTGGTAAACAAAGTGAAAAGAAAAGAGGGATAAGAGACGCTTAAAATGGAAAGGCAAACCTCAAAGGTTGCTCCAAAGCACTAAGAACCCTAAAACGCACTAAGCCAAGCAAACGATAGGTAATTGAACCAAAGATGGCCTTACAATCACAAAGACTCGGATGGAAGCAAACTAAAAGACTTCAACTTACTTGAAACTGAAACTGACAAAGCAATCAGGAAGTGTCTAGACTCAAAAAGCTTTTGAAAACACCCAAAGGACTCTAACTTAGGTTCAAACCCTAAATCAAAGGCCAAGATACCGTCAAAGTGTGCTTAGTGTTGACACAAACAACAAATGCTACAAAACAAAGGTTTTTATACTTGCAACAAGCATCTGGGGTACAGAAGTGCAACTATGTCCAACTAGGAACAAAGCACGGTATTCAAAAAGAGTCACAAACAACAAGACACCTCAAAAGTGCACAAGCAAGCAAAAGATGACCTAAGGGACTTAGGAGAGGCAAACAAGACTCAACAAGGGCCCAAAGACCTCAAGGATCAGTTAAGAAAGCAAGGCAAGAGACTGGAAATCCAACCAAACAAGTGGAAATAAAAACCCTACAGCAAACAGAGAGTTACAGGGGTATGCGCTACTGTGTAGTGCATAAAGTAGCACACACTTGGAGATGTGCCCTACTGTACAGTAGAGAAAGTAGTGCTCATCATCAGGTATGCGCTACTATATATAAGGCAGACTAGCACACATGCTAGAGGAGGTCTGAAACGGGCTCTAAAACTTCAAACTGGGATGAGTCAAGCAATGGAAACAGGATACAGTAACCTACAGAGCCTCTCAGAGGATCAAAAAGATCAAAAAAGTACTGGAAGGAAAGTTAAATGAGTCTCCTAGAACAGAAAACAACAAGTCCCCAGTGGATTCGCTAGTCTATTGTTCGGGAAATCTACCCTATAGCGAGGAGAGGGACACTAAAAAATTCTGGGGTGACAGGTAAATACATTAATAATATCACATAGGATTCTACAGAAGGAAAGAGATGAAGGTTCTTGAAGACATACCTTATTAACGAAGTTTGATCCTAGCTTTCACTAGCTCCTTCAATCAATCCTCCACTTAATCTTCTGTTTGACAAACCTGCAATACAAATATACCTTTGTCAGCGTATCTTGACTGATATAACGATGATGAATTTGAAATATAATTTAAACATCAAGTACAATCAAGTATTTAATCCAAACAAATATGCAATCCATTAGACATTTGATTGGGACGGGAAGGGCATTTCAACCTTTATTGTCAAAAGAAAATCATCAGTACAAGTATACCTGATCATTCAAAGTTCTTATGCAACCGGATCCTGGGCTCCTGCTCTTCACACTAACTTTGGAATTCCTCCAGTGTAACAACCCTTAATGCATAGTTTCTTCACCTTTCTCTAATCTATCCCCCTTGTATTTATGGGACAAGGTAGGCAGTTTGGATCGAGAGGTGGTTTGATTGGGAAGTTGGGGAAGTTGCAAAACCAACTGCAACTAATCCCAATTCATCAAATTAATATATTTTTGATTACTTTTTAAGATGTGCGTGACTATTTCACAGTAGATTAGTGCACCATATGCAACTTCACTACTTTACAACTAGCATTTGCATGATTTTTTAAGGTGTGTGCTAGTTTGCTTAACCAAAGTAGGGCATACTAGCAGGTGTGCTCTACTATTATGCTTGTAGAGTAGCGCACATTCCAAGAAATGCGCTACTATCATGCCTGTAGGGTAGCGCACATGTCAAAAGGTAAGGTAAAACAAGGTTTTGTCAGCTGTTGAGGGGCAAATCAAGTCCATCTATCATCTAGGGCAATCTTGCTCTTCAATCCATGTTGTCCTTTTGTGTGATGGATAGCTTACTGTGATCACGGACGAAGAAGTGCAGATTTGACCTATAACAGGGATAATCCTTGAGGATGGTTCTTCCACACCTTTAGTGGATAGTACTTTGTATCGGTAGTTGATCAGAAGTCTTTTGTTTCTTACACATACTCGCCCTGATCTATCCTATGCAGTCAGTGTTGTCTCCAGATACATACAGGAGCCTCACAACCTTCAATGGAAGGCAACAAAGAGGATCTTGCATTATGTGCAAGGGGCGAACACTTATGGTGTTCAATATGCAGTTAGGTCTCCATTGAACCTAGTTGGGTATACATATTTAGATTGGGCTGGAGACAGCTCAGATCAGAAGTCTACATCTGGTTTTGTTTTCATGATTGGATCTGGTCCTATCTGTTGGTTGATCAAAAATCATATTGCTTTATCTCTTTCTTTAGCTGAGGTTGAGTACATATGTGCAATGAATGCATCCACGTAGTGCATTTGGTTGCAAGGCATATTGTCAGAGTTTGGGATTCGCTACAGTACTCCACCAGTCATCTATTGTGATATTCAGAGTGCTATCAAAATTTCTATAGATTCGGTTCGGAGACAGAGAACCAAACATATTGAGATACACATGCATCACATCCTAGGATTGGTGCATGATCTTACCATCACACTGCTCTACTGTCCTACATAAGAGCATATTGGAGATATCTTCACCAAGCCTTTTTTGGTGAAGAATTTCACTTACCTCTGATCCCTTCTTAGGGTGAGTGGTGCCTTCGCTTGATTAACATTTTACACTCTATCTTGATGGGGGGTTTTGTTCCCACTGGGTTTTCCCTCTTTCCTCACATTTTATTTAGATTCTTGTACGGGGTGACCTTTGGTCTTAGTAACCAGGGCTTTATTTTTTCAGTTATATTTCCTCATAGTCTATCTTAAGGGGCAGTGTTGGAATATTATCACCATCATTATATTGTATTTGCATGCACTACATTCATTTTTCATGCATGCATGCATCTTGTTGTAGTCCCAAGGGTCACATGGTTACCAAAGATACATTATATATTATAGGCATGCATGCACAATGATACAGATACAAGAGACGAGACAAGTAGAGAGAAGCACAAGCCTTTGTATTAACCAGCAAGAGCAGAATACAACATAGAACCAATTTAACTAGTACATCGGCTCAACAACCTATATATACATATCTTTCAATACAATTACATAACCATCTGTTGGTCTAATTGACTGACTAGACCTATACTAGTCGACGCGACCTATCAACATATACTTCAGAATGGAGGGGTGCAGGATCTAGTCGACAGGCCAACCTAGGCCCCTCCAACATCTCCCCCACCTCAAAATCTTTCTTCGTCCCGAAGAAATGGAGAGATCAAAACAACAAGAAGAAGTGTTAAATTTTCATAATTTACTTCAATCTGATCTAGGATCTTAACTGAGAGAACAACATGTACAGCAAATCTACAACATATCAATCATGGACACAATAATGCAAGCACACAAGAGACACAGAGTTTACTTGGGGAAAACCATAAAGGTGAAAAACCCCAATAACTTCCTCAAAGATAGATAGAGCAATGATACAACCAGAATACAAGAGATAGTCTTCTCCTAGCAGCAGAGCCTCCTCCTCCACAAGTGCGCCACTCTCCCAAGTGTGAGTGAGAAAATAGAATGTGTAAAATGAGAGAGACACACTCTCTATTTATACACTAACTTGACTTGACCTTTACTCAACTAGGTCGGCCTCAACTTAACCACTTAACATAATGCTGACTAGGTCAACCCCCACTAGGGTGGTCTAATAACCCTTTGACCCACATGGCCGACCCCTAATAGGGTGGTCTAATAAACCTTTGACCCACATGATTTATACAGGGCCGACCCCAACAAGGTGGTCTAATAACCCATCAAGTATAAGTTACGACACTTACAATATAAATGACGATACTTCCGTATAGAAGAATAATAACATCTCTATAGGAATACAACCACTTCTATATAGAGGAATAATAACATCTCTATAGGAATATAATATACATATATGTGAAATACATTACGAAGTTACATATACATCAACACTCCCTCTTAACTAGGAAGGTATTTCTCGACATAGGTCTTCTAGCACAAGTCATCTTCTCTGGATCATTGTCACTGGATAATCATCATCGAGTCATCATCATCATCACTGCTGCTGCTATCTCAATTAATCTCTGAATCTACTTGTCATAGTAAGTTCTACAGAGCCAGTCCTTTTTCATACTGGATGTAGGCCCACCACCTGCAGGTCTTCATCATCACTGGCCATACTGTGGAATTCTCAGGACTCATTACATGCATCACAAAACTTGGCTGTAGCATCCCAAGCTATTACGAGCACACAGCTCTACCTGTAGTATCTCCCAGGAGCACATTACATGTGACCCATCACAAAACCTGGCTGAAGCATCCCAGGCTGTTACGAGCACATAGCTCTACCTATCGGATCTCCCAGGAGCACATTACATGTGATCTCACCACAAAACCTAGCTGAAGCATCCTAGGTTGTTACGAGCACATAGCTCTACCTGTCGGATCTCCCAGAAGCACATTACATGTGGTCCACCACAAAACCTGGCTGAAGCATCTGAGGCCTTTTTCATCTTGTCCAGATCTCCTAGGAGAAAATTACATGTAGTCATGGCAAAAACTAGCTGAAGCATCTGAGGCCTTTTTCATCTTGTCCATATCTCCCAGGAGAAAATTACATGCCATAGGACAAAACGTCGCAAGAGCATCTCAGGATGTTACGGGTACACAACTACGACCTGAAGATCTCCCAAGGCACAAATTACTTGTCCTCCCAGAGCAATGTCTCGAAAGAGAATCCCAGGCTGTTATGGGTACGCAACTCCAACCTATAGGATCTCCCAGACATGCTCATCTGCGCAACCTGATCCACGGCCACAAAGTATCATCCTGATACTCACCATACATCATCCTGATGTACACATGATCATCCTAATCATCATCACTGCAACATCCTGCTGCATGTCATCTGGAGAAGCTCGTCATCCATGATCACCCTGATCATACAATGCATCCATCTGATGCACACCAAGTATCTACCTGATACATATCATCATACATAGTGTATCCACCTGATACATAGATACATGATCCACACAATGTATCCATCAACATACATGATCTAACTGATCATACCTGATACATATCAATATACATGATCTACTTGATCATACAATGTATCCACCTGATACATATACAAATACATGGTCCAAGCATCCAACATGATGCATATACACAATACATACAAATGATCCAACAGATCATATCCAGCATCCAACATGATGCGTACATACATATAAATGATCCAACTGATCATATCCATCATCCAACATGATGCACACATACATATACATATAAATGATCCAACTGATCATATTCAACATCCAACATGATGCACACATACATATAAATGATCCAACTGATCATACAAAGCAGAAACTAGAACATCATCCTGATGCTCATCATCCAGCGCTTACATCCACAACCATGTGAAGAATTCTCCTTCCAACATGCTTGGAATGGCTTCAGCAAATGTGTCCATCACTTCTTCCTCGAAGTGTCATCAATCTGAAGAACACCAAGCCTCTCCCTGAATTACTCGAACATCACCCTGGCTAGTGGCTTCGTCAGCACATCTGCAATCTTCTAGTTCGTCGCAATGTACAGGAGCTTCACAGCTCCTCTTTGCACCATATCCCTGATATAGTGATATTTGATCTCTATGTGTTTCGACCTGTCATGAAACACTGGGTTCTTGGACAACTTCACACAACTCTAGTTATCACAAAAGATACCAGTAGCATCCAACGGGAGATCAAATAACTGCCTCACAACTAGCTGAACAGGTTGCAACATACTCTGCCTCAGCTGTACTCAGTGCTATGAAGGATTGCTTCCTGCTGAACCAAGAGATCACACCTAATCCCATACTGAAGCAACAACTAGATGTGCTCTTCCTATCTACAGCACTGCCAGCCCAATCTAAATCAACATAACCCTGTAGGTTAAACTTTTGATTCGCTTCATACTTGAGCCCATAATCCACTGTACCCTTCAGGTACCTCATAACATGCTTTACAGCAACTAGGTGAACACTCCTCGGATCCGTCAGGAACTGGCTCAATGTGTTCACTGCAAAGCAAATATCTGGTCTCATGTTCATCAGGTACATCAAGTACCCAATCATCTGACGATACATAGTGATATCAACTGGCTCAGATGAAGCATCACACAAACGCTTCAGGTTCGATGCCATAGGTGTGGCCATAGCCTTGCAGTCCATCATCCCAAACCTTTTCAGGATCTCTACTACATACTTCCCTTGTCCAAGGAAGATTCCATCACTCTGCCACACCTCCATGCCAAAAAAAAAATAGTACATCATCCCCAAGTTCCTCAACTCGAACTCGGCAGCAAGATTCCGTTGTGTGTCAGCAATCAATCTATCCTTACCTGATACAAACAGGTCATCCACATAGCAGTATCACTAGATTGCCTTCCTCAACCTTGTAGTAAAGATTGGAACCTGCTTTACTCTTGGTAAAGACCAAACTAGATAGAAAGCTGCCTATCCTACCATCCAAGTTCTGCACATATATGATTTCCTATCATGTGTCTCAGAACCAAGTGGCTGCTCCACATACACTTCTTCTTCAACTACACCATTCAAGAAAGCTGTCTTGAAATCCATCTGGTGTATCTTCAATTTCATCACTTTTATATTTCTCTATGTTGCCGTATGCAGCATGCTTGATCTTGATAGATCCATATGGAAGTCATAACAAACTTCCCTTCAGGTCTTGGGACTACATCCCAAACATCATTCTTCATGATCGATGGATCATGGCATTCTTCCCATATCCTGGGAACTTCAATATCTTCAATAGATAATTTTGTTGCTAAACAAATGTTGTAGTTCTTCTTTTGTAGGTGATGGAATACAATCTTTCCTACACAACAAATTAAATTGCATGATTAGAAAACATCTCATAGTTTTCAGAACAAATTCTTACATAGAAAGAAATATGTCATACAGTCATGCAATTATCTTAGCCAATGCTTCAATACAACATTTATCCATATCCCGTAACTTTCTAGATGCCTTCCAATCTCTACCAGAACATCGTTAAGAGTGTGCACAACTCCCAACATGTCAACAAAGAGGTTTCATTCTAGATAAGTAGCAATGGAATGTTGTACAGTGCCATAGGCTACTTACCCATGCATATTAGTAGTATACTGTTCATCAATGCAAGTATTCTAATATGCATAATACACAACCTAATTCTAGGAACATCAGTATATACATTATTGAACAGTATTATTTAAACAATAAAATATGCAACTAATGACAATTCAAATACTTATCTTTGTTTGTTTGTTGGGTTGACTCCCTCTGAGTCTTTGCTTCCTTGCAGGAGCTGCTGAAGTAGCCTCTTCTACACCTTTCTATTGTGGAATGCAGAAGGATGGTCAACTCCCTCTGGATATCTGCATCCTTGCAGAAACTACTGGAGTATGCTCCTTTGCTTTCTTCCAGGAACAACTGGAGTGTGCTCCCTCTTGATCCTTGCTTCCTGGATTACCTGTCTTTGAACTTATATACATTCTTGATCCCTATGCATGCTTGTTAGTATCATCATCGTGTTATCCTCTAGGTATCATACATAATCAAACATTCATTAGTATAATCTTAATATTATCAAAACACAATAATCTCAATCATGTATTGTCAAGATCAATTCAAACACAGATAATAAACATTAGTATTCAAGGTTTCAAGGAAGTCTTCTTTTATTCATACATATTCTTATTTGATCATGGGACTCTTCTGGTTAGTTAAATCATCAATCAAGATAAGAGATATAATATGCATAAAACCCGTGATTATTCAAAACTATACCTTCAAGATTCTTCTGGTTAGTCATATCATCAATTATGGTACGAAACATAATATGTATACAGCCATGACTATTCAAACCTATGACTTCATGAACAACACAATAGTATAAGATCCTAACACAAGGTAGGATTCTAGCTTGATATAGGAAAAACATACCTAGATTAGCATGCTAGCTAGATATGTCTAACATACCCACATAATGTCTTCTGGTTCTCTTCAGTGACTTGTGCTAGTAACCTGCATGGCTCATAAGTTAACCAAGTTATACATACCTCATAAGTAGATCTTCTATGAGATCCATGACAATGGATGAATCTTTGTCTTCATGTCACCATGATCATATGTTCTTGAAGTAGAACATGATTTGTCTTTCTTGGTGTACCTTTTATGTTAGCGAACAACATAAACCTCATACAACATCACAATGCATTAGTACATTCATAAGTGTCAAAACCTTGATCAATGAATATCTTCTATTAAGGTGATATGACAAGTCTAGTAATTAATCAAGATTGTACTGTCCATAATAATCATGAAGACAAACATACCATAAACTTAATCATGAACAAATCTCGAAACATACCTCAATGAGTCATACCTATCGAGATTGCTTGTAATCTTCTTATGTAAGGCCTTAGCCTCATCTCCCTCTAAAACAGGAAGTTCTTCACTTATGTAGGTGACCAATCCATCCTCTTCTAGGATTAAACCAATCCACTTGATTTGCAGGAACTGGATCTGGCACTGTATTAGGGCTTGTCAGAGAAACCCCAAAAAATTCAAACTTTGAATTTTAAACTTCTGAAAGGATAGAAATATGTGCCTTGATGAACTAATCAAGTTGGTATATTCAGAATTTGAAAACTGCAAAGTTTCACCCCTCAAAATTGCCTTTTAGATATTCGGATTCACTAGGGAGGACCCTAAATTAGGGTTTGAGTTTCCCGGAGCTTCACCCAACCAAAAGATTTGATTCAAAACTCTAAGCTTCGATTTTTTTGAGGAGCTTCCAGCCGTGGTCACAGATTTCCAAAATTCCAATTTTTGCAAAAGCCCTAATTTTCCATCTTTCCAATCAAAGTCCCGAACTGGGGTTTGATCAAGCCCGGCATTATGCCCAACCAAAAAATCTGATCTTGGTCTCTAAATTTTGATTTTTATGAGTAGCATCCAGCCGTGGTCTCCGATTAAAAAAATTTCAACTTTCTCCGAAGCCCTAAATTCCGGAAGCCATGAATGAAGGTACTCAAAAAATAATTCTGTTTTGATAGAAATATGTACCTGATTGTTTTTGGTGTAACTCTGAACCTTTGGATCCACAGGATCTGAAATTTTTCTTACCATAGCCCGGCCTGTTATCTTTCCATCCTGATAGGTCTGACCTCAATTGGATTCTCTGAGAGAGAGTTATGCCAAGTGTCGCAACATGACCGGTTTATGGGATAATACATGAGAGCGAACTTGTACGGCGTGCCACGTGTCACTGGTTCAACTTCAGACTCTGAAAGCATTTCTTGAGATAGTAAAGTCTATTTTCTACCTGTCACTTTTTACAAAATTTCATTTGGAGCTTCCTATCCCAAGTTATGACCTTTTTCCCAAGGTCACCTAGTTTTGACTCAGATCTGGAAGAGGTAGAAACCCTATATTGTACAGATCATAAATCCCAATGTACAATGAATTAGAGGTTTTCCTTTGGACACAAGGTACATCGGGATCTGATCTTCGACCTGTAAAATTTTCTGATCCGAAAACTTCGCCAAAACGGATTTATAGAGAAAGTGCTTCGATGACTAGTTTTTGCTATATCAAGCCCTAGCATCATAAGTGCAACAAGTGTCATACATGCCATATCATGCCTTCTTTTAGGCTATCTCTGATACCATGTTAAATTTTCAGAATTTACTTCAATCTGATCTAGGATCTTAACTGAGAGAACAACATGTACACCAAATCTACAACATATCAATCATGGACACAATAATGTAAGCACACAAAAGACAAAGAGTTTACTTGGGGAAAACCATAAAGGTGAAAAACCCCAATAACTTCCTCAGAGATATATAGAGCAATGATACAACCAGAATACAAGAGATAGTCTTCTCCTAGCAGCAGAGCCTCCTCCTCCACAAGTGCGCCACTCTCCCAAGTGTGAGTGAGAGAATAGAATGTGTAAAATGAGAGAGACACACTCTCTATTTATACACTAACTTGACTTGACCTTTACTCAACTAGGTCGGCCTCAACTTAACCACTTAACATAATGCTGACTAGGCCAACCCCCACTAGGGTGGTCTAATAACCGTTTGACCCACATGGCCGACCCCCAATAGGGTGGTCTAATAACCCTTTGACCCACATGACTTATACAGGGCCGACCCCAACAAGGTGGTCTAATAACCCATCAAGTATAAGTTATGACACTTACAATATAAATGACGATACTTCTGTATAGAGGAATAATAACATCTCTATAGGAATACAACCACTTCTGTATAGAGGAATAATAACATCTCTATAGGAATACAATATACATATATGTGAAATACATTCCAAAGTTACATATACATCAACAAGAAGTACTTAGATGGTTATGACGATGGTAGGATGGAGCTGGTAGCATCAGGTAGTGTTAGACATACCTTGACAATAGCTTTGGAAGAAATAGAGAGATGGTGTTGGAAGTCTTCCTAGTTATGCAGCAAAGTTTGGATATCCACAGTTAATGTCGTGAGCTTCGACAAGTGTTTCATCTTGTCATGAGTGGATGTATTTGTAAATTGATCATGTCAAGGCCAAGGACTGTGACTGTTTATTCGATGGTAGCAAGTAAGTGTTGGAGCCGAGGCTATATTTATTCAAGTTTGGAGAGGCCAAGGCATGCTTGTGAGATCCATGGTACTTCCTGTTTTCTAATTTGTCCAGCTTTCTATTTTCCAGAATGATTTGATTGTCGAGGATTTTAGTAAGTGCTTCTTCTGCGGTCAGACGCTACTGATGAAGTGTACCCATAAGTGTGTGTGTCTTTTGAAGTTGCTTGTACACCTCACCATAATGTACATACCAATTGTTTAAAACTTAAACAAGTTTGAGTGCTTGAATATCATATTGCTTGAGCAAACTGAGAGCTTCTGTGAAGGCTATACACTGATTTTCCATAAGGGAGGATACTTCGACAACCTGGTCCTGTTGTTTCTTTAGAAGCTCACATTGTAGAGTCGACACGACAAACTTGAATAACTGATATGCTATGTCGAGAGGTGATGTCGTGTCAGGACTTACGGGAACTGAAATGACTTGTTGGGCTAAGTCTTCACACTGAGCAAGAAACGCATTCCTTTCTTCCTGTAGCTAGTGTAACTGGTCTTCTATCTCCTTCCAACGATGTCTCTGTTCTCTGAAGACTGCATCTTCAATTAACTCAAGCTCTTCTTGGGATTCCAACTGTGACTAATAAATGGTAGTAGCTCCAAACTGATCCAAGTAAACTGAAAGAGTGTTCTCTTATTGGATTTGATGCACTTGTTGCTTTTTCTTTTGCCGTTGAAGTTCTCTTTCTTTGTGTTTCTTTTGGCTGCTTTTCTCTTTTTCCTTTTCTTTATTTATGATTGGCTGCTCTGGCCCCTTTTATTCATTGGCTATTGCTCGATGAATTTCTACAGCTGCTTGTGTGCTAGCAACAACTTGTTCTGTCTGGACCTGTATGCTTTGCTCTACTTCTAAGGTAACTGGAACTTCATGCTCAAGCGTTTTGGCACTTACTACAATATCTGCTGGTATACTGGATGTGTTGATATTGATTGTACTAATGTCTTGTATGCTGGTTTGTCCAGGTGCTTCTGTCATGTCAGCTTTAATGTCTTGAACTACGGCTCTTTCATTGGATAGAACTGTAGCAGCTTCAATTGCTTATGTCACTATTACTTCTTTGTTTTGCTGTTGTATCATAGGACTAAACTTGGATCCATTGGAAGGTTTACTCGACTGACTTGTCGGGATATATGGAGGGTCAACTTCTGTCATAAGTGGACTCGATGGGATAGTACTGCCAGACAGACCCAGACCGACTAGACTTGACTCAATTTCTTGAACTTTAGACTTGACTTGGGAAGTAACGACTTCTGGGGAATTTTCACTATGGCTGACTACGGGTTGAGGTGGACTCAATTGTTGTTGCAGTGTTGTGACTGGAAGAGGGGTAAAAATAGTTGTTTCTTGTCAATAGATTAGACCTGATGGGTCAGGGTTCCTGATACGATGGGTCTTTTTGTGACCGACAACTTTTGCTACTGTAGATGGTAAAGGTAGAGTGTTGGTTCTAATAGTGTCGGGGGGAGCCATATTAAGCGAGATGGTTGGTGTGGTTGCAAATATTGGTTGTTGGGTGACCATCTCACGCCAGTTGGGACATAGCATTGGAAGGTTGGTGATGAACTGGCTCAGAGCAGCATCTGATGGGTTAATAGGGGAAGGTAATACTAAAGGGGTACTTTCTTCCTATACTAAGGTCAGGGACGAAGGGGGAGTAGTAATGGTCAGGTTGACATGAGGTTTGACCAAAATCTTTGGTTTCTTGACAAGAAATATGGGTGTCTTGCACTTATCTATCTCTACGAATTTCTTGAACTTCTCCTCTACTGGAAACTTATTCTTGGCTACGTCTTCTAGAATATGAGTGGTAGTATCATACAACTAGATTTAATATTCCTTCGTAGGCTCCTAAAAAGTTACTTTTCTTTTTCCCTTTCCTTGTGTCGTTACGACCTTGTTCTGTCGTGCTGTAAGAATTTCACCTGCTACCCTTTGGATATTTTCATCTGTCAAGAGATGCTCTGGATTGTTGGACTATGTACTACTGTTTGAATGTTCTAGAACTTCTGCTAACCCTTCATGTGGATTAAGAGTGAGTGCCAGTACATTGGGTTTAGGTACAGGTTCAGGATAATACGTGAAAGTGTTAACATATAGCTGACTTTCATACACTTCTTCCTGTTCTGCATCTGTCAATGGATCGACACCAGTGAAGTCAACTTTTCTTGCTTGAGGCGATATGACCAATATTTCATTTGACTGTCGACCTAACTCTGTGAAAATTTCATCTACTAGTGGATAGTAGTCGAGGCGCTTTGCTTTACCTGCTGCTCCTTGCAGATACCAAACCGTTGTGTCATCCAAAGAGAGTTGGATGTGTGCTATCAGAGGTAAACTCCATCGATTGTTCTGAGGTACTCTCCATCTTATCACCTTTGTTTTGAAATCCATAAACCATGCTTCCAACGAAAGTTTAATTGTCGATGGTCCATGTCGTATTGTTCCTGATGAGAAATATGTTAATTTTTTAGCATTAATTCACAATACATTAGGATCTTTACTGAGAGAATAACATGTACAGTATATCAATGCATATCAATCATAGCAAGCATATCAATCATCACAAGATGCAAACATAAGAGACAATAGACACACAGAGTTTCCGTGGGGAAAACCCTAAGGTGAAAAACCCCACAACTTCCTCAGAGATAGATAGAGCAATAATACAACCAAAGTACAACCCAAGTACATAGAGATAGTCTCCTCCTAACAGCTGATCCTCCTCCTCACATGTGTGCCACTTTCCGAGTGATGTAGAGTGAGATAATGAGATGTCAAATAGACATCTCCCGATCTCTATTTATACTTGTCCTGTCCTTCCCAATAAACTAATGGAGCCGACTTGTCTAGCTTAACATAATAACCAATGGTTAACTTAATCAAGGTCGACCCCACACATGGTGATCTAATAACCCATTGGAAAGTTACGACACTTGAAACACTTGTCAATACAAATGACGACACTTCCTTATAGAGGAATAACACATCTCTATAGGAGTACAATATACATAGATGAAATACATTCCAAATTTATATATACATCAACACTCCCTCTTAACTAGGAAGGTATTTCTCGACACAGATCTGCTAGCACAAGTCTTCTTCTCTAGATCATCATCAATGAATCATTTTCCATGAATCATCGTTGTCGTCACTGCTGCTGCTATCTCAATCAATCTCTGAACCTAGTCGTCATAGGAAGTTCTACAGAGCCAGTCATTTTTCAAACTGGATGTAGGCCCACCACCTACAGGTATTCATCATCACTGGCCATACTGTGGAATCCTCGGGACTTATTACGTGTGTCACAAAACCTCGAAAGAGCATCCCAGGCTGTTACGAGCACAGATCTCTACCTACCAGATCTCCCAGGGCTAGTATTACATGTGGTCATGGAAAAACCTCAAAAGAGTATCCCAGGACTGATTACGAGCACACAGCTCAACCTATCGGATCTCCCAAGACTAGGATTACATGCCATAGGACAAAACCTTGAAAGAGCATCTGCTAGATATCCCAGGGCTAGGATTACATGCCATAGGAAAAACCTCGAAAGAGTATCTGCAAATCTCCTAGGGCTCGGATTATATGTCCTCCCAAAGCAAAACCTCGAAAGAGAGTTTTCTAGATATCCCAGGGCCAATATTACATGCCATAGGAAAAACCTCGAAAGACTATCTACAAACCTCCCAAAGATGGATTATATGCTTATCTGCACAACCTGTTCCACGGCCACAGAGTATCAACCTAATACTCACCATACATCATCCTGATGTACACATGATCATCCTGATCATCATCACTACATCGTCCTGATGCATGTCATCTGGAGCAACATCCTGAATCTCGTCATCCATGATCATCCTAATCATACAATGCATCCACCTGATGCATAACAAGTATCTACCTGATACATATCATCATACATGATCCACCTGATCATACAATGTATCCACCTGATACATACACAGATACATGGTCCAAGAATCCAACATAAGGCATATACATATACATGATCCAACTGATCATATCCAGCATACATACATGCATATAAATGATCCAACTGATCATATCCATCATCCAACATGATGCATACATACATACATATAAATTATCCAACTAATCATAACAAGCATCCAACATGATGCATACATACATACATATAAATGATCCAACTGATCATAACAAGAATCCAACATGATGCATATACAGAGCAGTAACTGGAGCATCGTCCTAATGCTCATCATCAAGCACTTACATCCATAGCCATGTGAAGGATCCTCCTTCCACCATGCTTGGAATGGCTTCAGCAAATGTCTCCATCACTTCTTCCTTGAAGTGTCATCAATCTGAAGAACATCAAGCCTCTCTCTGAATTATTCAAACTTCACTCGGGCTAGTGGTTTCGTCAGTACATCTACAATCTGCTCACCCATTGCAACATACAGGAGCTTCACTGCTCCTCTCTACACCATATCCCTGATATAGTGATATTTGATCTCAATGTGTTTCGACCTGTCATGAAACACTGGGTTCTCAGATAGCTTCACACAACTTTGGTTGTCACAAAATATACCAATAGCCTCCAGCAGGAGATCAAATAACTCAGACAGTAGCTTCCAGAGCCATACTGCGTCGCAACTAGCTGAACAAGCTGCAACATACTCTGCTTCGGCTATACTTAGTGCTACACAGGACTGCTTCCTGCTAAACCAAGAGATCTGCAGCACCTAGATGTGCTCTTCCTATCTACAGCACTGCCTTCCCAGTCCGAATCAACATAACCTTGTAGGTTAAACTTTTGATTCGCATCATACTTGAGCCCATAATCAATTGTACCCTTCAAGTAGCTCAGAATATGCTTTACAGCAACTAGGTGAACACCTCTGGGATCCTTTAGGAACTGAATCAATGTGTTCATCGCAAAGCAAATATATGGTCTCGTGTTCATCAGGTACATCAAGGACCCAATCATCTGACGATACATCGTGACATCAACCAGATCAAATGAAGCATCACACAGAAGCTTCGGGTTCGATTCCATAGGTGTGTCCATGGCCTTGCATTCCATCATCCCAAACCTCTTCAGGATCTCCACTGCATACTTCCCTTGTCCAAGGAAGATTCCATCTGTACTTTGCCACACCTCCATGCCTAGAAAATAGTGCATCATCCCTAAGTCCTTCATCTCAAACTCGTTTGCAAGCTTCCTCTTGGTATCGGCAATCAAACTATGATTTCCTGTTACAAACAGATCATCTACATACAATAGTAGTATCACAGGATTGCCTTCCTCAACATTGTAGTAAAGGTTGGAATCCGCTTTACTCTTGGTAAATCCCAAACTGGATAGAAAGTTGTCTATCCTCCCATACCAAGTCCTGGGAGCTTGCTTCAAGCCATACAAGGCTTTCTTCAACCTGCACACATATGGATTCATGTCATGTGTCTCAAAACCAAGTGGCTGCTCCACATACACTTCCTCGTCGACTACACCATTCAAGAAGGTTGTCTTGACGTCCATCTGATGTATCTTCCATTTCATCACTGCAACCAGAGCAAGTACTGATCTAATGGAAGTGTATCTGGCCACAGGAGCAAAGGTCTCTTCATAGTCAATCCCTTCTTTTTGGGAGAAGCCACGAGCTACAAATCTTGCTTTATATTTCTCTATGCTGCCATCTATAGCATGCTTGATCTTGTAGATCCATTTGGAAGTCACCACAGACTTCCCTTCAGGTCTTGGGACCACATCCCAAACATCATTCTTCATGATCGACTGATATTCCTCGACCATGGCATCCTTCCATTCTTTCTTTTATGCTACCTCTTCATAGCTGGAAGGTTCTTTGTTCATAATATCATAGAGTAAAGCAACATAGCTGGTATGTGATGTAGTTCTCTTCTTTGCTCGGTGTTCTTCTTCTGGAATGCCATATCTTTCTGCATCTTGAATGAACTCTCTAGCCCATGCAGGTTTCCTCTTGTGAGAGTCCTTCTCATGAGGTGGATCTACAAGTTCTTGCGGATCTTCAATTTCATGATCAGCATCTAGAATTGCTTCAGTCATGGTAGTGTCTTGAAATATGGTTTCCTTTGGTTCTTCATGATCTTCAACAAGTGTCTTCCTTGATTTGATGAATGCTGAGTTTTCATCAAATGTTACATCTCTACTGACATCAATCTTCTTGAACCCTAGAAAGTATATTCTGTAAGCCTTTGAGCTTTCATTGTAACCCACAAAGATACCCTTCTTTCCTGAAGGATATAGCTTGGCCCTCCTTTCCTTTGGGACATGAGTGTATACTGGACAACCAAATATTCTGAGATGGATGACTTCAGGTTTCTTACCAGAGAAGACCTCTTATGGTGTCTTGTTGTCCAATATCTTGTGGGGTGTTATGTTCTGCACATATACAGTTGTCCTAGTTGCTTCTGCCCATAGATGCATAGGTAGATCTTGGTCATGCAACATTGCCCGTGCTGCTTCCATGATTGTTCGATTCTTTCTTTCTACAACTCCATTCTGTTGTGGATTGTAAGGAGCAGTCAACTCCCTCTTAATCCCTGAATCACTGCATAACTTCTTGAAATCTCCTGAAGTGAATTCTCCGCCATTATCGGAACTGAATGTTTTGATCTTCTTATCAGTTTGGTTCTCCATCAAGGTTTTGAATTCCTTGAACTTATCAAACACTTCATCCTTGTTCTTTAAGAAGTAAACCCAAGTCTTCCTGGAGAATTCATCAATGAAAGAGACATAGTAAACATACCCACTCAAAGAATTGGATGACATCGGACCGCATACATCAGAGTGGATGATTTTCAAGATTCATTTTGCATTGCTTTCACTGCTTGGAAATGCCTTCTTTATGTTCTTTCCTTTTGCACATCCTTTGAAAACACCTTCATGTTTGGTCTTGATTTCAGGAAGACCCTCTACAGCTTTGCTTGCAATTGGTAGTGCTTTATAGTGCACATGAGCAAGCCTTCTATGCCAAGGTTTGCTTGGCTCCATGGATTCATGTACCATGGCATGTTCAAGTTGTCCCTTCAATTTATACAATCCTCCATCTTTCTCTCCAATCACCACTGCATCATCTATAGTTTTACATTTTGGCCACATTAGAACTTGGCCATCTACAAATGAAACCCTCACGCCTTTTGCATCCAATGAATATATGGAGAGTAGGTTCTTCTTGAGTCCATGTACTTATAGAACCTCTTCATCTTCAAAGACTTCCCAGAGTCTAGGTTTGTAGGAGGCTTCACGACTTCCTTTGATAGGATATTGATAGTCATCCCCAAGTTTCACCTTATGGGGTGACTCATGTTCAGATAGATTTACAAAATATTCTTTAAACCCAATCATGTGTTTGGAAGCCCCACTGTCAATAAGCCAATCATTACAACCATGAGAAATAGTACCTGTGAGAGCAGATATTAGAACATACTCTTTTTCGCTTGATGAGTCATCATCATCACTTTCTTCTCTAGCCTTCGTCTTGGGAGGTTCATCATCCTCAGCAGCATGAGCATGATATCTCTTCTTGTTGCCTTTCTTCTTCTTGTTGAATTTGTTGTCCTTTTTGTTCTTGGTACAATCTACAACAAAGAGTCCTTTCTCATTACATGTGAAGCATCTCATATCTTTCCTATTCTTATGATGGGTGTGAGAGGATTTCTTGTAATGAGAGTGTTCCTTCTTAGGCTTGCTTCTTTTGGTGTGAGCTGTGAGAGTTTGATCTTCATTTCCCATCTTCTCTTCTCGGGCCACAAGCCTAGCTTCTTCTTGAGAGCATTCATCCCACAGTATACCGAAAGAGATCAATTTCTTTCTTGCATAGATTCCTTGAATAAAGGAATCCCATGACCTCGGTAGGCCATTCAGAGTGGTCATAACAACTTCACCATTGTCCACTACTTCATCCACAGCTTCAAGTTGTTCCTTGATCTGAGAGACTTTGGAGAAATAAGATTGAATGGTCTCTACATTCAACAGCTTGACCCCTTTCAATTGATTCCATAGAGTCATCTTTCGATGTATGTTCTTCCCTTCAAATAGCTTGGTCAAAGAGTCAAACATATCCTTGGGTGTCTTCAGAGATGACACATGTGGTATGAGATGGTCTTTTATAGAATCAGCAATGATTCTCTTTTCCTTGACCAAGTTCTTCTTATGCAATGCCTTAACCTCTTCATCCTTTGGGATAGGGACCTCAGAGCTAATGTTGGTGTCCAATTCATTTTCTTCCAGGATTAACCCAATCCTATACTTCCAGGCTTGGAAGTTATCATCCCCTTCAAGCTTATCCTCAAGCTTGGTGTGGTGAGACATCTTAAAGAGTATTTCAAATGGAAATAGAAAAGATTTAAGTCTTACGACTTTATTTGTTGAAAATTGGATCTAGTCCCAGATTATGGTTTGTTAGAGAAACCCTAAAAATTCAAAACATGAATTTCAACTTTCTGAAAGGATAGAAAGATGCACCTTGATGAGCTGATCAGCCTGGTATACTCAGAATTTGAAAACTGCAAAGTTTCACCCTTCAGAAATGCTTTTCAATCTCCTAGATTTACCAGGGAGGACCCTGAATTAGGGTTTAAGTTTCCTGGAGATTTACCTAGCCAAAAATCTCGATCCAAAGCTCTAAACTTCAATTTTTCCAAGGAGCTTCCAGCTATGTCTTAATATTTCATAAATTCCTATTTTTTGTGGAAACCCTATGTTTTAGGGCCAAAACTGAAAGTGCTCAGAATTGAATTCTGATTGGATAGAAAGATTCACCTTGTTGAGTAGAGTCAATCTATCATATTCATTTTCCAAAATCTATGGAGAGAAACCCAATAAATAAGAAACCCTGGTTTCCGCCACTACACAATGTCTTCTTCTCAGGGAAGCTCTGATACCATGTTAATTTTTTACCATTATCACAATACTCTAGGATCTTTACTGAGAAAATAACATGTACAGTATATCAATGCATATCAATCATAGAAAGCATATCAATCATCACAAGATGCAAACATAAGAGACAATAGACACATAGAGTTTCCATGGGGAAAACCCTAAGGTGAACAACCCCACAACTTCCTCAGAGATAGATAGAGCAATAATACAACCAAAGTACAACCCAAGTACACAGAGATAGTCTCCTCCTAGCAACTGATCCTCCTCCTCACATGTGTGCCACTTTCCGAGTGATGTAGAGTGAGATAATGAGATGTCAAATAGAGATCTCCCGATCTCTATTTATACTTGTCCTGTCCTTCCCAATAAACTAATGGGGCCGACTTGTCTAGCTTAACATAATAACCCATGGTTAACTTAATCAGGGCCGACCCCACACATGGTGGTCTAATAACCCATCGGCAAGTTACGATACTTGCGACACTTGTCAATACAAATGACGACACTTCCTTATAGAGGAATAACACATCTCTATAGGAGTACAATATACATAGATGAAATACATTCCGAAGTTACATATACATCAACAAAATAGCGGAAATTCTCCATAAGGACATTTCACTCTTGAGCAAAATCCTTATTTCCTCGTGGTTGAATGTGGGTCATGGAAATCCATATGATTACAAATGGATATCAGATGTTGGTCCCTTCATCTTGGCACTTATAGCATGTGTGTTTGATTATGTTGGCCAAGAAGTTTTCCCACTTGTAAACTTTGTCATGCATAGCCATATTTTTAACAGCTTCTAACATGTCAGTCTTCAAGTCTGATCCTCTTCATGTTCATCATAGTGCATGCAACACAATCTTAGTAGCAGTTTTGTAATTGCCATATATGATTTGGCTCACGGCTATTCCTCGTGAGTTCTTTCTAGCAGCGATAGTTACAAATTCGTCGACTAAGTCCACACCTAAACTTGTCGGTACAACATCTCCTTTGTGTGACAGACCAGTGATTTTGTGGATAAGTGCTCCATCAATTTTGAGCAGAACATTGAAGTAGAACTTGCCATTGTGATACCTGTTAACAATGAACTGTGCAATAATTTCTTTGAGCCCTCTGAAAAATTCTAAAAGGGATGCCTTCATATAATGTAAGATTGTGGCAGTCTGCAGCCATTGTGCTTCCTCCCTCTAGTGACCCTCTAATTCCTTCCCCCACTCTTCAATATCTTTCAAGGCTCTCTTCCAACTTGTTTCCAGATCCTTCGCATTCCAAATCATCTTTAATCTTATTTCCAAAGTCGATTGCTCTTTTTCCATTTCTCGGACCGTTGTCACAGTGGCCCTGGTTGCTGTTAGGTTTTTCCTTGGAGCCATGGTTGATTCAGGGTTTGAGAATGCAAAATTTGTTTGAATAGGGTTGAGCAGCTCTGTATCTTGGAGTTGAAGTTCTCGAAAAAAGAGTGCCTAAGAATCCTCGAGCTTAGGATTTATGGTGGATCTGCTCGGCACAAGTGAGTAGGACGTAGAGGCTTGTATTGACGGCTGATTTGATGGAGGTATTAAATTGAGTTGATAGGCTATCGGTGCCCTGTCAGGTGCATTACTTCTGGCGTTATGACTACTTTTATCCTTTACTTCTTTTCCATCATGATACCGTGACACCTTGCTTGATGTGTCATGTCGACGGACTTCTCTAGGTGGGTTTTGTTGGTTTGTGCTTTGTTGTTTCTGTCATGTCTGGTTTTCCTCAGCAACTCGTCGATGTTCTTGTCGATGTCTATAATACCGAGGATTATGCACTGGGATTTTCTCTTTTCTTTTTCCATCGTTATTTTTCCAATCTCTCATCATTCTACTTTTTTCATGCCTGTTATTTGCTTGATTGATTATAGTACTTTCTCTTATTTGGTTATTTCTAACCATTTTTGTTTTTTTTCATAGAGAATATTCACGACTCGTTCCATTTAAGTCAGGCGCCATTTACTACTTTCTTGAAAACACTACCTTGTAACATTTTCAGTCGGATTGATCCATTGGGATTTATCGTTTAGACAATATAGGGCCCCATCCATTATGTATGCAACTTCCTTGGTTTCCCTTTTACACGACCATTATACAGTAGTGCCAAGTCTCCAACTAACAGATTCTTTTGTTTGATATTTCTGTCATGCCATGCTTTCTATTGTTGTTTTTTGACTTGTTGATGTTCTCATGCCATCTGTCGACTTTCATCTAGTTTCGACAGTTGTAACAGTCGTTCTTGTCATGCATATTCGACATCAATGTGCAAGACTGCTGCGATAGTCGGTGCTTGTCGAAGAAAATGAAACGGGATGACTACTTATTGCCCATAAACAAGTGAAAAAGGTGTTTGTCCTGTCGTTCTTTTGTACGCTATTCTGAATGCCCAAAGAACAACAGGTACTTTGTCATCCCAGTCGTCCTTCTCCATATTGCATACTTTTTTTCAGTACTTTTGTGAGTGTTTTATTGAACGATTCTACGGAGCCATTAGATTGAGGATGGTTTTATGTGCTTATTATGTGATCAACTGAAAATTCCTTAGTTAATGCTTCAATGGTTTTACACACAAAATGCATACCTTGGTCCCTTATCAATGTTAAGGGGCATCCAAAATGTGTTATGATGTTTTCATAGATAAACTTGGCGGCAACTTCACTTGAAAATGTTTCGACTGGCTCTGCTTGTGCCCACTTGGTGACATATTCCATAGCAGTGATAAGATGTCGTGCACCTGTCTGCCTACCAATTACTGGAAATGGTCCAATAAAATCGATCACCCAAATTTCAAACGCTCGGCTGGGATTAATTAGAACCAAAGGCAGTTGTGTTATGGGCAGCGGTCGACCCATACGCTGACATCTATCACACTTAGATACAAACTCTTGATAGTCTTTATGAACTATCGACCACCAAAGTCCAGCTTGCAGAATCTTCCTTATTGTTATGTCTGCATGATAGTGTCCTCCCGTCAGTCCAAAATGAGCTTCTGAAAGTATATTCTATCATTCATGCTCAAGTACACATCAATGTAATATATCGTCCAAGCCAAGTTTATAAACGAATCTGTTGATCAAAGTGTAAGGTACTACTTTCATAGCAAGGATCTTTCTCTTTTTCTCATTCATTCCTTCAGGAGCTTGTCCATCCTCGCGAAATTGTGCAATTTTTGCAAGTTCTGAAGGGACTACTTCAATATGAAACAAGTGTGCATCCGACAAATCATCTTCAATTCCTGTCATCTCCTCTCCAGTGTCGACTCTCGACAGGCGGTCTGGCCCGAAATTAGCCTTTATAGGTCGATAATTACTTCGAATTCAAATTCCTGAAATAGTAGAAGCCAACGACACAACCTCCCATGGTGCAATGGTTTATTGACTAAATATTTTAAAGCTTGATGATCTGTATAAAATATGAAAGGATTAGCCAATAAATAATGACGGTATTTCTACAGTGCAAATACCATACCTAATGCTTCTCTTTCCATCGTAGAGAAATTTCTTTCAGCCTTGTTCAACTTCCGACTACTGAATGCATTAGGATAATCCATTCCATCTTCTCCAGGTTGTGTTAAAATAGTGCTAACTGCTATTCCAAACACGTCAATATGTACATGAAATTTTACCGACCAGTTTGGAAATCGGAGGATAGGTGCTTCAACAATTTTTCTCTTCAAAGTATTGAATGAATCATCATATTCCTCCATCCACCTATAATCTTGATCTTCTTTTAATAACTCTTCGAGAGGATAGGTCGTGTCGGAGTAATGTCTAATAAACTTCCTGTAATACCCCGTATGACCTAACAGGATCCGCACTTGCTTCGGATTGACTGGAGGCTTTAGGTCGAGAATAATTTTTATCTTGGCATAGTCGACCTTTATTCCCTCTTTGCATACTACATGGCCCAGCAATATGCTGATAGGTGTTGCAAAAATGCACTTTTTAATGTTCAGTGACAACTGAATTTTCTAACAACGTTCCAACATCAGTTGAAGCCATTTGCAATGATCTCTTAGCATTGTATAGATTTTCCAGCCGTCAAAGTAAACAGCCATGGTTTTGTAGATATATTCTTGAAATGCCTTGATGATAATCCAGGAAAAGACTGCTGGTGCATTCTTTAGACCGAAGGGCATGACTTTGTATGCGAATGACCCAAACTCACACACGAATGTCATCTTTTTCTGATCTTCTTTTGCAATAGGTACTTGATTGTACCCAAAGAATCCATCTATGAAAGAATATAACTCATGCCCTGCAACTTCATTAATAATTTCATCTGCAAAAGGAGTTGGAAATGGGTCTGTGAGTGTTACCTTGTTCATCTTGCAAAATTCGACACAGATTCTCAGTCGTGTCTGATCTAGTTTCTTCGGATGAACAACCATCAGTCGTGTCTGATCTAGTTTCTTCGGATGAACAACCATCAGTCTTGCCCACTCTGATTGGTCGATAGGATATATAATTCTTTCTTTGATCATGCTATCGATCTCCTTTATAACAATATATTTGTACTTGTGAGCAAGATTATAGGGTCTTTTCTTGACTGTTCTGGCGTCTATCTTGATATCAATTTTCATCTCGTCCATCATCTGCACAAGTCCTTTCAAGTCTTCATAATCTCGAGCAAATACATCTTGAAATTCCTTGACGAGACTAGTGATTTCTATCATTTGTTCTTCATTCCAGTAATCGCCAATTTTTTCCATTTTCAGTCAGTCATGGTTTGAAATATCTACTTCTTTTGTTTTAATCTTCGCGTCCATCCATTCTGGCACACGAGTGTCACTTATCGGTCTTTCACCTTCTTTAATTTGCGTGAATGCTGGTGGAAAGTCTTTTTCTAACAACATTTCAGGTTCTTCCTTTTCGACAATCTTTGTGCTAAAGATTGTTTTTACCTGCTTCGATGTGTTGGGGTGATCTTGTCTCCATTGAAAAATCTTTCCGACTAGTTTCTCCATTTCTAGGCTTAATCTTGTCGAATGCTGGCTTTCTGTCGATTATGCTATAGCAAGTAGCAGGTTGGTGAGTAATCTGTTGCTTTTCTGCAAGTACTGAATTGTCTGTCAGCTGCAGAAATTATTTTATAGTTTTACTTGCTTCGACCAACTTCTCCTCCTTTGGTGAAAACTGGAAATCCTTGATGAAATTTTCTTTCAAGTCTTTCCAATTGAAAGTTTCCCCTCTCGCCTCTTCCATTTTATACCACTTATTAGGTAAATCATCAAGTGTTCTGGGGAAGAGGTGAGGCCATACCCTTTCATCTTTATAGCCCAATTTTCTCCATTCTCTTTCACAACAGTCGATGTGGAATTCAGGATTTTGTCCCTATGTGAACATAGGTATGTCGGCTTGATTTGTCAGCTTCTTTCCTCAAAACCTTTCTACAAAAAATGTCGATGCAGTATTCCATGTTTGGAGTTTCGACTGATGGGTGTCCTACCATCTCGCGGCTTGACTAGTAAATGTCTCACCCAGAATTTGTAGTCGTCCTTGATCTCGGACATGTTTGGATACTTCTTTGACATGTACAACTGAAGAATAATGTTCCTTGTACCTCAATGTTGGGTTACATGTCTGTGAATTGCTGTCTGGAAGAAGAGTTGGATATGCTCACATTTTTCGCTCAAATATCTTTGGTGTATATGATATTGAGAGACACTTCTTTATTTGCTTCTTTGAGATAGATTCCACTGTCCAGCATTCTTTCGCATGCAAATCATAGTTCTCTATATACCATTCGTACAACTCTGCATCAGAATTATATCCAAGTGAAACAGGATCTCCAAGGTGAAGTTCTCCTTGGGAATTTGGTTCAATGCAATCTTAATTATTATCTATTCGATAAAGCTGTCAAATATCATTATCTACTTCTGCAGGTTTTGAGCATGGTTCTCCCTGATATGGGAAGATTGTTACAATAGCCTTCTTCCCATTGCCTTTTAACTTGATGCGACTTTTGTTTGAGGAAATTGAAGCCTTCATCTTTTGCCCCCAAGGTCGACCAACCAAGGCTAGGAAAAAACTTGCATCATCTTTGGGATTAATGATTTCAAAATCGACTTTTGTCGAGATTCCCTTGATGGAAGTTTCGACTCCTTTCCATACTCCAATCAGATAAATGCCTTATTCCTGCAATTGTGGTCGACCGAGTTGGTCCTAGGTATCACGAGTCATGATATTCACTTGGGAACCAAAGTCTAGTACGTCTTGTCATACATGATATCCATTTATGTCTAGGTCGACCAATGGGTAAGCATCATTTTTCTCTTTTTGATTTAGTCGAAATTTTTTTTTGTTTTGTCTTTGCTCGACATGTTTATATTTCAATTTGTGCAACAGGTCAATCAATTTTCCTATAGCTTCATCATTTGAAATTAGTCTGAACAATTCATTGCGAACTTCCTGTTGGTTTTCTTCAATATCTTCATGGGCTGCAAATTCACAAAATATGTCGGATGCATTTTTGTACACAGATTTTTGTTTCATAGGATTTGGATAATCCTCTTTGTTTACAATTTTACTTATCTGTGGCTTATCTTGACCAATGTGGGTACCTTGCCTAGTTACAATTTGCAAGGTTTTAGTATGAAGCACATCATTTTTGGATACACAAGATAAGACATGAACATTCTTTTTATTATTTATTTTCTCAATCATGGTAGGGAAATCCTCTAAAAAGTGATCATCTATCCCACACTTTATACAAAATTTAAGATTAGTTCTTTCCTTATAAGAGCATTCTACATGCCGATGATCCTCGCTAAGACATGTGAAACATAAATGAGGTCCATTAGGTTGAACACCGCGACCACCACTACCACGACCACGAATCTGGTATCCTCCGTGCCTATTGTAACCGTCGTATTATCGATCATATGAACGGTTGTTATAACTCGGGTATCTATTGTTCCTGTTCTGATTGTACCAGATATTTCTTCCATCATTTCTTTCAAACATGTTGTTTCCTATGTTTATGTCGTGATGCTACTCGATAGAGTTTGTCTGATATACTGCATGGTAGTTTTGTCGATTTTTAAAATTCAGATGACATTCTTCAATCGAATGGGTACTGACTTCGCATATTTGACACCATTATTCTTTCTTATTTTTCAGATTTTATGGACAATCATTTGTGGTATGCGATTCATATTCTTTGCACATATCGCAAAAGAATCTGGTTTGAATAAGTTTAACTTCTTGTCGCCGATCCTCAATTCGACAAGAGTATTTGGTATGCCCTATAGTTCAACATGTAGTACACCATAATTATGTCCCTTTCAAAGTCATACTTCGGATAGCTTTCTCCATACTCTCAAAACATTCGTCGACATGTCTGTCCATGGAGACTAGAGGGTATTCATCATCCATTTCAATCTCCACTTCTTCCTTTAATGCGTTTGCATAAGTATTGAGACTTTGTCGACGTACATGTATTTTTATTTTACTTATGAGACCGAAAATAAACCATTTAATTAATAACTTTTCTTCGATCTCATAGTCCATTTTTCCTAGGAGGTCTTTGAACCTCTTATCATACTCCTTGATAGTTTCTGTCGGCTTCTGGACTGTTGTCTTCAGTCGTTCGGCCACCAGGGATGTTGCATCTTCTATCATGAAAAAGGCCAGAAAGCTTTGTTTAATTTGTGCCTTGGCTGCATTCAGTGTCTTTGCAATGTATCTCATGTACCATGTCAGTGCACATTTTCTCAGCGAACCAGCAAACTGGGAAACCTGTCTTTCTTCGTTGGTAATTTGGTTAGCCATCCATATTGCTTCGCACACAAACCAATGTCTTGTTGGATCTTCATCACCTTCATAGAATGGAAGGTGTGTTGTTGAGTGTGACATGTCTGTTGGTGTATTGCTTTGATAATTAGATGGTGGTGTAGGTGGATTATTTCCACAACTAGAACTTGGGGCTTCCTTAGCTTGAACTAGTTGTCTATCTGGACTAGGTTCTCTGTCTTTAGAACCAGTATCTAGAACTTCTTTTTTTTCGCCGAGTCTGTCTTCTTCTACTAATTCTATCTAAATCCAATTAAAGTTCTGCTCGAATGGGATTTCTCCAAACCTCGAATTCTCTGATGTACTCGATGAGTCACTCAAATTTGGTATTGACAGGGGCAGTGCTTCTTCATGTTCTAAGTACACTAGATGAAAGCTTCTATTCAAAAATTCAGGTTGAAAGGACACCCGATTTCCTTCCTCCGGTCGATGAATCAATAATCTATTCATATGATCACCTTCTTCACTTCGACAACTCCAGATTCCCAACTGACCAGCATGGAGACCAATATTTTCCTCGACAATTTCTTGCACCCGGACACTTTGTGTTAAATGAAATGGAGAATGAGGTGTTACCATCTCAAGTATCTGAACTTCGAGAACTCTACCACACTCTATCCACAAGTCCTCATCCATCTACAACATGTCTTCTTCGACGCCTCGATCATTGCAGGCTCGACTTAACTCTGGAAGATTTTATTCTGCATCTATCGCGACACTTGATCCTTGTGTCCTCCTGAGCACAATTGCCTGCTCCCTCAACTCTTCACGCCGCTGTCTCCTTTTTTCTCTTTCAATTTTTTGGATATCTAGGGTGCTTTTATGACTCATAAGTCTTTATTTGTTGGATTTACGTCCACTACTGGTCATGTTGCCTTGTCATATGTCGTTTTTCATCAAACTCAGTACATCAGAACATGCTTTACCACCCCCCCAATGTCGACCAAAGTTTTCTAGATCACTGGGGAAGTATAGACCGTCATTTGTTCAAAAATAATTCCCATTCGCGCTCCTTTACAAATCTTTCCCATTGTCATTCTTTCTCCTCCCACTTAGAGTCTGGAAGGGGCGGGAGTAGCAACGGTCGTGTCTCGACAATATGCACAATTCCTTTGTCGATCAAAAATTTCAACAATAAGGTCGACAGAGAACACAGAAATTGATCAGCTAGTTCGATGAAGAATGTTTTTCTAACTTCGTCTATAGAGACGCGGTCTTCAATTGCTCGCTCTTAACAGAAGTCATCCACATTCTTTTCGCACCACTCCGACATATTTGTGCATCCTTCGTTGATCAACTTTGACAATAGCTTCCTCTCTGCTTCTTCAAGGTGGTCGGCACAGACTCTACAAATTTCTCATGGGTCTCGGAGAAGAATCATTCCTTTTCTTGGATAATCCTCATCTTGTTTCATCACGCATAATTCTATAAATAGTTCACGATTTTATTCTCCCACCAATCCTTAATCTCATGTTCCGAAATCATATGTCATGTTGTTATTTCTTAATACATCAACCGGAAACGGAACCAGATGTTGTAGTCCCAAGGGTCACGTGGTTACCAGAGATACATTATATATTATAAGCATGCATCCACAATGATACAGATACAAGAGACGATACAAGTAGAGAGAAGCACAAGCCTTTGTATTAACCAGCAAGAGCAGAATACAACATAGAACCAATCTAACTAGTACATTGTCTCAACATCCTATATATACATATCTTTCAATACAGTTACATAACTGTCTGTTGGTCTAACCGACTGACCTGACCTATACTAGTCAACGTGACTTGTCGACATATACTTCAGAATGGTTGGGCGGAGGTTCTAGTTGACAGGCCGACCTAGGCCCCTCCAACACATTTAGTCAGCAGCAGTGGAGTCTCCCAGCACCTAGTCCCTATTTTGGGCCCCTGGAGCTTGTTTCTGGTCATCATTATCCCTCCTAGCAACTGATGCGCCCTTGTTAACATCACTGGAGTTAAAATTGAGCCCTCTTCCACAGATTTAAGAGATATATCAGTCAGTTCCATGATTTGAGAATTGATTACTCAGTTAACTAACTGTCGCTATTATATTGACTGCTACAGAGAATAGGAGCACCCTCGTTCACCACTGACAGCTAGTATGTGCCCTCCTTGGAGTCTCCTTCCCTATTGTTGTGCTCAAATGGTCCAGTTATGATCAATTCTACTCTGGTTGACTTATCATTAACCATTGGTGGCCATTAGACCTTCTTGGGAGATGGTTCCAATGCATATTAAGCCATGCCTTGAGGAGAATTCGAATCCTACCAGGGGTAATCGAATCCATTCTATTGTATTGTCATATTTTTTCTAGCTTACAGCTGATGAATGTATCAACGGTATTTTCTCACATCTTTTGAGTTTCATGTGTGAATTTGATCATCTTTCTATCTAATTCTTCTCTACAATTAACTTAGTGAAACTGTGAGGTTTGTTCAATCTAAGTGATCTCCTCTATGGAATTCCACACCCTCTTGCATCAACTAATCAGATGTTCCTCTCCAGTGAGAAAGAAATCATCAACATACAGAACCTATATCAATGCTTGGTTCTTCAGTACTTTGAAGTTCAAATTTGGATCAGCTTCACTCTTACATAAACCCAGTTTCTAAAGGTAGCTATCAATTATAGAGTACCAATCCCTAGGGGATTGCTTAAGCCCATATAGAGATTTCTTTAGCTTGAAAATATGGGACTCCTTCCCATGCACCACAAATCCTTCAGGTTGTTGAATATAAACCTCTTCCTCAAAGTCACCATTGAGGAAGGTTGTCTTCACATCCATCTGGTGATGTTTCCATCCTAGAATATATGCAAGTGCAATCATTGCTCGGATTGTGGTGTACCTTTCCACAGGGGAAAAGGTCTCATCATAATTGATGTCTTATTTCTAAGAGAAACCTATGGCAATTAATATGGCTTTATACTTCTCAATGCTACCATCAACAACATGATTTATCTTGTAAATCCATCTAGAAGTCACAATGGATTTCCCATCAGGTTTGGGAACAACCTCCCAAACATCATTCTTCATTATAGAGTTGTACTCTTCTGTCATTGCATTTTTCCAAACTTGCTTCTTTGCATATTCTTCATATGAGGATGGCTCTAAATCATTGATGTGACTCATAAGTGCAACATACCCTGAATATCTGTCAGGTTGGTTGTGCTCTCTAGATGAACCTGTTGGTCCTCCATGTTTCTCTGCATTTTGTAAGATTTCTTGGCACCAAGCATATTTTCTTTTAGCGGGAGGTTCATCAGGTAACCTCTCAACCATTTCTACTGGTTATTCAGGAGCTAGCGAATCTGAGGCATCTTTTGTTTTCTACCTCTCAAACTCTGAAGGGGGAGAATAAGACTCTGTATCCTCCACCTCTGAATCACATTGAATCTCTTTCGATCTTTTGAAAGCAGATTCCTCATGGAAGGTAATATATCGGCTGGCTTCAATATGTCTCTCACCATGTACATATATTCGGTATTCTTTGGATCACACACTATAACCCACAAAGGTTCCTTTCTTTCCATAAGGCTCCATCTTTGTTCTTTTTTCTTTTGGTACATGAATGTATACTGGACTCCCAAAGATCCTCAAGTGTGATATTTATGGCTTCTCATCGGTAAACACTTATTATGGTGTCTTCTCATATGTAATGGCATGCGGGATTCTATTATGGATGTACATAGCTATACAAGTGTATTTTTCCCATAATGGGGTAGACATATCTTGATCATGTATCACATCTTTTGAAGCCTTGCTTATGGTTCTATTCTTTCTTTTGGAAACTCCATTTTGCTAAGGGTTGTATGGTACTATTAACTGTCTACATATTCCTACATTACTACATAAATCATTAAATGCAACTGAATCAAATTCACCTCCATTATCAGACCTTAATGCACAGATGTGCTTTTCTTTCTGATTTTCAACGAGCGATTTAAATTCTTTAAATTTGATAAGAGTTTCACTTTTAGCCTTCATGAAATAAATCCACGAGCTCCTAGAAAAATCATCTATGAACACTACATAATATAAGAATCCACTCAGGGAGGGGGATGACATGGGACCACATACATCAAAATGTATTAAATCTAAAATCTATTTAGATCCAATAGTATTGTTGTAAAAAAATTTCTTAACATTCTTCCCAAGTGCACAACCCCGACATACACTATCATGCTCAATATCAAATACGAGCATACCTTTTACCATCTTTTGAAGTCCTAGTAGCACTTTGTAGTATAGGTGTACAACCCTTCGGTGCCATAGATCACATGGACTGATAGTGTGGTGAAGCATAGCTTGAATGTACCTCCTGGGTACCTTGTAGAGTCCTCCATGTTGAACTTCAATCACAGTATTAGATTCTAGGCTTTTGTTCTTCAGCCATAAAAGTGCTTTGTTATCCATGAAGATAACTCAGAAGCCTTTGTCTTCAAGAACCAAAACTGAAAGCAGTTTCTTCTTCAAGCCTAGAACATATAGAATTTCCTCCACATGTAGAATACCATTAGTGCTCAGCTGGAATGAGGTGGATCCAAATCCTTGGATCGAATATGTTGATTTGTCCCCCAACTCTACCATGCATGTGAACTCTTTCTCCTTTAGATTAGTGATGGAACTCTTTGAACGAGTCATATGTTTGGATTCACCACTATAAATCAACCATGTTTCTGCATTTGTGATGACGGTTCCCAAAAAGGATGAGACAAGGTAATAATCCCTTGTTGTTTCCTTTTCTTTAGATGCATCCTTTTGAGTAGTTTCATCTTCTATGGCGGTAGAAGCATGAAACTTTCCTTTCCACTTTGCTTTGCACTCTCTTGAGAAATGGCCTTTCTTGTTTCAATTGAAACATCTATCTTTTGACTTGTCAAATCCTTTGTTGAACTCTTTCTTCTTTGGATTAGAGAACTTCTTTTGGAGGAAGGGTTTCTTTCCTTTCTTCATCCTTGTCATGAAGGAAAGGTTTTCTTCTTTGATGCACACTGACCTGCTATGGATTCACCCCTCCTCTTGGAGGTATTCATGCCATAACCTTTTGAAGTTAGGTTGTAACTCTTGGCCATTTAACGCAACCAAGAATGTCTCCGATGAGAATGGGAGCCCATCAATAGAGGTTTGGAGAATATCATCTTCATCCACCACTACTCCAATACTAGCAAGCTGATCTCCTACATGAGATATCTTGGCGAAGAAGGAGGCCATTGTCTCATCCTTATCCATATTTAGGTTTTGAAGCTTATTGTTCAATGCCCTCTTTTGACTCAAGGACTTCTTCTCATATAGGTTTGTCAAAGTATCAAAACACTCCTTTGTGGTCTTCAACAGAGTGATCGTGGACATCAAATTGTCCTTTACCGAATCATAGATGATCCATTTGGATTTAGCTTGGTTCTTTTTGAAGTTGATGCTCCCTGCATTAGATGTAAGCTCCTCCATTACAGTGGATACGTAGCCATCCAAGTCATTTTCCTCTAGGATGTGGACAATCCTAGCCTTCCAAGTATTGAATTTTGAGGTTCCCTTAAGACAATGTTTTGGTTGTACAGAGAGTGATGCCATAGTCTTCAAATATTGTGCCCAACTTCTTAGGACCAATGTAGGCTCTAATTGGCATGGAAATTTGATCTCCTTCATGCCTTGATATCTGATACCATGTTGAAATTTGGTTGAGATTTGATCTTTAATTCTTTTAGATGCGGATACTTGAAGAAATGAGACAATTGAATCACATGAAATTCATACAACCATAACACAAGAAATACCCTGGGGAAAATCCTCAAAACTATGAGAACAAAAACCCCAACAATTCTTCTCAATATAATATAATGGATAGCATAGAATGCTTTCTTTTACAACATAGTAGATTACTTTCAGAAGATAAAAGATCACCAAACACTCTTGGTGAAGATACAAAAGAAATAGAGAACAAAGATCAATGGGAGAAGCACCTTTCCTTCAAAGGAGAAGAGAATTCACTTCACATTGGATTCATCAATCCCATATAACATATTTATACATTCTTCTCTTCCGCTTTTATCTTCTAACTTCAGGATGAACTCGCCCTCAAACTGGATGTATCAATATTGCATTAAGAAGTGTGCCACACTTTTCATGTAATGCTTTATCTCAATAAGATGTCACTTAGGATGAACTCGCCTCTTAACTGAAATCTTTCCCACTTAGTTAGGTGGCTAAATTAAGTGTCGACATGCAAATTTTGCAACTCATGTGTTGTCTTTTAGTTTCACATAAGTGTCATCATGCAATAACACTTAGTTAACTAGATATTCTTGGTTGTCACTTATTAACTCTCTTTAACTGACACTTTAACTGAAGCATTGATTGAGGCATACATTGATACTTAACTGGAGCTTTAACAATTCGAGTTCTCTTTAATTAGCTAAAGTGTCTGCATGGAAAATTTTGAATTCTCTTGATATCTATGCTTTATCTTTTATTTCTTTATCTCTTACTACATGGTCAATATGTTCTAACTTTAATTATCCATCACATTAAATTATACTAAGAAGAATTATCAAATGTTATTATCATATTATATTATTCCTAACCAAATGATCATATGCTCAAGTAATTAACTTTAGAGGTGATAAATCTATAAAGGATACTTAATAGAAATATGGTGATCATGGTTAATAATACATCACACAACATTAGATGATTTTAACAAGTAAATCATGACCTTTATATGGAAGGTCCACCTCTATACGGGAGGTCCATCTCATGGATAGCTTTATACAAAAGGTTCACATGAGAATCATGACTTGACACACAAGTCCGGAGCCTTGTCCAAAAAGACTTTACAACATCATTACTTTGATCAATTACCTCTACAGGAGAATAACCTTTACACGGAAGGAAATCAAAGTGCTCACCTCTATACGGGAGGATCAATATTGGCTACACAAGATTGGTTTGGATAATGTCTCTAGATGTTGTATATTTAACAGTTTTCCCATAAACAAATTATACAGGAAACACTAGGATAATTTTTACAAACTTAATGAAAGAAATTTAAACTCAGTCACACATGAAAATTTAAAACACTGTTTTTTGGAAAACTTGCCTAGGAAAAACCCCAAAGGGAACACTTGTTGAGAGAGTATATTTATTATTTCATTAGTAAAATAATACAACAACATAATGCAACTTATCTCAACTAGTAGAAGACAATATTAGTGCCTCAAATTCTGTGTTGATAAGAGCCTCGAAATATTTGCAATGAAGTTCTAGAAATTCATGCCCTTCTCAATATTACTCAAACTGTGCAACAACTCCTCGAATTTTGTGCTAAACCCAGTATTCAACTTCGATATGTGTGCCCAATAAAAAAAAAAAAAATGACTCAATTTCCATGCCCTCATAGTCTTCAATATCATGAGCTATATGGATTATTGTATAGACTATTGTAATTAATGCAGTATAGCCTAGTGTACCCACCCTTAAAATGCATTCCAGCTATCTAGGAATTTGTGCCTAGTTTCTCTTCCTTGGAATGCATGCCATCCTCCTCGATTTCAGTGCTGCATTACTTCACTTGTAGGTGCCTTGGTATGTGTGCTCACAGTCTTCTCCCTCTCTCTGCTACATTCTCCTCCTCTTCTCAAGAAGTTGACTTACTCTCTCCAATGCTCATGAAGAATGAATAGGAAAAAATGCCTTTCCCTTTCCTTTTTGTATTTATAATTAGGGTAGCTGAGTGGTCATGTAATCCAAGGTCCCATATTGGTTTATATCAATGGATGGGAATAAATGCACTTCAATTCTCTCCATAAATTAATTTCACTTAACCACCACTGAATATATCAAAAAGTCACTTTAATCTCTAAAGTGAAATTAAATGCTCATCTCAAGTCATTTAATGCCAGGGTCATGTTATTTTCCCCTTTTAGTGACTTAGGAACAAAGTCACTTGGGGTGAACAACTTCCTAGCAATAAAATAAACATTTCCCCCTCATTCTAGAATTCTTTCACAAAAATAACAATAAAATTCAAATTATTGGAGTGAATCATTATTCATAACACATCAACTCCCTTCTAATGTTATTTTTGACCAAATATTACTTTAGCCACCTTGGATCATTCAAATTATGGGTGATATTCCTTGATTTTGGGGAGTTACAACTAACATGTGGGCCCACTCTTCCATCATGCCCCTTCCTTAGCTAAATTTAAGTCCTGGCTTGTTATAGATCGTGATAGATGCTATCATAGGTTGTCATCGATGCTAGCAGAGATTTTCATAGATTACTTGGTGGTTTGAATTCACAAATGCACACTCCCTGGATATTTTTAGCCTAGTGCCACTTCATGAGATTCCTTAGGAGTTACGCTTCCCCTAGTGCATGATTCTTTCACTATTTTTAGCCCTGGAAGTTACAACTCATGAGATGCCTTCACAATTGGATTCTTTCCACCTTGGATGGGAGTTTAATCTTATGTGGAACCCAATCCTCCTCCTATGCGCCCTCCTTGGCTTATTATACCAATTCCACCTCTATTAACACCCAAAAAGTGCTCACTACCTCATCTACCCCATTACATGACTCATTTGTCCATATTTCCCACCATATTTGCCTCCAATACCTTAAAATCCCATTTAAAAGCCTCCAAAAGGCCACAAAACCATTAAAAAAGCCTCCAAAAGGCCAAAAAACCCCTTTTTTCCCCAAAATAATCCAAAATTCCTCCAAAATAGCAAAAACCCTCTAAAAAGGGAATAAAAAATATAAAAAAAAGAGGAAAAAGAGGGAAAAAGGAGGAAAAAACCCTATACAGCTGACCTAAACCATATGGTGCCAAAAACCATGGGCCAGTACACCACCACTAAAAACCTATAAATAGGTGATGGAGGCCCCTCATTTCATATCCACAGTCAAATACATCCTTACTCTGCCAAAATCACTCTTGAAGCCCTAGCTCACCCTTGAGCTACTTTCACCCTTGAGTGCCCCTTTTGGCCCATTTCCAACCCTTTGGAGAAAGAGAAAGGAGCAAAGCTGGAGTTTGGAGCAACTCTATTGGGACTATTGCAAGAACTTCACCAACCTCTACACCTGAGGTAAAATTTTAATTCAAAAAAGAAAGATCTTCACCATATTTCCATGTTTTGTTATGTTTATTAATGCTCATGCTAGTTTAGAATTCGTATTGTTTTATTACTTTAATTTACTGTTTATTGAACTGCTACTAAGGAGTCCATTCTCCTTAGTAGGTGCTCATTTGCACAAGCTAGGGTGAAAATCCTAGCTACAGTTTTGGCAACTCCCCTAGTGTTCCTTTGAATTTCTGGTTATAGTTTTAATAGTTTTAAGCATTTTTCAATTTTTCGCAATATTTTTCTATTTTTTCCTTTCGGCTGTCCCTTTTGGCCGTCGTAGACTGCGTTTTTTACCTCCCGCAGTTGCTTCCGACAGTGTCTTTCAGGCATTTACCTGTGATCTGACCGTGGCTCTCAGACTATTTTTGGCGCCCTACCAGCGGATTCAAGTCTGTTACCTGCGATCCGACCGTGGCTAGTAGCTTGTTTCGTGCGATCCGACAGCAGCTATTAACCATTTGTATGCGTCCTACCTGCGGCTTTCATCCATTTTTCTGCAACTCGCTGGCGTCTTTAGGCCATTTTCCCGCGTCCTGCTTTGGGCTTTCAAACATCTTTCTGCAACCCGCTGGCGTCTTTAGGCCATTTTCCCGCGTCCTGCCTGTGGCTTTCAGCCATTGTTCTGCAACCCGCCGGCGTATTTAAGCCATTTTCCCGCGTCCTGCCTGCAGATTTCAACCATTTTTCTGCAACCCGCCGGCGTCTTTAGGCCATTTTCCCACGTCCCGTTTGCGGCTTTCAGCCATTTTCCTGCAACCCGCCTACGGCTTTCGACTTGTTTCCAGCGGTCCGACTGTATCTTTTAGCCAAAATCCCGCAACCTGTCCATGACTGTTGAGCTGTTTCTCGCGATCCGACCGCCCAGATTTGCCACAAACCTGCAGTCTGTTTTCTGCACTTTTTCCTGTTTTGAACCTAGCACTTTGCTGCAATATTTTCTGCACTTGCACAGCCATCTGTCCTACCTACAACCATCCTTCCCTACAACATTTTCTGCAGTATTATTTCTGTTCCATTTACATAATATTTTTTAAATTTCAGCGTTTTAATTGAAAAAGAGAAAATTTTGCATTTCAAATTTTAAATTCAGTATTGTTATTTTTAGTTAGCACGTTGCCCACCCCGTGGCACTTTTTATTTGGGTTCATCATCTCACACGCACACATTCTGTCACCTACTTCAAATGAGCCTTAAAAAACTACTTAACACAACCAACATTCTAACCCCACTTGGGGAACACATAAGAATTTTTGTAGTTAGGTAGGATCGAGGGGATAGGCATCCAAATAACACCCCTCAGTTGCTTACACTTGAGACATAGTTGTTGTCCATTAGGGAACCAAAATCCCCTAGTATTTTTTGGCACGGTCACAACCAGTTTATCAGAGGGCCTCTCCCCTAGGAGGGTTGAAGTCGCCAGACTAGTTCCGGAGGCCTGAGTGGAATACCGCACTCCATTCAGTAACCGAAGGATACCTTTCGTAGTTCTTGGGGTATCACCCATATGAGGATACCGCGGCGATAGAACCAAACGGCAGATTCACATTTTCTGGACATGTCATGAACGGGGTATCTTAGTTTTCTTTCTTCTAGGATTGACTACCCGGTGTCCCTCCTGGTAGGGGGGTATCTTTAGCCACATGGCTCTACTATCCATATTGTATGACTTGGATTTCATCACCTTGCAAAGGATATGTCTAGTTGAGTCAGAATACTATTTAGTTAGGTGTTTGCATGCTCCCTTACCTCCTTTTGGTCTAGCAAGTCCACTATTTTTATTTTTTAGGAAACCTGCTGCTTGTTGGTATTCTGACCATTTTTGTTGATACTCCACTTATTGTCACACAGCTGTTACAGTAAGTGTTTAGAGTTGGTTGTTGGCTTGAGCGCCATATTTTTCGAGCTCTCCTTCTGCACACTCGGTTGCATTAGGGTTTTTGAGTTGTTTTTCACTCAACACAACCCCGAGATATTTGACACCATCTGTCACCATTGAGTCCCCGAGACATTCTCGGCACCTCCGGGGTGAACCCCCACAACACGGTTCACTTGACACCACCCTTCATAGACATAGATCTTCATCACTTGCTACCACTCATCATAGATCTCGAGCCTTGCCACTTGACTCCATTCATCAACGACATAGAACTCCATCACCCGAGCTAGATGCCCCTTATTTTACCTATGATTCTGAGGCAGAGTCCGAGAACCCCATTTACACAGCACCAACTAGCCCCATGGCTAGCGTGACTTCCACCCCTTTCTTTGTAGGGACCATTGGTGGAGCATCCACCACCACACTAGATACCACACCTACATTGGGTATGCCCTCGATGGGACCCTCATCTACCATTCCGATCACTATACCCATTCCAATAGCTGGAATCCCTATCGCCACTCCATCAGTGACTCACACTACCCTTGGCGGTGCAGGACCGTCCCATACTACTTTTGTCCCTCCACTTGGGGGAAACACCTCAAACCCTGCCCCTACACTTGGGGGCATTGGCCCCAACATGGTCCAGCCCACTAGTATGTCACATCCTTCATGGCTAGCCTCAACCTTCCTGACCTAGCTAGACTGACTAACGATCCCATTAGACACGACCTTGCATGGCCTCACATGCCCACAAAGCTTCCCTCCGACATCCCTAAGTTTGAGGGCAAGGCAGGTGAGGACCCCCATAACCATATTATGTCCTTCCATCTATGGTGTTCCTCCAACTCCATAGTGGATGACTCTGTCCGCCTCCATCTGTTACAGCGCACCCTCACTGGCTCTACAGCTAAGTGGTACATCGAGTAGCCCCATGGGACCCATGCCACTTTTACTTCCCTTGCCTCGACCTTCCTGCAGTTCTTTTAGTTACCTGTCCGCTATGACGCGGGAGTTGAGATCCTACTGTCTTGCAGAAAGAACACGGCTACCCACATCACTGACCACGTTCATGAGTGGCGTCGACGCCGCAACTTCTGCAAAATCAAGTTAGATGACCGTATCTTCTTAGATTGGTTTCTCAAATCCCTCCTTTCTGTAATTGCCAAGGATGTGGCATCCGAATGACCCCAGTTCGAAGAAGAGGCCATCCTCAAAGCCCAGCAATTTGACCTCATTTACACCCAGTCGGGTTATCTATATACCATCATACTTGACGCCCCTCGCGGCGATTCCTCCCAACACGATGCACCGAGGGCATCCCATGCCATAGGAGACATCATTGGCCATGTTGCCTCACATCCCCAACCCTTTTCCATAGCACGTCCTAGCCATGGCCCCGACCTTTTCTGCGCTACATCTCACTCCGGAGCAACTAATTCGTATGCTCCCATGACACATCACCCCCATTCCCATGGACCCTCCTGTCCACCTCAATGCTTTGGTCATGCATCCCCCGCTTACGCCCCCCCGGTCGCACCTCAGCCATATTACCACCCGCAGGCTACACCAGCCCCTGTGTCCTCTCAAGCCAACCTTGCTTATTACCCACCATAGGCAGCCCCTGTGGAAAACCCACAACCTGTTCTGTAGACATATCAGCAACCCCCACAAGGTTCAGCACCTATGCAACCTCCCCTTACTTATTATCCACCGCAGCCTACTCCCGCACCTGTACAACCCAGAACCCACCTGCTGCCCAAGGGCAAGTATACGCCCAACAGAATCTGTAGCAAAACCAAAACAATTAGCGCCAACAGGGCCAGCAAAACCATGGCAAAGGCCGTAATCATGGGAACAACCCCCCTCCAGACCAAGCTAGTCAACCTCCCAATCCCCCAAACAACAATAATGCGACACCTGCCAACTAGAACCCTGATTGGCCTCCCAAGCAGGCCAAAAATCCTAATTTGCAAACAAACCATCCTTGTTCTATTTGCGGGGTCTATGGCCACTACACACATGCTTTCCCACATTTGGACCGAGCTCGAAAACTTTGGACTGATGATACCCATCGCCAAGGGCACGCGGCTCCTCAGGCACCACCCAACCCCCCACCCCCTCAGCAGCAACCTTTGGTGCTGCAAAACCCCTTACCAACCCAAGTCGTAGTGAATACTAAGCCGTTAGCTCCCCCTCAAGGCAGTGCACCCCCACAACAACAGATCACTTATGCCACTCCTGATCAACCCATGTTTGACTCAGGTACCCACCACTTGTTAATGGTGTCATCCACTGATGTCAACCTCCAAACCCGTCGGAACCAATATGGCTCCACCCCTGAAGCCCCTCCCGCCGACAAAAACACTAACACTCATCCCACTGATCAGACGTTACATATACCTCTGGCTCCCCTCGATGGTGCCTCTAAAGCACCTCGTTTCCCACTTCGTCGTATCAACAATAACCCCAATGCTTGTGGTGCATCAAATTACAACATTGTAGATGACTTAGCCCAATCTCCCACAGCCATGTCTGCGTTAGAAGTCTTAAAAAACTGTCCTTCACAGTGCAAGACTTTGCTCTCCGCCATTGGTGCTATTGACCCAAATGATTCACAATTGATGGCCTTCGATTTGGACCAGTCCGAACCACGCTTGCCTTCCACTTTAGCCTTCCAAGTTTCTGTTTCCGTTCGGAATCTTGTCATCCATCGGTGCATTATCGATGAAGGTGCCTCTACATGTGTTATGTCCACATTCGTTTGGTAGAAGTTGGGATCCCCTACTCTCTAGCAGTCCACCACTGCGTTACGAGCCTACGACAGTCGTTCAGCTCAACCCCAAGGTCTCTTAGCTAATGTCCCCATCCAGCTGGCTAGTAAAACTGTGCTCATTGACATAGAGGTCATCAATGCCCAACTTGATTATAACCTCTTACTTGGCCACAGCTACATGTATGCCATGCGGGTAGTTGCCTCATCTGTTTTTCGTACCATGATGTTCCCCCATGACAGACGCGTGGTCAAGGTTGACCAACTCACCTATTACGATCCAAATGCCCCCGCTGCACCCGAAAATGTTCTCCCCATGGTTGAACAACCTGTTTGTGGTGCAACTACCTCATTTGTTTCCTCCATGGCACCCGAATTTTACTCAGACACGCCGATGACTTCCACATTCCAATCCATTCCACCCCCATCTCCCGCGACAGAAGTATCTGACCTCTGTACCCTTTCCCACAATACACAAACACCCAACAATCAACTGCCCTTGTTACCCAAACCACCATTGGTACCTAGTCACATTGGTGTTACACCCACCCACACAATCCCCTTCCTATTCCCTCCCTCGGGCGTAGTAAGCGCCCCGGTTATGGCTACTCTTAGCCTCCCCGGGTTAACCTTGGGATTACCCGTGTGGTATATTTCGCCTCCCGTTCCCCCGCCGACACCAAATGTCATCCTCCAACCGGTGCAACCCATTGCCACTACTAGTCAACCACCTCCCGGCATTACTACCCCTTCGCCATCTACGAATCCCCCTCCTCTTATCAATCCCACTGGGGGCAGAGGCCCACAACCATACACTGCTATACCCTCGCCCAAAACAGTTAAACCCCCCCCCCCCCCCCGCGCGTGTTTCGTGCTCCTCCTAAATGCTCATTATGTGATGAGTTAGGCCATCCAACTCATCAATGTCCACAATTACCTGCATTACAGGAAAACATGCAAATGCTTGACGACGACCCCAACATCCTGGTTGTCGAACTCAATCCAACCCCTAAGCCTCGTGATAAATCACTGCATACCAACCACCCTTGTGCAATATGCAGTATTTATGGCCATTACTCCCATCACTATCCTGATCTCCCAGATTACAGAGCAGCTCTCTACGAGATGAATAATTTGGACCTTGAGACTTCACCCCCCACAATTGAGGAGATCCACCCCCCGGTATCATCCCCATCCGGATAGATTAACACCATTTATATGATCTCTTCGACTACCACTCCCCCATCAACTGATTTGACAACTCAAAGTTTTCGCAATGATGAGGAGATCCTACAGGATCTCACTACCCCGGATTATCCCTGGGACGACATGCACCATCGTTCCTATTTCCTCCCAGAAGAATCCTCCTCTACCACAGCTACCCAATTTGCGGTTGAGTCCAAAGATTTCCTTCCCACTAAAGTCGACTGGTTTAAGGATCCTATTCCTGCTCCTGATGCCTTTGAGGAAGGTAACATGGCCAACATCTCACTCGTCATCCACATAGATATCTCTAACCCACCTGGTGCTCTTGAAATCATTACCTTAGGATCCTCCTGCAGTGAGCATGAGATTGGAGAGTACAAAAAAAATATCCAAGAGTTCCGCGATGTCTTTGCCTGGTCCTATACCAAAATTCCTAGTCTTGACCCCGCTATTATAGAGCACCACATTGACACCTCTGAGCTCGGGGGCATAATAGATTACCTCGACCCTGGGATAGGGGGCATGATCAATCATTTTGAACCTTCCCCATCACATCTATCTCAGCACGTTAGTGAACCCATTGTTCAAACCCACACATATGTGATCCATAATCACAAACCCCATGCACATAGCATGGGGGCAAGTCATTAACCCTACTCACTTTTTCACACTTTTGATCTCAACCATTTTTGAGGTCACATATCACTTGTAGATTTGATTTGATTTGATACACCTATTATTCTTCCCCCATGGGTCATCATTTCTCCTCACCACTGCATCCTTGGCTTGGTGGGCTCACCTTTATTTGCAACCATTTTTTAACCTAGCTATCTCCTTTAACCATTCCGGAGTCCTTATGACCTCTGTGTTTCGCACCATTTGCACCGCTGGATTCATATTTCCATGCCCATGATGATGATTGAGATCATTTCTCGCTCTCACCAGGACCAATATCAACATTGTGTTCCGACACCTTGTCACCTCGGTTTGCATGCCACATCGGCCGTAGCCCATTTTTGGTATATTTTATATCATCGGATACATTTTTTCGAGCCCGTGATGATGCTTGAGATCATTTCTCACTCTCACCCCCATATTTTTTGGGTATTTTTTCCAAAACACCCCTCGTCACCTCAGTTTGCGTGCCACATCAGTTTTTATCTGTTTTTGACACTTTTTTAATCGCCAGATTCCTTTTTCCGAGCCCGTGATGATGCTTGAGATCATTTCTCGCTCTCACCCCCATATGTTTTGGGTAATTTTTCCAAAATGCCCCCCGTCGCCTTGGTTTACGTGCCACATCGATCGTTATCCGTTTTCGACACTTTTTATATCGCCGGATTCATTTTTCCAAGCTCGTGATGATGCTTGAGATCATTTCTCACTCTCACTTGGTACAATTTCAACATTGTGTCCCCACACCTTGCTACCTCGGTTTTTGCACCACATCAGCCGCCATCGGATTGTTCCACCTTTTTACATGAGCCATTCACTCCTTTCATACTGCAATTATTTCGTTATTTTGCCACCATTCATTACCCCACAAGGAGGCCCACTAGTGTTCCCCCCTACCCTCGTTCTTGGTCATCATTAATGTTCCTTGATTGAGCACTTCCTCCTTGCCTGACCATTCCTTTTGTTCGGTATAATTTTACCCCTTTTTTGGGCCGGACAAGTCCTTTACGAAAAAGGCACTTAGGGAGTTTCTGTTAAGCTCTTTTCTGACTCCTAAAACAATAAAAAGATCATCGAGCAATCTTGCTTCCTTTCATGCTCGTTAAAGGACCTGAAAGGGCATCTATCTGGTATAAGTTTAACCCTTTTCTGGACCTGGTAGACTAATTACGAAAAAGGAATACTCTAGTCACACCGGCTAGAAGAGTTCTTCATTGCATCCTTTTATGCTTCTTCGGGTTTTAGAGACTAACACATGAAAAAGCAACCCCCTGGAGTCTTCTTATCGCTTTCAGACTCTCTAAAATTGAAAGCAACCACGAGCATGAATTGTCCTGGGCTCGTATCAATCCACATGATAGTACCATTCCATTATTTCAGAGTCTTCTTATCGCTTTCAGACTCCTTAAAATTGAAAGCAATCACGAGCATGAACTGTCCTGGGCTCGTATAAATCCACACGACAGTACCATTTTACACGCACTTCTTCTAGCTCCTTAACCCGTGAAGAAGTCCCCCCGTGCCACTTGGCATTATGATCGATCATCTCGGCAGCACCCCCAATCAGGTCGCCTTTGTTCAGAGTAGTCTGCAGTCTCCTGCCATTTTACACCAGCTCGAGTATCCCTCATCCTAGTCACTATCCTTGATCTAGTACAGCTATGATCCCTTTCCCACCAGTCAGTTTCATATGCTGCCCAATCATCCCCAACATCATACTCTGAACAAAGGAAGTTTGAGTCCCAACCCTCTACTTGCCCAGTTATCCCCCACGGTATGTCAGTCCTACCATCAGTACTCTCACACTTCGATTCTCCACATCGCGCTCCTGTCAAGGAAACATCATTGCCTTGATAGTTGCAAGTCTCCCTCTATCGACGACAGCCCCTCCATTCTAGAGGATAGACCCAGAGGTCCCTGCGCCTTGGACCCATCACCATCTGTGGTGAGTGCCTACGGACCATTCTGAGAGGGGTCATCATTTCCTCTCTGAGTGGTTGTTTCTCACATGCTCGACTTCAACACCTTGATCGCATCGTTGAGAATCGCGCCGGGTTTATATCCCTTCAGTTATTGGTCGAAGACCCTGGATTTCCCTCGACTCTAGCACATTGGTGAGCCCCTTCGGAACACCGAGTTATATGTTCCTGTGGATGTCTGGGTTGCGTTGGTGATTGTATTCGGAAACCATCCAGTTATATGCTTCCTTGAGTACCCAGTTCAGTTCCAGTTCAGTGTACCATTGAGGACATGATTCCCTGTCACTATGCTCCAGAAGCTCATCAGTTCCTCTAGTACCACACTCAGCAGCACTGTTTTTATTCCAGTGTATCAGTTCTTCAGCTCAGACATGGTCATCCCGGCAATATGTCCCAGATTTGTGTCCCCTCTGGACCCTTATGATGTACACAGTGGTTCTCTATGTATCCTATAGGTCCCCCTTTTCAGGCCTCACTGTTATTTTTTATGTATCTTGATACAAGCATGGGTATGCTCGCCTTGTCCATATATTGAGATTCTTCCTCATTCATTATTTGAGGCCGTGTATATTTCAAGTCCCCATGTTTTGGACTCCATTATTATTGTTGTTCTATATCTTGATACGAGCATGGGAATGCCCGCCTCGTCCATATGCTCAGATTATTCCTCATCCATTATTGAGGTCATGTACTTTCAGTTTTTGTAGTTTGTTCGGGACCGTTGTTCCGGGCTCCAGTTTGTTTCTTCTCTTCTCCACACCCTAGGAAAATCATACAAGACTTATGATGTCTATCGGCCATACGATGAGCTCCTGCCCTCACACATCAGGGAGAAATCTGTTAACACCCAAAAAGTGTTCACTACCTCATCTACCCCATTACATGACTCATTTGTCCATTTTTCCCACCATATTTGCCTCCAATACCTTCAAATCCCATTAAAAAGCCTCCAAAAGGCCGAAAAAGCCTCCAAAAGGCCAAAAAAACCCCTTTTTTTCCCCAAAATAATCCAAAATTCCTCCAAAATAGAAAAAACCCTCTAAAAAGGGAATAAAAAATATAAAAAAAGAGGAAAAAGAGAGAAAAATGAGGAAAAAACCCTATACAATTGACCTAAACCATATGGTGCCAAAAACCATGGGCCAGCACTCCACCACTAAAAACCTATAAATAGGTGATGGAGGCCCCTCATTTCATATCCACAGTCAAATACACCCTTACTTTGCCAAAATCACTCTTGAAACTCTAGCTCACCCTTAAGCTACTTTCACCCTTGAGTGCCCCTTTTGGCCCATTTCCAACCTTTTGGAGAAAGAGAAAGGAGCAAAGCTAGAGTTTGGAGCAACCCTCTTAGGACTATTGCAAGATCTTCACCAACCTCTACACCTGAGGTAAAATTTTAATTCAAAAAAGAAAGATCTTCACCATATTTCCATGTTTTGTTATGTTTATTAATGCTCATGCTAGTTTAGAATTCGTATTGTTTTATTACTTTAATTTACTGTTTATTGAACTGCTACTAAGGGGTCCATTCTCCTTAGTAGGTGCTCATTTGCACAAGATAGGGTGAAAATCCTAGCTACAACCTCATTTATGAATATTTAACCATTATTATTCCAAATTTGTTACCCTCATCACCCCTTATTGGTTTAGAAATTAATTTTCATAGTGACTATAGGCCAAATAATCCCTTATTCCATTTAATTCCCACTTGAACCTATGGGGATCAAATAGGTTAGTGGAATTACCCATGGTTGAATTATGGAAGAGACATTACAGTTGTATTGGTCATACAATAATGTGGTAGAGTTCACCATACAACTTGGTTCAGGTGCAATTTCATGGTTTTGTGAGAAGCAGTTGCTATATTCATCTACTCCATGAGTTGAACTCTGTTTTTATTCACAGCTTATGGACGTTTTGGAAGTTGTCATCAAGGGGTATATTATGTAATGCCATCTTCCTCCATTTTTATTCTATATCCCAGTGATCATTAATGGGGAGTGTTGGAATATGTAATGATTACTGATTGTATTAATTTGGAAGGTAATAATGTCCACTCTTATCTAAAAGAGTTATCCCACATTTATTATGTAATAATTTACTCTTCTTACCATTTACTATATAAACAGGTGAAATTACATTTATCCCACATGTAAAATATTTGATGTAATTACTCCTTACCTCTTGCTATATATTAGAGTCAAGAGAGTCTTATCAAGACACATGAAAAAAAATGAGACATCTAATGATCATATTCTAGACACAATTTGTGTGTTGTTGTGAACATGGAGTGTGATGTGTGGGAGCTCTTTATTATACGATTGGAAATTGTTGTTGAATACAAATATTTTTCCCTTCCCATGGATGTTTCCCCATTTTCGGTTTTACAAAGTATATCAAGTATTATGTTTTATATTCTCTTATCTCCATTTTTCTTAATGTTCTTTGTTGCTCAAGATTGGATAGAAGACTAGAAAAGCTTATGATATGCATGTTTTATGTTGTTGTATGATTTTCTCATATTCTGAATATTTTAACATAGTATCAGAGTAGGTTGTTATACTCTACCTTCTTTAATAAAATCTTAGCTTTTGTTTCAAGCAACATTGTCTTATGTTTTTTATTTGGGACCTTCATATTTTATAGTTTTATGACCCAATCTAATATACCCAAGTGGCAGTTTTTTAGATTTGGGCTTTATTCTACATATTTGGTTTTTTTCCAAACACTAACCCTTGTGGAGAAATTTTAGGGTAAACTTGGATGGTAAATTTTAGTTTTTTTTTTTAAACTTTCAGTGTAGTTTTTGAAGAAACAAAGTGCAAATATGAGTTCCTCTCACAAAAATACTCAATTCCCCCAAAAAAAAATCATCTCATTTGTAGTCCGAAAAGTGGAGATACAATATTTTAAAATCAATTATTTTCTAGGTTTTTGGTGCAACCGTGTGGACTGGAGAGCTAATATATTTTAACAGATTACCCTGATTTCTATTCTATTTGCAAATGTGGATACAAAAAAACTGCCCCAATTCCTAAAATAGGTTGTAATAAGTATTTTGAGCAATATTTATTGAGTTATGGTCATTTCAAAGTTTTCACATTGGTGAGATATTTGAGTGAATATCTTTTAAAACATTGCCCAGATTTCTACTATGATTGTGAAGGTGGATGCATAAAAAGAGGTAATAACAAGTATCATGAGCAATATTGCTCGAGTTATGGTCATTCTAATGTTTTGCCATTGGTGAAAAATATTTGATTTATTCATCTCTTATTTTGAAATTCTTGTCATGAGCTTCTTGTTCTTTTACATTAGGGTTTATGTTAATTTATTCATCATGTTTACAGAGGTTGTCTTGTTCTTTTTTTACATGTCTCTAACTTTCTTTGTGTCGAATATGTTTTGACATTTTTAGGGGCATGGATATCTAGTATGGTAATGGTGACATCAAGAAATGAACCTATGCTTAGGAATTCCTTGCTTGATGACTATATTTCATATCTATACGTGATATCATTGGTTTATTTGATCAATTTTTTTGCTCAATATTCTAACATGGTCTCACACTTCTAATAATGATTATGCTTGTAACATTGTGTCATATTTTACTTGATATTTGATCTTTCTCATTGTGGTCTTGCATATTTAGATGTCTTTTTTTTTTAAATCAAAAACTTTCTAAATAATGTTTTCTAAATATTTAGTGTTTGATTAAACTAATTTGAATATATTATACATGCTTTTGGTAATTATTTTTTTGTCTTTGGTTGCATTAGAGATTAGTTTCTAGTCTATTTCATGATGTTTCTAGATGTTATCACTTGTTCCTATTTACTTGTCACTATCCTATATTTGTGGAAGATGTCTTTTTTGACATCTTAGGAGCATGTATCTCTAGCATTTCTCATGATGAAAGCAAGAAACCATCTAATGGTTAGTTCTCTAATAAATGCTTAATGGCTATAGCTTTCCATCTAAATGTGATATCTTATATCATTTGATCATATTTTCTCTTGCTACTTTCTTAAGTAAAATCAATCTTTTAATCTATGTGATATCATGTTTTATACTATAATGTCTTGTCATAAGATTCATGTCCTTTCTGAATAAGGTTTATTTTCTTTATCATGTATTGCAGAGATTGTATCTAGTTTTTTGTTGCTTGTCTCTAACATTCCTATATGGAAGCTTTCATATTTTCAGGACATTCATATCTAGCATGTTAACATGATGAAAACAAGAAAGTAACCCATGCTTAATTACTAGTCATTTCATATTCTTATAAGTGATATTTTATTTTATCTTAATTTGCTATATGTTAATCATGTTAAACATTTTGATCTATTTTCATATATATCATGTCATGTTTATTTTGATCATATTTTATTCAATATGTATATGGTTTTGAGAAATATCATATTATAATTTCATATGTCATGTCATGTCATGGGCTTATCATGTTGATTATATGATTTACTCTGGGAATTTATTTGTGCAGATTAGCTCTATGTTTATTTCACTTCCCATGTATTTGTGAAGAGTTGTGGGGAAGCTTGGTTTTGGCGTTCCTTCCTATCTTAATCATATGTTGTGATTATCTATTTTCTTTCAGCATTGTTCGTCGTTGGTCAACTTATTCTTGGAAGCAAAGTGTGATCATATTTTCCTCTTTATCTCAGATGTTTGAAGTTTCCATTGAAGGGGGAATGTAATGTAATACCAATATATGTATTCAAGATGTAATGTAATGAAGCAACATCTTCTATTGTTAATATCGTGATGATTATCTGCATGATATCATTTTCAATGGTAGACCATTGCGGTATTGTATTCATGATGTGTTCTACTGCAGAGTTTTATTGTATCTTTCAGCTTGTTTGGGAAGATTGTATACGCAATATCATTTATGATGCATAAACCATTGGGGTCTTGTATTCATGATGATGTCTTTTGTAGATTTCTTTCAACTATTGGTTGATTTTCGTTTGTGATGAATATTCTAGTGTTCTAGGCATTTTGTTGTTGGATCTAGTAGCCATTGTGACTTCTCTTTTAGATATAGGAACTTTATTGTTGGATATCTTGCCACATGTTTCAGACACTTTGTTGTTGGATCTAGTATCCAGTAAGGATTCTCTTTATATCTAGGCATTCTGCAGTTAAATATTGCCACCACATATTTTGTTGTATTGACCATACACTATTTTAATATAGTTCATCATACAACTTGGTTGAGGTGCAATTTCATGTTTCGTGAGAAGCAGTTGTTATCTTCATCTACTCCATGAGGCGAAGTGTCTTTTTATTTGAAGCTTATGTATATTCTGGAAGTTTTCACCAAGGGGGATGTTATGGAATTCCATCTTCCTCCATTTTTATTCTGTCTCCCAGTCATCATTAAGGGGAAGTGTTGGAATATGTATTGATGACTTATTGTATTATTTTAAAAGGTAATAATGTCCACTCTTATCTAAAAGAGTCATCCCACATGTATTATGTAATAATTTACTCTTGTTACCATTTATTATATAAAGATGTGATATTACATTTATCCCACTTGTAAAAGATGGGATGTAATTACTCCTTTCCTATTGGTATATAATAAAGTCAAGAGAGTCTTATGAAGACACATGAAAAACAATGAGAAATATCTAATGATCATCTTGTTGACACACTTTACGTGCTTTTATGAAGATGGAGTGTGATGTGTCGGAGCTCTCTATTCTAAGATTGGATATTATTGATGAATAACAAGATTTTTCTCCCTATGGATGTTTCCCCATTTGGGGTTTTATCATGCATATCTGGTGTTCTCTTGTCTATTATCTTATGTCAATTTTTATTAATGTTCTTTGTTGCTTGATTAGATAGAAGACTAGAATAGCTCATGATATGCATGTTTTGTATAGCTATATGATTTTCTTATATTCTCAATATTCTAACATGGTATCAGAGCAAGTTGTTATACTCTACTTTCTTTAGAAAAATCTTATATTTTTGTTTTCAAGCAACATTTTCTCATTTGTTTACTTGCACACTTCATATTTTATAGTTTTATGACCCGATATACAATACCGAAGTAGTATTCTTTCAGATTTGGGCTTTTTTCTACATTTTCATTTTTTTTCAAACCCTAACCTTATGGGGTTCACTCTATGAACCTATGACATACCACATGCATTCATAGGATATTAAATTATACCCCTAATTTCATTACCTATTAAGGATTTCCTCCAACAAACCTTTTGTTGAACCCCTCTGCCAATACACCTTTACAATTTAAAAAACCCTTATTTTCACTAAATATCCTATGTATCCACTTTTTCCATGACATTTTTAATATCCCTTCTTATTTTTACCCTCATTATGGGGTGTTCCCATGAATTTTGTTGTATGATTACATCGAGAGGCGCTCTATAGCCCAGTATGAGGGAGATCTTGTAACGTGTGTGAAGTAACGTTACACAAGTATGAGGGAGATGTTGTAACGTTTGTCGAGTAATGTTACACAAGTATGAGGGAGATGTTGTAACATGTCGGCCATAAAAAAAAAAGAATAATACAAAGTAAAAAGTAATAAATATTATGTAGACCATTAATAAAAAGAGTTGTATTTTTGTTTGAAATAAATAGGTAATCTAATTTTAATTTCAAGCCTGCAACTTCGAGAGTCGATCCAATTATGGAGTGTGCATTCATTTTTTTTCTTATTCCATATCCATATTATATTTCACAATAATAATTGCTCGCCCTCCTCCCCTCCTCCGCATCCCTCCTCTCTCCTCTCTCCCACAACCTCCTCGCCTCCCGTGAGCCATCAAATCAACCTCAACCACCTTATTTTCTTTTGGACTTCTACCAACAACCTGAACGACAACTTTTCCTGAATGAGATCCATACATTTCTTGGCTATGGTTTTTAGCCGTCGCTTACAACTTCAAACCTATGAATTTCTGTTGTCGAGTAATATCCTCCCATGGCTTGCTTTCGCGAGTCGACATCAAAAGCCCTATTCCTAGACGACTGACGATCTCATCTTGGAGATCTCGAGCTTCAATTAATGAGAAGGAACCAAGTAAACAACACACGAGCATGACCATTAAAACATCAACAGTTTTTCCATATAAACCACTCTTCATTCTGTAACTGAATTCAAAACTAAAATTCTTTTCCTCTAAGAAAATAGCGATCAACAAAGAGAAACTGTTTATATGTGACGTATAAGCTTGCAAACTATCAGCTAATGCTCTAAGAAGATGAGACTCTTTTGAGTTATGAAATTGCTTCTAAATCCTATTTATCGTGGCGATTTGAGCTATGGGATTCAATCAGCTCCACCATGAAATTGAATAAGAAATTTTCTTCGTTATTAAAATAATGCTTATAATATGAAAGCTACACTCAATATAGTATTTTATTTTATAGCTCATGGATAGAAGTGGGAGTTCAAATCATATGGTTTTATTATTTGGTCAACTTTAATTTTTAAGCATATTTATATTTTTTTATCTGTTGGGTATTTTATCAATTTTTATGTAAGAATTTTAATTTTAACCTTTTGAAAGGACATGTTTATTGGCCATTCAAAGTTAATGTTTATTGACCATTCAAATTTATTTTATTATATTGTTGGTTTTCTTTCCAAAGTAAGGTTTGAAAGGGGAAATATTGAAAGTGGAAAGGGCTAAGCTGCATGTGATATATTTATCAATTCAATCATTCTCAATGTGATGATAGAATGCGATGTGTTGTCGAACATTGTGAATGGGATGATGGGATTGTAAAGATTATTTTATCTTTATTTTTTACATTCAATTGATTTATCTTTTACATTCAAGTGGTATAGTATATTAACTAATAAAATATAATATTTATATTTATATAAGAATTTATAAAAAATAAAAAAACTTTGGAGAATTTATTTAATTTGATTTATCAAATATTTTCAATAATTATATTCATTAATTCAAATTAAGCAATACTGTACAACAATATGGGTAATTGAAATTTAGGAAAAGGCCTTCCTTTCAACAAAACCCACAATCTAAGATTAAGATCCTAAGCTATACCAAGGTTATATTTCAATATCCAACAATCCAAGCTTCATTAGAAAAAACAATATCACATCACTTCTTCAAATTTTCTTTAAATAAGGTTATTTCATTGCATCAAGTGTCGAGAGGGATCAAATATCCCAAGGTGCAAACCTCTCCTCGAATAGCTCCTTGAGTGCAATACCTGAGCCGAAGTTTGCACCTCCGGAGATTTGATCCCTCTCGGTGCTTGATAGAGCCTAGGATTTGGATCTAGGCTGGTAAAAACATAGCTCAATCAATCTTTTTTAAAGCCATCGATCAAGCTTTTAAAAGCTCGTTCAAGGGCTTACAAAATCACTTGATCATGCTATTTAAAATATCTCGATCGAGGGTTAGTAAAACCATCAAACGAGATTTATATCTCAATTGAGGATTTTACTAACCCTCGATCAAGAACTCATATCTCGATAGAGTATCTCCAATCATTATAGGTATAAAAATGCAACAAACTTATGGCTTATTTCATTGCCTCTATTGCATAGAAATTTATTGAATGACTAATAGAAATGGGTTATAGATAAAATAGATGTGTAATAGATATAATAAATGTTTGGGATTAGTGTTTATAGATGAAATATGTATAAATTAGAAGGTCCTATTTGTTTGTAGTTATGGGTCACAGAGTAATTGAAGTTATATGTAACACCCCAAATGCTGGACTCTAAACCCTTTTATATTTCTAATAAGTATTATTTCATTTTACTTAGGTGACTTTAGAAATCTGATAAATTGATTTCTAATGACCATGTGGACCACCACATATATGAGATGGGAGTCACAGTCCCCTATGGGTTGGAGGGAAAATGCCAATTAAAATAATAATAAGAAATTATTATTGGAGAGAAATGGAAAACCCTAAAGAAAAAATTTGAGAGACTAATGAATTAAAAGAAATAAAAAAAATGAGAGAATTTCACACCAAGAGAATAAGAAGTGAAAACTCATTACAACCCTACACGCATGATCATTATTCACATTCTCATGAACATGAACAAACAAGAGAAATGGGAACTAGGAAGAACACAAATGACCAGAGACATGTGAAGACACATGAATGAGGACATATTTGGGAGTACCAAACTAGTCCAGATTAAGATGAATCATACAATTGGGTATTGGCTTGGCCACTTAATTGTGTGCGGGTAGGATAACTACCCCAAGCTTGTAGGAGCATTGCACTTACTCTAAATAGGCTGTGATTAAATTGATTCTCTTAATGGCTGAGGCTCAAAAGGCCCTGGAGCATCCTGGAGCTCAGGAGTAATGAGTTGGATGTTGGGTTTACTGCTGCCACTATTTGACGGATAATCCACTTGAACGGACGTGAGCAGGATCTCCCTAGCTCAATGTGAGTCTAGAACAACTAGAATAGAACATAAACCACTTTCCTAGATCTAGTTAAGGATCATGTAATCAGATGTATTACATTAAGTTTGTAGCCCTTTCTCCTAGATGTTGTTCCATGCCTCGCGGTCATCAGATCTCAGCTGCAAGACCTGCCAAGGAACATAGAACAAGAAAAACAAGTAAAAAGCATCTAAACGATAACAGATCTAAGTAAACATTTAAGCAGGTAAACTACACAATATCATCAACACAACAATATTGGTGGAAAGCGTTTATATTACTGTAAAAATAGGGAAAGTACATAGAAGAGAACGACTACAACCAGAGCTTAACGAAGTAATCCTTCTCCATCCAAGCCAATTCCATATCCTCCCAAGGAAGTGTGAGTCTCTCAATGGATGAGTAGATATATCTCTAAGATGATTTCACCATCATGTAGACACCATAGACTTCCTCCCTTTGGAATGGGAGTGATATTCACTTATATAGGACTAAGTGGATAGGGTATGGATAGGGTAGTGTTATCTATCAAGGAGTCTTCCTAGGTTGCACTCGGAAGAGCTTGGTAACTTAAACTTATCTTGAAGGATGGGGTATATTTGGATCAAATTGAATGACTGAGATCAAAACTCACATACTTAAACCATACATGGAGACATTCAAGTAGATAAGGATTTTAGCCACTGATGTTCAGGAAGTTTATAAAAGATAGATGGAAGAATTCTTATCGTGCTAGCAGACTCATACATACAGCATATATATATAAATGGCTAATCACAATAAGCAAAAGGCACTTGATATCCAGTTCTCAATATGAAGATAGGATTACAGCTATCTGGCATTAGACAAATGGAAACTCACGAAATGGGCATTTCACTACAAGTATGAAAATATAAAAGAAGGAAAACTGAAAACACATATGGCAAAAGAAGCTTATATAAATGGTATGTAACAAGAAGTTTTATAATACAAGTTCAGACCAGTCTCTCCCAAAATTGAACATTTTCTTACTCTCAAGGTCTAGGATTTATAGCCTTTACAACATCTTCCCCCCTGATCCTAAGAAGTTGGATCGAAATCCTAAAGATAGAAGATCAAAACCATTTTTTAATAAAACAGGGAAAAATCATTTTTAATTTGGCCAAACTACTGAAAAATGGAGCTTAGAGATGGATTTGATTCTCCCAATGTGTGACACCTGTAGGAAAAATGAGAGAGGTTATTGTTCTCTGACGTGTTAGGAAGAAAAAAATCCGATCTTTTTGCAGAATGATTCTCCAGTCGCTCAGAATCATCATTTGAAAATGATGACTCTGCACAGTAAAACGCCATTAATTTGGCCAAACTGCTGAAAAATGGGGCTCAGAGATGGGTTCATCTCTCCAAATATGTGACACCTGTGTATAAACAGAAAGAGGTTATTGTACATTGACTTGTTTTGAGAAAAATCATCTCTCAGGTCTTCGAAATTCATTTTCACTTGCCCGAGATCTACATTTCAAAAACATGTCAAACAGGTAGATTCTAGGATTCGAAAAATGGGGTTCAGAGATGGATTCGATTCTCCCAATATTCAACACCTGCAGGAAAATGGAGAGAGGTCATTTTTCTCTGACATGTCAAAAACAAAAACCTCCGAGATTTTTTCAAAATGATTCTCTAATTGCTCAAAATCCTCATTTGAAGATGATGACTTTTCACAGTAAAAACTTCTCGCCTCCATCTTAATAGTTTTCAGGTTTTCGACAGCTGTAGCAAACTTTGACAAGCTCAACAGCCTTCAAGGTGATGACAAGGCGCTTACACTCTTCTTTTGACAACTAGACAGTATCTTGACCAAAAATAGAAAATCCATTTGATCTTTTCCCTTCTCTGTCTCCTCAAAGCTGAAACAGAAAGATGATACATATGCCTTTAAATATTATCTTTAAAAAAAAACCATCTTCTTGCCATTTGGAAGCAAAAAACCATGATCTAGGTGAAAATAATGCCTCTCTGCCTTGTTCTGCACTTTCGGTGGCTAAAGAGCCAAAATTCTAACTTGTAAGTTACCAAAAGCTCTGCTTTCAGTGGCTAATGAACAATTGAAATGTCCGCCTAAGCTACCGAAAGCTCTGCCTGAAAAATAGCTTTCGAAATCTGCAAAACTAAAACCTTATTTATAGCTTGGGATATTCTTCTTATTCTAGGCTTATGAGGATATGTTTATATACTATACTACTACTCAACATTCGTACTATGTATCTATTCTTAGTTTACATATCATTAGTGTAAGCTCTTGGAACACATGTATTCAAATAAGTGATCTAAAAGAGTTCTAGTGCTGTCAGACTTCTGAAGTAGATCTAGCAGTCCAAGTTTGCCATTCGTGCTCCTATTTCTTCAAGCCAAAAAACAAAGTATGAACTATATAAGAGACCCAACTCTGGTATATTAAATTGACTGTTGACTGTGTATGAGCAAATTTTGGAATGGCCATGTTTTCATATGAGTGTCTCTCTAAGTCAATGGCTGTATTCATGCTTCCCTTGGTAAATGACCACCATCAAAGATACACCTGCCATGATTAAAACAGTAACTATAACACCACCCTTGGCTGTCACAGCAGTTGGGTGATGACCACGACATACATATTCATGAAAAATCATTCCTTTGGTTGTGCCAAACCGTGCTCACCATTAGACATCTGCACACACTGTTATCTACCTGGACATCGGACATTTGGATTTTAGTTGGCGCTCTGAAACTTTTCAATCACCTGTTCTTTCACGTGGCATCTAGGCTGCACTTTGGCAGCTTGAGCTTTCAAATGATCTTCTTTCATTTTAAAATTTATTTTCACTTTCGATAGCTAGGAGAGCCCCAAAAATTTGATTTAAGCTGCCGAAAGCAGAGCTTTCGGTAGCTTAGGGACCGTTTTAAATAAGCGCTTAGCTACCGAAACCTGTCTTTTGAAAATTTTGAAATGAAAACCCAATCTAATGCTTTTCAAAATTTATTACATGCATAAAGCTATCAACAATGAGCCTTAAGAAATTTAGAAATGAATTTTCAAATGACATCCTACCCTCTAAAATTGATCAACTTGAAAAATTTATTTGGGGAGATAACATCTGGCTCCTACTCGGGGATGAAAGCCTCCCTGTGAGGTTTCAAGAACCACAGATCTGATGCCTTTCCTGGATAAACAAAATACAGAACCTGGTCTAGCGTTCCATTGGGCATGGAGTCATTTAAACTACCACCAAATCTTTGCAATCTATCCACAAATGTTTAACTGTAAATCTACTAGCAACGCCTTCCATCCATTGGGCTATGGAGTCTCAAATGCTGATTTAAAAACCTGATCCAAATCCTGCAGCCTTGCTCGTCATTTGAAGCCAAACTACCCCTGCCAACAGTGTCTTATATCCATTCGGCATGGAGTCTTTATTCCAAAACTGAAACCACACTGCTAAATGCAAACCTCATGCATTATGCAAACTTGAAATGCTCAGCCATGAGCTTATTCATCTATGCTACCCTACTCTAACCATTGTACTGATGCTTAATCAAGTAAACTCATGTTTCCAATGAAGCCATGTCAGAAACTGATTCACTGAAACTGTTTTTGATCTTAACCCCAAAAATAAAGGAATCCCTATCACACAGAAATGTAGTTGGGAAAGATAACAGAAACAACTTTCGTCTGACAAGAAAATTTTGACATTTATACTACTCATGGATTCCAAATAATCAGCAATAGGGTCATCAAAGTCACAAGGAAATACCTCTCCTTGCTGCTGTTCCAAGTGACTGAAATGCTGCTGTTGATTTCCTTCATTGATCTCAATGTTGAATGTGGACTGTTCTTCTTCTGTCGAAAGAAAATGCGAGCTTAACTGTTGATCCGATCCTTTCTGCTACCCTTCACCATATCTCTGTAATCTGATTTCATCATGATGATATGATGGCTTATCACAGCTAACAAATTTTTCTCCAACAATAATATCTTTGTAGGATATATCAAAACTAAAAAGATCTTCATTGGACTTATGAACAACAGACCCACAACTATCATCAGTCATAACATACATACATTTTTTATCAACTCTTTGATGAAGAGTAGAACTAGATGAGATTTCATTAGTCAACAAACCCTCATAAACTTTAAAATCTTCATCCTCATCACTATGTTTGTCAAATATGGGGATATTTAGATCAAATTTTAATAACAGAAATGAAGGTTCTTGCATAGAATAATCAACAATATGATCTTGAAATAGATTTGGAAAAATATCACCTTCTTTTTTGATATCTTCTTCGTAAGTGATTTCAATTTTTTGTTCATGAGGCGTTATAAGCAAAAGAGAAGACCTGAAATTTTCGGCCAGATTAAACTCATCATATTCAATGTATTCTGCAAACATGGAATGGTTGATTACAACCTGATGCTGTTCCTTTATGGGCAAAGAAAAAGGCTCGTCGAAATCAGATTCATAAATGTCACACATTGGCTAACTGCTACTCAAGTCTACATTATTTGATGTAGAAATCTGCTCTTCTCCATATGCATACTTATCAAAAATAGGTGAACATAAAACCTCTGTATCTTTCAAAGAAAGACAAGAAATCTTAAAATCCTTCTCTCTAATCATAGGTGAAAACATATCGTAGGCAACCTCCTGAAACATTTCAGAAAAATCCTTTTCTCTAACTGTTTCTTCATGCAAATCAGAGGCAGTAGGTGCAACAGAGATAAGGTCTGTTGCGTCTAGAACTATGTAATTCCCATTATAATCATTTGCATCATGAAGATCTCCCTTAACAACATAATTTTCATCTTGACAATCAGAAGAAAAGAGTACTTTCTATTGAACATGCTTCTCAAATTCATGACAGCAATCTTCAAAGAGGCTTTCAACTAGAAACTCATATTTGTAAAACAAATGGAAAGCATAATGAAAACTTGCCAATGAGTGAATGCTTGAAGCTAGAAGAGATTTGCACCAATCAAGGGCTGCTCCCTTCAATGAATATCTGAAAAGCTTGATCTTGACATCTTCATGCACAATTTGATGTTCATGAACAAACTTGTGAAAATCCAGCAGATGCACAGCTGGAACCTCCCAATCTTTTCCTCTGAATGTAGGAAGAATACCTTCCCATTCGCCTCTGCTAAGCATTGGGTTTGAAGAACCAGCTATATCTGAAAAGTCACAAAAGGAAAACCCTCGAGCCAAAATGGCTTCCATACTTGGATCCCCAGTGGAGTCACCCTTCAAGCTTTAGACAGTGGAGTCGCCATGGTGGTTGTAGGTGTGGAAACAATAGGAGAAGATGACATTGGTGTGGGTACTAAAAGGGTGGCATAAGATATTTTTGGTGTGGACGATAGCTGAGGAGGTATAGGTAATGATGAAGGTGGGGGTTCTGATTCAGTGGAGTCACCAAGATTTGGGGTGAAACAGATTGACGGTTGTTCTAGAAAAAAGGATTTCTTACCAGATTGTGCAAGTAACGAGGACAACCTTTCTTCACACTGGTCTAAAAGGTCCTGGAAAATGTTTTCAATGGAAAGTACATTGGTGTAAACAAAATGGTACTTCTCTTCTGGTTCAGTCAGTAAGGGCTGCAGGTAGGAGGAACCTTCTTCTTTGATGGACTTTAGGATTTCTTTTCCTAGGTCATCTCGGGTAGCAAATTCAGGACTAAGGTCTTGGGCAACAAAAACGGGTGAGGACATTTGAGCCCATAAGTCTTCTGATCTACTTATAGTTTCTTGTGAACCAGCTACTTTAGGGATGGAGATTCAAAAGGAGTTTCATTTGATGAGACAAAAGAAATACCTCTAGTTGTGCCTGATGTAGTTCCCCTTATGGATCTGGAAATCTGTCTCTGTGTAGTCCTTCCTCTCCTTACAATCTATTCGAGGTCTGAAACAGGTGTCACTGGTGGCCTTTGAGGATTTGCTCTGGTACTTGGTCTTCTCGAAGCTACTTCGTTCCAATGGAGTCGCCAGATAGATGACTACAACCGAAATAATGCCCAGGCTTTGTCTATCATCAAATCTAGAACTATGTCGTCTCCTAGGGAAGCTGCTACTTCAATAATCTTCCTCGACAATGGCGCCAATTTGTTATCCCTCAAGGAGTCTTCCTAGGTTGCACTCGGAAGAGCCTAGTAACTTAAACTTATCTTGAAGGATGGGGTATATTTGGATCAAGTTGGATGACTGAGGTCGAAACTCACATACTCAAAACATACATGGAGACATTCAAGTAGACAAGGCTTTTAGCCACTGATGTTCAGGAAGTTTATAAAAGATAGATAGAAGAATTCTTATCGTGCTAGCAGACTCATACATACAGCATATATATATAAATGGCTAATCAACATAAGCAAAAGGCACTTGATATCCAGTTCTCAATACGAAGATAGGATTACAGATATTTGGCATTAGACAAATGGAAACTCATGAAATGGGAATTTCACTGCAAGTATGAAAAGATAAAAGAAGGAAAACTGAACACACATATGGCAAAAGAAGCTTATATAAATGATATGTAACGAGACGTTTGATAATACAAGTTCAGACCAGTCTCTCCCAAAATCGAACCTTTTCTTGCTCTCAAGCTCTAGGATTTATAGCCTTTACAACATCTTCCCCCTTGATCCTAAGAAGTTGGATCGAAATCCTAAAGATAGAAGATCAAAACCATTTTTTAACAAAACAGGGAAAAATCATTTTTTAATTTGGCCAAACTGCTGAAAAATGGGGCTTAGAGATGGATTCGATTCTCCCAATCCGTGACACCTGTAGGAAACCTGAGAAAGGTTATTGTTCTCTAACGTGTTAGGAAGAAAAAACTTCGAGTTTTTTTCCGAATGATTCTCCAGTCGCTCAGAATCATCATTTGAAAATGATGACTCTGCACAGTAAAACGCCATTAATTGGGCCAAACTATTGAAAAATGTGGCTCGGAGATGGGTTTATCACTCCAAATATGTGACACCTGTGTATAAAATGAAAGAGGTTATTGTACATTGACTTGTTTTGAGCAAACACCTCTCTCAAATATTTGAAATTCGTTTTCACTTTCCCAAGATCTGCATTTCAAAAACATGTGTCAAACAGGCAGATTCTGGGATCCGAAAAATGGGGTTCAGAGATGGATTCGATTCTCCCAATATGCAACACTTGTAGGAAAACGGTGAGAGGTTATTTTTCTCTGACATGTCAGGAACAAAAATATCTGAGTTTTTTTCAAAATGATTCTCCAGTTGCGCAAAATCGTCATTTGAAGATGATGACATTTCATAGTAAAAACACCAATTTTGTAGTAAAAACTTCTTGCCTCCATCTTACTAGTTTTCAGGTTTTCGACAGCTGTAGCAAACTTTGACAAGATCAACAGCCTTCAAGGTGATGACAAGTCACTTACACTCTTCTTTTGACAACTGGACAGTATCTTGACCAAAAATAGAAAATCCATTTGATCTTTTCCCTTCTCTGTCTCCTCAAAAGCTGAAACATAAAGATGATACATATGCCTTTAAATATTATCTTTAAAAAAAACCATCTTCTTGCCATTTGGAAGTAAAAAACCATGATCTGGGCGAAAATAATGCCTCTCTGCCCTACTCTGCACTTTCGGTGGCTAAAGAGCCAAAATTCTAACCTGTAAGCTGCCAAAAGCTCTGCTTTCGGTGGCTAATGAACAATTGAAATGTCCGCCTAAGCTACCGAAAGCTCTGCTTGAAAAATATCTTTCGAAATCTGTAAAACTGAAACCTTATTTATAGCTTGGGATATTCTTCTTATTCTAGAATTATGATGATATGCTTATATACTATAGTACTACTCAACATTCGTACTATGTATCTATTCTTAGTTTACATATCACTAGTGTAAGCTCTTGGAACACATGTATTCAAATAAGTGATCTGAAAGAGTTCTAGTGTTGTCAGACTTCTGAAGTAGATCTACCAATCCAAGTTTGTCATTCGTGCTCCTATTTCTTCAAGCCAAAAAATAGAGTATGAACTATATAAGAGACCCAAATCTGGTAGATTAAACTGACTGTTGACTGTGTATGAGAAAATTTTGGAATGGCCATGTTTTCATATGAGTGTCTCTCTAAGTCAATGGATGTATTCATGCTTCCCTTGGTAAATGACTGCCATCAAAGATACACCTGTCATGATTAAAACGGTAACTATAACACCATCCTTGGCTTTCACAACAGTTGGGTGATTACCACGACATACATAATCATGAAAAATCATTCATTCGGTTGTGCCAAACCATGCTCACCATTAGACATCTGCACACGCTGTTATCTACCTGGATATCGGACATTTGGCTTTTAGCTGGCGCTCTGAAACTTTTCAATCACCTGTTCTTTCACGTGGCATCTAGGCTGCACTTTGGCAGCTCGAGCTTTGAAATGATCTTCTTTCATTTTAAAATTTCTTTTCACTTTCGGTAGCCAGGAGAGCCCCGAAAATTTCATTTAAGCTGCTGAAAGCAGAGCTTTCGGTAGCTTAGGGACCGTTTTAAATAAGCGCTAAGCTACCGAAACCTGTCTTTTCTTGGAAGCAAAGTGTGATCATATTTTCCTCTTTATCTCGGATGTTTGAAGTTTCCATTGAAGGGGGAATGTAATGTAATACCAATATATGTATTCAAGATGTAATGTAATGAAGCAACATCTTCTATTGTTAACATCATGATGATTATCTGCACGATATCATTTTCAATGGTAGACCATTGCGGTATTGTATTCATGATGTGTTCTACTGCAAAGTTTTATTATATCTTTCAGCTTGTTTGGGAAGATTGTATGCGCAATATCATTTATGATGCATAAACCATTGGGGTCCTGTATGCATGATGATGTCTTTTGTAGATTTCTTTCAACTATTGGTTGATTTTTGTTTGTGATGAATATTCTAGTGTTCTAGGCATTTTGTTGTTGGATCTAGTAGCCATTGTGACTTCTCTTTTAGATATAGGAACTTTATTGTTGGATATCTTGCCACATGTTTCAGACACTTTGTTGTTGGATCTAGTATCCAGTAAGGATTCTCTTTATATCTAGGCATTTTGCAATTAAATATTGCCACCACATATTTTGTTGTATTGACCATACACTATTTTAATATAGTTCATCATACAACTTGGTTGAGGTGCAATTTCATGTTTCGTGAGAAGCAGTTGTTATCTTCATCTACTCCATGAGGCGAAGTGTCTTTTTATTTGAAGCTTATGTATATTCTGGAAGTTTTCACCAAGGGGGATGTTATGGAATTCCATCTTCCTCCATTTTTATTCTGTCTCCTAGTCATCATTAAGGGGAAGTGTTGGAATATGTATTGATGACTTATTGTATTATTTTAAAAGGTAATAATGTCCACTCTTATCTAAAAGAGTCATCCCACATGTATTATGTAATAATTTACTCTTCAGTTGTTACCATTTATTATATAAAGAGGTGATATTACATTCATCCCACTTGTAAAAGATGGGATGTAATTACTCCTTTCCTATTGGTATATAATAAAGTCAAGAGAGTCTTATGAAGACACATGAAAAACAATGAGAAATATCTAATGATCATCTTGTTGACACACTTTACGTGCTATTATGAAGATGGAGTGTGATGTGTTGGAGCTCTCTATTCTAAGATTGGATATTATTGATGAATAACAAGATTTTTCTCCCTATGGATGTTTCCCCATTTGGGGTTTTATCATGCATATCTGGTGTTCTCTTGTCTATTCTCTTATGTCAATTTTTATTAATGTTCTTTGTTGCTTGATTAGATAGAAAACTAGAATAGCTCATGATATGCATGTTTTGTATAGCTATATGATTTTCTTATATTCTCAATATTCTAACATGGTATCAGAGCAAGTTGTTATACTCTACTTTCTTTAGAAAAATCTTATATTTTTGTTTTCAAGCAACATTTTCTCATTTGTTTACTTGCACACTTCATATTTTGTAGTTTTATGACCCAATATACAATACCCAAGTAGTATTCTTTCAGATTTGGGCTTTTTTCTACATTTTCATTTTTTTTCAAACCCTAACCTTATGGGGTTCACTCTATGAACCTATGACATACCACATGCATTCATAGGATATTAAATTATACCCCTAATTTCATTACCTATTAAGGATTTCCTCCAACAAACCTTTTGTTGAACCCCTCTGCCAATACACCTTTACAATTTAAAAAACCCCTATTTTCACTAAATATCCTATGTATCCACTTTTTCCATGACATTTTTAATATCCCTTCTTATTTTTACCCTCATTATGGGGTGTTCCCATGAATTTTGTTGTATGATTGCATCAAGAGGCGCTCTATAGCCCAGTATGAGGGAGATCTTGTAACGTGTGTGAAGTAACGTTACACGAGTATGAGGGAGATGTTGTAACGTTTGTTGAGTAACGTTACACGAGTATGAGGGAGATGTTGTAACATGTCTGCCATAAAAAAAAGAATAATACAAAGTAAAAAGTAATAAATATTATGTAGACCATTAATAAAAAGAGTTGTATTTTCATTTGAAATAAATAGGTAATCTAATTTTAATTTCAAGTCTGCAACGAGAGTCCATCCAATTCTGAAGTGTGCATTCATTTTTTTTCTTATTCCATATCCATATTATATTTCGCAATAACAGCTGCTCGCCCTCCTCCCCTCCTCCGCATCCCTCCTCCATCCTCTCTCCCACGACCTCCTCGCCTCCCGTGAGCCATCGAATCAACCTCAACCACCTTATTTTCTTTTAGACTTCTACCAATAACCTCAACGACAACTTTTCCTGAAGGAGATCCATACATTTCTTGGCTATGGTTTTTAGCCGTCGCTTACAACTTCAAACCTACGAATTTCTGTTGTCGAGTAATATCCTCCCATGGCTTGCTTTCGCGAGTCGACATCAAAAGCCCTATTCCTAGACGACTGACGATCTCATCTCGGAGATCTTGAGCTTCAATTAATGAGAAGGAACCAAGTAAACAACACACGAGCATGACCATTAAAACATCAACAGTTTTTCCATATAAACCACTCTTCATTCTGTAACTGAATTCAAAACTAAAATTCTTTTCCTCTAAGAAAATAGCGATCAACAAAGAGAAACTATTTATATGTGACGTATAAGCTTGCAAACTATCAGCTAATGCTCTCAGAAGACGAGACTCTTTTGAGTTATGAAATTGCTTCTCAATCCTATTTATCGTGGAGATTTGAGCTATGGGATTCAATCAGCTCCACCATGAAATTGAATAAGAAATTTTCTCCGTTATTAAAATAATGCTTATAATCTGAAAGCTACACTCAATATAATATTTTATTTTATAGGTCATGGATAGAAATTATTTACACGTCCTCGTATTACTTTATAATATTAGGTATATCAAGGCTTGTGGCCGTCATCTGCTCAAATGAAGTACGAGCAGTTTTTCTATAGTCGAGATGCTCTCTGCTCAAGATGTATTATGCACAAACAGTGATCCAAATTCCATGGGCGTTCAAATCATATGGTTTTATTATTTGGTCAACTTTAATTTTTAAGCATATTTATATTTTTTTATTTGTTGGGTATTTTATCAATTTTTATGTAAGAATTTTAATTTTAACCTTTTGAAAGGACATGTTTATTGGCCATTCAAAGTTAATGTTTATTGACCATTCAAATTTATTTTATTATATTGTTGGTTGCCTTTACAAAGGAAGGTTTGAAAGGGGAAATATTGAAAGTGGAAAGGGCTAAGCTGCATGTGATATATTTATCAATTCAATCATTCTCAATGTGATGATAGAATGCGATGTGTTGTCGAACATTGTGAATGGGATGATGGGATTGTAAAGATTATTTTATCTTTATTTTTTACATTCAATTGATTTATCTTTTACATTCAAGTGGTATAGTATATTAACTAATAAAATATAATATTTATATTTATATAAGAATTTATAAAAAATAAAAAAACTTTGGAGAATTTATTTAATTTGATTTATCAAATATTTTCAATAATTATATTCATTAATTCAAATTAAGCAATATTGTACAACAATATGGGAATTAAAATTTAGGAAAAGGCCTTCCTTTCAACAAAACTCACAATCTAAGATTAAGAGCCTAAGCTATACCAAGGTTATCTTTCAATATCCAACAATCCAAGCTTCATTAGAAAAAACAATATCACATCACTTCTTCAAATTTTCTTTAAATAAGGTTATTTCATTGCATCAAGTGTCGAGAGGGATCAAATCTCCCAAAGTGCAAACCTCTCCTCGAATAGCTCCTTGCGTGCAATACCTGAGCCGAAGTTTGCACCTCGGGAGATTTGATCCCTCTCGGCGCTTGATAGAGCCTAGGATTTGGATCTAGGCTGGTAAAAACATATCTCAATCGATCTTTTTTAAAGCCATCGATCAAGCTTTTAAAAGCTTGTTCAAGGGCTTAAAAAATCACTCGATCGTGCTATTTAAAATATCTCGATCAAGGGTTAGTAAAACCATCGAATGAGATTTATATCTCAATTGAGGATTTTACTAACCCTCGATCAAGAACTCATATCTCGATAGAGTATCTCCAATCATTATAGGTATAAAAATTCAACAAACTTATGGCTTATTTCATTGCCTCTATTGCATAGAAATTTAGTGAATGACTAATAGAAATGGGTTATAGATAAAATAGATGTGTAATAGATATAATATATGTGTGTGATTAGTGTTTATAGATGAAATATGTATAGATTAGAAGGTCCTATTTGTTTGTAGTTATGGGTCACAGAGTAATTGAAGTTATATGTAATACCCCAAATGCTAGACTCTAAACCCTTTTATATTTCTGATAAGTATTATTTCATTTTACTTAGGTGACTTTAGAAATCTAATAAATTGATTTCTAATGACCATGTGGACCACCACATAAATGAGATGGGAGTCACAGTCCCCTATGGGTTGGAGGGAAAATACCAATTAAAATAATAATAAGAAATTATTATTGGAGAGAAATGGAAAACCCTAAAAAAAAGATTTGAGAGACTAATGAATTAAAAGAAATAACAAAATGAGAGAATTTTACACCAAGAGAATAAAAAGTGAAAACTCATTACAACCCTACACACATGATCATTATTCACATTCTCATGAACATGAACACACAAGAGAAATGGGAACTGGGAAGAACACAAATGACCAGAGACACGTGAAGACACATGAATGAGGACAGATTTGGGAGTACCAAACTAGTCCAGATTAAGAGGAATCATACAATTGGGTATTGGCTTGGCCACTTAATTGTGTGCGGGTAGGATAACTACTCCAAGCTTGCAGGAGCATTGCACTTACTCTGAATAGGCTGTGATTAAATTGATTCTCTTAATGGCTGAGGCTTAAAAGGCCCTGGAGCATCCTGGAGCTCAGGAGTACTGAGTTGGATGTTGGGTTTACTGCTGCCATTGTTTGATGGACAATCCACTTGAACGGATGCGAGCAGGATCTCCCTAGCTCAATGTGAGTCTAGAACAACTAGAACAGAACATAAACCACTTTCCTAGATCTAGTTAAGGATCAAGTAATCAGATGTATTACCTTAAGTTTGTAGCCCTTTCTCCTGGATGTTGTTCCATGCCTCGTGGTCATCATATCTCAGCTACAAGACCTTCCAAGGAACGTAGAACAAGAAAAACAAGTAAAAAGCATCTAAACGATAACAGATCTAAGTAAACAGTTAAGCAGGTAAACTACACAATATCATCAACACAACAATATTGGTGGAAAGCATTTATATTACTGTAAAAATAGGGAAAGCACATAGAAGAGAACGACTACAACCAGAGTTTAACGAAGTAATCCTTCTCCATCCAAGCCAATTCCATACCCTCCCAAGGAAGTGTGAGTCTCTCAATGGATGAGTAGATATATCTCTAAGATGATTTCACCATCATGTAGACACTATAGACTTCCTCCCTTTGGAATGGGAGTGAGATTCACTTATATAGGACTAAGTGGATAGGGTATGGATAGGGTAGTGTTATCTCTCAAGGAGTCTTCCTAGGTTGCACTCGGAAGAGCCTAGTAACTTAAACTTATCTTGAAGGATGGGGTATATTTGGATCAAGTTGGATGACTGAGATCAAAACTCACATACTCAAAACATACATGGAGACATTCAAGTAGACAAGGCTTTTATCCACTGATGTTCAGGAAGTTTATAAAAGATAGATAGAAGAATTCTTATCGTGCTAGCAGACTCATACATACAGCATATATATATAAATGGCTAATGACAATAAGCAAAAGGCACTTGATATCCAGTTCTCAATACGAAGATAGGATTACAGCTATCTGACATTAGACAAATGGAAACTCATGAAATGGGCATTTCACTGCAAGTATGAAAATATAAAAGAAGGAAAACTGAACACACATATGGCAAAAGAAGCTTATATAAATGATATGTACTGAGAAGTTTGATAATACAAGTTCAGACTAGTCTCTCCCAAAATTGAACATTTTCTTGCTCTCAAGATCTAGGATTTATAGCCTTTACAACATCTTCCCCCATGATCCTAAGAAGCTGGATTGAATTCCTAAAGATAGAAGATCAAAATCATTTTTTAACAAAACATGGAAAAATCATTTTTTAATTTGGCCAAACTGCTGAAAAATGGGGCTCAAAGATGGATTCGATTCTCCCAATATGTGACACCTGTAGGAAAACTGAGAGAGGTTATTGTTCTCTGACGTGTTAGGAAGAAAAAAATCTGATATTTTTGCAAAACGATTCTCCAGTCGCTTAGAATCATCATTTGAAAATGATGACTATGCACAGTAAAACGCCATTAATTTGGCCAAACTGCTGAAAAATGGGGCTCAGAGATGGGTTCATCTCTCCAAATATGTGACACATGTGTATAAACGGAAATACGTTATTGTACATTGACTTGTGTTGAGCAAAAACCACTCTCAAATCTTTGAAATTCGTTTTCACTTGCCCGAGATCTGCATTTCAAAAACATGTTTCAAACAGGCAGATTCTGGGATTCGAAAAATGGGGTTCAGAGATGGATTCAATTCTCCCAATATTCAACACCTATAGGAAAATGGAGAGAGGTTATTTTTCTTTGACATGTCAAAAGAAAAAACCTCCGAGATTTTTTCTAAATGATTCTCCAGTTGATCAAAATCGTCATTTGAAGATGATGACTTTTCATAGTAAAAACACCAATTTTGCAGTAAAAACTTCTCGCCTCCATCTTAATAGTTTTCAAGGTTTCGACAGCTATAGCAAACTTTGACAAGCTCAACAACCTTCAAGGTGATGACAAGGCGATCACACTCTTCTTTTGACAACTGGACAGTATCTTGACCAAAAATAGAAAATCCATTTGATCTTTTCCCTTCTCTATCTCCTCAAAGCTGAAAGAGAAAGATGATACATATGCCTTTAAATATTATCTTTTAAAAAAAACCATCTTCTTGCCATTTGGAAGCAAAAAACTGTGATCTGGGCGAAAATAATGCCTCTCTGCCTTGTTCTGCACTTTCGGTGGCTAAAGAGCCAAAATTCTAACCTATAAGCTGCCAAAAGCTCTGCTTTCGGTGGCTAATGAACAATTGAAATGTCTGCCTAAGCTACCGAGAGCTCTGCTTGAAAAATAGCTTTCGAAATCTGCAAAATTGAAACCTTATTTATAACTTGGGATATTTGTCTTATTCTAGACTTATGAGGATATGTTTATATATATTATAGTACTACTCAACATTCGTACTATGTATCTATTCTTAGTTTACATATCACTAGTGTAAGCTCTTGGAACACATGTATTCAAATAAGTGATCTGAAAGAGTTCTAGTGTTGTCAGACTTCTGAAGTAGATCTACCAATCCAAGTTTGTCATTCGTGCTCCTATTTCTTCAAGCCAAAAAACAGAGTATGAACTATATAAGAGACCCAGCTTTGGTAGATTAAACTGACTGTTGACTGTGTATGAGCAAATTTTGGAATGGCCATGTTTTCATATGAGTGTCTCTCTAAGTCAATGGTTGTATTCATGCTTCCCTTGGTAAATGACTGCCATCAAAGATACACCTGCCATGATTAAAACAGTAACTATAACACCATCCTTGGCTGTCACAGTAGTTGGGTGATGACCACAACATACATAATCATGAAAAATCATTCCTTCGGCTGTGCCAAACCGTGCTCACCATTAGACATATGCACACACTGTTATCTACCTAGACATCAGACATTTGGCTTTTAGCTGGCGCTCTGAAACTTTTCAATCACCTGTTCTTTCATGTGGCATCTAGGCTGCACTTTGGCAGCTCGAGCTTTGAAATGATCTGCTTTCATTTTAAAATTTCTTTTCACTTTCGGTAACTAGGAGAGCCCCGAAAATTTCATTTAAGCTGTCAAAAGCATAGCTTTTGGTAGCTTAGGGACCATTTTAAATAAGCGCTAAGCTACCAAAACCTGTCTTTTGAAAATTTTGAAATGAAAACCCAATCTAATGCTTTTCAAACTTTATTACATGCATAAAGCTATCAACAATGAACCTTAAGAAATTTAGAAATGAATTTTCAAATGACATCCTACCCTCTAAAATTGATCAACTTGAAAAATTTATTTGGGGAGATAACATCTGGCTCCTACTCGGGGATGAGAGCCTCCCTGTGAGGTTTCAAGAACCACAAATCTGATGCCTTTACTGGATAAACAAAATACAGAACCTAGTCTAGTTTTGCATTGGGCATGGGGTCATTTAAACTGCCACCAAATCTCTACAATCTGTCCACAAATGTTTAACTGTAAACCTACTAGCAACGCCTTGCATCCATTGGGATATGGAGTCTCAAAGGCTGATTTCAAAACCTAATCCAAATCCTGCAACCTTGCTCATCATTTGAAGCCAAACTACCCCTGCCAACAGTGTCTTATATCCATTGGGCATGGAGTCTTTATTCCAAAACTGAAACCACACTACTAAATGCAAACCTCACGCATTAAGAAAACTTGAAATGCTCAGCCATGAGCTTATTCATCTATGCTACCCTACTCTAACCATTGCACTGATGCTTAATCAAGTAAACTCATGTTTCCAATGAAGCCATGTCAGAAATTGATTCACTGAAACTGTTTTTTATCTTAACCCCAAAAATAAGGAATCCCTATCACGCAAAAATGTAGTTGGGAAAGATAACAGAAACAACTTTCATATAACAAGAAAATTTTGACATTTATACTGCTCATGGATTCCAAATAATTAGCAATAGGGTCATCAAAGTCACAAGGAAATACCTGTCCTTTCTGCTGTTCCAAGTGACTGAAATGTTGCTGTTGATTTCCTTCATTGATCTCAATGTTGAATGTGGACTGTTCTTCTTCTGTCAAAAGAAAATGCAAGCTTAACTGCTGATCCAATCCTTTCTGCTCCCCTTCACCATATCTCTGTAATTTGATTGCATCATGACGATATGATGGCTTATCACAGCTAACAAATTTTTCTCTAACAATAATATCTTTGCATGATATATCAAAACTAAAAAGATCTTCATTGGACTTATGAACAACAGACCCACAACTTTCATCAGTCATAACATACATACATTTTTTATCAACTCTTTGATGAAGAGTAGAACTAGGTGAGATTTCATTCATCAACAAACCCTCATAAAATTTAAAATCTTCCTCCTCATCACTATGTTTTTCAAATATGGGGATATTCGGATCAAATTCTAATAACATAAATGAAGATTCTTGCATAGAATAATCAGCAATATGATCTTGAAACATATTTGGAAAAATATCACCTTCTTTTTTGATATCTTCTTCGTAAGTGATTTCAATTTTCTGTTCATGAGGCGTTATAAGCAGAAGAGAAGACCTGAAATTTTCGGCCAGATTAAAATCATCATATTCAATGTCTTCTGCAAACATGGAATGGTTGATTACAACTTGATGATGTTCCTTTATGGGCAAAGAAAAAGGCTCGTTGAAATCAGATTCATAAATGTCATACATTGGCTGACTACTACTCAAGTCTACATTATTTGATGTAGAAATCTGCTCTTCTCCATATGCATACTTATCAAAAATAGGTGAACATAAAACCTTTGTATCTTGCAAAGAAAGACAAGCAATCTTAAAATCCTTCTCTCCAATCACAGGTGAAAACATATCGTAGGCAACCTCTTGAAACATTTCAGAAAAATCATTTTCTCTAACTGTTTCTTCATGCAAATCAGAGACAATAGGTGCAACAGAGATAAGGTATGTTGCATCTAGAACTATGTAATTCCCATTATAATCATTTGCATCATGAAGATCTCCCTTAAAAACATAATTTTCATCTTGACAATTAGAAGAAAAGAGTACTTTCTGTTGAACATGCTTCTCAAATTCATCACAACAATCGTCAAAGAGGCTTTCAGCTCGAAACTCATCTTTGCAAAACAAATGGAAAGCATAATGAAAACTTGCCAATGAGTGAATGCTTGAAGCTGGAAGAGATCTGGACCAATCAAGGGCTGCTCCCTTCAATGAATATCTGAAAAGATTGATCTTGACATCTTCATGAACAAACTTGTGAAAATCCAGCAGATGCTCAGCTGGATCCTCCCAATCTTTTCCTTTGAACGTAGGAAGAATACCTTCCCATTCGCCTCTGCTAAGAATTGGGTTTGGAGAACCAGCTATATCTGAAAAGTCACAAAAGCCAAACCTTCGAGCCAAAATGGCTTCCATACTTGGATCCCCAGTGGAGTCACCCTTCAATCTTTAGACAGTGGAGTCGCCATGGTGGTTGTAGGTGTGGAAATAGTAGGAGAAGATGACATTGGTGTGGGTACTAAAAGGGTGGCAGAAGATATTTTTGGTGTGGATGATAGCTGAGGAGGTATAGGTAACGATGAAGGTGGGGGTTCTGATTCAATGGAGTCACCAAGATTTGGGGTGAACACAAATTGATGGTTGTTCTGGAAAAAAGGCTTTCTTACTGGATTGTGCAAGTAACGAGGACAACCTTTCTTCACACTGGTCTAAAAGGCCCTGGAAAATGTTTTCAATGGCAAGTACATTGGTGTAAACAAAAGGGTACTTCTCTTCTGGTTCAGTCAGTAAGGGCTGCAGGTAGGAGGAACAACCTTCTTCTTTGATAGACTCTAGGATTTCTTTTCCTAGGTCATCTCGAGTAGCAGATTCAGGACTAGGGTCTTGGGCAGCAGAAACGGGTGAGGACACTTGATCCCATAAGTCTTCTGATCTACTTATAGTTTCTTGTGAACCATCTACTTCAGGGAATGGAGATTCAAAAGGAGTTTCATTTGATGAGACAGAAGAAATACCTTTGGTCATGCCTAATGTAGTTCCCCTTGTGGATCTGGAAATCTATCTCTGTGTAGTCCTTCCTCTCCTTACAATCTATTCAAGGTCTAAAACAGGTGTCACTGGTGGCCTTTAAGGATTTGCTTTGGTACCTGGTCTTCTTGAAGCCACTTCGTTCCAATGGAGTCGCCAGATACATGATTACAACCGAAATAATGCCCAGGCTTTGTCTATCATCAAAGCTGGAACTATGTCGTCTCCCAAGGAAGCTGCTGCTTTAATAATCTTCCCTGACAACGACGCCAATTTGTTATCTCTCCAGGAGTCTTCCTAGGTTGCACTTGGAAGAGCCTAGTAACTTAAACTTATCTTGAAGGATGGGGTATATTTGGATCAAGTTCGATGACTGAGATCAAAACTCACATACTCAAAACATACATGGAGACATTCAAGTAGACAAGGCTTTTAGCCACTAATGTTCAGGAAGTTTATAAAAGATAGATAGAAGAATTCTTATCGTGCTAGCAGACTCATACATAGAGCATATATATATAAATGGATAATCACAATAAGCAAAAGGAACTTGATATCCAGTTCTCAATACAAAGATAGGGTTATAGCTATCTAGCATTAGACAAATGGAAACTCATGAAATGGGTATTTCACTGCAAGTATGAAAAGATAAAAGAAGCAAAACTGAACACACATATGGCAAAAGAAGCTTATATAAATGATATGTAACGAGAAGTTTGATAATACAAGTTCAGACCAGTCTCTCCCAAAATTGAACCTTTTCTTGCTCTCAAGCTCTAGGCTTTATAGCCTTTACAACATCTTCCCCCTTGATCCTAAGAAGTTGGATTGAAATCCTAAAGATAGAAGATCAAAACCGTTTTTTAACAAAACAGGGAAAAATCATTTTTTAATTTGGCCAAACTGCTGAAAAATGGGGCTCAGAGATGGATTCGATTCTCTGAATATGTTACACCTGTAGGAAAACTAAGAAATTTTCTTATTCTCTGATGTGTTAGGAAGAAAAACCTCCGATTGTTTTTCCGAATGATTCTCCAGTCGCTCAGAATCATCATTTGAAAATGATGACTCTGCACAATAAAATGCCATTAATTTGGCCAAACTACTGAACAATGGGGCTCGGAGATGGGTTCAGCTCTCCAAATATGTGACACTTGTGTATAAATTGAAATAGGTTATTGTACATTGACTTGTTTTGAACAAACAAGTCTCTCAGATCTTTGAAATTCATTTTCACTTTCGCGAGATCTACATTTCAAAAACATGTGTCAAACAGGTAGATTTTGGGATCCCAAAAATGGGGTTCAGAGATGGATTCGATTCTCCCAATCTGCAACACCTGTAGGAAAATGGAGAGAGATTATTTTTCTATGACATGTCAGGAACAAAAACCTCTGATTTTTTTTCAAAATGATTCTCCAGTTGCGCAGAATCGTCATTTGAAGATGATGACTTTTCACAGTAAAAACACGAATTTTGCAGTAAAAACTTCTCGCCTCCATGTTAATAGTTTTCAGGTTTTATACAGCTGTAGCAAAATTTGACAAGATCAATAGCCTTCAAGGTGATGACAAGGCGCTTACACTCTTATTTTGACAACTGGACAATATCTTGACCAAAAATAGAAAATCCATTTGATCTTTTCCCTTCTCTGTCTCCTCAAAAGCTGAAACAGAAAGATGATACATATGCCTTTAAATATTATCTTTAAAAAAAAACCATCTTCTTGCCATTTGGAAGCAAAAAAAACCGTGATCTGGGTGAAATAATGCCTCTCTGCCCTGCTCTGCACTTTTTGTGGCTAAAGAGCCAAAATTCTAACCTGTAAGCTGCCAAAAGCTCTGCTTTCGGTGGCTAATAAACAATTGAAATGTCTGCCTAAGCTACCAAAAGCTCTACTTGAAAAATAGCTTTCGAAATCGGCAAAACTGAAACCTTATTTATAGCTTGGGATATTCTTCTTATTCTAGACTTATGAGGATATGTTTTTATACTATAGTACTACTCAACATTCGTACTATGTATGTATTCTTAGTTAACATATCACTAGTGTAAGCTCTTGGAACACATGTATTCAAATAAGTGATCTGAAAGAGTTCTAGTGTTGTTAGACTTCTGGAGTAGATCTACCAATCCAAGTTTGTCATTCGTGCTCCTATTTCTTCAAGCCAAAAAATAGAGTATGAACTATATAAGAGACCTAGCTCTGGTAGATTAAACTGACTGTTGACTGTGTATGAGCAAATTTTGGAATGGCCATGTTTTCATATGAGTGTCTCTCTAAGTCAATGGTTGTATTCATGCTTCCCTTGGTAAATGACTACCATCAAATATACACCTTCCATGATTAAAACAGTAACTATAACACCATCCTTGGCTGTCACAGTAGTTGGGTGATTACCACGACATACATAATCATGAAAAATCATTCCTTCGGTTGTGCCAAACTGTGCTCACCATTAGACATCTGCACACGCTGTTATCTACCTGGACATCGGACATTTGGCTTTTAGCTGGCGCTCTAAAACTTTTCAATAACCTTTTCTTTCACGTGGCATCCAGGATGCACTTTGGCAGCTCGAACTTTGAAATGATCTGCTGTCATTTTAAGATTTCTTTTCACTTTCGGTAGCTAGGAGAGCCCCGAAAATTTCATTTAAGCTGCCGAAAACAGAGCTTTCGGTAGCTTAGGGACCATTTTAAATAAGCACTTAGCTACTGAAACTTGTCTTTTGAATTGAAATGAAAACCCAATCTAATGCTTGTCAAACTTTATTACATGCATAAAGCTATCAACAATGAGCCTTAAGAAATTTAGAAATGAATTTTTAAATGACATCCTACCCTTTAAAATTGATCAACTCGACAAATTTATTTGGGGAGATAACAGGTAGGTTGAGATATGGTAGGAGAGAGATAGGGGATCCTTCCAAGAGGTTGGGAACCGAGTTCCAACTCTCCCAAAAGGTCAGATATAGGAATCCATGTCAGCTAGCTTCGAGATTGGGCTCGAAGGAGCTATTTTTATCCATTAACTGACATCGTCGCACCCTGTAAGAGAGCAAGATGTGAGGTCTCATGCTACATTAAGGCAGCCTATTATGACCTCTCGGAACCTAGTATAAATGGGTTTATATCTCTTCTAGGTCAATAAATTAGTCAAGGAAACTTTAGGGTATACACTGAATCTCATGATGGTAAGATTTTAGGTGTAACAGAATGCCCCCCAAAGCATGAAGCTGTTGAAAATTGGATAGGTGAAATTCTTTGAAAGAAGGAATGGCAATGGCTCATCGGGCAAAGGATGTTGCTATAGTACAACTGACTTTGAGTACACCGTCTCATATGACATACAACATGGCTGCCGACCAATACAATGAAAATCCATGGTAGTAATGACTGACTGAACACAATCATGGCTACTAAACATAAGCATAGATCCATGATGAGATGATAACACAGCCATGACCAATACAAATGTGGATCCATGTGATATGACCCAATACAATCTCCATTGCAACCTGGGTAAAACATGACTCCCCAGGGTCTTCAAGTTGAACCCGCAATGATACAAATCTATCCATGTGATTGCAAATTTCTTGAAGTCGAACATGGTAGAAACCACTTGATTACTGGTCATTGATGTATACCGTTAACGAGCGCGAGGGAAATCACCATTGATGTCAACGATTTCCAAGGTATCGTAGTACATATCACCAAGCGCGAATAAATGAGTTGAATTCGAATGCAAGATGAAATCTTTCAATCAAGAGTCAATGATGTAAACTCATGTTGAAAGCAAGGTAACCTACCATTGAGGCATGCAGGACCAAGGGACTTGGTTGGTTTCTAGATTCAATCCTCGAATGATGAGTTGAAGTCGACAAGGATGAATCTGTCGAAGGAGTGCCATGATGAATCCCCCATCATCGACACGAAACACGACAAAGGATGTGTAGAGAAGATCGGATGGTACAATAACATGCAAGACTGACTCAGAGTAAACCGATATGATGGATGGTGTACTGACTGTAGATAATGAGTAGTGAAAATATTCTTGAACATGGGCATGGCATGACTTGGTAGTATTGACATGACGAGTACGACACCAAAACCTAATGCAACTGATGAGGGAAGCGTTCTTTGAATGACTCAAAGGAGTGACTAGACTCAGGAGATGGGTGAAACTCGAGGGCAAACAGATGATCCAAGTGCAGTATGCAAATGCAAATGAGTGTCATGTTCAAGAAATGACTAGGTACTGCCACTGATAAAGGGTGTAACATAAAAGCTTTCCTTTTTCCCCATCATGAACGATGAGTGCCTAATGTTTTTTTACGAGCTTGATGAGGGTAACCAGATGCTCAGTATAGCTCATCTCATAGTTGATGAGTCCAATCCCAAATATTTTTCGAACCTGGGATAGGAGGGGTTTGTCCCATGATGGGCCCTTCGATTTGAAAGTTTAACGAGTCCATAGAAGTAAAAATCGGTCGTCATTTCATGTTTAGAGAGTCTAAAAAGAACTAAAGAAGAATCCAATGGTCATTTTTCGTAAAGTTAGCCTCATCGCCCGAAAAAGGGTAAAACAACGCGGGAAAGGACTCTTCCAATCATGATTGGCTGGAGAATTCATTTTTCATAAATAGTTCCCCCTGGTCCGAAAAATGGGTAAACTATCACCAGGGAGACGATCATTCAAATACTTTTACAAACATGACCGAATCAAGTTCACTTGGTGATCTTTTCCTAGTTAGGGAGTCTGAAAAGAGCTTAAAGAGGACACCATGAAAAACTTTGTCATGGTTGATAACCGAGTACGACAAAGGAAAAAGTAAACTCGGCACACTTCCTTTTCCGTAAATAGTCTAGCGAGGCCGGACAAAGTGATAAACCTATACTCTTTAGACACACCTTTTTACTCAAATTTTTAACGAGCACGATAATGGTATCAAAAGCACTCAGAATCTTTTTCAAATTTGAACCAGAGCACGAAAAAGTAAAAGCTAATCTCAAACCACTTTTCATGTTTCAACCAAAGCACAAAAATGTGAAAACTAAGCTCAAATACCATCTTACTGTTTTTAATGAGCTCAAAGATAGGTTGGAAGAATGCTCATGATGTCTGCTTCATTTTTTAACGAGCTTGTAACAAAAAATGAACTATGCTCGGGATAATTCCCATTGGCAGGTTTCTTCCCAACATAATGGCTAGAGGTTGGAAAGATTTCCCCCAGCAGAAGAAATTGACAGCTTACTTCTAGCATGATTTCTAGAGGCACTGTTTCATTTTTTTTTAACGAGCTTGATACAGGAAGAACTCAGGATTATTTTCATAGTTTAATGAGCTCGAAAACCAAAAAAGGGAAAGTATGCTCGAAAACATTCCCATTGGTGGAGTCTTTCCATCATGAAAACCAAATTCTGGTACATGCCCCCAGCATGATTGCTAGAAGTAAGTGACTTAGCTCCAACATGATGTGGAGAGGCAATCGATCATGAAAACCAAAGTCTGGTACATGCCCCCAGCATGATTGCTAGAAGTAAGTGACTTAGCTCCAACATGATATGGAGAGGCAATCGAGTTGACTTCAATACAATGTCCAAAGGTTGAAGGCATGCCCCCCAAGCTTCATTTCATTCGCCTAAGGCATAGGTGGATGAAAATAAGGTTCAGGTACTAATTCTATGAGAAGACTCAACTCAAAAGTGAAAGGAGTTGTTTCATTTTTTAATGAGCTTGACACAAGATTAGAACTCTGCTTGAGGGTCTATTTCATTTTTTAACGACCTTGAAAGAGAATAAAACTATGCTCCAAAACTCTCAACATGGCATTTGCATGTAGGAGGAAAATCCCCCCAGCATGATTGCTAGCGGGGTGACTCCAACACGAAATCCAAAGACTGGAGTCCTGCCCCCCATCTCTAAGGGGAAGATACCACCAAAACATGTGGGACATTCAGGGAAATCTGATGACTAGGAGTCATATGATGAGTGGGTGTCACGAAGGAAAGATGATCAATGGTCACAACATTCCCATGATGGGGAAATTACATCACCTGAAAGAGTTAGGACACTATAGCCTTCATTTCCTAAACATAATCTCGTCCAAGGAGAAGATTAAAATCTAAAGGACCTTGGACTACCATAACATCAATACAAACAGTTTTACCTCCCAAAGTGCTATAGGTAACTGAGGAAGGATCCCTAAAGATCTAGTAGGCCTTCGATCAAAAGCCAAAATCTAGTCAGTTCCGGGCACAAGCTTAGGAGAACCGATAGCTTGCCAAGCAGTTGAGGATAAAACACTAATAGAAGCTCCCTCATCAACTATCGTACGAAAAATTTCTTTATTGGAAACTCCTACAGATATTTGAAAAGGAATACTCAAAGGAAGACGAGATTTTGTTAACTCATTCCAATAAAATGAAATGATATTAGTACTTGGAGGGGGTCTCGTGGAAACGGGCTCTTTCCCACCATGATCAGAACTGACTAGAAAAATATCAGTGGTTATCAATCCACTCTCATCGAGGAAAGTAGAGTGAGATGAAGACTGTGTCAAGGTGACAGTTGCAGTCTAAACGCTCTCTGAAAAAAGAGAGGGATCGAGTGGAGATGATAGCAACTCGATCACTTCACTCTCAGAAGGAAGAGTGGGACCAATTACAGATGAAACTGAATTGATCACTTGGTCAACCAGCGGAGGGTTGAGGGACAACTTACTATCAGTTGTTGGAAGCACCTGTCGAGGACTAGTAATATCTTCCAACCACCGTGAAGCATCATCCATGCTTGGACAAAGGAAAGTACGGTGCATACCCTTGCATATCAAACAGGGATATAGAACTTTACCCTTCTGATCCTTCACCAATGGGTCACTGGTTGAGGGAGTGTCATCAACATGATAGTCAGAGGTTGACGATACAAGTGGTTTGGTGTTTTTAGACTACACTTCTGACACACGGGAAAGACAAGGACAATCCTTGAGAAGGTGATCACCCTTACAAAGCTTGCAAGGGAACTTGGGCTTACGAAGTGTTCTCATAGTAGTGCCGTCAAAGTCAGATGGTTGATGCTTGGTCTCTTTCTTATCTTTCTTCTTCTTAACCTTCCTTTTCTTCTACTTCTTATCCACCTGATTACTAACACTACTGCTTTGATCAGGTGAGGAAGAAGAAATGGAAGAAGATGCATCCGAGGAAGAAGGGGAAGGATCATTTTGGGATGGACCCTCTCGTGGTGGAGAGTTAACATTTGGTACAGTGGGTACAGCCGGAATCACTGGGTGGAATAACCATACAGGTAACCCTATAGTTAATCCAGGAAGGTTTAAAGTGGCAATAAAGGGAGGACCAATATCTCCAAACGGAGGAAAGGAAAAAGGTACCCCTTGAAAAGGGGCCTCTTGATTGGTGGTCCCAGAAGAGCTTTCCATATCTCAACTCGATAAGTACTTCTAATTACCACGCACAAGAAACACTACTCAAAACTAAAATCAACAGGAAAACTTGTGAAAGGAGTGGATAAAGAGTTAGGAACCTCACAGGATTGTCAAAACATCACAAATCACTATATACCGTAGGGTCCAATAGTAAAACGTGACAAGTTGGATTGGGACCGTACCCTTGTCTGAATACCCAACTACCTGGATAGTACGTGCATAGTAATCTCCCCGAGTGTTGTTCTTGGTATATTGTAATGTTAAGATGGCCAAATGGATAACTGAAATGGTTTCAGGATTCCTAATGGTGTCTCCCAATATACTCAAGGTACGTGGGAGCTCAAATCCATAGTGGTACTTTCTAATGCACAACCGTTCGGCAAGAGACCTTCCGATTTACTACTGATTATCTGAAACACCTTTCGATATACGCCAAGTACACGTAGTACATGGTGGGTACGTGAAAGAGATTTGATATACTGATAAGTACCTGGAAGACTACAATACCCCCAAGATACAGTGCTGGAAAATAACAACAACTGCCATGCTTAACGACGTCGGAACACGTCTCTAGCTTAACACACAAGTTGCTAAAATTTTTGAACGTAAGCTAGCATTAATTTTATCTTATGTGGTTAAGTGGATGCATGATGTGAAGACTTGGAATTTAAACAAGATGCAAATCTGATCTATATGAAAATGCAAGTCTTCCTTTCAATGAAGTCCTACTTAACAAGGAGAGAGAGATATGTTTTCTTCCCAAATACACAAGCCAATGCAAATGCAATTTTAGTTCTTTCAAAATGATGGAAAGAAGTAAAATATGCACCCTAAACTAACCCAAAGCAATAAAAGAGATCCTTTTATGAACACCACATACAATAATTCCAAACCATTTCCTATCTTTTTACACTTGAAAAAGACACATCTAAGCTATGGAAATAAATGTTAAGTTTAAACCAAATAGACAAGCAAGATCACTGAAAGAAACACAATCACAAGATAGACACACAATATACCCTGGGAAACCCTCATGGGGTAGAAAACCCAGCAAAGCTTTCCTCAATAAGATGATCAACCAAAATACAAGATGTGCTCCTTCCTTCTTTGTCTCCTTAGCAGATCTCCCAGACAAGTGCGCACTCTTCCACAAGTGAGTGAGTGATCTAATGAGGAGTTCACCTCCTCTATTTATACTTGACTCCCAACTGACTAAAAGACCTAATGGGGCCGACCTCTCCTAGAGAAGTCTAATAACCCCTAAAATATAACTACAGGGCCGACCCCCACATGGTGGGTCTAATAACCCTAGTTAATACAAACTCTCGGAGGAATAAACATCTCCGGATACATGATGGGATTACCTCGGAGGGATGAAACATCTCCTGAATAATAAAGTACAAATATAATATTCTTTGAAGTTACAATATTCAACAATAAATATTCCACAAACGTTTCTATTCAAATGCAAGACAAAGATAAGAACTTAACAATCTTATCTAAGTCAAATGCACACAAATCTGAAACAAGCCTTTCTTCTTCTTATGATGGTAAGACCAAGAATATCAAATGATCAAAATAACGTAAGAATAATATTTACGTTTTCCAAATTTGTGAATATAGCAAAAGAAGGAAAAAATCAAGCTTCTCTTTAAACTAAAGTGGAGACAAGGAAACAATCTTTCCCAAAAATGATTGAATAGCTCAGAATGTAAGGGAAATAAGATGCATAACCCAAGAAAAAGAGGCTCAAAAAGGCATGGATATCCCACACTTTTCAAGACTTTTCAAAACAAGCCAATCACACCAAACCAAAACTTTAACTTAAAACCTTAATATGGGTCAAAACGACTGTAGGATACACGATTCATGGGTCAAAAATAGAACCCATTTCACTTAAAAATGTAAGCAAAACACTAGTTTTGACTCAAGGGGCCAAACATGGATACAAAACCCAAAAGACCCAAAATCAACCGGATGCAAGCAAAACCAAAAGATGTATGCAAACGGGGTCGGGAAACCGATCCAATACAATGACCAGATCTGGCAAGGAAATGAGGGAATGCAAGGGTGAGTGGATGCAGGTGGGGGAGACCAAAGTGTCCACCACTACCAAACCTCAGACTTGTCCAAGATGGGACCCAAAACCAATCCAAAAAGAACCAAACACTACTAACACACAAATAAAAAATGGGGTCTCTGACTGGATCTTGCAGCACAAAGGGAGTTTGCACACAAAACCAAAACTCAAATGAAAAATGGAGAAGGGATGCATGTATGCCAATTTTGATAGAACGACACAGTCTTTGTTTGTACATAGAGCGATGTCGCAGTTTACCAATGCGGGAAGTGCAACAATGTCACAGTAGAACAATGAAAGGGTTGCAACGATAGACCAACTGACAGAGAATAGAGATAAAAAAATGACATCGTGTCACTCTGAGTCCACTGACCAGGTGCGATAGGAGACATCCAAGTTCAAGAATGAACAAATCTCCAAACAATGAGCAATGAAATGGTTTTAAAATGTGGGGTACAAACTCATAGGAGGACTACAGACTCTTCAAAGCGAAGATCTGATGGTGAAACAAGGCTTAGAAGGAAAATAAGATTATGGATGGTTGCAAAAGCAATCAACTGAAAACGATATTCAAATTGACAATTACAAGCAATGTAATCCCCAGTATGGTCGCCAGATTTGTTTGATGGACAATCCACTTGAGCGGACGCGAGCTGGATCTCCCTAGCTCAATGTTAGTCTAGAACAAATAGAACATAACATAAACCACTTTCCTAGATCTAGTTAAGGATCAAGTAATCAGATGTCTTACCTTAAGTTTGTATCCCTTTCTCCTAGATGTTGCTCCACGCCTCGTGGTTGTTAGATCTCAGCTGCAAGACCTGCCAAGAAACATAGAAAAAGAGAAACAAGTAAAAAGCATCTAAACGATAACAGATCTAAGTAAACAGTTAAGTAGGTAAACTACACAATATCATCAACACAACAATATTGGTGGAAAGCGTTTATATTACTATAAAAATAGGGAAATTACATAGAAGAGAATGACTACAACCAGAGCTTAATGAAGTAATCCTTCTCCATCCAAGCCAATGCCATATCCTCCCAAGGAAGTGTGAGTCTCTCAATGGATGAGTAGAGATCTCTCTAATATGATTTCACAAGCATGTAGACACTATAGACTTCCTCCCTTTGGAATGGGAGTGAGCTTCACTTATATAGGACTAAGTGGATAGGGTATGGATAGTGTAGGTTGGGATATGGTAGGAGAGAGATAGGGGATCCTTCCAAGAGGTTAGGAACTGAGTGCCAACTCTCCCAAAAGGTCAGGGATAGGGATCCATGTCAGCTAGGTTCGAAAATGGGCTTGAAGGAACTATTTTTATCCATTAACTGACATCGTCGCATCCTCCAAGAGAGCAAGATGCGACGTCGCATGCTACATTAAGGCAGCCTGCAACAACCTCTCAGAACCTAGCATAAATGGGTTTATATCTCTTCCAGGTCAATAACTTAGTCAAGGAAACTTTAGGGATGTATACACTGAATCTCATGATGGTAAGATTTTAGGTGTAACAACCACTGAAATATCCTAAATAACTTGGGGAACTGTTACCGGACAATCTATCGAAAGTGGACTTAAGGCATGATCTCCCTAGCTCAATGTGAATCTAGAACAAATTAGACATAATACAAATATACCTTCCTAGATCAAATTAGATATTAAGTGATGTAAACATCTTACCTTTCAGATATGTATATCTCTTTCTCCTTTGTCACTTTAGGCTCCACGGTCATCAGATCCGTAGCTACAAAACGTGTCAGAACATGCAAGAGACAAACAAGCATTAATAGTACATCTACACAATAAATGATCTAAGTAAACGGTTAAGGAAGTAAACTATAAATAACAAATGAACAACAAGAAAGTTATGGAAAGAGTTTTGTATTACCGTATAAAGGTGGGAATACAAAGAAGAGATAAGATTACAACCAAGCCCTAACATCGCAATCTTCCTCCAACAAGCCAAGCCAATGCCTCTAAGGAGAAATGGGTTCCTCCAAGAGATGAATGATGATATCCTAAGCTTATTCCATCAACATATGGATGGTATAGCCTTCCTCCCCTTGGGATGGAGAAGAGCTTCATATATATAGGACTAGGACGATAGGATAGGTTGAGAGATAGTGGGGGAGGACTAAGGCATCCTCCCAAGGGGTTAGGGAACCGAATGCCAGCTCAACTACAAGTTGGGGATAGATATCCAAGTCATACACCTTCGAGAAATTGCTTGAAGATACCCTTTATTCACATTAACTGACATCAACGCAAGTTGCATTAGGAAAACCTGCATCGACGCATGATGTACAAGGGTGACATGAGCCAACGGCACAATCCATCAGGAGATCTACTGCACCTGACCTATTTGGGTGCAAGTTGCTAGGGAGAAACCTACGCTGTAATGCCCGCCTCAACACTTATGATTGATTTGATTATTTTAGACTTATGATTGACTAGATTATTTTGGTGGCCAGCACCAACTATGTTGTAGTAAGGGTTGCCACCATGAGTATGGGGCATGTATGTACTATTCATAGCCGAAATTATGTTGTAATGACCGTAATGGTATGGTATGTCCCCACCCCCAGCATGAGGATTATCTTGAGCAGTCATGTGATGACCATAAGCATGAGAAGTATTCTCAACTCCAATATTGGTGTGACTAGTAGCAGGGATAGTGGCGTGATGTCCATGTGGATATGAAATATGCCCACCCCCTACATTAGCATTACTAGTGGCGGCAATGGACGCAAAAGTATGTGGTATGTGTCCACCCCCATGGTTGGGAGGAACATTATCATTCGTAAAAGTAGTCCTAGGTTGACGAGTAGTGGCACATATATTAGGTGGTGGATGGCGAGTCGTGTTCCGAACAATGTTCCGATTAGGTTGGGTAATCCTAGGAGGTGGTCTTCTTCCAACATTAGCATTGTTAGGAATATGACCAGTCCCCATACTGTGTGTGTGGGTGGACAACGTAGTGCCCCCAGCGAGGATAGTGCGCCCAGTGGGTATAGTATGGATAACACTTTGACTAGTGCCAGCGTGACTACCAACCGTAGTGGAAGGTTCGACCGTACTATGACTAGGCATACCAAAAGAGAGTGCTGTGGGGTTTATCGTAGGTCCAGTGTCATTATGTGACTCAGGCATCCCGTATCTATAACTACGTGGAAACGAAGGAACGAAAGGCTCGTCCTGTTGTTCGTCCTCGAGTAAGTCAGGCATTCCGTAAAGATAATTATCCAAATTCGAAGGATCAATGGATCTCATTTAAGTGGATTAGGCCAAATAGAACTAGGTTGAGTCTCAGGTGGATCACCTCCCCACTCCTCATGAGGAGTATGGGGATCGGAAGTATGGTCAACTCTACCCGAAGGAGTCGAAGGTTTTTTCTCAGTATTGGGATGTGCAGCCATGAAGCCTTGGACGTAAGTCTCGTAAGAATCCAAAGACTCAGAGGGAGCCTTCTGGCGTCCTCTAGCAACACGGCGTGAAACCTCAGCCGGCTTTAAACCAGCCAATCGACGGGACCGACGTAGAGTAGGGCTCCGCACCATGATATCTCCGGAGAGAATATATAATCAAAACATCCCCTAAAGGCCAACTATCGATCAAAAATAGTAAATCAAAAGCACACACCTAGAGAAACTACAGCCAAGAGCAGACAAACAGAGTGGCTAAACGAGCTCCCGACACTAGAGCCGGTATGTCTCACCTAGGAGAGGCTTGAGACTCCCAAACTATAGCTGGAGGTAACAGAATCAGTTATAGAGACACCCATGCTTCACTACGTGTACAGGGTCAAGTCCACTGCACAAACACAACTGTGTTGTCCAATCCCTATCTGACTCAGGACACAAACAACATAACCACTGCAAGTACCATGTTTGATACCTAGGTAAGGAAACTATGGTCACCATAATATAACCAATGCTCAAGGGGACAGTCGCAGGTGGGACCCGTCGTATGGGCAGGGTAGCTAAGCCCGAAGCACAAGAGGACGAACCTTCAGTACCCCTAGATTCGAACAAATCCTGGATATATCTGTAACGTCCCCAGCTTAACCCTATTGCATTAATACTGTAAATGATGTAAATATTGTCATTTAGTCATGGAGAGGAGCTCAAGGCCAAGGCCCCGCCACTGACTTATCGTTTTATGTGTCGGCAATTAGAATAGATGCATATGGTTATTGTGCTAGTAGTGCACAATGTAAAATCGGACATCATGTAAATATGCAATTTTAATGAAAACCCACAACCAGCTACGCAATGCAACAAAAGAGACGGGGGCATGATCTTTACAAGGAAGAGGGAGGGAAAATAACCGAACCCTTGAGCCAATGGTTTTAATCCATGTGTCAATGAGAAAACCCATAAACCACCAACTACCCATTTTGTCTCATGCACCCAATCATTTAATTCTTCCAAAGATTGGTTGAGACAATAAATGCCTTGGGATGGGAGAGGTATGGCTGTCAATTTTCGTGCATGGGCAAGCCATCAACTTGGAAAATCGTGTTTTTGCTTGTTGGGCAAGAAAACCCCCACGAAATTGGCCCAAAAGCCATTCTTCACCCATGGCCATTCTTCCTCTCATGCAGTCTGAGCTCCCTGAAGTTTATCCTCACGTTTTTGGCCATAACCCTGCGTTTTTTCCATGCCCAGAAACTCGTTTTGGTATTTTGGAGCAGCTGGGGAAGGAGGGACGCGTTTTGGACTGAGGGAGGGGTCGTTTTTGCCCTTGGGCGTTTTTCTGGAATGGGTTTCTCTCCCAGTCGATTTTTCCTAGTTGCCATTTCGCTTTGAGTCTACCCACGTTTTTCTGGAACTGGTAGAAACCCATTGTTGGGAATTCCACTGCATAGGCGTTTTTCTCCTGCCCAACACTTATGCTTTTGATGATGCATGCACCCATCTCTTAACAGCCTGAGAAATCCAATTGCTGATGGGCTTGGCTGAGTTTGATATACCTTTGGCTATGTGAGAGCCTGTTTTCCCCTTTTCCTTGTGGAGATCATGCCCAGCTCGGGGGTGGCAGTGGTGCTGAGAGATTGAGGAGCACACTGGCCTACGGTTGGGTGGAACGTTGCAGAAGCGTAGCTGGTTGCTCGGGAACTACTTGGTTTAAGATAAGTATTCTCTTGTGCTATCTTTCAATTGCTTAATTGATGAATATCTTGAATGTATGGTGAATGAGTAGTTGAAATTTCCTCTGCTGTGTATAAACAAATAATTACGCATCCTTATATCTCTGTTGTATTATGTGAATGCTTAGTGGTTTAAAATTATGGGGCCAGATGCCCGGTTTAACCTCACGATCCTCTCCATCTAGCTGGTAGAATGGGAGGGGACGTGACAGAATGGTATCAGAGCTGCGTTGCAGCATTGGGCCTCTATGGGCCAAATCAGATAGCGATTATAGGAAGTCTACGTTTGAAAAATTTGTTTAAAGTCTGTTTGAAATTTTTTTGTTTGTTTGTTTGTTTAAATCTGTTTGAAAGAAGTTTTGTTTAAAGACTGTTTCGGAAGGAATTCCCGAATGTCTTCCGAAACTGTGGAAGCATTCGGCGAATTGCTCCGAAACTGCGGAAGCATTCCGCGAGTTTTTCCGCAGCGCGGAAGAGTTCGGGAAGTTGCCCCGAAATTGCGGAAGGAATTCCCTTCCGAAATTGCGGAAGGAATTCTCTTCCGAAATTTGCGGAAGGATTCCGCGAGTTGTTCCGCAACGCGGAAAAATTCGGAGAACTGCTCCGAAAAAGAAGAAAATTTTTCTAAGTGTTTTCGAAAATTTTTGTTTAAAGTTTGTTTCGGAAGGAGTTCGGGAAAGTCTTCTGAAACTGCGAAAGGATTCCGCGAACGGTTCCGAAATTGCGGAAGAGTTCGGGAAAGTCTTCCGAAACTGCGGAAGGATTCCGCGAACGGCTCCGAAATTGCGGAAGGATATAGTGAGTTGTTCCGCAACGCGGAAAAAAAGAAAAAAAAAATTCGGTGAAATGCTCCGAAAAGCAGAAAAATTTCTAAGTGCCCGGTGTCGAAAGGAAATTTCGGAAGGATTTCTCTTCCGAAATTTCGAAAGGAAATCTCTTCCGAAATCGCGGAAGACTTGGGCGAATCATTCCGCAACTGCGGAAGACTTCGCCGAATCGTTCCGCAACTGCGGAAGATTTCGGCGAATCGTTCCGCAATTGCGGAAGACTTCCCGGAGTCGTTCCGCAACTGCGGAAGCATTCCGCCAATCGGTCCGCAACTGCGGGAGGATACAGCCAACAGGCCCGAAATTTGCGGAAGCCTATAGCCAACCGGCCAACCGGGAGCATTCAGTGAACCGCCCCACAGTGGTAGGCCAAAAAAAAAAAAAAAGTAAAGTGACAAAAACTCATTTTTTGGATAGGGGGAGCATCGGGGCTCGGAATGGGATGGTTCCTGTGGGGCTCGGAGGCCATTGACGGAGGCCATGAAAGAACCAGTGAAGACCCCGGGCCCATTACACTCCGATTTGACAAAAATTGGATAATAGGGACTTTTAAAGGACAGAGTCCCGAGGCTTGGCAGAAGGTCGGTTTGAGCCGAAATTGATATGAGGCAATCATGAAGCAGGCACGATGTTAAGTTCAGAATCTTGGAGCCAAACTCCAAAGGATGTGGAGTCGGGGTGAGCAAGAAGGCCAAAAAGCACTGTTCCGGGCCACTTTTTCAGGATTTTGAAAAGCTTGTGGGCAGTAAAAGTGACCCTAGATGTGGGAATCAGAAATTTTACTGAACTAGACATTTCATATTCTCATTAAGACGGACAGCTTCCGTTAGACGAAGATTTTCTAGAAATGCACCGTTCAGGAGATAGCCGTTTTTGGCCCAAAATTTGGAATTTTGGGAAAATGTGAAAAGTGAGAAGTAGTGAAATCCAGAAATTCATAGAAGATGAATGGTGCATCGGAATTGAAATCCGTGAATTGCTGAGTGTTCCTTGTTATATGGAATAACTTCGCCCAATAGATAAGTTTTTGTGATTCCTCATAGATTTTCTTCCACAGGTGGCTGAAGTTAGCATTCGGGACCAAAATGCAACTGTGTAAAATGTGCAGAACTGGAGTGAAAGTTGTCATTTTCGAAGGGATGCAGTTTCCGCACCTGATGTCGGAATGGAGCGTGAAGACAGGCATTGGAAAGCTTGTCCAGCAGGGAACAATGATGCATGACCAGAGTTTGAATGAGGTCTACATATATTATAGTTATTTAGTGCAGAAGAGTGCCAGCGGCTGTTTTTGACAAACAAATTTTGTTGTCAATGTGGGCAATTTCTACAATCGCATGATATGGAAAAGGGAATTCCATGTTACGATGAGGGACCAAAAAGGGAAGAATTCCATAAACCCCTGTTTGTTATCATACTTATGATTATGAAATTTTCATATGGCATAAAAATATTAAAAATGTAAGGGACTACCTAGATGTATATGCACTAGAGGGCATCTTAACAAACATTGCATAGTGCGTATAGAAATGCTTGTGCATAAATAGGATATTGCATATTGGTAGAATAATGGAGTCTGCTTATGCAATAAACCATTAATGGAGAATATTGTGATTGATAATCGCCATTGATGTTGGTATTGGTTGTAGGACCAAAGATAACACAGAGCATGGCTAAATGTGCTGAGGATGTTGTTGTATGAAGCCAACAACCTTATGCAGAAAGGATGGTGCAACAAATCTATGATCATAAAGTTGGCAAAAGGACTGAGCAGCCTTGGTAAGAGGCCAATTGATCAAGTAACATCAGGCGATGTTGATGGTAACCATGCAGATAATGATTAACGGTGCCCAATTGCATGAAATCTGAAAGGGGATTTGGTACGATCTCTTCAACTATGTTTGAGTTATGTTGAGATATTTTGCATATGACATTGGTTACCGATTGGGACTGTTAACCCGCCAAGCTTGGTGAAGTGTGGGTAAGTGAAGGAAATGATCCTTACACCCTATGACTATTTAGAAATCTCAATGCATTCATATGAATTTATATCATGCCATGTGTATGATGGTTATGTGCTCGACAACCAAAGCAAGTGAGGACTGGTGGTCCTGATTATGGTAATGCAAGTTATATGAGATAGTCATGTTTCGATCATAATATGCTTGGATGCATAGTACTCATGGAACAATGCAAAGTAGCATTGAGTAGATGTGCATTAAGAGATTTTATAAATCTTGTGATGCATTGTATGAATGCATAAGGATGATACATATGTCATTGCAAAATAAATAATGAATGAAAGGATGAATTGATGATAATTCGATGATCATTTCATGGGTTGTTATAAATGATATGACTGTGAAATTTGATCGTGAGCTTATAAGGAGGAATCTCATGGTTGAGAGCTCTAAGTTCTGTTAGTAAGAACAGTTGTAAATATCAGATTTGTAAATGTTTCAGATTTGAAATTTTGCTAATAATTGTTAATGACTGTTTGGCTTATATGAAAATGTGTCAGGAGGACATGCTGTAAGTGGATGCTCATGTATGGCAGCAGGCATAAGACCATAACGGGCAGAGTGATGTCACTTACAGGAGCCAAACAATATGAGGATAGCCTCATTGCTAAGCAAATCAATTTCTGTAGGAGACAGAATTGTAAACTTTATATTGAATTTAATTATTAATGCTATTGATTGGTTATGGAACAATCATATTTGAAGCTTATTGCTAAATGTCGCTGACTGTTTGGCTATTTGATAAAGTGTACCAGAATGACACATTGCAGGAAGATCATGCGTGATGGCCTGCAGAAGCCAAACCAGATGGGAAAGACCCCATGCTTGGAAATGGGTTTCGGAAGAAACGCCATTGATAATGTCTCAGCCAAACCGCATGACGGTAAACCATGAAAGTGAGATGGTAAAGCTATGCCCAGAAGGCATGTGAGACACATCTGCAAAATGAATGAGTATTCTGTGACCCTAGACAAGAACATTCATGTCTAAATTACTATGGTTAATGTGCAGAGTATGCTCTATCTTATTTATATCATTGCAGATTGCTTGAGTATGATTAGGGCCTACATGGCGCACATCGGAAAGGGGGTGCACACCTTTTCTGGTGCTGGGTCATGATAGGGTTTTTCAATATTGACTACACCCTAAGGGAATGGACGCATTCCTGGTGTTTCAATACTTGATAGTGAATGTTATGAAATATGGTTACGATTTAAGAGCAGCAATACTAATGAGTCTGCTTACCCTTCTTGTGCTAACAGCTTATACAAATGCAACTGGGTGTTGCACGTAAGAGGCAAAGTGAAGAAAGGGTGCTCAAGAGGACTGTATGGGCAGTGGTAACCTTTCTACGCTCACACTAAAGGACACTAGAAGAGATGGATAGGCCCGAGGAGCTGTGCTGCAGAAAAGGGGTATCATCCTTGTGTAGTGTGAGTGGGTATTGTGGGGCCATGCTAGCCTACAGTCAAGTGAGTCACCTATGGAGTTCCTGGAGGGAACCGCTGGTTGCACAAGAGAAGGAGCCACGTAATCATATTATGTTGTTCATATTGCTTGATAAACCCAGTCGATGTACTGGCTTGGAAATGGTTGTGGTATGCCTAATAAACCCAGTCGGTGTACTGGCTTGGCATTGGTTATTTGGGAGTTGTGACGAATGGTTATTGGATGCCATTATAAACCCAGTCGGTGTACTGGCTTGGCATTGGTTATTTGGGAGTTGTGGCGAAAGGTTGCTGGATGCCTAATAAACCCAGTCGGTGTACTGGCTTGGCATTGGTTACTTGCATGATGTGGAGGAATTGGTGAAGGGTGTTATTTCCTGACAAACCCAGTCGGAGAACTGGCTTGGAAATGGTTATTGTATGCTTGATAAACCCAGTCGGCGTACTGGCTTAGCATACTGATTTTTGAAATGCTTGATAAACCCAGTCGGCGTACTGGCTTAGCATACTCATTTTTGAAATGCTTGATAAACCCAGTTGGCGTACTGGCTTAGCATACTGATTTTTGAAATGCTTGATAAACCCAGTCGGCGTACTGGCTTAGCATATGAATTTTTGGGATGCCTGATAAACCCAGTCGGTGCACTGGCTTGGCATTGCCTATTCGGATGATGTTGTGGAGCAGCATGGGTGCTGGCCAAGCATCCACCCCACAGGTGATCCAAGGCTTGTAAAGCAGAGAAGGAAACCTGTGGAGTAGCAAGGAAATGCACAATACAGATAAGTATTTGGTTATCTTGCAACTTCTTGCTTATGAATATACATGTGTATATGATTTAATTATGATTTCTTAAATTCTCATTTGGAAATAAACCCTATGAAAATACACTAAACATGTGAATGGACTCAACGTTTGAGTGTAGGTATTGCTGGAAGCAAGGACTATGAAAGCATCTGGAGGATGCATGTGGACATATGACTGTCCTAAAGAGCTCAGTATGAGCAGTAATGGAAGATGGTGCTAGTGGAACTGTGTGGGTCCTAGCAGCCAAAGGTTCTGTAAGCGACAATGGGGAAGGGTTCCCTAGTTGAAATCCATATGAAGACCTTAGACACTAAGTGTCATAGCCAAGAAAGGAAAATCAAAGCATTCACATTGAAGTGAAAGAGACTAAGGAGCATGAAACCACAGCGATGGTGTAGCTCCATAATAGAACAAGACTAAGAGGGAGAAATCCCTACTCTTCTCTTTCCTTTTGATTGATGCAATTATAAAACAAAAGATTGTTGAGTGCATATCATGGCTGAAAATAGATTGTGTGTAATTGCTTGAGATGAATTGTGAATGCTGAAGTAGTAAATTTCCTGTGAAAAGATAAACATGAATGAGTTCATGTGTACGTTGGGAAAGCATGAAAAGTATGGAAGTCCCATGAATAAAGCATGGACATTCCATGTCAATTAGGAAAATAATTGGCTAATCTTAAATGTTTATGTTATGCTTGTCCTAACAAAGAATTCCCATGGTGAATTTCACAGGTAAGAAAGTGAAACATTTGGTTGCGGCTGGCACAAGAAAGTATTGCTAGTAGGCAAAGTGTGTTCAGTTGTGCCCATTGACCATGGCAGCAGACAGAGGGATATTAGAATTGGCTGAAAGTCTTCTTCAAACAATTGCCAGGACCCAAGAGAATCTTGGGGAGATTCTCAAGCTATAGAGGCAACAAAATGAGAGAAACCATGAAGCTTTGCAGGACTCTATTCGTCTGCAAAAAGAGGTAAAAAGCATTCTGGGAGAAATCAGCAAGGGAAAGGAAAGTGGGTCAATGAAGAAGCATTCATCCAATCGTCCGATTAAGAAACGCCCCAGGTGGGAAGAGTCAAAGGAAATGGACCGGGAAAAGGTAAAGCCGCCGATGAAATGTTGGGGATGTGGAGGGAATCATTGCCTCCGTGACTGCCCAACAAGAGAATATCAAGGGGGGTAGCAACCGTAAATTCCCCAGGTTCGTGGACCAGTTGGAAGGAAGAGGAAAAGAAGAAATTGTTGTGGAACGATGTCCTCATGCAGAGCTAGAAGGTCCTAGCCAGCAAGAGAAGCTTGTAAAGACCAAAGGACTTAGTCCTGAAAGACCCAAGTAAAGGGTGAATTGCAGGACAAACCTACCACATTTTTTTTGTGAATTTTGGACATATGTAAAGTGGGTATTTATTTTCCGAAGTGTTGGAACACCGAGGACGGTGTTATTCGAAGGGGAGGGGAATGTAACGTCCCCAGCTTAACCCTATTGCATTGATACTGTAAATGATGTAAATATTGTCATTTAGTCATGGCGAGGAGCTCAAGGCCAAGGCCCCGCCACTGACTTATCGTTTTATGTGTCGGCAATTAGAATAGATGCATATGGTTATTGTGCTAGCAGTGCACAATGTAAAATCGGACATCATGTAAATATGCAATTTTAATGAAAACCCACAACCAGCTACACAATGCAACAAAAGAGACGGGGGCATGATCTTTACAAGGAAGAGGGAGGGAAAATAACCGAACCCTTGAGCCAATGGTTTTAATCCATGTGTCAATGAGAAAACCCATAAACCACCAACTACCCATTTTGTCTCATGCACCCAATCATTTAATTCTTCCAAAGATTGGTTGAGACAATAAATGCCTTGGGATGGGAGAGGTATGGCTGTCAATTTTCGTGCATGGGCAAGCCATCAACTTGGAAAATCGTTTTTTTGCTTGTTGGGCAAGAAAACCCCCACGAAATTGGCCCAAAAGCCATTCTTCACCCATGGCCATTCTTCCTCTCACGCAGTCTGAGCTCCCTGAAGTTTATCCTCACGTTTTTGGCCATAACCCAGCGTTTTTTCCATGCCTAGAAACTCGTTTTGGTATTTTGGAGCAGCTGGGGAAGGAGGGATGCGTTTTGGACTGAGGGAGGGGTCGTTTTTGCCCTTGGGCGTTTTTCTGGAATGGGTTTCTCTCCCAGTCGATTTTTCCTAGTTGCCATTTCGCTTTGAGTCTACCCACGTTTTTCTGGAACTGGTAGAAACCCATTGTTGGGAATTCCACTGCATAGGCGTTTTTCTCCTGCCCAACACTTATGCTTTTGATGATGCATGCACCCATCTCTTAACAGCCTGAGAAATCCAATTGCTGATGGGCTTGGCTGAGTTTGATATACCTTTGGCTATGTGAGAGCCTGTTTTCCCCTTTTCCTTGTGGAGATAATGCCCAGCTCGGGGGTGGCAGTGGTGCTGAGAGATTGAGGAGCACACTGGCCTACGGTTGGGTGGAACGTTGCAGAAGCATAGCTGGTTGCTCGGGAACTACTTGGTTTAAGATAAGTATTCTCTTGTGCTATCTTTCAATTGCTTAATTGATGAATATCTTGAATGTATGGTGAATGAGTAGTTGAAATTTCCTCTGCTGTGTATAAACAAATAATTACGCATCCTTATATCTCTGTTGTATTATGTGAATGCTTAGTGGTTTAAAATTATGGGGCTAGATGCCCGGTTTAACCTCACGATCCTCTCCATCTAGCTGGTAGAATGGGAGGGGACGTGACAATATCTCCCACGTTCAGCCGGTATCAGAGGGATATCTCCTCAACCAACCTCCCGTGACCTCATGCTTAACTCTAGATTGAGTAGAGCTTCCTGAGAACACCGATCTATACCATGGATTGCTCCACTCCCTGGTCAAACACCTAATGTTTCATCTAGTAGTATTGGATTTTTAACTCACAATGATCTATTCCAAGACTCTAAACCTATGCTAGTTGGTGTACCCTATAAATAAAATCAGTCTAATCAATTTTAAGATTAAGCGTTAATTTTAGTGGCCGTGGTTACTCAAGGGATATGATCGTGAAACTAGTGATGTGTAAGACTCAATAATATGCAAAATCGTCCAATCCTAGACTCATCTATCCAATAAAAGAATGTCACTAATATGCAAAATCAACCAACAATTTCAAAATAAAGATGCAATATTTTATCTTTTCGATGCACAAGAAGAACCTAAATGAAGGCAACAAGCACTCAATGCAAGATGCGGTACATGAAAGTAAAATATTTTTGTATTTTCACTTATAAATAGGAAGGAAAATGCAAAAACTAGATGTATATTTTTGTTTTTTTTAATATAAATGGAATGAAAAAATGCAAGCAAAATCCTACTATTCAGTCACTAAAGTGCCAAGAAGATCATTGAGACAACCCAGCAAATCCTAAACAACAAGACTTAGCCAAAGGAAAGAGCTCAAAAGGAAAAAACCAAGAGGCTAAATCCAAAGATTGGTAAAAAACCAAGAAGGCTCAACCAAGAGAAACAAAGAGTTTTGGTCACAACCAAGGCATGAAACAGTTAAGAAAGAGGCCAACAAAGACTCAAGAACAACCAAAGCGAACCCAAAAAGAACCAATAGCCATAAACCAACAAAATTCAGAGTTATACACTACTGTCGAAGGAATACCTGCGGGTACCCACGAGCAGTAGAGTAAACAGAGGCAGGTATACGCGAGCTGAGCTAAGCTAGCCCGTGGGTGAGGAAAGGAAAATGGGAAAATAAAGAGTCCAAGGGATCAGAAAAAGCAAGTTTTCTATGGTGTATCTTAATGACCAATCAGTGACACAGAGCTTCGATAAACAGCAACTCTAATTAAGGACTGATGCTCAAAAAATTTCCCAAACATGGATGTTTTCCCCAGCGGAGTCACCATTTCTGTATTGAAGAAAACTCACTATGGCTTGGGAATACAACAACAGACAGATGACTACCAAAAATCAATTCAATTCTCAAAACAATGCTATTATAAATGATTATGTTAAAATAATGGAGAAATGTAATCAACCTCAATCCAAACGTTTGATGTAGATCCCCGTTGGAGCTTTCAATCCATGCACTTGAAGTCTGAAAATTAGTCTTGACAGCCAATATCCAACAAGTACATATAATATATAAATGACATTAACATTATCAATAACAATGGTCCATAATATCACAAGCAAATGTAACCCAATGTATGATAAACAACATTCACAACATGATGGACGAGAATATGAGTATTTCTATTAATTAACAAGAAGAAGTACAAAGTGATACGACCTCTTGTCGGGAACCAATCTGAACCAAGATCTAGATCAATCCACTTGTGCCTCCACCACTTCAATCCTCCATGAATGGAAAAATCAAACTAGATAGGAGTTTGGAAGGTGAACATAAAGGGTTCACAACTACAAGGATCAATGAGTGTAGACTCAAGATAGGGCAAAAATCCACTAGAGTTCTCTTGCTATTCTCCTCTTCCTCCCGTCCATAAGCCATATGTGCTCAATATATAGTCCTCTCAAAGGTAGGTGAAAGGACACATCAAGGTGTTACTTGGGAAGATGGAGAGCCAAAGGTCACCCAATGACTGCTTTCTGGGAGTAAAAAGTAATAAAATAGTGATTTTTACCATTTTACTTAATACCCGTGGGCTATAGTGATGCAATTCGCGGGTACGCATGCTATAGTGATGCAACATGCGGGTAGGAATAAAAATAGGGAAAAATAATATCTCTAAAATATATAAGTGGATCTAAGTCACTAAAATGAATCCTACAGGCCAAATAATGTTGATGCTCACAGGGTGGAAGATTACGATGTAGCAGTTGAACCCCCCTGCCAATACACCTTTACAATTTAAAAAATCCCTATTTTCACTAAATATCCTAGGTATCCACTTTTTCCATGACATTTTTAATATCCCTTCTTATGTTTACCCTCATTATGGGGTGTTCCCATGAATATGGGTAACACATTTTGGCAAGCAAAGGGCGCTAGTATGTTAAAAACATAGCTCAATCAAGTTTTTTTTAAACCATCGATCAAGCTTTTAAGAGCTCTTTCGAGGGCTTTAAAAAGCACTCAATCGAGTTATTTAAAAGCTCTGGATCGAGGGTTAGTAAAACCATCGACTGAGCTTTATATCTCAATTGAGGGTTTTACTAACCCTCGATCAATATCTCATAGCTCGACCGAGTATCTCCAATCGTTATATATATATAAATGCAACATACTTATGGCTTATTTAGTTGCCTTTGTTGCATAGATATTTAGTGAATGACTAATAGAAATGGGATATATATAGAATAGATGTGTTATAGATATAATAGATGTGTGTGATTAGTGTTTATAGATGAAATATTTATAGATGAGAAGGTCCTATTTGTTTGTAGTTATGGGTCACAGAGTAATTGAAGTTATAGATATGATTGATCAAATCTATAACTCCAATTACTCCATGACCAATATCTATAAATGAATATCTACAGGAAGTGACCTATATATGCAAATGAATATCTATAGGAAGTGACAGAAGTAATGCATTTACTTGATTCTTCTTCAAAGTATTATTATTATCCACGAGTATCATATTTTTTGTTGAAATTATATTTTGTTAAATTCTATTATCATGTGATTCTATATTCATTAGGGGAGTTTTGAGGTAAAAAAATGGGCCTCCAAAAAAATGTACCATCAAAATTCACTTTATAAGAACCAATAGGATTCAAGATGATGATGTCAACCATGGGGGTAAAATTTGTAAAACACAATTGTTAACACCTCATTCCCTTATTCACATGACCCATTTGTTCACTTTTTCCACCATTTGAGTCTCTAAAACCTTCAAAAGGTCACCAAAAAGACCATAATACACCTTTTTCCCCTCAAAATATGTATTTTCCTCAAAAAACCCTCAAAAAGGGTCCAAAATTCCCAAAAATCAATTAAAAGGGAATAATATTCAAAAAAGGAAAAAGAGGAAAAAAGAGACCTAAACCATTTTGGTCAATACCATTGGTTTCCTTAAACCATAATGGTATCCCCCATCACCAAAAAACTATAAAAAGGTGATAGGAGCTCCTCACTATTCATCCACATTTCATCATATCCTTATGCTGCCAAATTCCTTTTGAGAGCCATTGCCTCCCTTTTTGAGTTTGAAGATCCCCATTGAAGCATTGGAGAAGAAGAGACCATTGGACATTGGAGCACCTCAACCTTGGAGCTGCTCAAACTCACCATCCTCACCATTTGAGGTAATACAAAAGATCAAATTTTTTAATTTCTTATTTTTCACATAGATCGCATTGTTTATTGTTCTTAAATCTAGTTTTTTATTTCTTTGCACATGTTAATGTTAGATAAGATTTACCGTTTTTTACATTAGTTTTTTACTTTTACATTGAGACTAATGCTACTAGTTAGCAGGTTCTCTTTAGCACATGCTTGGTTGAAAAACCAAGCAACAGTTTTTGGCGACTCCGCTGGTTTTCGAACTTTGAATCTTTGATTTAGATCTATATTTTAGTTGTTTTTTCCCTTTAAAGTTGTAGATCTTCCATACTAGTCAGCCTCTTCATTGCTGTCCTAGCCTTTGGCATGTTTTGCAGCTTAAAATAACCCAAAAATTTCAATTTTTGGGTTCATTTTTCGGCGACTCTTTTTCGTTCGTACATCACGGCTTTTGGCACCTGAAGTCATGCTACACATCGCGCCCTCGCTCATATTTTCCGCGCGGCCCATCGCGGCTGTTCAGCTTTTTTCCACGCAGCCCATTGCGGTTGTTTGACTTTTTTCCGCGCGGCCCATCACGGCTATTCGCCTTTCTTCCACGTGTCCCATCGCAGTTGTTCGGCTTTTTTTTCCGCGCGGTCCATCGCGGCTGTTTTACCTTTTTCCACGCTGCGCATCACGGCTTTTGCGCACATCACCACGATTCACATTGTGGCTTTTTCTCATATCATTGCGATTCACATCGCGGCTTTTCGCCTCACAGATGCGATATTTCCTGTTTTGTTCAGCCCATTTTTTCCCGAGTGTTTTCCCATTCGGCCCATTTTTTCCAGCCTTATTTTCTGCAATTTTTTTACAGCATAGTATTTTATTATTGCAGCATTATAAATTTATATTATGTTATTTTCTTTACTAATCTTTTTGAAAAATTTTAGTTAAGTGAAAGAAAGATTTGTTAAGTATTTTTCAGGTTGTAAGTTTCATACTTTGAAAAGTTAGAATCATATTTCTGAAGTGCTCAATATTTTTCCCAAGAAAGGCTTTAGAAATCCACTTATTTCTGCTTATGTTATATGCTTTACCTTAAATTGTTTTTTGAAAAATCCATATTTTTTGAAACAAGCATTTACATTTGAAAGCGTCTTTCATTTTTTGCAAATTGAAATCTTTATTTTAGTTTGTGATTAAATCACCCATGTGAGGCAAATTGTTTTGGTATACAACCACACCAGCACACAATTTGTCACAATAATTTCAAGTGAGCCTTAAAATTCTCTTAACTCGACCAACATTCTAACCCCATTTGGGGAACACAAAAAGAATATTGTAGTTAGGTAGGACTGGGGGGATAAGTATCCAAATAACACCCCTCACTCACTTACATGTTGAGACATAGTGGTTGACATTTAGGGTACCAAAATCCCTTATTATTTTTTGACATGGTTTAAAACCAATTCATCGGGAAGGCCTCTCCCTTAGGAGGGTTGAAGTAGCCAGACTGGTTCCGGAGGCCTAAGTGGAATACCGTAATCCATTCAGTCATCGAAGGATACCTACTCGTTGTTCTCATTGTACCACCCTTGTGGGAGTACAACAGTGATAGAACAATGTTGATGTATATGTAACTTCGGAATGTATTTCACATATATGTATATTGTATTCCTATAGAGATGTTATTATTCCTCTATACGGAAGTGTCGTCATTTATATTGTAAGTGTCGTAACTTATACTTGATGGGTTATTAGACCACCTTGTTGGGGTCAGCCCTGTATAATTCATGTGGGTCAAAGGGTTATTAGACCGCCCTATTGGGGGTCGGCCATGTGGGTCAAAGGGTTATTAGACCACCCTAGTGGGGGTCGGTCCAGTCAGCATTATGTTAAGTGGTTAAGTTGAGGCCGACCTAGTTGAGTAAAGGTCAAGTCAAGTTAGTGTATAAATAGAGAGTGTGTCTCTCTCATTTTACACATTCTATTCTCTCACTCACACTTGGGAGAGTGGCGCACTTGTGGAGGAGGAGGCTCTGCTGCTAGGAGAAGACTATCTCTTGTATTCTGGTTGTATCATTGCTCTATCTATCTCTGAGAAAGTTATTGGGGTTTTTCACCTTTATGGTTTTCCCCAAGTAAACTCTGTGTCTCTTGTGTGCTTGCATTATTGTGTCCATAATTGATATGTTGAATATTTGTTGTACATGTTGTTCTCTCAGTTAAGATCCTAGATCATATTGAAGTAAATTCTGAAAATTTAACTTGGTATCAGAGCTAGCCTGAAAGAAGGCATGATATGGCATGTATGACATTTGTTGCACTTACGATGCTATGGCTTGATATAGCAAAAACTAGTCATCGTAGCACTTTCGCTATAAATCAGTTTTGGCAAAGTTTTCGGATCTAAAACTTTTACAGTTTGAAGATCAGATCCCCATGTACCTTGTGTCCAAAGGAAAACCTATAATTCATTGTACTTTGTGATTTATGAGCTGTATAATATAGGGTTTATGCCTCTTCCAGATATGAGTCAAAATAAGGTGACCTTGGGAAAAAGGTCATAACTTGGGCTAGGAAACTCCAAATTAAATTTCATAAAACGTGTCAGGTAGTACACAGACTTTACTATCTCAATAAAATTTTGTAGAAGCCGAATTCGAACCAATGACACATGGCACGCTGTACAAGATCACTCTCTTGTATTATCCCATAAACAGGTCACGTTGCGACACTTGGCATAACTCTCTCTCAGAGAATCCAATTGAGTTCAAACCTATAGGGATGGAAAGATAATAGGTCGTGATATCTCAAGAAAAATTTTCAGACCCTGTGGATCGAAAAGTTTGGAGTTACACTAGAAACAATCAGGTACATATTTCTGTCAAAACAGAATTATTTTTGAGTACCTTCATTCATGGCTTCCGGAATTTAGGGCTTTGGAGAAAGTTGGAATTTTTGTAATCGGAGACCACGGCTGGATGCTACTCATAAAAATCGAAATTTAGAGACCAAGATCAGATTTTTTGGTTGGGCAGAAGGCTGGGCATGATCAAACCCGAGTTCGGGACTTTGATCGGAAAGATGGAAAATTAGGACTTCTGCAAAAATTGAAATTTTGGAAATCTGTGACCATAGATGGAAGCTCCTCAGAAAAATCAAAGCTTAGAGTTTTGAATCAAATCTTTTGGTTGGGTGAAGCTCCGAGAAACTCAAACCCTAATTCAGGGTCCTCCCTAGTGAATCCGAAAATCTAAAAGACAATTTCGAGGGGTGAAACTTTGCAGTTTTCAAATTCTGAATATACCAACTTGATCAGCTCATCAAGGCGCATATTTCTAACCTTTCGGAAGTTTGAAATTCAAAGTTTGAATTTTTGGGGTTTCTCTGACAAACCCTATTACAGCTCGAGATCCAGTTCCTGCAAATCAAGTGGATTGGGTTAATCCTAGAAGAGGATGGATTGGTCACCTGCATAAGTGAAGAAGTTCCTGTTTCAGAGGGAGATGAGGCTAAGGCGTTTCATAAGAATATTACAAGCAATCTTGACAGGTATGGCTTACAGGTATGTTTCATGGTTAAGTTTATCATATGTTTGTCTTCATATCATTACAGTACAATCTTGATTAATTACTAGACTTGTGGTATCATCTTAATAGAAGATATTCATTGATGAAGGTTTTGACACTTATGAATGCACTAATGCATTGTGATGTTGTATGAGGTTTATGTTGTTCGCTAACATAAAAGGTACACCAAGAAAGACAAATCATGTTCTACTTCAAGAACATATGATCATGGTGACATGAAGACAAAGATTCATCCATTGTCATGGATCACATATAAGATCTACTTTTGAGGTATGTATAACTTGGTCCTACAATGGTTAACCTATGAGACATGCATGTTACTAGCACAAGTCACTCAAAAGAACTAGAAGACATTATGCGGGTATGTTAGACATAACTAGCTAGCATGCTAATCTAGGTATTTTTTTCCTATATCAAGCTAGAATCCTACCTTGTGTTAGGATCTTATATTGATGTGTTGTTGATAATAATTATTCATGAATTCATAGGTTTGAATAGTCATGGCTGTATGCATATTATGTTTCTTACCATAATTGATGATATGACTAACCAGAAGAATCATGAAGGTATAGGTTTGAGTAATCACGGGTTTATGCATTGATGATTTAACTAATCAGAAGAGTCCTATGATCAAATAAGAATATGAATGAGTAAAAGAAGACTTCCCTGAAACCTTGAATACTAATGTTTATTATCTGTGAATGATCATGACTATACATGTTTAAGATTATTGTGTTTTGATAGTATTAATATTATACTAATAAACGTGTGATTATGTATGAGACCTCAAGGATAACACAATGATAATACTAATAAGCATGCATAGTGATTAAGGATGGATGTAAGTTCAAGGACAAGTAATCCAGGAAGCAAGGATCAAGAGGGAGCGCACTCCAGTTGTTCCTGCAAGAAAGCAAAGGAGCACACTTCAGTAGTTTCTGCAAGGATGCAGATATTTAGAGGGAGTTGACCATCTTTGTTCATTCCACAATAGAAAGGTGTAGAAGAAGCTACTTTAGCAGCTCCTGCAAGAAAGCAAAGACTCAGAGGGAGTCCACCCAACAAGCAAACAAAGATAAGTATTTTAATTACCACTTCTTACATATTTGTTTGTTTAAATAAAATTGTTCAATGATACATATGCTTGTGTTCCTAGACTTAGGATATGTATTTTGCATATTTGCATTAATGAACAAGATACTACTAATATGCATATGATGGGTAAGTGGCCTATGGCACTGTACAACATTACATTGCTACTTATCTAGAATGAAACCTCTTTGCTGACATGTTGAGAGTTGTGCACACTCTTAACAATGTTCTGGTAGAGACTGGAAGGCATCTAGAAAGTTGTGGAACATGGATAAATGTTGTATTGAAGCATTGGCTAATATAATTGCATGACTGTATGACATATTTCTTTATGTTTAAGAATTTGTCTGAAAATTATGAGATGTTTCTAATCAGGCAATTTAACTTGTTTTGTAGAAAAGACCATATACCTTCACCTACAAAAGAAGGACTACAACATTTGTCCAAGCAACAAAATTATCTATTGAAGATATTGAAGTTCCCAGGATACAGGAAGAACGCCATGATCCATCGATCATGAAGAACGATGTTTGGGATGCGGTCCCAAGAGCTGAAGGGAAGTCTGTTGTGACTTCCAAATGGAACTATCAGATCAAGCATGCTGCAGATGGTAGCATAGAGAAATATAAGAGTGATGAAATAGAAGATACACTAGGTGGATTTCAAGACAGCCTTCTTGAATGGTGTAGTCATATATGTGTGCAAAACTTGGTAGGATAGACAACTTTTTATCCAGTTTGGGCTTTACCAAGAGTGAAGTGGATTCCAACCTTTAATACAAGGTTGAGGAAGGGAATCCTGTGATTCTACTCCTGTATGTGAATGACCTGTTTGTAACAGGAGATGATATATTGATTGTGAACACATAGCGGAAGCTTGCTGCCGAGTTCGAGATGGAGAACTTGAGGATGATGCACTATTTGTTTTTTTTTTGGCATGGAGGTGTGGCAGAGTTCAGATGGAATCTTCCTTGGACAAGGAAAGTATGCAGTAGAGATCCTAAAGAGGTTCGGGATGATGGATTGCAAGGCCATGGCCACACCTATGGCATCGAATCTGAAGCTTCTTTGTGATGCTTCATCCAAGTCGGTTGATGTCTCTATGTATCGTCAAATTATTGGGTCCTTGATGTACCTGACGAACACGAGACCAGATATTTTCTTTGTGGTGAACACATTAAGCCAGTTTCTGACGGATCCAAGGAGTGTTCACCTGGTTGCTGTAAAGCATGTTCTGAGGTACCTAAAGGGTACAGTGGATTATGGGCTCAAGTATGAAGCGAATCAAAAGTTTAACCTGCAGGGTTATGTTGATTTAGATTGGGCTAGTAGTGCTGCAGATAGGAAGAGCACATTTGGGTGCTGCTTCAGTATGGGATCAGGTGTGATCTCTTAGTTTAGTAGGAAGCAGTCCTGCGTAGCACTGAGTACAGCTAAGACAGAGTATGTTGCAGCCTGTTCAGCTACTTGTGAGGCAGTATGGCTACGGAAGCTACTGTCCGAGTTATTTGATCTCCCATTGGATGCTACTAATATCTTTTGTGATAACCAGAGTTGTGTGAAGCTGTCCGAGAACCCGGTGTTTCATGAAAGGTCAAAACACATAGAGATCAAATATCACTATATTAGGGATATGGTGCAGAGAGGAGCCGTGAAGCTCCTTTATATTATGACGGACGAGCAGATTGTAGATGTGCTGACGAAGCCACTAGCCAAGGTGAAGTTCGAGTACTTCAGGGAGAGGCTTGGTGTTCTTCAGATTGATGACACTTCAAGGAAGAAGTGATGGACACATTTACAGAAGCCATTCCAAGCATGTTGGAAGGAGGATCCTTCACATGGCTGTGGATGTAAGCATTGGATGATGAGCATCAGGACGATGCTCCAGTTACTACTATGTATGTATGCATCATGTTGGATGCTAGATATGATCAGTTGGATCATTTATATATATGTACGCATCATGTTGGATGCTGGATATGATCAGTTGGATCATTTGTATGTATTTTGTGTATGCATCATGTTGGATGCTTGGACCATGTATCCATATATGTATCAAGTGGATACATTGTATGATCAGGTAGATCATGTATGTTGATATGTATCATGTATGATCAGGTGGGTCATGTATTTGTATTTGTATCAGGTGGATGCATTGTATGATCAGGAGGATCATGTATGATGATATGTATCAGGTATAATATACTTGGTATGCATCAAGTAGATGCATTGTATGATCAGGATGATCATGGATGACGATCTTCAGGATGTTTCTCCAGATGACATGCAGCAGGATGTTGCAGTGATGATGATCAAGATGATCATGTGTACATCAGGATGATGTATGGTGAGTATCAGGTTGATACTCTGTGGCCGTGGAACAGGTTGTGCAGATAAGCATGTAATTTGTGCCCTAGGAGATTTGCAGATAGTCTTTCGAGGTTTTGCCTATGGCATGTAATTTGTACCCTGGGATATCTGGAAAATGCTCTTTCGAGGTTTTCCTTGGGAGGACATATAATTTGTGCCCTGGGAGATCTGCAGATAGTCTTTCGAGGTTTTTCTAATGGCATGTAATTTGTGCCCTGGGATATCTAGCAGATTCTCTTTCGAGGTTTTGTCCTATGGCATGTAATTTGTGCCCTGGGAGATCCGATAGGTTGAGCAGTGTGCTCGTAATCAGTCCTGGGATGCTCTTTCGAGGTTTTTCCATGACCACATGTAATTTGTGCCTTGGGAGATCCGATAGGTTAAGCCTTGTGCTCGTAATCAGTCCTGGAATGCTCTTTCGAGGTTTTGTGGTGACCGCATGTAATTTGTGCCCTAGGAGATCCGATAGGTTGAGCCTTGTGCTTGTAACCAGTCCTAGTATTCTCTTTTGAGGTTTTGTGGTGGGGTCACATGTAATAAGTCCTGGAGATCTGGACAGGATGAAAAAGGCCTCAGATGCTCTTTAGAGTTCTTGCTAGTCAAGAGACTCTTTTAAGGTTTTGTGACGCATGTAATAAGTCCTGAGATTTCCACAGTATGGCTAGTGATGATGAAGAACTGCAGGTGGTGAGCCTACATCCAGTATGAAAAAGGACTGGCACTGTAGAACTTCCTATGACGAGTAGATTTAGAGATTGATTGAGATAGCAGCAGCAGTGACGATGATGATGACTCGATGACGATTATCCAGTGACGATGATCCAGAGAAGAAGACTTGTGCTAGAAGATCTGTGTCAAGAAATACCTTCCTAGTTAAGAGGGAGTGTTGATGTATATGTAACTTCGGAATGTATTTCACATATATGTATATTGTATTCCTATAGAGATGTTATTATTCCTCTATACAGAAGTGTCGTCATTTATATTGTAAGCGTCGTAACTTATACTTGATGGGTTATTTGACCACCTTGTTGGGGTCGGCCCTGTATAAGTCATGTGGGTCAAAGGGTTATTAGACCACCCTATTGGGGGTCGGCCATGTGGGTCAAAGGGTTATTAGACTACCCTAGTGGGGGTCGGCCAAGTCAGCATTATGTTAAGTGGTTAAGTTGAGGTCGACCTAGTTGAGTAAAGGTCAAGTCAAGTTAGTGTATAAATAGAGAGTATGTCTCTCTCATTTTACACATTCTATTCTCTCACTCACACTTGGGAGAGTGGCGCAATTGTGGAGGAGGAGGCTCTACTGCTAGGAGAAGACTATCTCTTGTATTCTGGTTGTATCATTGCTCTATCTATCTCTGAGGAAGTTATTGGGGTTTTTCACCTTTATGGTTTTCCCCAAGTAAACTCTGTGTCTCTTGTGTGCTTGCATTATTGTGTCCATAATTGATATGTTGTAGATTTGTTGTACATGTTGTTCTCTCAGTTAAGATCCTAGATCATATTGAAGTAAATTCTAAAAATTTAACAAACAAGAGCTGCAGATTCACCCAACCGGACGTGTCATGAACGAGGTATCTTAGTGGCCCATTTTCTAGGTTCAACTACCTAGTATCCCTCCCAGTAGGGGGATATCTATCCTTTGATTCTACAATTTATATTGTCTGACTTGGATTTCATCACCTTGCAGAGGATATATCTTGTTGAGTCATAATACTTTTTAGTTAGGTTTTTGCATGCTCCATTACCTCCCTTTGGTCAGTGAGTACACCTTTTTCTATTTTTAGGAGCTGTTTGCATGTTGGTTTTCTAACCACATTTTTTTATTACTCCACCTACTAGAGCATAGCTGTTATAGTAAGTGTTTTGAGGTTGGTTGTTGGCCTGAGTGCCATTATTTTTTATGCTCCCCTCTTGCACGCACGGTTGGAATAGGGCTTTAGAGCTTTCCATTCACCACCACCTAGTAGTTTTAATTCACAACTGTCACCATTGAGTCCCTGAGACATTCTCGATGTTTCTGGGGTGAACCCCCACAATACGGTTCACTTGACACCACTCATCATAGACGAAGAGCACTGTCACTCAACTCTACATGTCATCGACATAGACCCCTATCATCCAATTCTGACGCACCTCATTTCCCATCTGACTCTAAGGAAGAATCCAAACATCGTGCATACACAACACCCACTAGCCCCATGGTTTGTTTGCATTTTCACTCCTTCTTCACAGGAACTGTTGGTGGAACATCCACCACACCCTCCACCACAATGGCCACCACATTAGCCACTACTACCAAAACTCCCTTAGGTATGCCGAACATGGGACCCCTGCCCAATACAGGACCCACACCTAACCTAGGCATGCCCACCATGGGAACTATACCTACTATCCCTGCTACCACTCAGATTCCAACACCTATTGGACATCTTCCCAACCCATCTGTAACTCTCGTTGCACTTGGTGGCGCTGGCCCCTCCCACACTCCTTTGGGTAGAGAGAATATACTCCCATGGCTAATATCCCCCTAGGAGGCAGTGGCCTAATACATAATGCTACCACTAGCACCTATGCCCCCATGACAACGTCATACCTCTCCACTAGTTTTCCATTTATGGCTAGCCCTAACCTACCAGACTTGGCAAGGCTAACAAATGATCCCATTAGACATGACCCTACTTGGCCCCCCATGCCCACAAAGCTCCTGTCAGACATCCCAAATTTTGAAGGGAAGGATGGGGAAGACCCCCAAAACCTGTTAGGATATTCCTATACTCCATCCTAGTCCCACCAGTATTTTGATCATTTACATTTTAGTCATGCATGCACCTTTAGGGTTTGCATGCATCCCAGTCATCAGTCCAGCACGTAGCCCTCAGTTAGCCAGCCCCCAGGAGCTTCTCACTATTCAGTTTTAGCCCTCCAGGTGCTTAATGCGCCCTTCTTCCTTGAGTTTAGGGAGCAACTCGCCCTTCGTCACCTACCAGTCTAGTTGTCACTTAGTTACACTTAGTTACAGTCAGTTACAGTCAGTTACACTCAGTTACACTTAGTTACAGTCAGTTACAATCAGTTACACTCAATTACACTTAGTTACATTGAGTTACACTCAGTTACACCTACCAGAGTTAGTTTGACTGATGGTTGACAGTTACTTGAGCATTGATGACTCCACTGATGATGATGAAGACTTCCAGTTGCACTCCGATGATCATGAGGACACCTAGTTGTGCTCTGATGACACTCTATTGATCTTATGATCACTCTAAGAGGCTAATTCAAATTGCCACCTTAGGCATTCGAATCCTCTCTATCATTGTACTATTTATTTGTCGATACTGTAATTAATTAATTAGTGTGTGTGAAGTATTATTGCTTCTATCTGAGTTCTACTGTACCATATTATTCTGTTGCTCATTATACTGTATTGTTCACTCTTCTTCTATTTTCCTGCTTAATCATAATTACTCTTGTGAGGTACACATCATCTCTTAGATCTGCTGTGAGGATTTTCACATGGTATCATAGCATTTTGAGAGTATTGTTTATCTCCATTTTTGAGAGTTTTTTGCAGGTTATTACCAAGATTTCGAGTGCAGCAGTTTCTACATTTTTGCAGCAGTAGCAGTTGTAGTTATTCTCTATTGTTTTTGCAGGTCTTCTATAGCTTTAATGGATTCATATTTAGAAGGAATCCCTCTTCTTTCTCCATTCAACTATGATGAATGGAAACCAAGAATGATAGCATATTTGAAGATCCATGATCTCTTTGATTGTTATTTTGAAAGAGAGTTCGAATCCTCTGAAGAGAATATTGACTGGTTGAATAAAGGTGACATGGCCTTTGGAACAATGATGCTTGCCTTGTGTGCATACCAAAGATTCAAATTCAAATACCGTGATGGTGTTGAAACTCCAAGAGAGTTATGGACTCCAAAAGAGTTATGGGCTCACCTGGATGAAAATTTTGGCAGAAAGAATGAAGGACTTGGTCCTAACCCATTCGAAAGCAAGCGAAGTGATGCATTCGCTCCTCTTGATGGTCTCTTAGATCATGAACTAGTATCATCTCATATTGAAATTGTTGACAAAGAACTTGCAGATTCTCCACTCATGCTCAAAATTTATTCTCTTTCTATGCCAGCTCACACTCTAGATATTGCAGAAGGTCCTAAATCCTCTCTTGCACCAGAGTCTGTTAGTTTTCATCATGATCACATGATTATTTCAGAGGTCAAAACAGCTACTGAAGGTAGTGCATTCGCTCCTCTCTAGCTATCTCCTCTTTTATACTACTATATGATCATAAATTCATGCTTTCAGAAGGTTATTGAAGATTATGGCCATTGCCATTCACTTGGGATAAATTCTCATGCAATTATTGGTTTTGATCTCACCTCTCATGGTTCAAAGGAGATCTGAAGAAACCATGATTCAAGTCTTGGATCTAATTTGGATTCTAAGCAATTACTGCTTGGGATAATTTCTCATGCATATGATAGTTTTGATCTCACCCCTGCTGGTTCAAAGGACATCTCAAGAAACTGTTCTTTAAGTCTTAAATCTGATTTTGATTTCAAGCAAACATGTAATAGTTATTTTTGGCATAATCTCACCCATGGTGGTTCTAAGGAGAAGACAAAAGACTATATGCACTTTCACAGATCTGATCCTACCTCAGCTGATTCGAATCATAGGTTCAAGGATCAGTCTCATACTGTTGGATTTGTTCTCATCACATTCAATCTGAAGAGCAAGTACAAGCACATGCTTTTTGAGCATGATCCACTTCTTCCCAAGAAGAAGATACCTCCAGACATATGACCAAGCATCACATTGCCTGATGAATCCCCATGATTAACAACAAGGAAATCTACCATTGATTCATGCAGATACCAGGGCACTATAAAAACTCTAATCTTGATCCCATATGATGTGTCGGAGTCGATGGGACAAGAACATTGGAAGGTGGACCTTAATGCATTCCACATCATCCAATACGAGTACAAAATAAATGATTGTGAAGACTCATAGTGAAAAATAGGAGCAACATGCAACTCAAAAGCGGAAAGTATATGTGAAGTCATGATGTAGTAGTGATAGGAAATAAAATGGTTATGGTGACTACATAAGCAATGGAAAATGGGACTTCGACATGAATGGATTTTTGGGTTTTTGAAATGAGGAGGGTGAATGAATCTACCATAGGGAAATTGACTTCTTGAGGGGTTTCTTTCAGCAACAAGTGGGATGACAGGTGTCTAAAAATGATTTCTGGCATGTAGCAATGGGACTTGACTTCGGAAACATTGGACTCTGTATGTTTTGCACATCAATCTCTCCATTTTTATTTTTTTATGTGCTCAATCCATTTGCAAATTGAGAAAAAGTCTTCAAGAGTCACTCGTGCATGCATTGACCTTCTTCTTCCAAGGACCTGCAAAAACCTAGCACTTACCTGCAATAAAACATGAGATGATGGAAGAAGAGAGATGGTTGGTCTCTCTTCACCCAACACTTATGAAAAAAAATAACAAGCAATTACTCATAAAACAAATCCAAGGAAAAATGAACAAAACAAAATCCATTTTATACCTGTGGGAGAGCAATGTCCATCTAGACTTACCAACGGTATTTTGATCATAGCTTCTTCGTTCCTTGTCTAATTTGAGTGATTCCAAAGCCAAAAGAAAGTAAATTCATAGGTCTATTTAAATTAGAAACAGGTTTTTATAATTCTATGTAATGATGTTCCAAATCACTCAGTAACAGCCTGCATGACAAGGTGTTTTTTTGAATTCTGGATTAAACCAACAGTCACGGCTTTAGGCTTAACTTTTTCGTTTGATAACGGATTGATTTGATTCCAATTGGAGATGAAATTAGATTCATGTAGGTATCTCCATTAGAAACAAGTTTTGAATCCAACAAGAATTGATGGGTCAAATAAGCCAATGAACAGTCTAGAAAATAGAATTTTAGGAATGCAGATTTGGGATAGGCAGTCGGTATTTTGGTCATAAAACGCATGCCACATAAGAACACCTTGATTCGCGTCTTGATTTGCGGGCAGATGGAAATGAATCTCAAAAATATGAGACATGAGTTTTGTGCGTAACATCCTCATTTACCTGACTCGCGAGGAAATAGTCAAAAATAGCTACGGTTTGCGATATGCAGGTGGTTCTTCGAGGGGGTATTTTCCAGATTTGGTGTTGCGGCCGGTTCCAAAGTTGCCAACAGTTACAGCCGTGTTCTAGCTGTTGCAGATCACAAGTTGGGGGCTCAGTTCTTCATTTCCATGAGATAATTTTATGTATAAATATGTAATCAATCTCATTGAGAAAAGGGGAGATTATGGATTACGCATGATAGATTTGGCAGGATAGGAGATGGATGATATGAGATGTAAGATAGGAGAGAACCCAATGTTATGATGTAGAATTTGATCCAGATCTATTGTAATTCTTTCATTATGATAATATATGCTGGCAGTTTCTTAATTCTGGAGTTGTAGACTTTCATTGTGGAGATCCAGATCTGCTCAGTGGAGGAAGGGCCCTCTTCCCTGAGCAGATGCTGGTAATGTTAATTGTAAGTGTGTTATTGTCTAGATATGTTTATTATTTCGTTTATGCTTTCATTCATTAAGCTTATCATAGTTGTATGCTTTCATTCATTCGATCTGTCATAATCGTTGTGTTGATAATTCATTTGTTAGATCATTGGACAACACAAGACTTATTTTAGATTTATACAATTAGATCTTGTTTCATAGGAATAGATCTTGTTGAAGTGTGATTTATAGTTTGATTTACTTTCAAGAAGATGTGGCTTAGTTTACAAATAGTTTCGATTGCATACCAATAGATAACAATGTCAGGTAGAAATTGTACTTGCATATATTTTGCATGATAGCTTTGAAATAAAATACTTCCTCGGGTTGATAATTTATGTTTAACACTCTGCATGTTAAGTTTTAATTAACTGGAATATAGTGGGCACGATATTTTGGCACCATTGCCGGGGAAGTTATCAATTGTGCAATAGTACATCTAACATTGTTTTGCAGGTGCATTGTTAAAATAGGGCATGTAGGTTGCATGATTACATTTCAGTTTATTGAATTTATTTTGAGTGTTAATTTTCTGTCTTTACATTTAGTTTTATTTCATTTTCAATCTTTGATTCATAAATCTTATCATTCCCCTTCGTGGTGTTGTAAGCACCACCCATTCTACTAACAAGTTGACAGGAACATTCGAAGGAGGAGCCTCAAGATAGCACCCAAAGAATCTAATGAAGAGATGGCAGGTGAAAAAGATGGAGAAGTTGTTACCTTCGAATTTTCCATCAGAAATTCGAGAGGAGTGGCACCAACAAAAAGAATTCCCCCACATGTTCTACCAAATTCTCACGGTTTGGAAAACGAAGACCCTGATGTATTTTTTTTTTCAATTTGAAGTACTTTGTAGAGGATATGGTTATTTTGCTAATGATCAAAAGTTGAATGTATTTCCCCTTACTCTAAAAGGAACAGCCCTCCGATGGTTCATGAGCCTCGGTGGGAATTGTATACAAACTTGGGAAGACATGAAACATGTGTTCTTGAAAAGGTACCAAGATTATTGCAGGGTCAATGAAGACATCTTTGAAATGACACAAGGAGAAGAAGAGAGTCTGGAGGAATACATAGAATGATTTCAATATAACCTCCAAAGATCCAAACAGAGGAAACTAGGGAAGGAAATCTTAAAAACACTTCTACTCAAGGGAATCCAAGCTGAATGTTTAGAAATATTGAATCTGATCGAAACAGGTAATGTTTTTCAGTTAGCATATGATGATATTTGTGAGTTATGTAGAAGGAATTCAAGAGGAAACTTCAAGACTGGTAAGAATTCTAAGGAACTTTTATCTTTATTTTTGAAATCTGCTGCAAAAACAAGAGTTTTACGAACTGAAATCAACAATTTATTTGACATTTCTAAGGCTGATTTACAATCGGGTGTTTTGCAGGATAAGGAAAAGCAGGAGGAAATAAGAGAAGCAAGGGATTTCCCTTTGGATAGTCTTGAAAGCTGTGGTATATGTGACTTGAATCATTCCACAGATCATTGTCCCTCCCTACCAAAGATGAAAGAAACATATCATAGAGATCTGGGAGTTGCAGCCAACTCGTTGCAACAGTCATGTCAACCATGGCCTACATCTATGGTTCGAAATTCTATCCCTCCATTTTCTTAATCTAATACTCAATCATTGAATACTCTTCCACCATGGCATTTGTTGCAGCTGTTGGAGCATAGGCCGCAGCTATAGTAAAGCTGCAAATTTTGAGGAAAAAGTACAAGTGTTGAAGGGAAAGAATGCTAATTTTGAGTAAGCACCAATTTTGGGAAGAAGTGAACAGTGCGCAGTACGGTGCCAGATGGGCGAGCTAAGCGCAGATTACGGGCCGAAAATCGCGGAGCTCACGCGCACACGTTAAAGGAGTGTAAATATGGCCGAGTAGAAAGCTCAGCTATCACAATAAATGAAGCAACGGAATAGAGGGCTCAGCTACCCTCATTAAGGCTAAGTACAGAAGTTATGGTTGCTCTGACCAAAGAAGAGTAATGGACCAAAGCATTGAAGGCGAAGGACAAGGAGTAGTGAATGATGAAGCGGTGCCCATACCCGTAATCTGCGTCGAAACTCACGGAGTCTGCAGGAAGCAGCGACATGACTACAAGCGGCGCCTACAGTACACCTAGCCATGCCCGTGGTTAGGGTTTTTGGGGATTGCTGTTGGGAAAGGCCCATAGTTTTGTAAAGGTGCGACCGTCAAGGCCACCTATATATATGTATAATTGTGAAGGGAAGAAGGTTAGATGTTAGTTGGATAAGTCAGTAGGTTAGAAGGGTTGGCGTTATTTGAATATCAGAAGAGTTAGATAGTTGTAGAAGTTTCAGACAGTCTAAGTTGAGGTCTGAGTCTGTATTGTGTTTTGTAAACGGGTAATGATCATGATTGTGTATGTAAGGAGGCCACTTAGCACAAGGGCCCATGGATGTATCGACCAGTCGCAGGACCGACGGAAGGTGATTGCATGTTTAGTTATAAGTAACATCTGTAGAAGATAGAGTTAGATCTAAGAGAAGGGATCCTAGCTGTGTGCGTGGAGTTTCCCAGAAAGATCTAAGGCTACAGATGTGTGCGCAGCATACTGTGTAATTCCCATTTTGATTTAATATAGAGTGCAAGTCCCGTGCATGAGATTTTCCCGTGGAGGCGAACCACATAATTCTAGTTGTTATGGTGATGTTTTACGTGAATGCATGTCTATGTTTTACCATCTAGGTTTACAAGAAGGTTTCGCTATCTTTATGAATGCATATGTTAAGTTCTCAAAGATTCCTTAGAAGTTATAATTGTGAGGTGCTGAAGGAGTCTATAGAACGCTATCGCTGCAGTGCTGGAGGAGTGGGCTACTGCGCAGTGGCATAAGTCCAGGAACAATAGAGTATCGGATGTAGCTGGTAACGCCTCGTTCGTAGGTGCGGAGATACCGCGCAGCAAGGCTGGTAAGAGTTTCAGCGCTATCGCGCTAAGAGGTCTGAGGAAGAGTAAGACGTTCCGCTCCGAGGAATCCTCCTGGAGGGGGAAGGGAAGATTATAATCTCCATGTCGCCAAGGTTAAGGAAGCCTAATTCCTTAGCCCCCCCTTAGCCACTTTGGGTGAGACTTCGGGCTGCTGCGCAGCTCGTTGCCGAGAGGGCCAGTGCGCCAAGGGGTGTTTGTTGCTGCGCATCCTGAAAACCCGGGTCTGTCCAGAAAACAGCCAACAACAGCCTCAATTTAACTCTTATCGACCTTATCCACGAAGTTGGAATGGCCCATCCTATGATCATATGGCCACTCTCCCTCTTGCTGCAACACAAGCTGGTCATTCAATATCAACCTCACAAATCAATCATCTACATCAGCCACATCTATCTTCTCATCAAACTCCTTGGTACCCAACACAGTTTCCTGTCCAATCCACCCTCCACCCTAACCATAATAAAGTAGTACAGTATGCTTACAGTGCTGAATTGCAAAATGTTTCTACATTTCCCTCTTGTTCTACCTCATCTACACCATTGCAAAAAGGTTGTGCATTGTTGCAGCAAATCCATACGAGGCCTGAACATGTTTTAAATCTAAATTTTGCAGATGGAGTTTCTTCTAGTCCTCATAAGCAAGCAGACAAGATAAACAAGACACACGTGATATTTGATGGAGAACAACCATTGGAACCAAAAGCATCATTCACATCATTAGATCCGAAACCCTTATGCATTGAAGAAGATCAGTTTACTAAGGAGCTTCACGATGTCACATCCATGAGAAATCAAGGGAACAAAGACTATATTGAAGCTTGGTTTCAATCTGTCTTCGGTCTGTGGCATCATTTCATACTTCACCAAATCTTGGCACCATCATTTCAAGGGAAGTTGATCTCTCATATCCTAGCATTCATAAAGTTATATTTTTCTGTTGGGAGTATGAGCATACTTGAGTCACTTCTTCGGAAATGGCTCCATTGGAAATATGCATACACTTGAAATTTTTTCTTTTTTGTTTCCAAGTAGGATAGGGTAGGGTAGAATAACATAATAAAACCATGCTTTTGCTTTTTTAAGTTTTTATTTTTGAATAAGTATGATCTCTTCCTGCACCTTGTTGCGATCTAGAAGATCAGAAAGTAGAAATATGAGAAATGGGTATGAGATGTTTTCATGAATACTTAAGTCATTGTTGTCATCAATTTCCCAATTTCAATTTGTCTCTATTTGTTACAAATAAAAATAAAAATATCATGAAAATAAAATTACAGTAATTATGGAAAGTGAATGGACGATCCACAGGAAAATGAGCCCATGATTATGGAACACTTCAAGCTTGAAATTTGACATGAATTTATTAGCTGCAACACCCAGCTGTGAGTGATTACTCTCAGCTACAACAATGAGCTGCAACACTCGCTATGACAAGGAGCTGCAACACCCAGCTGTGACTATGCTATAGGTAAAAATTTATGAGTTTGAGATATGTGTGTGTTGCACATCATGATATGTCTTTAGTTTTTATTTTCCATAAAAATTCACATGCTTTATTTCAACATTATGTCATTTTTTAAGAGTTGCAGTTGTGGCTGCAACAAACCATGTAAGTCAATCTAGGTGCTCAATGCTTGAAATGTTTGGTATGGATGTGTGTTATATTTAAATTTACATCACTAAAATCATTCACACCTATTTCGATCACTTTCTGGGGGTTAAATTTAATTTATTGTATTTTTGTGACATTTTGGCTTGAAAATTTTACTGAAACATAGACGGGACAGTCCATTTTTGGGAGACCAAATGAACTTATTTTTAAAACTTTTTTATACCCCAAGTATCCCTTTGAATCTAGTTTCCAAAACAATTTGAATTTTTACGATTGGGTGTCAAACGAAAATTTGATGGCCAAAATACTAACAGGGTGTCAAGCTGGTAGCTTAGGAACAGAGCTGGAATAGTCCATTTTTGGATGCCTTATTGGACATATTTTGCAAACATGTTTCATTGGTATATTCCCCTATGAATCTAGTTTACAATTCAATTTGAATCACTCCATTCCGATGTCATACACAAATTTTATGACCAAAATACCGACTGCCTGTCCCAAATCTGCATTCCTAAAATTCTATTTTCTAGACTGTTCATTGGCTTATTTGACCCATCAATTCTTGTTGGATTCAAAACCTATTTTTAATGGAGATACCTACATGAATCTAATTTCATCTCCAATTGGAATCAAATCAATCTATTATCAAACGAAAAATTTAAGCCTAAAGCCGTGACTGTTGGTTTAATCCAGAATTCGAAAAAACACCTTGTCATGCAGGCTGTTACTGAGTGATTTGGAACATCATTACATAGAATTATAAAAACCTGTTTCTAATTTAAATAGACCTATGAATTTACTTTCATTTGGCTTTGTAATCACTCAAATTAGACAAGGAACGAAGAAGCTATGATCAAAATACCGTTGGTAAGTCTATATGGACATTGCTCTCCCACAAGTATAAAATGGATTTTGCTTTGTTCATTTTTCCTTGGATTTGTTTTATGAGTAATTGCTTGTTATTTTTTTTCGTAAGTGTTAGGCGAAGAGAGACCAACCATCTCTCTTCTTCCATCATCTCATGTTTTATTGCAGGTAAGTGCTAGGTTTTTGCAGGTCCTTGGAAGAAGAAAGTCAATGCATGCACGAGTGACTCTTGAAGACTTTTTCTCAATTTGCAAATGGATTGAGCACATAAAAAAAAAAATGGAGAGATTGATGTGCAAACCATACAGAGTCCAATGTTTCCGAAGTCAAGTCCCATTGCTACATGCCAGAAATCATTTTTAGACACCTGTCATCCCACTTGTTGCTGAAAGAAACCCCTCAAGAAGCCAATTTCCCTATGGTAGATTCATTCACCCTCCTCATTTCAAAACCCCAAAAATCCATTCATGTCGAAGTCCCATTTTCCATTGCTTATGTAGTCACCATAACTATTTTATTTCCTATCACTACTACATCATGACTTCACATATACTTTCCACTTCTGAGTTGCATGTTGGTCCTATTTTTCACTATGAGTCTTCACAATCATTTATTTTGTACTCGTATTGGATGATGTGGAATTCATTAAGGTCCACCTTCCAATGGTCTTGTCCCATCGACTCCGACACATCATCTGGGATCAAGATTAGAGTTTTTATAGTGCCCTGGTATCTGCATGAATCAATGGCAGATTTCCTTGTTGTTAATCATGGGGATTCATCAATGCCTCTTGATTGACAAATCTTGCAGGTGACTTGACTCCAGCACATCCATTCGTACCTATCAAGATGCACTAAGGTACTTTAGAGCTCATTGTCATCAAAGGTGAGTTTCTTCACATTGGTTAACGGCATACATTAATGGCCGGTAATCCAATGATTTCTTTCCATGCTCGACTTCAGCACATTCATTTGCATGGTAAGACTTGTACCTCGGGTTTGTAGCAGCTGAAGATTATGTGATCTAACGGGTTTCAACAATGATTTGCAGCATCATTTGTTTAGTAGTTTTGCAATTCCTTTCCATTTTCAGTTCAGCAGTTAATTTTCAGAATAAGAGAAAGGACTTTCTGCTTCTATGGTAGAATTTCTGCTCATCAATTGTCTCAGCAGTTAGTCTTACATGCAACCAGCACAACATCATGGATCAAATTCAGTTTCATCCATTTTCAGCTCTCATATACATATGTCTCTGCATCAGATCAACCTACATAGCTCCAGCATACACCAGTCCATTCATGTCAACCAAGGCTTCCATGGAGGTAAAACTTGAGGTAAAATAGCATGAGTTTTTTATTTATTAAAGATTTGGGGAAATGTCATGAAGAACCACTAAGCATTAGCCATTTCCATTTTCTAAATAGCATTTTAGGTCCATCAATTCCCATCATTTCCCACTCAGTTTTAACACTTCATCATTCATGCACATCCACTTCAAATTCCAATCCAACATCTCACCAACCCAACTGACCAAGCATGAAAGAAAGGAATACCTTATTGTTGTCACACAAGAACCAACAATAAGAAGTCTTGCTACTGTCACACAAGAACCAGCAGTAAGAAAAGAAGTCTTGATGCAGCCACACAAGAACCAATAGTAAGGAACGGTGCTCTGTTGCCATATAAAAATAATGAGGAGAAATAAAACAGCTGATACACATCTTGAAAAGAGAAGGATAGGCTAGACACAAGAACCTACAACATGAAAAGTTGATGTAGAAGCCATTCCTTCTCAAGAGTATGCTATCACACAAGCACGATAGAAAACAAAGGCATGATTTCTTTGATTTGTTTGTTTTGTTCAGTGGTGCACATAATGGTTCACATCTTCATAATTCAAAATTATTGAGAGCCACATTTTATATGGTATATGGATTTTCCACCATCTTATACATATGGTATCTTTACCATCCACTAATGCCTACATTGGTTTTAGCAGTCATGAGCATGATACATGCACAATGGAAATCCTATAGCAGTCTTTTCAAGGTCTGATGTGAAGTGTATCTCAGCAGCATGAAGGTAATGACTACTCTCAGCATGGGTCATTTGTCAAGTTTGACAGAATTTCTGAAATGAGTTTGATCGTTGTGGAATGTGCAAAAGAATGTTTGGCATTATTTGAAGTGTTACAAAGCACTCCATGATAAGGGCATAACCAACGAAAATTCTAGTAGCCTTCATTCAACCATGAGAATGGATGAAATCTACTGTGGTTTATTGCAATAGAATTTGCCATGAATTTGATGAGAAAATGGTTCTAAAACTCTTTTATTTCCCATGAATGATAATTCCTGTAGTGAGTTTGGCTTGTGAAGATCACTGGTATTTTTTTTTTGGCACTTGTGACATATGGAGGGTCTACAAATTCTGTGATTGTCAGATGATATTTGAGCAGCTTGGGTCATCACAAAAGGAAATTTGCAAATCTGATCTCTTGCTGGTATGAAGATTTCCTATGCATTGTCATTTTATTTTATTTTTGCAATACATTATGAGCACTTAACCACAACCATGGGGAATAAAAAATTGAGCTCACACAGTGAATTTCAAATAGCATATAGTCATTTTTCAGGTAGCCTAGAGTCATTTTTGTAAGTCAAGGATGTGTTTCCAGCTAGCACATATACAAAAATTGGATGTTGACAGTGATAGTGCAGATACAAGAAAACAAAAGTCCCAAAGTTCATTTGATTTCATGAATGGAAGGTAAAATACTCAGTTTGGGGGAAATGGTTGTTCACAACTAAGACGAAAACTCCTCTTTTGCATGAGGACATGCAACATATTCAGTTTGGGGGAGTGGTTTTTGACATTTTGTGCATACTGATTTTTATTCATTCACAGCTGGCAAAAATGAAGAATTTGATTTAAGGATATCTCACAAACCACGAATTGGATCCTTATGAAATTTGGACAGGGAATGCATAACAACATGATGAACAATCGTGGTAAGTTTCAGCTCAATCCAGTGCACGGTTTTCGAGAAAATGACCATCATCACCTACAACCAATTCGCATTTTTCTCGAAATCCGTGATGTGGGTTCATTTAATCTTTGGTGAGGAGATGCACTATAATGGTATTTACCTGCTTGAAAAATTTCAGCCCAACCCAGTTTGTAGTTTTTGAAATACTGGCTCTGGAAGTTCAGCTGCAATACATTTTTATTCATGTTCAAAAGTGCAGAATTTGATTCGGGCATATCTTTCAATTGGTAAGTTAGATTCTCATGAAATTTGGACAGGGAATGCATAACAGCATGATGAACAACCGTGGCAAGTTTCAGCTCAATCCAGTGTGCGGTTTTCGAGAAAATGGCCATAATCACCTACAGCCAATTTGCATTTTTCTCAAAATCCGTGATGTGGGTTTGTCTAATTTTTGGTGTGGAGATGCATTAGAGTGGTAGCTACTTGCCTACAAAATTTCAGCCCAACCCAGTTCGTCGTTTGGGAGAAAATGGCTTTAGAAGTTTCCTGTTCAAAAAGGCTAAAACGTCGTAAAATATTGCCGTTTCCCATTTTCCGGCGGTCGTTTTCCGGCAGCTGCCCGTTTTTCGGTAGTTGCGACATCTTTTCCGGCAGCTGCAACATGTTTTCCGGCAGCTGCCCGTTTTTTGGCAGCTGCGACATCTTTTCCGGCAGCTGCAACATACTTTCCGGTGACCGCTTTCCGGCAACTGCGACATCTTTTTCGATGGCTGCGACATCTTTTCCGGCAACTGCAATATATTTACCGGCAACTGTGTTCCGGCAGCTGCCCGTTTTCCGGCAGCTGCAACATATTTTCCGGCAGCTATGAGTCCGCCAAATACGCCCCTAAATTTAGCGTTGTTCCGCCAAATTCACCGCCAAAACCTTCGCCAACTTCTCTACTAAAATAAGCTGACTCCGCCAAATTTGCCGCTACATTTAGCGCTGTTCCGCCAAAACCTTCGCTAAAACCTTCGCCAAATTCTCTGCTAAAATAAGCTGTGACTTTGCCAAATTTCTATTAAAGAGCTGCGAATCCGCCAAATTTTCTGTTAAATCCTCCGCTAAGCGACTCTGCCAATTTGTGTTAAACTCTCTATTTCTTCTAGCTGCAGCTGTGCAAATGGTAAAATGAAGGAACAAGTGAATGCGTTTTTTTTCAAGTTGGATGCTACACAGATATTGGGTTGCATGAGGACATGCAACAAGTTCAGTTTGGGGGAGATGTTGGGCCCTGGAATTGTCCATTTTTCCATCATTTATCGACATACCTTTCATCCATTTTCTTACCATTATTTCTCATTTATCATTCCATTTTTTATCCATTTGTTGTAGCTGCGCATTGAATAGCCTGCTACTTCCATAGATGTTTTAAGTGGTTAATAGTGATTATTTTATTTTATCTTTGATGAATTAAAAGACTATTATGCATAATTTTACTAATGATGGTTTGTGGAGTGAGTTGTCACGTACAGGACGCTCATAGCCAGCTGTTACAGCCTTAACCAAAAACGCATGCCACATAAGAATACCTTGATTCGCGTCTTGATTTTCGGGTAGATGAAAATGAATCTAAAAAATCCGAGACATGGGTTTTGTGCGTAACATCCTCATTTACCTGAATCGCTGGGAAATAGTCAAAAACAGCTATGGTTTGCGATATGCAGGTGGTTCTTCGAGAGGGTATTTTCCAGATTTGGTGTTGCGGCTGGTTCCAAAGTTGCCAACAGTTACGGCCGTGTTCTAGCTGTTGCAGATCACAAGTTGGGGGCTCAGTTCTTCATTTCCATGAGATAATTTTATGTATAAATATGTAATCAATCTCATTGAGAAAATGGGAGATTATGGATTAAGCATGATAGATTAGGCAGGATAGGAGATGGATGATAGGAGATGTAAGATAGGAGAGAACCCAATGTTATGATGTAGAATTTGATCCAGATCTATTGTAATTCTTCCATTATGATAATATATGCTGGCAGTTTCTTAATTCTGGAGTTGTAGACTTTCATTTTGGAGATCCAGATCTGCTTAGTGGAGGAAGGGCCCTCTTCCCTGAGCAGATGCTGGTAATGTTAATTGTAAGTGTGTTATTGTTTAGATCTGCTTATTATTTCGTTTATGCTTTCATTCATTAAGCTTATCATAGTTGTATGCTTTCATTCATTCGATCTGTCATAATCGTTGTGTTGATAATTCATTTGTTAGATCATTGGACAAGACTTATTTTAGATTTATACAATCAGATCTTGTTTCATAGGAATAGATCTTGTTGAAGTGTGTTTAATTTATAGTTTGATTTACTTTCAAGAAGTTGTGACTTAGTTTACAAATAGTTTCGATTGCATACGAATAGATAACAATGTCAGGTAGAAATTGTACTTGCATATATTTTGCACGATAGCTTTGAAATAAAAGACTTCCTCAGGTTGATAATTTATGTTTAGCACTCTGCATGTTAAGTTTTAATTCACTGGCATATAATGGGCACGACAATCCTCACACCTAAAAGTTAGTTTCCTATGCTGCTAGGTCAACCATGTCATCATGCTCTGAACAAAGGAATTTTGAGTCCACCCACTTTATGACCTTAGTTATTCCCCATCCCCACAATATGACAGTCCTACCATCAGTACTATCACACTTCAGTTGTACACCTCACGCTCCTATCAAGGAAACATCATTTCCTTGGTAGTTATCGGTCTCCCTCTGTCGACGTCAACCAAATCTATTCCAAAGGATAGACCTAGAGGTCCCTGTGCCTTGGACTCATCACCATTAGTGATGAGTGCCTACGGATCATTTTGAAAGGAGTCTGCAGTGCCTCTCCAAATGATTGTTTATCACATGCTCGATGTCAACACCTTGATCGCATTGTTAAGACTCGTACAGGGTATCGGTCCTTTCAGTTATTTGTTAAAGACCCTGGATATCACCTGACTCTACCACATCTGAGAGTCTAATTGAAGAAACAACTAGCTACATTTTCCTATGGATATCCGGGTTGTGCTTGGCCACAGTATTCAAATGTACCCTAGTTTTATACTCCCTCGAGTATACAGTTACATATACCCCTCAGAAGTTGGATCATAGTCATGGAGTCCATACAGATGTTGGACACCTTCAGATTCGACAGTTCATCAACCCTTCTGACACCTTATTCAGAATGGTTGTTACTCTTTTTCCAGTGTATGAATCCTTCAGATCAGTCATGGCATGACCATGAGTATGTCTTAGTATTGTGTCCCCTCAGGACCATCATGATGTACTAGCATATTTTTATGTATTATTCAGGTCCCCCTCTTGGGCCTAATTGTTATGTATATGTCTTGATACGAGCATGGGTATGCCCGCCTCGTCCATTATCAGAGATTATTCCTCATTCATTTTGAGGCCATGTATTTTTTCAGTTTTTGCAGCTTCCAAGGGACCGTTGTTCCAGTCTCTGATTGGTCTCTTCTCTTCTCCAAGCCTCAAGAAAAAGACAAAAGAACTATGATGTCTATCAGCCATACAATGAGCTCCTGCCCTCACACATCAGGGGGCAATCTGTTAACACCCAAAAAGTGCTCACTAGCTCATTCCCTTATTTACATGACCCATTTGTCCACTTTTTCCACCATTTGAGCCTCTAAAACCTTCAAAAGGTCACCAAAAAGAACATAATACACCTTTTCCCCCTCAAAATATGTATTTTTCCTCAAAAAACCCTAAAAAAGGGTCCAAAATTCCCAAAAATCAATTAAAAGAGAATAATATTCAAAAAAGGAAAAAGAGGGAAAAAGAGACCTAAACCATTTTGGTCAATACCATTGGTTTACTTAAACCATAATGGTATTCCCCATCACCAAAAAACTATAAAAAGGTGATAGGGGCTCCTCACTATTCATCCACATTTCATCGTATCCTTATGCTGCCAAATTCCTTTTGAGAACCATTGCCTCCCTTTTTTAGTATGAAGATCCCCATTGAAGCATTGGAGAAGAAGAGACCATTGGACATTGGAGCACCTCAACCTTGGAGCTGCTCAAACTCACCATCCTCACCATTTGAAGTAATACAAAAGATCAAATTTTTTAATTTCTTGTTTTTCTCATAGATCTCATTGTTTATTGTTCTTAAATCTAGTTTTTTATTTCTTTGGACATGTTAATGTTAGATCAAATTTACCGTTATTTACATTAGTTTTTTACTTTTACATTGAGACTGCTGCTACTAGTTAGCAGGTTCTCTTTAGCACATGCTTGGTTGAAAAACCAAGCAACAACAATGGAGGGAAAAAGAAAAAACTACTTTTTGGTATCGTGTTTTCAACATATCTCCTTATCTATTTACCCAAATTTCAACTTCGAACACTCGTTGCATGCATAATTTAATTCTGCATCTAACACATACCCACATGGCATACTTTTGAGGCACCCACAGCATGAAAAATGAAAAAAATCAATAATAAAAATGTATTTTAATTATTGATTTTTTCATTTTTCATGCTGTGGGTGCCTCAAAAGTATGCCATGTGGGTATGCGTTAGATGCAGAATTAAATTTTTCATCCAACGATTGCCCAAAATTTAAATTTAGGTAGAACGATAAGAATATATGTCAAAAATATGATAAGAAAAAGTAGTTTTTTTTTCCTCTCCAAAATTCAAAACTCTTATTTTATTAAGTTATAACTCTTATTTTATTATTTCCCTTAGGAGGCTCATTTTAAGCCTCAAAACTTCCCTAATGTTACTTTCATTGAATTCGAAGAGCTCGATGCACCATAAACGATATGAGATTTTAAATTTTTTTATTAAAAAAAATCTGGGTGTCCATATTTGTGTGCATACACGAATATAAGAACTAGAAAAAAAAATAATTAAAATTTTTAACAACTTGATCTAGATAAAAGATCTATCTAGCTTCTATCTAACCACACCAAAACCTTCAATTGAGGCATTTAAAAATGTGTGCAAAAGCTCAATCGAGGCTTTTACGGACCTCGATCAAGCTAATAGCTCAATAGAGGTTTTATGAACCTCGATTGAGATAATAGTTCAATCAAGGGCTTTAAAAACATAATTTTAGCCCCCATTTCAAGAAATTGAATTTTACTAATGTTTTTGCTAGGATTAAATCCTTCCCTGTAATGCACCTTAGGTGATGAACTTCATACCAATGGATTCATAAATGAATCATCTATCCAGTGGCATATAATTTATATACTTTTAATTCATATGAGAATTCTTTTTTTTTTCAAACTTACACTTAAAAACCTTGTCCACAACTTTGAATCAACGCAAAGAAAAATCAACAACATAAAATGTACACAACCAAAAGAATTCAAAAAATGTATATGCCCTTCAAAAGGGTTTTTGTTTTTGTAAATAATAAAAAACACTTTATGTGCTCACACATGTGTACAAAATTCAATTAAAATTTTCAATGGTCAATTTCAAATATTAATTAAAAATATAATTTTCCAAAATAAATAAATAAAATATGTGTGTGTGTGTGTGTGCCTCGATGTTTTTTGTGTAGATTATGTTCATATTTTTTTCATAAATTATGCATTTATCACTAAATTATTTTACAAGCACATAAGCCACTTGTTAACTTTTCCTGAACTTTACATGAACACACATATCATTAAATGCAATTTTAGCAAATTAAATAATATTATATTTTTTTAAATATATATAGGTGGAAAGACAACATAATTCCCTATAATTTATTTTTTTGTTACATGTCGGAATTCACAAAGCATATATGAGTTTTGAGAGATTTGATTTAATAAATGATTAAAAAATTGAATTTTCACTTTCACTTTTGGCCAAAAAGTGTTACCCATCTTCATGGATTCACCCTATGGTGACATGAAATAACTCTTATAACCCCAAGAATCCTTACAAGGTAAAATATGAAATCTTAGTGAGAGAAAACATTTTAAGATGGTGAAAAACACCCTAAACACAAGTCATATTCATTCACAATCATTCCATTCAACTTCACATCACATTCAATAACAAACATTACATATTTGAACATCTCTCTTATTCCAAACACCAATGGATTCACTCCACCTTCACACGGATCATAGTTATTAGAACACTAATATGACTTCAAACACAATTAAACTTATCATGTGATTCTATATTCATTAGGGGAGTTTTGAGGTCAGAAATTGTCCTCAAAACAAAAAAATGTACCATCAAAATTCACTTTATAAGAACCAATAAGATTCAAGATGATGATGTCAACCACGGGGGTAAAATTTGTAAAAAACAATGGAGGGAAAAAGAAAAAACTACTTTTTCTTATCGTATTTTCAACCTATATCCTTATCTATTTACCCAAATTTCAACTTTGGACACTTGTTGCACGCATAATTTAATTCCGCATCTAACGCATACCCACATGGCATACTTTTGATGCACCCACAGCATGAAAAATGAAAAAAACAATAAAAAAACATATTTTAATATTAAAATACGTTTTTTATTATTGAGTTTTTCATTTTCATGCCGTGGGTGCCTCAAACGTATGCCATGTGGGTATGCGTTGGATGCAGAATTAAAGTCTCCATCCAATGAGTGCCTAAACTTTAAATTTGGGAAAACCGATAAGGATATATGTCAAAAATATGATAAGAAAAAGTAGTTTTTCTTTTTCCTCTCCAAAATTCAGAACTCTTATTTTATTATTTCCCTTAGGAGGCCCATTTTAGGCCTCAAAACTCCCGTAATGTTCCTTTCATTGAATTCAAAGAGCTTGATGCACCATAAACAATACGAGCTTTTAAAGTTTTTGATTAAAAAAAAATTGAGTGTCCATATTTTTGTGCACACACGAATATGGGAACTCGAAAAAAAATTTAATTAAAATTTTGAATAGCTCGATCGAGATAAAAGATCTATCGAGCTTCTATCTAACCATACACAAACCCTCAATTGAGGCATTTAAAAATGTGCGCAAAATCTCAATCGAGGCTTTTATGGACCTTGATCGAGCTAATAGCTCAATCGAGGGTTTTGCGAACCTCGACTAAGCTAATAGTTCGACCAAGGGCTTTAAAAATAGACTTTTAGCCCCCATTTCTAGAAATTTAATTTTACTAACTTATTTGATAGGCTTAAAGCCTGTCATGTGATGCACCTTAGGTGATGAACTTCATACCAACGGATTCGTAAATGAATCATCTATCCACTGGCATATAAATTATAGATTTTTTAATTCATATGATTTTTTTTTCAAACTTACACTTAAAAACCATGTCCACAACTTCAAATCAATGCAAACAAAAATCAACAACAAAAAAGTACACAACCAAAAAAAATTTAAAATGTATATGCCCCACATCAATGTGTCCTCTTCAAAACGGTTTTTTTTTTTAACTAATAAAAAAAACTTTATGTGCACACATGTGTACAAAATGCGATTAAAATTTTCAATGGTCAATTTTAAATATTAATTAAAAATATAATTTTCGAAAATAAATAAATATATATATATATGTGTGTGTGTGTGTGTGTGCCTCAATGTTTTTTGTGTTGATTATATTCATATTTTTTTTTCATAAATTATACATTTATCACTAAATTATTTTACATGCACATAAGCCACTTGTTAACTTTTCTTGAATTTTACATGAACACACATATCATTAAATGCAATTTAGGAAAAATTAAATAATATTATTTTTTTAAAATATATATAGGTGGAAAGACAACATAATTCTCTATAATTTGTTTTTTTGTTACATGTCAGAATTCACAAAGCATATATGCGGTTTGAGAGCTTTGATTTAATAAATGAGAAAAAAATTGAATTTTCACTTTTAGTTTTGGCCAAAAAGTGTTACCCATCCTCATGGATTCACTCTATGGTGACATGAAATAACTCTCATAACCCCAAGAATCCTTGCAAGGTAAAATATGAAATCTTAGTGGGAGAAAACATTTTAAGATGGGGAACAACACCCTAAACACAAGTCATCTTCATTCACAATCATTCGATTCAACTTCACATCACATTCAATCACAAATATTACCTATTTGAACACCTCTCTTATTCCAAACACAAATGGATTCACTCCACCTTCACATGGATCATAATTATTCAAACACTAATATGACTTCACACACAATCAAACTTACACAAAATTAGACATAGAGTGCCTATTCAAACACCCTAATACCCTATTTAATGCCTTCGATACATAATTTTAAACCCCCATAATATCTACATTTTTTTAGTATATTAAAAATACCACTTGACCATTATATATGAGGCAATAGATTGCTTCCATATATTAGAGTACTAAATCCTCCAATATGAACTCATGCGCTATAATATTGCATACTTAGTGAACCCCCCCGTGACCCTAACCCTTGTGGAGAAATGTTTAAGGTAAAATTGGGCAATGGATTTTAGATCAGTTTCTAAATCTTTTTGTGTAGATTTTGAAGAAACAAATTGCATATATGATTTCTTCTTGTAAAAACACTCAATTTGAAAAAAAACGTCTCATTTGGAGTCCTAAAAGTAGAGATATCGTTGTTTTAAAATCAATTATTTTCTAGGTTTTTGGTGACGTCCGTGTGGACTGCAAAGCGAATATTTTTTTACGGATTGTCTAGATTTTTCTTTTGTTAAGAAATGTGGATGCAAAACAACTGCTTTAGTTCTCGAAAAAGGTAATAACAAGTATTATGAGCAATATTGCTCGAGTTATGGTCATTCTAATGTTTCAGCATTGGTGAAAAATATTTCATTTGTTTATCTCTTATTTTGAAATTCTTGTCATAAGCTTCTTGTTCAGTTTTACATTAGGGTTTATGTTCTTAATTTATTCATCATGTTTACACAGGTTGTCTTGTTCTTTTTTTACATGTCTCTAACCTTCTTTGTGTCGAAGATGTTTTGACATTTTTCAGGGGCATGGATCTGTAGTATGGTAATGGTGACATCAAGAAATGAACCTATACTTAGGACTTGCTTCCTTGATGACTATATTTTCATATCTATACGTGATATAATTGGTTTATTTGATCAATTGTTTTGCTCAATATCCTAACATGGTCTCACACTTATATTAATGATGATGCTAAGATGGTGTCATATTTTTCTCGATATTTGATCTTGCTCATTGTGATCTTGGATATTTAGATGTCCTTTTTTAAAAATTCAAAATTTTATTATTTTTTAAAATATTTAGTGTTTGATTTAACTAATTTGGACATCATGTATATGCTTTTGTTCATTACTTGTTTTTTCTTTGGTTGCATTAGAGATTCATTTCTTAGTCTATTTCATGATATTTCTAGAGGTTATCACTTGTTCTTATTTACTTGTCACTATCCTATATTTGTGGTAGATCTCTTTTTTTACCTTTTAGGAGCATCTATCTCTAACATTTCTCATGATTACAACATGAAACCATCTAATGTTTACTTCTCTAACAAATGCTTAATGCCTATAGTTTTCCATCTATATGTGATATCTTATTTTATTTGATCATATTTTCTCTTGCAATTTTCTTAAGTAAAATCAATCTTTGAATCTATGTGATGTCATGTTTTATACTGTAATGGCTTGTAATAATATTCTTGTCATTTCTTAATAAGGTTTAGTTCTTTATCATGTATTGCAGAGATTGTATCTAGTTCTGTGGTTCTTATCTATGACATTCTTATATGGAAGCATTGACATTTTGAAGGCATTCATCTCTAGCATTTTAACATGATAAAAACAAGAAAGTAACCCATGCTTAATGACCAATCATTTCATATTTTTATAAGTGATATCATGATTTGATCTTAATTTGTTATATGTTGATCAGGTTAAACATTTTGATATATTTTGATATATATCATCTTATGTTTATTTCAATCATCTTTTACTCATTATTTATATGGTCTTGAGAAATATCATATTATCATTTCATATGCCATGTCATGGGTTTATCATGTTTATTATATGCTATACTCTTGGAATTTCTGTGTGCATATTAGTTCTATGTTTACTTCAGTTCCTGTGTATTTGTGAAGAGTTGCAGGGTAGCTTGGTTTGGTGTTCCTTCCTATATTATGTTAGGATATTCCTATACTCCATCCTAGTCCCACCAGTATTTTGATTTGAAAAAATAATGAGCCAGGTATCACACCATATAGAGCTCGTTTCAAACAACACAACTTCTGTTAAAATGATGTGCTCAATCAAAATTTTGAGGCATGGAAAACATTTTTTGGTGAAACATAGGAAAAAATAAAGTTAATCATTCACTAGTCAAGTTGGGGAGACCAAAATTTAAGGGAATTGAAGTTCTTTATCTTTCCCTCACTTTTCATATAAATAAGATTAGAATTACAAGAAAAAAGTCTTGTTCTTTAACATTGTAAACTGCTTTCAATTTTAATTAAAAAGCTCAAATGGACATGGTTGGATATTGATTCTAGTATATGTTTTGGTATGGGACTATTGTTTCACTTGATTATGCTAGAATGGATGTAAGAATGTTTACTTTTGTTGTAAATTCTTCTCATGCAATGTCGATTATTTATTTTTGTTTCCTTTCCCAATAGTTGCTAACTTGTGGGTGTAGGATTGCAACTAGTTATTTTAATTTAGGCTTCCATAATTCAAGTGGCTAGTTATATTAATCATTTTCACCATTAATACTTTGTGAGATATTTCCTATTATAATGGTTGAAAATTATTATTAATGTTATATTTACATTTTGTTCTTAAATCCTAGGTAGGTGTTTATATTCTATAGTTAGAATTATGACTTCATTTATGAATTAAATAATTCAAATCTCAATTATTATTTATACATTGGCAGTTGGAACAACATACTATATTTTTTCATTCCAAACAAAGAAAGAGCTATTTGGTCCTTAAATTTGGGTAAACTCACTTAGTTTTACGACATATATTATTCTATGCCAATGGACTATCTAAATGAGGGGCTATAGTTTATCAAAAGATGATAGGGTTCCCGTTACATCTCCTTGACCTTGTTGATTCCCTTGATAATGGAAAAGTTATCTATCTCACATTACTCTATGAAGACAAATATTCACAAGAACAAGGCCAAAGTGGAGTAACTCCCTTCAATATTCTCAATTTATCTACTAAAGTTGAAGTGTTGGCATCTTGAGAATATGGCCAATATATTGAATACCACTACTACCAAATTCTTATTGCAAAACAATTCAACATATGGTCATATCTTCCATATCATGTCATACCTAGTATAATCAAGCATGCAATAAATGCATTTGTCCCTATAGGGAATTCATCAATAATATACTTTCTTAATCTAGTTGTACATGCAATAAGAGGTTGAGGTATTTGCAAATGATAAATCTTGTTGTCACTGCAAAACTATACAAATTGAGTGGTGAAAACCATGGTTTGTTTTTCCATCTATCATTGATACGTGTTATGTGGACTCTAATTGTGGTCAAGGAAAGGGTTTAGAAAAGAAACAACACTTAGAAACATAGTGCATTGTACTTTTCATGTGTCATAAGATCAAAAAATTTCCTTCTCCCTCCATTTCCATCATCGATCAATCTTATCTTGATATATGCCTCAAGATATACCCAAATACCTGATGATTTAGCAAGATTCCAACTCTATAGATGTTCAACAGCTTCTACATATTTAAGGAAATAAGATGCCCAAAAAAATGACCATCTAGGAGAACAATAAAAAATTATAGCAGAACAAGATATTTCAACTTATGAAACACATGATTCATTTCGAAATCTAACCAATACATTTTTTATTACTTCCCACGTCTTTAGGAAATATTTCCCTTTGAATCAATGTACGAAGGTATTTCCTTCTATATGTGATATGTCCAACTAGATTTGTTTAAGTCCAACCTTTAGTGCCACAGTTATATAAATCATATGGGAGATGCAGAGAAAGAGGAACAAAGAATGAAAAAGTGAAGGCCAAGGAGGATATGGGAGCAGGGTAATTTTTAGGCATGAAATTTCCAACTGGCTATTTTTGGGTTTTTTTTCAAAAAATAAATTTACTATTTCGTCATTTTAGTCTCTAATATCGGCTATATTTACAAAAAATATGGTTTTTTATCATAATATTCGCCAAATTTTACACATTTCAGTAGTAAATTGTAGGTTTCATATTTAGTATTCGACTACCCATCTATATCTATGTTTTTTCCAATCCAAAATAATTGCCTAGAATACTATACTTAAGTGTAATATTAGAATCCTTAAAAATTACCATGTATGGGAGATCTGATGGATACGGAAGACGAGGAAAAAAATATTTGCTTTCCACATTGGGTAATGTAGATATCTAGACGCAAAAATATGGGGGGAAAGGGTGATCCTTTACATCCCAACATTTCCACATTAACCAATTTGGAAACATAAAAGTTTGGAGATAGGTTGGGACTTGGGTTCCTCCGTTGGTTATCAGAACAAACAAAAATGTAAAATTTCTTCTTTGTAGTGTATGTAGCTTGGATTGCAACAATGGATGTTTGTGAATATGGAGGGAATGTGGCCATAATGTTTTTTAAGAAGGCTTCAATAATTAATGGGATCGAACTTAAGCATAAATGTATAAAATATATAACACATGCCACCCTCTTTCTATATTTTGGATAAGAAGGGTTTGTAACAAGAACCTAAAAAGGATCAAAGGGATGTAAAGATGAAGGGAAATATCATAGGGAAGTGAATGGGGTTTATAAAATAGGCTAATTAAGCTATTTCAAAACACAAAGGGAATTGGCATATAGTAGAGAGGATGCATAAGCCCAAGGTCTTCCCCCATTTTTTTTATGAAAATGATGACCATGAAGCTTGGACTTCTAATTTGACTTGGCAATGTCAATCTTTCCACACATACTCTCAAACTAATTTGGTTCAATTACAACGAAAACTTATTAAAACTCCTAAAGTGGCATCAATTACTTTTCATTACTTTGTTGTTTATGATAAGGAAGCCTTTTTAAGCCTTTCTAAATTCAAATATAATTTTATCTTCCTTGCAACTATTGCAATCAACATGCAACTATCTCAATCAACATGTGTGAAGAGATCCCCTACAATTCAAAACAAAATTGAAACTCTATTGAAATTGGAACAAGAAAGAGGATTCCATGCATAAGTTTTCAAATAACGAGTAGATTATTAAATATTGGTTCAGTCAAAACACACACAACAATAAGAATTTTCAAGTGGGATACACTACATGAGCCAAAAGGTGAACATTCAAAATTTCCGTAGCTTTTCCTTAAACCTTTCCATATTTCCACTCGCACATATCGATTGCAAAACATTGAGAGGAAGTTGGTTCTCGTAAATGGCCAATTTCTATAATATTACTTTAGTTACTTTCCATTAAGGAAAATAATAAATTTTGTTAGTCGGTTTTCTATTTCCTACATTTTTCTTCAATTCAAATGTAGGATTAATATTTTATTTTCATTTCTTTCTATAAGATCTAGTTTTACATTTTAGATATTAGAGGATTTTTAGCATTGCTTTGAATTTTCATTTTTTCCATTTTATTTTAAAATTTGTAAAAATTTTGGCTTCCAATTGTGCTAGTGGAATTTTTACATTTTCTATTTCCTTTCTATTTAGTTACCTAAACAACAAGAACACTTAGCAAAGTCTTGTAAACTCCCTACGTGATGCCCAATCATGGTTAGGAAAGTAAGAGATCAAACTAAGAATCGTAAGGATTGTCAAAAGTGTTTAAATTAGTGCTAGAACATTTCGAGTGAATAACTAAAACTCAAGTTTCTAGTTAATGAATCAATTGGTTAAAGTGTTTCGTCCATTAAGTTAACTGGTCATGTGAAAGGAGACAAATCATAAATATAGGGGTAAATACCTCAAGGGGATACTCTTATCACTCAGGCACAATAAATCAATAAATATGTCCCTATAAATAGGCAACATCCCAACCTACTTGCAAAGAGACACTATCCCCATTTTCCTATTGCTAAAGAAATATATAGCCGATAAAGAATTATAAAAGAAAATTCAGCAAATCATGGGGACATGTGGATATATTTTTTGGGGGATATGGACGCTCTCTAGAAGTGGAGAAAAGCATGCAATGTTGGGACGACTCCATTGGGTATATGGATACTTGTGAGTAGTGGAGAAACACCACATGGATATGACAAGATTTATTTGCAAAAATACTTAACCCCATATCTAAAAAATCCCTATGGATGTGACTATAACTTAAATCATTGGATCATGTTTAAAGGCAATGAAATTGATTAATTTATCTCTTTCAGTTCAGCTGTTGAGTTGTTGTAATTTGTGGATTGGAATAATCAAGGATTCTTTTAAAAAGAAGAGATTTTATAGGGACCTATGCTAGAAAAAATGGAATATTTGTTCAGAATATATTAAGGTATTTTTGTAGCTTGGGTTATAGATTGATAGTAAATTTCATAGGTTCATGGCTTCATCCATTATGTCATCATTTGTTGAGGCCTCAACTATCCCCAAGTAATTGAACACGAGAGCCCTATTTTGTCTCTTCAATATTGTTTAATTCTTTTGTTACACCTTTTTCATAATGCTTGATTAAGGAGGGTATGAATGTTGATGTGATTTAATGTTTTGTAGAGATGATGAGAACTGGCTTTCTTGATTGTTTCTTGGAAGACTTAGTTTCCCACGCATCTCATTTTGGGGCTATTCTTTTGTTGGGGCCAAGGTCGCAGCTATAGTAAAAGCTGCGAATTTTGGGAAAAAGCACGAGTATGGAAGGAAGGTGCTAATTTTGGGACAAGCACTAAGCTTTGGATAAGAAGGAGACGGTGCGCAGTACGGTGCCAGATGGATGATCTCAGCGCAGATCACGGACCGGAAATTGCGGAGCTCGCGCGCACGTCATCGAAGAATGAAGGTGGCTCAGCTACCATAATAAATAAGGCGAGGGAGTAGAGGGTTCAGCTACCCTCATTTAAAGGATCAGTACAGAAGTTATGGTTGCTCGGATCAAGGAGGAGCAACGGACCAGAGCATTGAAGGCGAAGGACGATCACCCATACCCACAATCTGCGCCGGAATTCATGGAGCCTGCAGGAAGCGGCGACGTGACTGCAAGCGGCGCCTACAGTACACCTAGCCATGTGCGTGGTTAGGGTTTTTGGGAATCACTGTTGGGAAAGGCCCACAGTTTTGTAAAGGTGTGACCGTCATGGCCACCTATATATATGAATAATTGTAATGGATAGATGTTGGGTTAGAGAGTTAGAGAAAGCTAGATGTTAGACTGTTAGATAGCCCGTCCAAAGGATAGATCATGTGTTGATTATCCTTCTGTATTTTCTACCCGGGGCGTAGAACTAGAGAGGAAATCGGATAGCCGAGGAGCTAATCCCTGAGTTGCCAGACAGTCTGAGTCGACGTCTGTGCCTTTGTAATCTCCATAGAGAGGAGACAAGCTTGAGAGAAGGGCTCCCAGCTGTGTGCGTGGAGTTTCCTGGAAAGATCTAAGGCTACAGCTGTGTGCGCAGCATATTGTATAACTCTATCATTTTCTGGTTAATATAACACTCCCGTGGACGTGGTTTTCCTCGAGGAGATGAGCTTCGCATATATCTTCTTGTTGTAATGTTTGCGTGAATGATAAACTGTTTAAGATCACTACCTGTGTGTACGTCGTTTGCATCATCTTTGCGACTGTTTAAGTGAGAGTAGGAAGATCCTTTATTGTTATAATCCTTTATTGTTATAATCGCCAAGTATAGAGGGAATAGTGGAACGCTGTCGTTGCAGCGACCGAGTTTCGCGCGACTGCGACAAGTGCGCAGGGCGAGAAGGTATTTGAGCGCGTCGACGCAAGGAGCAGGCGCCTTCTGCGCCCGGAGGACGAAACTGCGCAGTGGGTCTGCAGGAAGGAAGGCATCCGCGCAATTGCGTCGCGAGGCCTTCGGGAAAGTCCGACCGCCGATATTTGAGGGAGAAGAAGAGTTGAAGAACAATCTCCGCGTCACCACGGTTAAGGAAACCTGATTCCTTAACCCCCCATAGCCACTTCGGGTGAGACCTCGAGCTGCCGCGCAGCTCGTTGCCGAGAGGGCCAGTGCGCCAAGGGGTTTTGTTGCTGCGCTTCATTAAAACCCGGGTCTGCCCAGTAAAGCAGTCAACATCTTTAGACAAAGTAATTTTCTATTTTTGGTAGCTTTTGGTTTTTATCTCATCTTTTGGTTTTTCTATATAAATAATTGTAATATAGTCTCATTTGGGAATCATTTTTTGGCATTAAGTATTTTCTTGTCCTTTTTCTATTGAACCATTCTCAAAGATATTTTTTGATGTTAAATTTTGAGCATTAATTCACAATACTCTAGGATCTTCGCTGAGAGAATAACATATACGGTATATCAATGCATAACAATCACAATAAGCATGACAAGAATCAAAAGCATGAGAGACAAGAGACACAGAGTTTCTGTGGGGAAAACCCTAAGGTGAAAAACCCCACAACTTCCTCAGAGATAGAGAGAGAAATGGCTCAACCAAAATACACTAAGATAGTCTCCTAGTAGCAGATGATCCTCCTCCTCACTAGTGCGTCACTTTCTGAGTGAGAGAAGTGTGAGTTTTTGAATGATCAAAATAGAGATCTCCCGATCTCTATTTATACTAACCTGTTTTCCAAGTGACCTTATGGGGCCGACTTGTCTAGCTAGGTACATCCACAATATAATATATATTTCAGGGCCGACCCCACACATGGTGGTCTAATAACCCGTCGCCAAGTACACACACTTGCGACACTTGTCAATACACATGACGACACTTCCTTATAGAGGAATAACACATCTCTTATAAGGGTACAATAAATATATATGAAATACATTCCGAAGTTACTTATACATCAACACTCCCTCTTAACTAGGAAGGTATTTCTCGACACAGATATGCTAGACAAGTTTTCTTCTCGGGATCATCGTCATTGATGCATCGTCATCATCATCGTCACTGCTACTGCTATCTCAACCAATCTCTGACTCTACTCGTCATAGGAAGTTCTACAGAGCCAGTCCTTTTTCATACTGTATGTAAGCTCGCCACCTGCAGGTCTTCGTCATCACTGGCCATACTGTGGAAATATCAGGACTTATTATGTGCGTCACAAAACCTTAAAAGAGTCTCTTGACTAGCAAGAACCCTAAAGAGCATCTGAGGCCTTTTCAATCCTGTCCAGATCTCCAAGACTTATTACATGTGACCCCACCACAAAACCTCGAAAGAGAATCCCAGGACTGATTACGAGCGCAAGGCTCAACCTATCGGATCTCCCAGGGCACAAATTACATGTGGTCAGCACAAAACCTCGAAAGAGCATCCCAAGACTGATTACGAGAACAAGGCTCAACCTATCGGATCTCCCAGGGCACAAATTACATGTGGTCATGGAAAAACCTCGAAAGAGCATCCCAGGACTAATTACAAGCACATGGCTCAACCTATCGGATCTCCTAGGGCACAAATTACATGCCATAGGACAAAACCTCGAAAGAGCATCTGCTAGATATCCCAGGGCACAGATTACATGCCATAGGCAAAACCTTGAAAGACTATCTGCAGATCTCCCAGGGCACAAATTATATGTCCTCCCAAGCAAAACCTCGAAAGAGCATTTTCCAGATATCCCAGGGTACAAATTACATGCCATAGGCAAAACCTCAAAAGACTATCTGCAAATCTCCCAGGGCACAAATTACATACTTATCTACACAACCTGTTCCACAGCCACAGAGTATCAACCTGATACTCACCATACATCATCCTAATGTACACATGATCATCCTGATCATCATCACTGCAACATCCTGCTGCATGTCATCTGGAGCAACATCCTGAAGCCCGTCATCCATGATCATCCTGATCATACAATGCATTTACCTGATGCATACCAAGTATCTACCTGATACATATCGTCATACATGATCCACCTGATCATACAATGTATCCACCCAATACAAATACAAATACATGATACATATCAACATACATGATCTACCTGATCATACAATGTATCCACCTGATACAGATACATGGTCCAAGCATCCAACATGATGCTTATACAAAATACATACACATGATCCAACCGATCATATCTAGCATCCAACATGATGCATACATACATATAAATGATCCAACTGATCATATCCAGCATCCAACATGATGCGTACATACATATACATATAAATGATCCAACTGATCATATCCAGCATCCAACATGATGCATACATACATATAAAAATGATCCAACTGATCATATCCAGCATCCAACATGATGCATACATACATATAAAAATGATCCAACTGATCATACAAAGCAGAAACCAAAACATCATCGTGATGCTCATCATCCAGCACTTACATCCACAGCCATGTGAAGGATCCTCGTTCCAACATGCTTGGAATGGCTTCAACAAATGTGTCCATCACTTCTTCCTCGAAGTGTCATCAATCTGAAGAACGCCAAGCCTCTCCTTGAAGTACTCGAACTTCACCCTGGCTAGTGGCTTTGTCGCCACATCTGCAATTTGCTCGTCAGTCGCAACGTACAGGAGCTTCACAACTCCTCTCTACACATTATCCCTGATATAGTGATATTTGATCTCTATGTGTTTCGACCTGTCATGAAACACTGGGTTCTCGGACAGCTTCACACAACTCTGGTTATCACAGAAGATACTAGTAGAATCCAAGGGGAGATCAAATAACTCAGACAGTAGCTTCCGTAGCCATACTGCCTCACAACTAGCTGAACAGGCTGCAACATACTCTGCCTCAGCTATACTCAATGCTACGCAGGACTGCTTCCTACTAAACCAAGAGATCACACCTGATCCCATACTGAAGCAGCACCCAGATGTGCTCTTCCTATCTGCAGCACTACCAGCCCAATCTGAATCAACATAACCCTGCAGGTTAAACTTTTTATTCACTTCATACTTGAGCCCATAATCCATTGTACCCTTCAGGTACCTCAAAACATGTTTTACAGCAACTAGGTACTTTCCTTGACCAAGGAAGATCCCACCTACACTCTGCCACACCTCCATACCTAGGAAATAATGCATCATTCCCAAATCTTTCATATCGAACTCAGTAGCAAGCTTCCTCTTAGCATCTGCAATCAGTCTGTCATCTCCTGTTACAAATAAGTCATCCACATACAGGAGTAGAATTGCAGGATTCCCTTCCTCAACCTTGTAGTAGAGGTTGGAATCCGCTTTACTCTTGGTAAAGCCCAAACTAGATAGGAAACTGTCCATCCTACCATACCAGGTTCTAGGATCTTGTTTCAAGCCATACAAGGCTTTCTTCAATCTACACACATATGACTCCCTGTCATGTATTTCAAAAACGAGTGGCTGCTCCACATATACTTCCTCTTCAACTACACCATTCAAGAAAGCAATCTTGACATCCATTTGGTGTATTTTCCATTTCATTGTTGCATCCAGGGCAAGTACTGTTCTGATGGAAGTATACCTGGCTACAGGTGCAAAATTTTCTTCATAATCTATTCCCTCTTTCTGAGAGAAGCCACGAGCTACGAATCTTGCCTTGTATTTCTCTGCACTGCCATCTGCAACATGCTTGATTTTGTAGATCCATTTGGAAGTCACAACAGACTTCTCTTTAGGTCTTGGGACAACATTCCAAACATCATTCTTCATTATTGATTGGTATTCCTCAACCATGGAATCCTTCCATTCTTTCTTTTCCGCTGCTTCTTCATAACTGGAAGTCTCTTTGTTCATAATGTCACAGAGTAAAGCCACATAGCTGGTATGTGATCTAGTTCTCTTCTTTGCTCTGTGTTCTTCTTCTGGAATGCCAAATATTTCTGCATCTTGAATGAGCTCTCTATCCCATGCAGGTTTCTTCTTGTGAGAGTTATCCTCACGGGGTGCATCTATAGGTTCTTGCGGATCTTCAAACTCATGAACAACTTCTGGAACTGCTTCAGTCATGGTAGTGTCTTGGAATCTAGTTTCCTTAGGTTCTTCATAAACTTCGATAGGTGCCTTCCTTGATTTGATGAATGCTGAGTTTTCATCAAATGTTACATCCCTGCTGACATCAATCTTCTTAAACCCTGGAAAGTATATTCTGTAAGCCTTCAAGCTTTCACTGTAACCCACAAAGATACCATTCTTTCCTAAACGATCTAGTTTAGTCCTCTTTTCCTTTGGGACATGAGTGTATACTGGACAACCAAATATTCTGAGATCACTGACTTTAGGTTTCTTACCAGAAAAGACCTCTTCTGGTGTCTTGTTGTCCAATATCTTGTGGGGTGTTCTGTTCTGCACATATACAGCTGTTCTAGCTCCTTCTACCCATAGATGCATAGGTAGATCCTGGTCATGCAGCATTTCCCTTACTACTTCCATGATTGTTCTGTTCTTCCTTCCTGCAACTCCATTCTGTTGAGGATTATAAGGAGCAGTCAAATCCCTCTTAATCCCTGAATCACTGCAAAGCTTCTTAAAGTCACCTGAGGTGAATTCTCCACCATTGTTGGATCTGAATGTTTTGATCTTCTTGTCAGTTTGATTCTCCATCAAGGTTTTGAATTCCTTGAACTTATCAAGCACCTCATCTTTATTCTTCAAGAAGTATACCCAAGTCTTCCTGGAGAAGTCATCAATAAATGAGACATAATAAACATACCCACTCAGAGAACTGGATGACATAGGACCACATACATCTGAGTGGATGATTTCCAGGATATCTTTTGCCTTGCTTTCACTGCTTGGGAAAGCCTTCTTAATGTTCTTACCTTTTGTACATCCTTTGCAAACACCTTCGTGTTTGTTCTTGATTTCAAGAAGACCCTCTACAGCCTTGCTTGCAATTGGAAGTGCTCTATAATGCATATGAGAAAGTCTTCTATGCCAAAGTTCACTTGGCTCCATGGATTCATGTATCATGGCATGTTCAGGTTGACCCTTCAATTTATACAAACCTCCCTCTTGCTCTCCAATCACTACTGCATCATCGATTGTTTTACCCTTGGCCACATTAGGACTTGGCCATCCACAAATGCAACCCTCATACCTTTTGCATCCAATGCAGAGATGGAGAGTAAGTTCTTCTTGAGCCCAGGTACATAAAGGACTTCTTTCATCTTCAAAGATTTTCCAGAATCTAGGTTGTAGGAGGCTTCACCACTTCCTTTGATTGGGTATTGATAATCATCCCCAAGTTTCACCTTATGGGGTGATTCATGTTCAGATAGATTCACAAAAGATTCCTTAAACCCAGTCATGTGTTTGGAAGCCCCACTGTCAATCAACCAATCATTACAACCATGGGAGATAGTACCTGTGAGAGCAGATATTAGAACATACTCGTCTTCACTTGATGAGTCATCATCACTATCATCACTTTCTTCCCTAGCCTTCTTCATTGGAGGTTCATCATCCTCAGCAGCATGAGCATGGAATTTTCTTTTGCTGCCCTTCTTCTTCTTGCTAGAGTTGTTGTTATTATCCCTTTTGTTCTTGGTACAATCTGAAGCAAAGTGACCCTTCTCATTGCATGTGAAGCATCTTAGATCCTTCTTATTCTTTTGATAGGATCTCTTGTAGCGAGAGTACTCCTTCTTGGGCTTGCTTCTTTTGGTGTGAGCTGCAAGAGCTTGATCTTCATTCCCCATCTTTTCTTCTCATGCCACAAGCCTTGCTTCTTCTTGTGAGCATTCTTCCCGTAGTCTGTTGAAGGATACCAACTTCTTTCTTGCATAGATTCCTTGAATAAAGGAGTCCCATGACCTAGGTAGGCCATTCAGAGTGGTCATGACAACTTCACCATTCTCCACCATTTCATCTAGCTTCCAGTTGTTCCTTTATTTGGGAGACCCTAGAAAAATAATATTGAATGGTTTCTCCATTCTGAAACTTTACTCCTTTCAATTGGTTCCGCAGGGTCATCTTCTGATTTATGTTCTTCCCTTCAAATAGCTTGGTCAAAGAGTCAAACATCTCCTTGGGTGTCTTTAGAGAAGACACGTGAGGTATGAGATGGTCTTTAATAGAATCAACAATGATTCTCTTTTCCTTGACCAAGTTCTTCTTATGCAATACCTTGGCCTCTTCATCCTCTGGGATAGGGATGTCTTCTTTTATATATGAGTCCAACTCATTCTCTTCCAGGATTAAACCAATCCTATACTTCCAAGCTTGGAAGTTATCAGCCCCTTCAAGCTTATCCTCAAGCTTGGTGTGGTGGGACATCTTAAAGAGTACTTCAAATGGAAATAGAAAAGATTTAGGTCTTACCATTTGAAATGTTGAAAACTGGATCAGGTTCTGGATTAGGGTTTGTCGAAAAAACCCTAAAAATTCAAAATGTGAATTTCAACTTTCTGAAAGGATAGAAAGATGAGCCTTGATGAGCTGATCAGCCTGGTGCATTCAGAATTTGAGATCAGCAAAGTTTTACCCTTCAGATTTGACTTTTTGTCCTCCCAGGTTCACTTGGGAGAGCCCTAAATTAGGGTTTGAGTTTCCCGGAGATCTACCCAGCCAAAAATCTCGATCCAAAGCTCTAAACTTTGATTTTTGCAAGGGGCTTGCAGCTATGTCTTCAAATTTCAGAAATTCCTATTTTTGTGAAAACCCTAATTTTTAGGGCCAAATCTGAAAAAGCTCATAATTGAATTTTGATTGGACAGATAGATTCTCCTTGATGAGTAGAGTCAAACTACTATACTGCTTTTCCAAAATCTGTGGAGAGAAACCCAATAAACAGGAAACTCAAGTTTCCATCACTGCAAAATGTCTTCTTCTCAGGTTAGCTCTGATACCATGTTAAATTTTGAGCATTAATTCACAATACTCTAGGATATTCACTGAGAAAATAACATATACAGTATATCAATGCATAACAATCACAATAAGCATAACAATCACAATAAGCATCACAAGCATCACAAGAATCAAAAGCATGAGAGACAAGAGACACAGAGTTTCCATGGGGAAAACCCTAAGGTGAAAAACCCCACAACTTCCTCAGAGATAGAGAGAGCAATGGCTCAACCAAAGTACAACCAAAATACACTAAGATAGTCTCCTAGTAGCAGATGGTCCTCCTCCTCACTAGTGCGCCACTTTCTGAGTGAGAGAAGTGTGAGTTTCTGAATGATCAAAATAGAGATCTCTCAATTTCTATTTATACTAACCTATTTGCCCAGTGACCTTATGGGGCCGACTTGTCTAGCTACGTACATCCACAATATAATATATATTTCAGGGCCGACCCCATACATGGTGGTCTAATAACCCGTCGCCAAGTACACACACTTGCGACATTTGTCAATACACATGACGACACTTCCTTATAGAGGAATAACACATCTCTTATAAGGGTACAATAAATATATATGAAATACATAGATGAAATACATTCCAAAGTTACATATACGTCAACATTTGAAAGGGCCCCAAAAGTTCATAGGGTGCTTTCATGATTCCACCTTTTGAAATGGCCATTAATTTAATAAATCATTCTCAAATTTTTCCTTTTGACTTGGCTAGATGGAATTTGGGTCACATTGAAGCTTCACAAGGTTTCATCTTTCAAATGGTCCCAATAGTTCATCAATAATTTCCAAAAACACCTCTTTCAAAATTCCTCGATAGTTCGATTGGTCACTTTCAAAAATCTTCTTTCGAAAGTCCCTAATAGTTCATAAGGTGTTTCCAAAAGATGTTCTTTTGAATGCCCCCAATAATTAATCATCCACTTTACACAAATCCATTCTTCAAAGGTTACAAACAATTCATCATGAATACTTGAAAGATCATTTTCAAAGGTGCTCAATAGTTCATCGGTTGTAATCAATTTAATTTCTTGAATTGGTCTGACTGTTCATTAGGACACTTTCAAAAATCTTGTTTTGAAAGATCCCCATGGATCATTGGGAGGGTTTCAAAATTTTGAACAATCACATATTTGGCATGGCCTAATGATTGATCGAGGGTATTATAAAGATATAATTTTGAGTTTCCCTAATACTTCCTCAAGGGTCCTCAAAATATGATCTTTTGAGTGTCCATGATGGTCTATTGGGTGGTTTGCAAACTTTTGAATGATACATATTTTATTCTTTAGAAACATTGTAGCAAGCCTCATCATCATTCAAAATAAGCATTTATTGCACAAATATATGAAATCATTTGAATAATGTAGTATATTTAACTTGATCCTATTGAAACCTTTTCCTGCATTTGAATTTATCCTTCACTTTCAAATTAAGTGAGGTAGGTAGGCTCCCATAACCTCTCTAAAAGGACCCATAATGTTAAAATGAGACACTCTTTATTACTAACTATGTGATATTATGTGGGATAGAACAACATTCAACTTACAAATCTATTGGAGGATGTTGAATGTTTGAAGTTTATTTAGCTTTCAGATTGTCATAGATCCATTCTTTACGGTATCAAATCCTTTTTGAAATCTGTTAGGTAGGCCTACAAGCCCTTTTTTCATCCGCATGAGTCACTTTTCATGTGATTTTAAATATCATTCGAATTGAAAATAATCATGACGAGGATCGTGAATTGATGGAGTTAGTGCATTGGCTATGTGCCCTTCAAGTGAGATCATGCCATGTCCCCACTATTACATAGTTATATGGATTTGCTCTCTTAGAAACCACCAATTCATGTTTGTTCAAATGAGTATGAGCTAGTAGAAGTTTCTTGACCCTTATAAATAGTATCCTTTGAATGTATTCAAGTTTCTCATTTGTTTAGAAGATTAAATGGAATTTTTGAAATTCATTCTTTCCAAATCTCTCCTTCCTTAGTTTGCATCCTAGTTCAAATGATTTTTGAATATCATCTAGAGGTGTTTGTTTAATGAGATTAAGATTCAAACCTATCCTTTTAATCAAAATCTATATAAAATCTAGATGTGGCCCTATTTGGAATAATGACTACTTCCATTATGAGCATAGGATTGACAATAGATATCCGATGTGAAATCTTTTACCTGTAGGGTTAAATACACATTTATTTCGATCGATTTCTCTATCCAACACAACTAATTTTTGTTTTTCTAACCTTACTAATGTGCACTATCGTTTATATGGATAACATGTGAAACCTTCTTCATAACTCCTAAAAGGCCAAATCCAAAATAGGAAAGGCCCAAAACATAAAATGTGTAACACCCCTGGTTTGAAACCCCTAGTCTAATGATGGCCATATGCAACTACTGCCTATGAATGCTAGAAAGGCTGAACATATTGTATTTTTAAAATTATTAATATTAAAATTCACAACTGGTTGTGCTGAGGAAGTATGCTAGAGATCGGGGACTCATGTATTCACCAGAAATGGTAATGGAGTTGAAAGCGTCCTAGGGGGGGATTATGTTGTGACCATTTTATATCCTTTAGACCCTTGAAAATTATCCTAAGTCATCGTTAGGTCTTAATCCCATTTTATTGACTTACAAATTATTTTAAAATAATAATTATGACTTGAGTGGGATTAAGTGGGATTTTGGGGGGCTTATGTGCTTTTATAAAATGATAAAATGTGGCTTGTGAGAGGAACCACGTGGGTAAGAGAAGTATCATGAAAAACCAGAATTCAAATTTTCCTTTTCCTATAGAGATTATTAGAAACCAAATTTGAGTCTGAGAACCCAAATTTTGAGTCCAGTACTGTTGAAATTGTGTCCATTTTTTGTTATGGTCATTCCAGTGAATGGAAAATGGTGTAGGTAGCTAACTTGGTGGATTTATGAGCACTATGGTCAGTGATGTATCTCACTGTCATGCTGTCAGTGTGAAAATGCTCACAGAAGATCCAAAGAGATGATGTAAACCTCACAATGAAAGAATTTAGGAATGACAGAAGAAGAATAGAGCAGAAGAACATAGATCCAAAGGAGCTCGGATAGAGGCGGAATAATTACACATGTTACATTAATCTGAATAGTAAAAAGGTAAATATATAATGCTCAGGATTAGAATACACTAGGTGTGATTCGAATTAGCCTGGATGGATAGATCCATAATCAGCGGAGTGTCATCAAGTTATAACTAGGAGTCCAACTCATCATCAGTGAAGTCATCAATGCACAAGTAATAGTCAAGCAGAAGTCAAACTGAGTCTAACTGAATGTGGTAGGTGTAACTAGAACATGGAAGCACTAATGTAGTGAAGGAGGCTCAGTGGATGGCGCTCATGGAGCTAACTAGAGTCAGAATAGGTTATCTAGTCACACTGGAGGTCCAGCGGAGTGATAAGGTCAGTTAAGAGTGAGTCAAGCCTAAAATCAGGGAGAGAACTCTTGTTAATTGAACATAATTGGACTGGTAGGTGAAGAAGTGCGCCTCTCTCATGCAGTAGGTGAAAGGAGGGCGCACTAGGCACTAGAAGGGCTGAAACTAATCAGGAAGAAGCTCTGGGGGATAGCTAACTGAGGGCTAGGTGCTGGGACTGACGACTGGGATGCATGCAAACCCTAGAATGCATGCAAACCTAAAAGTGCATGCAAACCCTAAGAGACTGAAAATGAAAATGACTGAAAAGCTAGTAGGACTAGGATGGAGTATAGGAATATCCTAACACCCCCCCTTAATCCATCATGGGCCCTGGTAACTAGGACCAAAGGTCACCCATACAATCAAATAATGATAAAATAAAGAACTGTCCAGGAACCGAGGAAATGGGGAAAACCTCATGGGAAAAATACCCCCCCTAAAAAGAACAGTAAATAACTCATAGAACCATCATACTAAGCAGAAAATAAGGAAGCTTTCATCAATGAAAACTTCTGCAAAAAACTTGACAAGTTGATCCTCTGTAGGATGCCAAAACAGGTGCTAGATGTGGATCTAGTCTTCTGATGTGCCTTCCACTGTGTAGAGGATGTATTGGATGAAGCAAGTCTCTCAGGAATTCTTTCTGCAACTGGAGTGAATGGAACATGAGGATTCTTCCCAAGTGATGGAAGAGAGAACCCCATCATCATGCTGCCTCTCTCATGGAGAGGTAGATGGCATAATGCAAGGTTGGCATGATGCTGAAGTCTAGTAGTTCTGTGAACAGATGAATCCTCAACTATGTTCTCAGTAGTAGAAAGGATTGTGTGAGCCCATATTGACCTCGAATCTGGACTGAGAATATGTGTTGGTTCTGAATCTGAATCTTCTTGAACTATGATCTCAACATCAAAATCTTGATCTTCTTCTTCATTAGAAGAGGATTCACTCTGATCTTGATCAGAATCTGAAGGAATAGTCAGAGTAAAGGGCATGAAGTGTGATAACTCATATGCCTTAGAGGCATGATTAGCAACCCCATTTGCTATAATCTTTCCAATGGAGATCTCTGTAATCTCTACTTTGTTTGGACCAAAAGTTACTTGCTTTGGTGATCCTGTATGATTCATCTGATATAGTGACAACAAATTAGCTGTTAGAGAAGGAACAAATAAAACATTTTTGAACTTACCATGCTCCATATGTACTGTACCCAATCCTTTGGCAGAGATCTGAGAGTTGTCTCCCATGTGAATAGTAGGCCCATCTTTGAGATCTAAAGAGGAAAAAGATTCTTTAGAGGCAACCATGTGGTTGGAGGCTACAGAATCTATGAGGAGGGCTTTTGACTTTGAAAAACCATCCATCAATGCATGGAAATCATCAGATCCACTTCCAGAATCAGACATCTTTGCTTCTTTTGGAACAACAATTTTGTTTTGTTCAAGAAGCTTGGTTAGTAGGTCTATTTTCTTGTGCATGCAAGCTTTCTCAGGATAGTTTCCTCTCTTGCAGTAGGAGCAATTAGGTCTCTTGTGTTTGTCATTTTTGGATTTAGAAGCCTTCTTGTCCTTATCTTTTTACCTCCCTTTTGCATTCGCTCCACTTGCTTCTCCAGCTAGAAGAGCTAGATCTTTGGAGGCCTTGATGGCACCCATTTGAATCAATTTGACCTCTTCTTGAGTGAGAGCTTTAGCAAAGACTGCTAAGGTGGGAAACTTCCATCCAAGGATTGACATTCGCCCAGAATGGAAGGTAGATACAAAGACAAAAAATTGAGATCCAAGTTTGCTGAAAATGGAGAGCACCAATTGCTCATCACTTTTAGTAATGCCACAGTGCTTTCATTGTAAATCCAATTTGTGAAATTTTGAGAATAATTCTTGAATGCTCTCGAAATTGCTAGGTTGTAGGGCAACCAATTCATTTTCGAGAATGTGGCCTCTTAGCCCATCTTGTTTTCCAAACAGACTCTCCAATTTTGTCCATAACTCATTTGGAGACTTCAATCCTTCAACATGAAACAGTAGATCATTAGACATATGAAGGCATATGAATCCAAAGGCTTCATCCATTTTATTTAGATGCTTGGTTCTCTCTACAACTGTATCTGGTATGGCATCTTTTTCATCAACCATTCTAGAAAACCCTCTCGACTTCAAGTGTACTTTCATCCTACTCTTCCATTAGAATTAATTGAAGGGAGTGAGAATTATAGGAGGAGAAGGAGCATTCGAATTGCTCATCTTGACTGCTGGAACGAGTGCAAAAATGAAACTATTGAATCTGCTGCTACAACTGCTGGAACTTCGAAATACCTGCAAAAAAACTCTCAAGAATTGAGGTAGAATATACTCTCAAATGGCTCTAATACCATGTGAAAATGCTCATAGTAGATCCAAACAAATGATGTAAACCTCACAATGAAAGAATTTAGGAATGACAGAAGAAGAATAGAGCAGAAGAACATAGATCCAAAGGAGCTCAGATAGAGGCAGAATAATTACACATGTTACATTAATCTGAATATTAAAAAGGTAAATATACAATGCTCAGGATTCGAATACACTAGGTGTGATTCGAATTAGCCTGCATGGACAGATCCATAATCAGTGGAGTGTCATCAAGTCATAACTAGGAGTCCAATTCATCATCAGTGAAGTCATCAATGCACAAGTAATAGTCAAGCAGAAGTCAAACTGAGTCTAACTGAATGTGGTAGGTGTAACTGGAACATGGAAGCACTAATGTAGTGAAGGAGGCTTAGTGGAGGGCTCTCATGGAGCTAACTGGAGTCAGAACAGGTTATCTAGTCACACTAGAGGTCCATTGGAGTGATAAGGTCAATTAAGAGTGAGTCAAGCCTAAAATCAGGGAGAGAACTCTTGTTAACTGAACATAACTGGACTGGCAGGTGAAGAAGTGCACCTCTCTCATGCAGTAGGTGAAATGAGGGCACACTAGGCATTAGAAGGGATGAAACTAATCAGGAAGAAGCTCAGGGGGCTATCTAACTGAGGGCTAGGTGTTGGGACTGATGACTGGGGTGCATGCAAAATGCATGCAAACCCTAGAATGCATGCAAACCCTAAAAGTGCATGCAAACCCTAAGAGACTGAAAATGAAAATGACTGAAAAGATAGTAGGACTAGGATGGAGTATAGGAATATCCTAACAGTCAGAATGAAACCAAGGACGTGAAATGCATTGTGTGGCATGAAATTGGAGTTAAGCCAATTTCTTGTCTGCCAAAGTGTAAATTTTAGAAATTATGGAACTAGTGAGATGTATGTCTGGTGAATGCATGAGTCTCAGCTCGGGGGTGGTGTTTTGCTGAGAGATTAATGAGAAAAATTTCCTACGTTTGGATGGAGCATGCCTCACACAACCAGTTTCCCATTTCAAGCATTTTACAGATAAATTTTGTATTCCTAGAAATGGTGTTTTCATTTCTAAAAGTTATTCAATTGATGAATGGTAAAAATTTACATAGTTTTTGTTTTAATCTTGGAAATGGATACAAAGAATGAATTCATGTATTTCTTGGTTGAATATTAAAAAAACCATAGTTGCGGGAAGTAAATATGTGAATGCACCAATAGTTCATTCAAATAATTACATAGTAAGACAATCCCATCAATCCTACTAGTTTCCTAGGTTGGATGGGCACATTTGGAATTGCAATAAGGAAGTTAATAAATGATGTTTATACATTAGAAGGGTTCAAGTATTTAATAAATAGGTTTAATAAATAAATTCAAGAGAAATTCTAGGTGGCAAGTGGTTTTGAAGACATATGCACGATGTGGGACCCACACTAGCTTGATTTTTCAAGGACACGTGGCATCTTTCTCTTGCCAATTCGAATTCATGAGAAGGTGAACATCCTTGGATGATTTGGTAGGATCATACACATGGAATTTAGCATCATAGGTCGAATTTGGATGGAATGGTAACCTCCATGGAAGAGGAAGAGTCAAACTAGGAATTTGTGGACACTTGGGCTAGATTCCCTAGCTCCTATGACAACAATGATGGAGCATCTATGACATATATGACAAATTTCAGATCTGACCTCTGACATCTGACCATTATGACATGCCATCCCCAAAAATAGGCTCCAATAGGGGTCTCATGGGATTTGGGGAAGCCAAAGAGACTCCTACTCGAATTGGTGGAAGGTGGAAGGTTAGGAAAGGTAGGACACATGGAAAATCTTGATCCCTTACCAAAATTAAAATTGGATTGAGTTTATGGATGGATTGGGAACCTTAGAAGGCATAGGATGTTTATAAAATACAGGAATAAACCAAGAGAATGGCTTTTGATCATTTGAGAAAAATTGCATTTGTGAAGAGAGAGCTAGTGGATGACTAGTTTCTTGCCTTAGCCAATTTCGAGGGTAAAAGATTCCCATCCAAGTTGGTGTTTGGAGAGGCCACTCAGGTATTTCATGGAGCTTTAATGGATTTTTTATTTATAGGTATCATCTACAGGGAATATTGTGGTTTTTTTTAGTGCAACACCATCTCTCAGCCATTTCCAATTTTGAAGGGATATTCATGCTCCTTGAGGGATTGGGCTTTGGGTGAGCTCTTGTACTTCTTAGGAGAGATTCTCCTGATGTATTTCTGATTTTAATAAGATTTATATACTCTTCTATTCATATTCAGAAAGTATCAGGTCGAAATACCAAGTGGTTGTATGTAAAAATGATGATTAATGAGCAAACAATGACCATTTCCCCACTACATTGATGTATGCCATTATAATGCTGATGATTTTGAATAAAAGAATGTTTTTCTGATATATTTGTGATGAATGGACTTCCATTTATGTGTATTACAAGTTTCATATTCATCACTTGAGAATTTGAAGTAATTATATTCAGTTTATTTGCATTTGGAGAAGATTTGGTGCCATTTCGCCAAGGGTTGAATTAGTGGTTTTTGCTGTTGTTTGGGAGAGGGTTGGAATAGACTTAATAACAAATTAATGGTGCATTTGGGACCTTAATAGAATACTTGAGACATAACATACCTATTTTAAGAAATTTGAGTGGGTTTGAAGACATTTGGGAATATATTTTCAGTACTTACCCCAGGGGGATTTGAACCCCAAAATTGCTAGTAAAATTACATACTTGGTCCAGAATCTTAAGAGAGTTTGTAGAAGTATTTTGGTGGCCATATATCATCCCTGAACATCGTATTCAAGTCCTAATATCATTCACATACCTTCTCAGAATATTTGGGATCATTTGGGGCAAATTTGGGACCTAGGCATCAAAACTAGTCAAAGGTCGAAATTGGGGAAAAAGTGAAAAATTGGGCATTTTTATAAAATTTTTAAAAAGGGACATTACAAGTGGTATCGTAAAATAACCTTGGAACCTGATGGTCTTAACCAAAATTCAAAAGAATAGACCACCACCCTTTGAACCAATAGTTGAAGAGGTTTTTGTTGAAGAAGAGGTAGTATAAGAAGAAGAGGATCTTGTTGAAACTATGACTAACGAGGGGAAGGGACCCTATACTGATGGGGAGGAATATATTAAGTTCATGAAACCTCTCTTTGATGACATGAACAAGAACATGTCCCATCAAATTATGAAATGATTTGAATTAGTGGCTAGCCAATTTGGAAGCAAAGGGTTAATGGGGAACAACAGTAGTTCACACTCAAAATAAATGAGGATAATGGGTGAGCACATTTTCTCAAGCACAGAACCCCACAATAGACCAAATTATTTTCAAAGCATAACAAGGCATAGTGCACCTAAATTTATTATACCTAAAGAAGAGCCTGACATTCAAGTGGATCTTAGAACAATAGCAAATGAATTGAGTGATTTGAGTGAAGAGAGTAAGAGAAGTCTACCATTTGGGACATACCTTGATGCTGCAGAAAAACTAAAAATGAAGGAGGAAAATAGGGCTCTATTCCAAAAAAAATAATTAAATTGTGCTATTGGTAAAATGTCACTTCCTACTTTTGATGGTTCCTCTCAAAATTATGCTAACATTTGGGTGCAAAAATTAGATGTGTATTTTCAACTGAATCCTATGGTGGAAGTGGATGCACTAAAAATGGCCATTTTGCACTTGGAAGGAGATACCAATGAATGGTGGCTTCATGGCTTGAAAACATTGGGTCATGATCAGGTTAAAACATATGAATAATTTGTTGACATGGTACTAGAGAGATTTGAACACAAAGATCCAGAATTTCCTTTCAAGGAACTAGCTCAATTAAAGCAAACTGGGACCCCTACTAAGTATATGTTGGACTTAAAAAAATTATCAGTAAAGGTGGTTGATGTATCGATGGGAAGGTTGGTATTGCTTTTCATTGAAGGTTTGGCTGAACCCTTAAAAATTTTGGTCAAATCCCACAAGCCAACTACATTAAAAGATGCAATGAGCTTGACTAGGGACCTCCAAAATGAGCTTCCTATAACGAGATTTCCTCCTAAGCCTTACTTCAGAATTGAAAATAAACCTTGGAAAAGATATGGATATGATAAGAATCCATAGCAAGAAGATGAATATGGAAAGGATAAGAAAGAGGAACTAAGAAGGGAAGAGCTAACAAGGAAGAAATTGTGTTACTCATGCTTCCAACCGTGGGCACCAGGACATAAATGTGCTAAGGCAAAGGCACAATTCATTGAAGTATTTTGTGATGATGGGTATGAAGGGGGCATGGAGGAAGAAGGAAATACTTCATCCGAAGAAGAGGGATATACTATAGCAGAAGAAGGGAAACAAGAGGTGAAGCATCCCTCACCCACCAAAGTAAGAATGGCAGTACTTTCAGCAGTGCCTCGATATCACACTATTCGATGCAAGGGTGTGGTACTATGAAAAATAACTTAAGTTTTTGTAGATGGAGGAGCCACACATAACCTCATTGATGCGGACATGGTGGGGAGGAGGAAGATACCTATTGAACAATTCGATGGCTTCACAGTTGGCATTCCCGGTCACAACACAATGGAGTGCAAAACATGAATTCTACAGCTGCAAGTCACCGTAGGTAACTATACTTTTGTTGATATTTTTTATGTGGTTGATGTTGCTGATACTAATGTGGTTTTGGGAGTGAAATGGTTGTATTTAATAGGAGAGCATACAGTAAATTATCAAATTCCTGAAATGGAATTCCAAGATTCAAAAGGAGTACTAAGGGTTGTGAGAGGGAAACACACCTATCCGAATCAGGTAGTTTCTTCCCATGGCATGAAGCACTGGAATATAAAGGTTTTGGGAGACATTCCTCATGGAATGCCACCTGATAGAGGAGGAAAAAGTTTGCAGCATGGTAAATTGAGATTGCTTGAGGGCAGGCAATCTTGGGTGGGGAGGATTGTAATGTCCCCATTCAAGTAATTGCATAGTTTCCTAGGTTGGATGGGCACATTTGGAATTGCAATAAGGAAGCTCATAAATGATGTTTACACATTATAAGGGTTCAAGTATTTAATAAATAGGTTGAATAAATAAATTCAAGAGAAATTCTAGGTGGCAAGTGGTTTTGAAGACATATGGAGGATGTGGGACCCACACTAGCTTGATTTTTCAAGGACACATGGCACCTTTCTCTTGCCAATTCGAATTCATGAGAAGGTGAACATCCTTGGATGAGTTGGTAGGCTCATACACATGGAATTTAGCATCCTAGGTCGAATTTGGATGGAATTGTAACCTCCATGGAAGAGGAAGAGTCAAACAAGGATTTTGTGGACACTTGGGCTAGATTCCCTAGCTCCTATGGCAACAATGATGGAGCATCTATGAAATCTATGAAAAATTTAAAATATGACCAATGAAATCTGACCATTATGACATGTCAAACCCAAAAATAGGCTCCAAGAGGGTGCTCATGGGAGTTGGAGAATCCAAAGAGTCTCCTACTTGAATTGGTGGAAGGTGGAAGGCTAGGAAAGGTAGGACACATGGCAAATCTTGATCCCTTACCCAAATTGGAATTGGATTGATTTTATGGATGGATTGGGAACCTTAGAAGGCTGAGGATGTTTATAAAATATAGGAATAAACCAAGATAAGGGATTTTGATCATTTGAGAAAAATTGCATTTGTGAAGAGAGAGCTAGTGGATGACTAGTTTCTTGCCTTAGCCAATTTCGAGGGTGAAAGATTCCCATCCAAGTTGGTGTTTGGAGAGGCCACTCAGGTATTTCATGGATCTTTAATGGAGTTTTTATTTATAGGTATCATCTACAGGGTATCTTGTGGTTTTGTTTAGTGCAGCACCATCTCTCAGCCATTTCCAGTTTTGAAGGGATATTCATGCTCCTTGAGGGATTGCGCTTTGCGTGAGCTATTGTACTTCTTGTGAGAGATTATCATAATGTATTTATGATTGTAATAATATTTATATACTTTTTTATTCATATTCATAAAGTCTTAGGTCGAAATACCAAGTGTTTGTATGTAAAAATGATGATTAATGAGCAAACAATGACCATTTCCCCACTACATTGATGTATGCCATTATAATGCTGATGATTTCGAATAAAATAATGGTTTTCTGATATATTTGTGATGAATGGACTTCCATTGATGTGTAGTACAAGTTTAATATTCATCACTTGAGAATTTGAAGTAATTATACTCAGTTTATTTGCATTTGGAGAAGATTTGGTGTCATTTCCCTATGGGTCGAATTAGTGGTTTTTCCTGTTGTTTGGGAGAGGGTTGGAATAGACTTAATAACTAATTAATGGTGCATTTGGGACCTTAATAAATCCCTTGAGACATACCATACCTGTGTTAAGAAATTTGAGTGGTTTTGAATGCATTTGGGAATCTATTTTCAGTACTTACCCTTGGGGGATTTGAACACCAAAATTGCTAGTAAAATTACATACTTGGTCCAGAATCTTAAGAGAGTTTGCAGAAGTCTTTTGGTGGCCATATATCATCCCTGAACATCGTATTCAATTCCTAATATTAGTCACATACCTTCACAGAATATTTGGGATCATTTGGGGCAAATTTAGGACCTAGGCATCAAAACTAGTCAAAGGTCGAAATTGGGGAAAAAGTGAAAAATTGGGCACTTTTATAAAATTTTTAAAAAGGGACATTATAAGTGGTATCGGAGAATAACCTTGGAACCTAATTGTCTTAACCTTAAGTCAAAAGAATATACCACCACCCTTTGAACCAGTAGTTGAAGAGGTTTTTGTTGAAGAAGAGGTAGTAGAAGAAGACGAGGATCTTGCTGAAATTATGCCTAACGAGGGGAAGGGACTCTATACTGATGGGGAGGAATATATTAAGCTCATGAAACCTCTCTTTGATGAAATAACCAAGAACATGTCCCATCAAATTATGAAAGGATTTGACTTAGTGGCTAGCCAATTTGTAAGCAAAGGGTTAATGGGGAACAGCAGTAGTTCACACTCAGAAGAAAAGAGGATAATGGGTGAGCACATTTTCTCAAGCACAGGACCCCACAATAGACCAAATGATTTTCAAAGAATAACAAGGCATACTGCACCTAAATTTCTTATACCTAAAGAAGAGCCTGGCATTCAAGTGGATCTTAGGACAACAGGAAATGAATGGAATGATTGGAGTGAAGAGAGTAAGAGAAGTCTACCATTTGGGACATACCTTGATGCTACACAAAAACTAAAAAAGGAGGAAAATAGGGTTGTATTCCAAAACAAATAATTAAATTGTGCTATTGGTACAATGTCACTTCCTACTTTTGATGGTTCCTCTCAAAATTATGCTAACATTTGGGTGCAAAAAATTAGATGTGTATTTTCAACTGAATCCTATGGTGGAAGTGGATGCACTAAAAATAGCCATTTTGCACTTGGAAGGAGATTGCAACGAATGGTGGCTTCATGGCTTGAAAAAATTGGGTCAAGATCAGGTTAAAACATATGAATAATTTGTTTACATGGTACTAGATGTTAGGATATTTAGACACTTAGGAGTTAGTTAAGATCAACTTGTGCAATAGATCTATTAGGAATAGTGTGTTTCTTTAGTATGCATTTGTAAATACTTAATCCGATGGTCACGATATATTCCCGACATAGAGTGATCCAATGGCTCAACTTCTCTTAGATCAAACCTAACCTTGATCTGTGGCTTAACACCAAATTGGTCCATGATCTCTATTTAAAGAGCATGGAGGGTCATTGTTTAGTTGATCGATTATGAGAATCTCATTTGTAACTTTCTTTCTTTGCATAATAAATTGTCCCGTAGAAGCTATTTGGCCGGGGCCATGGAGTGTTTCCCTCAAGAGGGTTTAAACCACGTCAAAACATCGGTGTGTTGATCTGTGATCTATTTGTGTGAAGTGGTTGCTCTTGGTGTTTGGTCCTTTGGTAGTACCCTATGTACCCGAACATGGTATCAGAGCTTTTATGAAGTGTCGCTTCCGGTTATGATCTAGATCTTGAATTGTTGTTTCCAAAACTCGAAAGGGTTTCTAGTTCTGGTATTTTTGTGCATTTTTGGGATGTGGAAGGTGGTCCATTGCATCCAAAGCGTTGTTTCCATTGGGAAATAGTTTTCGTTTGATCAAAAACGGTTCCCGGTTGCTCCAGAAATGCGTATTTCATCAGATCTAAAGGTATAATGTTACAGTGACGCATTTTTTTATTTTATTTTGTTAAAAGGAAAAAATCTCATATTTCATCATTTTTTACTGTTAGATTTTTTTTTGGTTTCGGATTGTTGCTTTCCCGTCTGTGTATGCTCTTTGCCGTGCACCTTGAGCGATCTCGGCAAATCAGAAACAGAAAGGGAAAGGGTTTTTCTTGGCTGCGTATGCTCTTTGCCATGCACCTTACGCGATCTCGGCAAATCAAAAATAGATTGAAAATGTAGACTTTCCGAGCAAGCTAACAAGATCTAACTCCACAAGTGTGGAAAAGTTTTTTTTGTTTCGATTTGTGGTGTGTTTTGCAAGAAAAAGGGCAAGCATGCAAATCGAGCAAGACGAGTTTAAAAAAAAAAAGCCTCTTTCCTCATTCCCATATTTTACATACATTTTAATCTAGCTCACTTGGTTCAAAGTTACTTTATTCCTTAATAGGTCTTGAGTTCAAGTCTTAGGAAGTTACTTTTAAAAGAAAAAGTGCATGCAATTTCTATTTTCAAGTTATTTTATTGTAAAAGTGCATCTCACTTAAATAATAAAAAAAAAAAAATACAAGTGAGTCCCTTAAGTTTTTTTTTTATTTGTTGCACTATTTAAAAGTAATATCATTGTAAAAGTGAAATCACTTATTTTACAAAAGTGATTCACTTAAAGCAACTTTCTTGTAAAATGATTGTCAAAAGGTTCATCTTGGGAAGAGGGGGGTTCTTTTTTTGCTGGACATTCTCTAGCTGCCACGTCGCTATTAGGGACATCTTCAACAGTTTCTTTGTTCAAGCATAACTTCATCATATAGAGTCAGTTTTCAGTGCCATTTTTTTTAAACTACCTATTTTTTCGAGATCTTCACATCCAGACTATTGTTTTCTACTTTTACAGCCATTAATTTACAAATATGGCCGCCCCTTGTGATATTCTACTTAACAGTTCCAATTATTTCTCATGGAAATCTCGTATGGAGAATGTTCTACGAAGTAGGGGACTTTTCAGAATTGCCCCAGGGAAAGAAAAAGAACCCACTGACGATGATAAAAAAATAAAATGGACAAATACATGTGATGAAGCTCATGGATTGATTGGGATGTCAATCTCTACTGATTTGCGATTCCACATATCTGGAATTAATGAACCTAATGCTGCTTGGGACAAGTTGGAATCTGTGTTTGGTAAACACAATGAAATTCGAGGTCACCAACTCGAAAATGAGTTGATTTCTTTAAATCCAAGTGACTTTTCATGCATTCAAGATTATTTATCTAAGTACAAAACTCTTAAACTCTTATGTGCAGAATGTAAGATTTAGAGGGAAGACAAACAATGCATTTATCATATTCTTTCCAAACTTAGACCTGCATATTCTATTTTTGTATCTACATTTTACTCCATGAAAGCATCCTTAAATGCAGTTAGCTATCAAGAGCCTAGTCTTGAATCTTTTTGTGATTCCTTGATTAGAGAACAAGATAAACTCATTCATCTTGGAAAAATCAACAATGCAGATACATCTGGGAAAGCCTTATTGTCCCAACAGAAAGAAAAGTCCAAGCCTTCCAAGAAACAAAATTTTCGCAATAATAAGTCAAACAAGGGTCCATCTAAGCCAAAAGGCAAGAAGACCGAACGTCATTGCAACTATTGTGGGAAAGATAATCATGATGAATCTAAATGTTTCAAGAAGATGGCAGCCTTGGAAGCAGCAATGAAGAAGCACCACATCAACCTAGATTCGTCTTCAGAATCTGCCTCTCATGGACATGCACTTTGTGCTTCTGGTTATTCTTATAATGCATCTTCTTCTTCTACTTCAAATGAATGGCTCATTGATTCTGGAGCATCTTATCATATGGCTAAGGATCAAGCCATCTTTTCTACTATGCATGAATGTAACACCAAACAAATATTTGTTGGTGATGATAGATCTCTAAGTGTTGTAGGAGCTAGACTAGTTCCAGTAGATAATGGTCATTTTAGTGATGTACTATGTGTTCCAAGAATTTCCTACAATTTTTTATCAGTTTGTTAGATCACTCATTCTAGTGAAGGTACAACTATGACCTTTACACCTCACCAAGTTGTAATCAAGGATTTTAAAGATCCTCAACAGTTCCTAGCTACCGAAATTGTTGATGATATTACCAGGTTGTACAAGTTTAACAACTTTGGGTCATCACCTTTCCCTTCAGTTTTTGTTGCTCATAGTGATAACTTGAGCAAACTTTGGCATGAGCGATTTGGTCACTTAAATTATCGCTCATTGCAATAACTATATAAAGAAAATATGGTGACAGGTCTTCTAATGGTATCTTGCAGGGATGGTGTTTGTTCCGGTTGTGTACTCGGAAAACATCATCGGGACAGTTTTGACAAACGTGCCTCTTGGCACGCCTCGGTTCCCTTGGAGCTTGTGCATAGTGACTTGTGTGGTCCTCTTCCATCTACTTCCTTTTCTGGTTTCAAATATTTCTTAACCTTCATTGATGATTACACTAGACGCACTTGGGTTTATTTCCTAAAACTTAAGAGCGGAGTATTTAACATGTTATTGGCCTACAAAGCCCTTGTTGAAAAATAATCTGGTCATCAAATTATTAAGTTAAGATCTGACAATGGAGGATAATATGTTAACAAAAAGTTCACTACTTTCTGCACTGAACAAGGCATCCAACAACACCACACTATTCCATATACACCACAACAAAATGGTGTAGCTGAGCAGAAGAACCGCACTTTAAAAGAAATGGTTAATTGTATGATCCAATCTAAGGGACTAAGTCTTCAATTTTGGGCTGAAGCCATTAATTGTGCAAATTACATAGTTAATCGCACCCCCACTAAAGCATTACAAGGTATAACACTGGAAGAAGCATGGAATAAAACTAAACCTAATGTAAGTCACTTCCGTGTGTTTGGTAGTGAAGCATGGGCTCACATTTCGGATGAAAAACGGAAAGCATTGTAGCCTAAAAGTGAAAAGTGCATATTTGTTGGATATTCTGAATATGTAAAAGGTTATAGACTTGTTCAACCACATTCTCATGATATAATCATTAGAAGAGATGTTAAATTTGATGAAAATCTCTTGGCCTGCGAGCCTAACTTGGTGATTGTGCCATCTTTGGCCTGTGAGCCTGATTCGGCGTTTGTGCCTTCTTCTTCTTCTTCCAACTTCCTTGACAGGTTTCCAACTCCAATTTCTAATGATGACAGTGAGGATGAAAATCCACCTCCGCCTACTCATGTTCCTCCAGTTGCACCAGCACAAGTGCTTCCTCGATGGGTCCGTTCAACATGTGAAGCAGTTGGTGATCTTGCCGGTGATCCTAGAGATCAACGTCAAAGACGGTCTCAGTTTCAGCGAGCCTCTTCTCTTTTGGCTCAAGTTTTCGAGAATCATGATCCAAAAACTTTTGTAGAAGCTTCAGGGAATCCAGATTGGGATGCAGCCATGGATGAAGAATATCGTTCCTTAATGGCAAACGATAATTAGGATCTTGTACCTCTTCCAAAAGGAAGAAAACTTGTCAGATGTAAATGGGTCTACAGAACTAAGTATGCATCAGATGGAAGTGTTGAAAGACTTAAGGCAAGGTTAGTTGCCAAAGGTTTTTTCCCAAGTTGAAGGGATTGATTACAATGAAACCTTTGCTCCCGTCGCAAAAATGAACTCCATCCGCCTTGTTCTTTCCCTTGCAGCCTTACACAACTGGGAAGTCCATCAAATGGATGTCAAGTCTGCCTTCTTACATGGTGATTTATAGGAGGAAATTTACATGGAACAACCTCCTAGCTATGTTCAGAGTAACTCTAGCCTTGTCTGCCGCCTTAAGAAATCCTTATATGGCCTTAAGCAAGCTCCTAGAGCTTAGTATGCCAAAATGGATAACTTTCTCCTTGACACTGGTTTTTCTAGATGCCATTCTGACCCCAATGTCTATACCAAGAAAGTAAGACACCATCTCATCATACTTGTTCTATATGTTGATGACCTTATTCTTACTGGTAGTGACCCTAAGCTTATAACCCATGTGAAATCCAGTCTTAAACAAAATTTTGAAATGTCAGACTTAGGACATTTGCATTATTTTCTTGGTCTCCAAGTCCTGCAAACCAAAGAAGGAATATTTCTTTCTCAGTCTAAGTATGTTTGTGACCTTCTTCGTTGCTTTCACATGGAAGATTATACACCAGCCCCTTCTCCCTTCCAGTCTGGAGTCAAACTTTCTACCACTTGTACTTCACCTGAAGTTGATGCCACCTTTTATCGTCAGCTTGTTGGTAGTCTCTTATACTTGACTCATTCCCGTCCTGACCTTTCCTTTGTCGTTGGTCGTGTTGCCCGTTATATGCAGACACGTCATGAAAGTCACTGGAAAGCAGCTAAAAGAATACTTCGATATATTCAAGGTACAGTTCAGTTTGGGATTCATTACAGTACAGGGGAGAAACCTTTGTTGGTTGGTTTCACTGATTCAGATTGAGCCGGCGATCCTAATGATCGAAAGTCTACTGCAGGTTATGTTTTCAGTCTGGTATTTGGACCTATTACTTGGGCTTGTAAGAAACAACAAGCTCTTGCTCTTTCTTCAGCAGAGGCAGAATATCGAGCAGTAGTTAATGCCAGTCAGGAAGCTTTATGGCTTCGACAGATCCTTTCAGAGTTTGGATTTGAGCAGCAGCAGCTTACTCCACTTTGGTGCGACAGTCAAAGTGCCATCAAGCTTGCCAAAGATCCAGTTCTACATCAACGTAGCAAACACATTGAGCTACATATGCACTTCATCATAAATCTTGTTCATGATCGTGTTTTTGAAGTGCTCTTTTTCCCTACAGATGATCAAGTTACAAACATCTTCACCAAGTCTCTTACAGAAGCGAAGTTTTCTAAACTTCGATCTATGTTAGGAGTTCAAGAACTTGTCATTAAGGGGGGATAGGCTCTAATTCCTCCTTCCTTTTCCTAATAGTGTCACTTTTGTAAATCCTTCAATCCTATCCCAAGTTGTTCTTAAGGGGGGATGTTAGGATATTTAGAAACTTAGGAGTTAGTTAAGATCAACTTGTGTAATAGATCCATTAGGGATAGTGTGTTTCTTTAGTATGCATTAGTATGCATTTGTAAATACTTAATCTGACGGTCACGATATGTTCCCGACATAGAGTGATCCGACGGCTCAACTTCTCTTAGATCAAACCTAACCTTGATCCGTGGCTTAACACTCGATTGGTCCATGATCTCTATTTAAAGAGCATGGAGGGTCATTGTTTAGTTGATTGATTATGAGAAGCTCATTTGTAACTTTCTTTCTTTGCATAATAAATTGTCCCGTAGAAGCTATTTGGCCGGGGCCGTGGAGTATTTCCCTCAAGAGGGTTTAAACCACGTCAAAACATCGATGTGTTAATCTGTGATCTATTTGTGTGAAGTGGTTTCTCTTGGTGTTCGATCCTTTGGTAGTACCCTATGTACCCGAACACTAGAGAGATTTGAACACAAAGATCCAGAATAGCCTTTCAAGGAACCAGCTCAATTAAAGCAAACTGGGACCCCTACTGAGTATATGTTGGACTTTCAAAAATTATCAGTCAAGGTGGCTGATGTATCTATGGGAAGGCTGGTATTGCTGTTCATTGAAGTTTTTGTTGAACCCTTAAAAGGTTTGGTCAAATCCCACAAGCCAACTACATTAAAAGATGCAATGAGCTTGACTAGGGATCTCCAAAATGTGCTTCCTATAACGAGATTTCCTCCCAAGCCTTACTTTAGAATTCAAAATAAACCTTGGAAAAGAGATGGATATAATAAGAATCCATGGCAAGAATATGAATATGGAAAGGATAAGAAAGAGGAACTAAGAAGGGAAGAGCTCAGAGGAACAAATTGTGTTACTCATGCTTCCAACCGTGGGCACCAGGACATAAATGTGCTAAGGGAAAGGCACAACTCATTGAAGTATCTTGTGATGATGGGTATGAAGGGGGCATGGAGGAAGAAGTAAATACTTCATCCCAAGAAGAGGGATATACTACAGCAGAAGAAGGGAAACAAGAGGTGAAGCATCCCTCACCCACCAAAGTAAGAATGGCAGTACTTTTAGCAGTACCTCGATATCACACTATTTGATGCAAGGGTGTGGTACTAGGACAAAGAAATTCAGTTTTGGTAGATGGAGGAGCCACACATAACTTGATTGATGTAGACATGGTGGAGAGGAGGAAGATACCTATTAAACAATTCGATGGCTTCACAGTTGGAATTCCCTGTCACAACACAATGGAGTGCAAAACATGGATTCCACAGCTGCAAGTCACCGTAGGTAACTATAATTTTGTTGATATTCTTTATGTGGTGGATGTTGTTGATACTAATGTGGTTTTGGGAGTGCAATGGTTGTATTCAATAGGAGAGAATACAGTAAATTATCAAATTCCTGAAATGAAATTCCAAGATTCAAAACGAGTACTAAGGGTTGTGAGAGGGAAGCACACCTATCCGAATCAGGTAGTTTCTTCCCACGGCATGAAGCACCGGAATAGAAAGGTTTTGGGATACATTCCTCATGGAATTCCACCTAATAGAGGAGGAACAAGTTTGCAGCATGGTAAATTGAGATTGCTTGAGGGCAGGCAATCTTGGGTGGGGAGGATTGTAATGTCCCCATTCAAATAATTGCATAGTAAGACAATCCCATCAATCCTAATAGTTTCCTAGGTTGGATGGGCACATTTGTAATTGAAATAAGGAAGCTCATAAATGATGTTTAGACATTATAAGGGTTCAAGTATTTAATAAATAGGTTGAATAAAGAAATTCTAGGTGGCAAGTGGTTTTGAAGACATATGGAGGATGTGGGACCCACACTAGCTTGATTTTTCAAGGACACATGGCACCTTTCTCTTGCCAATTCGAATTCATGAGAAGGTGAACAAAATTGCATGAGTTGGTAGGCTAATACACATGGAATTTAGCATCATAGGTTGAATTTGGATGGAATGGTAACCTCCATGGAAGAGGAAGAGTCAAACTAGGAGTTTGTGGGCACTTGGGCTAGATTCCCTAGCTCCTATGACAACAATGATGGAGCATCTATGACAAATTTAAAATATGACCTATGAAATTTGACCATTATGACATGTCAGCCCCAAAAATAGGCTCCAAGAGGGCTCTCATGGGAATTGGAGAAGCCAAAGATACTCCTACTCGAATTGGTGGAAGGTGGAAGGCTAGGAAAGGTAGGACACATGGAAAATATTGATCCCTTACCGAAATTCGAATTGGATTGATTTTATGGATGGATTGGGAACCTTATCAGGCTAAGGATTTTTATAAAATACAGGAATAAACCAAGATAAGGGATTTTGATCATTTGAGAAAAATTGCATTTGTGAAGAGAGAGCTAGTGGATGACTAGTTTCTTGCCTTAGCCAATTTCGAGGGTGAAAGATTTTGATCCAAGTTGGTGTTTGGAGAGGACAATCAGGTATTTCATGGAGCTTTAATGGAGTTTTTATTTGTAGGTATCATCTATAGGGAATCCTGTGGTTTCTTTTAGTGCAGCACCATCTCTCGATCATTTCTAGTTTTGAAGGGATATTCATGCTCCTTGAGGGATTGCACTTTGGGTGAGCTCTTGTACTTATTGGGAGAGATTATCCTAATGTATTTCTGATTGTAATGAGATTTATATACTCTATTCTTCATCTTCAGAAAGTATCAGGTCGAAATACCAAGTGGTTGTATGTAAAAATGATGATTAATGAGCAAACAATCACCATTTCCCCACTACATTGATGTATGCAATTATAATGCTGATGATTTTTAATAAAAGAATGTTTATATAATATATTTGTGATGAATGGACTTCCATTGATGTGTATTACAAGTTTCATATTCATAACTTGAACATTTGAATTCATTATACTCAGTTTATTTGCATTTGGAGAAGATTTGGTGCCATTTCCCCAAGGGTCGAATTAGTGGTTTTTGTTGTTTTTTGGGAGAGGGTTGGAACAGAATTAATAACTTAATAATGGTTCATTTGGGACCTTAATAACATCCTTGAGACATCCCATACCTCTGTTCAGAAATTCGAGTGGGTTGGAGGCATTTGGGAAGCCATTTTTCAGTACCTACCCCAGGGGGATTTGAACCCAAAATTGCTAGTAAAATTACCTACTTGGTCCAGAATCTTAAGAGAGTTTCAGAAGTATTTTGGTGGCCATATATCATCCCTAAACATCTTATTCAATTCCTAATATCATTCACATACCTTCTCAGAATATTTGGGATCATTTGGGGCAAATTTGGGACCTAGGCATCAAAACTAATCAAAGGTCGAAATTGGGGAAAAGTGAAAAATTGGGTACTTTTATAAAAAATTTAAAAAGGGACATTACAAGTGGTATGGAAGAATAATCTTGGAACCTGATGGTCTTAACCAGAAGTCAAAATAATGGACCACCGCCCTTTGAACCAGTAGTTGAAGAGGTTTTTGTTGAAGAAGAGGTAGTAGAAGAAGAAAAGGATCTTGCTGAAACTATGACTAACGAGGGTAAGGGACCATATACTGATGGGGAGGAATATATTAAGCTCATGAAAACTCTCTTTGATGAGATAGCCAAGAACATGTCCCATCAAATTATTAAAGGATTTGAATTAGTGGCTAGCCAATTTGGAAGCAAAGGGTTAATGGGGAACAACAGTAGTTCACACTCAGAAGAAAAGAGGATAATGGGTGAGCACATTTTTCTCAAGCACAGGACCCCACAATAGACCAAATGATTTTCAAAGCATACAAAGGCCTACTACACCTAAATTTCTTATACCTGAAGAAGAGCTTGACATTCAAGTGGATCTTAGGACAATAGCAAATGAATGGAATGATTTGAGTGAAGAGAGTAAGAGAAGTCTACCATTTGGGACATACCTTGATGTTGCACAAAAACTAAAAAAGAATGAGGAAAATAGGGCCCTATTACAAAACAAATAATTAAATTGTGCTATTGGTAAAATGCCACTTCCTACTTTTGATGGTTCCTCTCAAAATTCTGCTAACATTTGGGTGCAAAAATTAGATGTGTATTTTCAGTTGAATCCTATGGTGGAAGTGGATGCACTAAAAATGGACAGTTTGCACTTGGAAGGAGATGCCAATGAATGGTGGTTTCCTGTATTGAAAACCTTGGGTCATGATCAGGTTAAAAAATATGAAGAATTTGTTGAGAGGGTACTAGAGAGATTTCAACACAAAGATCCATAATTGCCTTTCAAGGAACTAGCTCAATTAAAGCAAACTGGAACCCCTACTGAGTATATGCTTGACTTTCAAAAATTATTAGTCAAGGTGGTTGATGTATCTATGCGAAGGTTGGTATTTCTGTTCATTGAAGTTTTGGTTGAACCCTTAAAAGGTTCGTTCAAATCTCACAAGCAAACTACATTAAAATATGCAATGAGCTTGACTAGGGATCTCCAAAATGTGCTTCCTATAATGCAATTTCATCCCAAGACTGACTTCAGAATTGAAAATAAACCTTGGAAAAGAGATGCATATGATAAGAAGCCATGGCAAGAAGATGAATATGGAAAGGATAAGAAAGATGAACTAAGAAGGGAAGAGCTCAGAAGGAAGAAATTGTGTTACTCATGCTTCCAACCATGGGCACCAGGACATCAATGTGCTAAGGGAAAGGCCCAATTCATTGAAGTATTTTGTGATGATGGGTATGAAGGGAGAATGGAGGAAGAAGGACATACTTCAGCCCAAGAAGAGGGATATACTACAGCAGAAGAAGGGAAACAAGAGGTGAAGAATCCCTCACCCACCAAAGTAAGAATGACAGTACTTTCAACAATACCTCGATATCACACTATTCGATGCAAGGGTGTGGTACTAGGACAAAGAACTTCAGTTTTGATAGATGGAGGATCCACACATAACTTCATTGATGCAGACATGGTTGAGAGGAGGAATATACCTACTGAACAATTCGATGGCTTCATAGTTGTCATTCCTGGTCACAACACAATGGAGTGCAAAACATGGATTCCATAGCTGCACGTCACCGTAGGTAACTATACTTTTGTTGATAGTTTTTATGTGGTTGATGTTGATGATACTAATGTGGTTTTGGGAGTGCAATGGTTGTATTCAAAAGGAGAGCATACAGTAAATTATCAAATTCCTGAAATGAAATTCCAAGATTCAAAAGGATTACTAAGGGTTGTGATAGGGTAGCACACCTATCTGAATCAGGTAGTTTCTTCCCACGGCATGAAGCACCGGAATAGAAAGGTTTTGGGGGACATTCCTCATCAAATGCCACCTGAAAGAGGAGGACCAATTTTGTAGCATGTTAAATTGAGATTGCTTGAGGGAAATATATCTTGGGTGGGGAGGACTGTAATGTCCCCATTCAAATAATTGCATAGTAAGACAATCCCATCAATCCTACTAGTTTCCTAGGTTGGATGGGCACATTTGGAATTGCAATAAGGAAGCTAGTAAATGATGTTTAGACATTAGAAGGGTTCAAGTATTTAATAAATAGGTTGAATAAATAAATTCAAGAGAAATTCTAGGTGGCAAGTGGTTTTGAAGACATATAGAGGATGTGGGACCCACACTAGCTTGATTGTTCAAGGACACATGGCATCTTTCTCTTGCCAATTCGAATTCATGAGAAGGTGAACATACCTGGATGGGTTGGTAGGTTCATACACGTGGCATTTAGCATCATAGGTCTAATTTGGATGGAATGGTAACCTCCATGGAAGAGGAAGATTCAAACTAGGAGTTTGTGGACACTTGGGCTAGATTCCCTAGCTCCTATGACAACATTGATGGAGCATCTATGACATCTATGAAAAATTTCAGATATGACCTATGACATCTGAGCATTATGACATGTCAACCCCAAAAATAGGCTCCAAGAGGGCGCTCATGGGATTTGGAGAAGCCAAAGAGACTCCTACTCGAATTAGTGGAAGGTGGAAGGCTAGGAAAGGTAGAACACATGGCAAATCTTGATCCCTTACCCAAATTCAAATTGGATTGATTTTATGGATGGATTGGGAACCTTAGAAGGCTAATGATGTTTATAAAATACAGGGATAAAACAACAAAAGGGATTTTGATCATTTGAGAAAAATTGCATTTGTGAAGAGAGAGCTAGTGGATGACTAGTTTCCTACCTTAGCCAATTTCGAGGATGAAAGATTCCCATCCAAGTTGGTGTTTGGAGAGGCCACTCAAGTATTTCATGGATCTTTAATGGAGTTTTTATTTGTAGGTATCATCTATAGGGAATCTCATGGTTTTTTTTAGTGCAACACCATCTCTTACAAAAATGTCTGACATAGAGCCTGACATTCAAGTGGATCTTGGGACAATAGCAAATGAATGGAATGATTTGAGTGAAGAGAGTAAGAGAAGTCTACCATTTGGGACATACCTTGATGCTGCACAAAAACTAAAAAAGGAGGAGGAAAATAGGGCTCTATTCCAAAACAAAGAATTAAATTGTGCTATTGGTAAAATGTCACTTTCTACTTTTGATGGTTACTCTCAAAATTCTGCTAACATTTGGGTGCAAAAATTACATGTGTATTTTCAGCTGAATCCTATGGTGGAAGTGGATACACTAAAAATGGCCAGTTTTCACTTGGAAGGAGATGCCAATGAATGGTGGTTTCATGGATTGAAAACCTTGGGTCATGATCAGGTTAAAAAATATGAAGAATTTGTTGACAGGGTACTAGAGAGATTTGAACACAAAGATCCAGAATTTCCTTTCAAGGAACTAGCTCAATTAAAGCAAACTGGGACCCTACTGAGTATATGCTGGACTTTCAAAAATTATCAGTCAAGGTGGTTGATGTATCTATGCGAAGGTTGGTATTGCTATTCATTGAAGGTTTGGTTGAACCCTTAAAAGGTTTGGTCAAAGCCCACAAGCCAACTACATTAAAAGATGCAATGATCTTGATTAGGGATCTCCAAAATGTGCCTCCTATAATGAGATTTCCTCCCAAGGCTGACTTTAGAATTGAAAATAAACCTTGGAAAAGAGATGCATATGATAAGAAGCCATGGCAAGAAGATGAATATGGAAAGGATAAGAAAGAGGAACTAAGAAGGGAAGAGCTTAGAAGGAAGAAATTGTGTTACTCATGCTTCCAACCGTGGGCACCTGGACATCAATGTGCTAAGGGAAAGGCCCAATTCATTGAAGTATTTTGTGATGATGGGTATGAAGGGGGAATGGAGGAAGAAGGACATACTTCAGCCCAAGAAGAGGGATATACTACAACATAAGAAGGGAGACAAGAGTTGATGAATACCTCACCCACCAAAGTAAGAATGGCAGTACTTTTAGCAGTACCTCAATATCACACTATTCGATGCAAGGGTGTGGTACTAGGACAAAGAACTTCAGTTTTGGTAGATAGAGGATCAACACATAACTTCATTGATGCAGACATGGTGGAGAGGAGGAATATACCTATTGAAAAATTCGATGGATTCGCAGTTGTCATTCCCGGTCACAACACAATGGAGTGCAGAACATGGATTCCACAGCTGCACGTCACCGTAGGTAACTATACTTTTGTTGATAGTTTTTATGTGGTTGATGTTGCTGATACTAATGTGGTTTTGGGAGTGAAATGGTTGTATTCAAAAGGAAAGCATACAGTAAGTTATCAAATTCCTGAAATGAAATTCCAAGATTCAAAAGGATTACTAAGGGTTGTGAGAGGGTAGCAAACCTATCTGAATCAGGTAGTTTCTTCCCATGGCATGAAGCACCGGAATAGAAAGGTTTTGGGAGACATTCCTCATGGAATGCCACCTGATAGAGGAGGAAGAAGTTTGCATCATGTTAAATTGAGATTGCTTGAGGGAAATCAATCTTGGGTGGGGAGGACTGTAATGTCCCCATTCAAATAATTGCATAGTAAGACAATCCCATCAATCCTACTAGTTTCCTAGGTTGGATGGGCACATTTGGAATTGCAATAAGGAAGATAATAAATGATGTTTAGACATTATAAGGGTTCAATTATTTAATAAATAGGTTGAATAAATAAATTCAAGAGAAATTCTAGGTGGCAAGTGGTTTTGAAGACATATAGAGGATGTGGGACCCACACTAGCTTGATTTTTCAAGGACACATGGCATCTTTCTCTTGCCAATTCGACTTCATGAGAATGTGAACATACCTGGATGAGTTGGTAGGCTCATACACATGGCATTTAAAATCATAGGTCTAATTTGGATGGAATGGTAACCTCCATGGAAGAGGAAGAGTCAAACTAGGAGTTTGTGGACACTTGGGCTAGATTCCCTAGCTCCTATGACAACAATGATGGAAGCATCTATGACATCTATGACAAATTTCAGATCTGACCTATGACATCTGACCATTATGACATGTCAGCCCCAAAAATAGGCTCCAAGAGGGCGTTCATGGGATTTGGAGAAGCCAAAGAGACTCCTACTTGAATTGGTGGAAGGTGGAAGGCTAGGAAAGGTAGGACACATGGCAAATCGTGATCCCTTCCCCAAATTCGAATTGGATTGATTTTATGGATGGATTGGGAACCTTAGAAGGATAAGGATGTTTATAAAATATAGTGATAAACCAAGAGAATGGATTTTGATCATTTGCGAAAAATTGCATTTGTGAAGAGAGAGCTAGTGGATGACTAGTTTCTTGCCTTAGCCAATTTCAAGGGTGAAAGATTCCCATCCAAGTTGGTGTTTAGAGAGGACACTCAGGTATTTCATGGATCTTTAATGGATTTTGTATTACCAGGTATTAGATACAGGGAATCTAGTGGTTTTGTTTAGCGCAACACCATCTCTCAACCATTTCTAGTTTTGAAGGCATATTCATGCTCCTTAAGGGATTGCGCTTTCGGCGAGCTCTTGTATTTCTTGGGAGAGCTTCTCCTAGTGTATTTCTGATTGTAATAAGATTTATATACTCTATTATTCATCTTTAGAAAGTCTTAGGTCGAAGTTCCAAGTGGTTGTATGTAAAACTGATGATTAATGGGCAAACAATGACCATTTCCCTACTACATTGATGTATGCCATTATAATGCTGATGATTGCAAATAAAGGAATGTTTATCTGATATATTTTTGATGAATGGAATTCCATTTATGTGTATTACATGTTTCATATTCAGCACTTGAGCATTTGAAGTCATTATACTCAGTTTATTTACATTTGGAGAAGATTTGGTGCCATTTCCCCAAGGGTCGAATTAGTGGTTTTTGTTGTTGTTTGGGACAGGGTTGGAACAAACTTAATAACTAATTAATGGTGCATTTGGGACCTTAATAACATCATTGAGACATCCCATACCTCTATTCAGAAATTCGAGTGGGTTTGGAGGCATTTGGGAAGCCATTTTCAATACTTACCCCACGGGGATTTAAACCCCAAATTGCTAGTAAAATTACATACTTGGTCTAGAATCTTAAGAGAGTTTGCAGAAGTATTTTGGTGGACATATATCATCTCTAAACATCATATTCAAGTCCTAATATCAGTCACATACCTTCTCAAAATATTTGGGATCGTTTGGGCAAATTTGGGACCTAGGCATCAAAACTAGTCAAAAGTCGAAATTGGGGAAAAAGTGAAAAATTGGGCATCTTTATAAAAAATCTAAAAAGGGACATTATAGTTCCCACGATGGTGTATATTGCATAGTGTCTACTGTGTAGTTCCTAGTGTTTACTGCACAGTTCTCAGGATGGTTTTTACTGCACAGTTCCCATGATAGTGTATACTGCGCAATTCCTAGTGTTTACTACACAATTCCCATGATAGTGTCTACTACATAGTTCCTGGTGTTTACTCCACAATTCCTAGGATAGTGTTTACTACACAATGTTTACTGCACAGTTCCTAGGATAGGGTTACTACACAATTCCAAGGATGGTGTTACTGTGCACTGTTTACTGCATTGTTCTCAGGATAGTGTTACTGCACAGTTCCCAAGATGTTGTTTAGTGCATAGTTCCTAGAATAGTGTTTACCGCACAGTTCCTAGTTGTTACTACACAATTCCTGGTGTTTACTGCATAGTTTCGAGGATAGTGTTTACTACACAGTGTTTACTACATAGTTCTGAGGATAGTGTTTACTACACAATTCACAACAAAGTGTTACTATGCAGTTGCGAGGGAAAGGCCGGAAGTGTTGCATTCCAAGCCTTAGTTTTAATTGATAAATTATTGTGTTAATTTCTAGGTTTAAGCCAAAAATCAGAATTGGCTAAAGAAATGCATTGTTATGTTTAAAGTTATACTAAATCAAAATGTATTATGAGATGGTGTTCAAATCATGTGCCAAATCATTAGTCAATGTTATAGCTTGTCTAATAGTGTCATAGATGTTTTCATCCTTCTATGTTGTTACTAGCGTAGTAACAACAGTGCTGTAACTTGTGAACAACACTGTTATGGTTGTTTTTAGCATGACAGCTTATTTAATGTGATCTCATCAAAGTGACGGTTTGGTCCATTATAATGTATGTTTTTTAATACTGTTCTCATGGAATATTGTATGCTTCCGCTAAGATGCTAATATCTAATTGTTGCATTTGTTTTGCATTTGTTAAATGAATGTATCAAAAGCTACTTTCCATGTAAGTTGTTTGAAGAAAAAAAATAGTGTGTTTTAAGTTTAATGTAATGTAGGGTGCATTACAAAATGCATAAATGAATGAGGAGCCTAAAGAGAACAATAGACTTATTTATTTAGATACCTCCAGTCATTTAGGAATGTAACACCCCTCCAATGAGAGAGTTCTCTTTCAAATTTCAAGGATCTAACATTTCCCACTCTACTTTTTGACCCGTTACATAAATGAGGATTAAATGAACACCCACTCATATGCACATAAAAACAACAACATCAAGGATAAGACGAACAACCAAGTTGAAGAGGAGGCTTATAAGCAATAAAGGATGAATCTTTGATTGCAAGCACATGTGGATGGATAATAATTGTAATTTTTTTTTTTATTATCAAAATATACCCTTATCACCCTATTCATAACAAAGATAATATATTTGTAGATTCAATAGAATAAGAAAGGAAAGAAGCAAGGAGGTGAAATTCCAAAAGTCAAAAGAAATTATATAAAAGTAACCTTTGCACACTAGCAAAAGGATTTTTAAACGGCATTATAAGTTTACCTATTGTTAATTTAGAAGCTTGTTGGCCATAATATTGTTAATTTAGAAGCTTGTTGGCCATAATTTTGGAGAATGATTTTGGTTTATGCCTAAGCTTGGGCTAGTCTTTTTTATTCATATATTATAGAATCATCAAACGACCAAATATTACAATTGTAGATTTCTTCTCATGTTTCTTATATCTATTCGTACTTTTGCTTATAAATAGTTATAACATATTATGGGGTAGAATTACAGATTTCATTTTAATCATAGTGAACGCCTTGATTTACTATTTGTTATATGGAAAGTTCTACGATTAAAAACACAATAAAGTATTTTTATCTATTGTTTGCTTTTATTTTTAACTAGTTTTATATTTGTTAATGTTCTTAATTTCTAGATAGGAGAAATTAGAATACGATTGCATTTTTGCATTGTATATTTTAGAATTAAAATCATAAAACATGTGATGGTTACAAGGCCATAATTGAAAGGGTTTTCCATTCCAAATGGAGCAAGGTCTAATTAAGGCCTCTCCGAAGGTGAACCTATGATGTTTATGATCGACATTTTCCCATGTCAAGAGAACACTTTAGATGGCTTGCAACATTCTTCCTCAAGCTTCCAAATGAAATCAACAAGTACATAGGTAAGTGTAAGTATGATCTCTTCCCTTCCTTTTTTACTTTACTTTTATAGTGTAGCTACTTCCTACTTAGTTGCAGGTAGTTTGATTTGTTTTTCTCCCTCCATCTCTTGGTATATTTCAGTTTCCATGCATAATTTATTATTCTTTTATTTTTCCTTTTATCTTATCTATTTCCTAGCATGTGCCTACACATTGTACATGTATAGCCATGCCTTGCATCAATATGAGGTTAAAATAGGTTGTTAAATTAGCTCTATCACATTGTGATTCCCTACTTATACCAAGATGTTTTATCATACTACCTTTCCATACAAGCATCTCCTTACCTTCTCTTGCATCCTTGAAATTTCCTATTACATATATACTAACTCATTTCCCCCTTTTCTTTTACTATTTCTATGCTTTCAACATTCTTCATGGAATATTGTAGCTCTTTTGGTCTATCCGGATTGTAGCACTTGGCATGATGAAAAGCAATAATGTATGGATTTTGCAAGTGATATTAGCCATATAAATATCCCCTCAAATATCATCGTGTGGAGTTTGTGTTATGTGTTATCCATGCCATATTCATCCTAGGATGAAATCAACGCCCTTCAACTCATCCTTGCAATGACTCACACAAGTCAAAGTTCTCTTTTGACTATCCTCTCAATTGTTTAAATGTTTGATTTTGGCCTTCCATTTTATTTTTAGTTCCATGGTAGTGTTCCCTTTCCTTTCCTTTGGTCGATTTGTCTTTGGTTGTGTGTTTATCCTTGTAAACTTCTTGGATACCTTATTTGAGTCAATTTTTGGCTGTCCAAACTAATTCTAAGTCTTTGCACTAAAAAATATGTTAGATAGTTAGAAATCATCAATTGGGTCCCCAAATATTTCCAAATCCATTCGGGCACGTTGTTTTAGTATTTTCCTTAGTTAAACGTGCAATTTATGGTCAAGCTCATATTTCCTAGTTAGTGAAAGTGGGTAGCTTAAGCCTTATATAGCCCCCACCAAGGTTTAATTCTTTCTAATGATATTCTAGTTCTTATGCTTGTGCTTGTGGATACATGCCAAAATGTAAAACAATAGTTGGGGCCAAGTGCAAGTCTTACGCACATCCTAGGCAACTTTGTGGGAATAGATACCACCCACTCAAATATTTTTTACCAAAGGGTGACTGAACTGATTTGTGCTAATGGACCCCCTATAATGCTAAAAATTGGGCACATTAACCTCAATCCATGTCATTTGTCATGGTGATTTAGGAACATCTTGAGTCATTACATTCCCTATCTTTACTACACCTTTATCTTGTAGTTTGCTTATACCAACAAATTTGGGGGAAGATTTTCCTATCAACACTTATTCCTTGGTCCAAACTCATATGGTTCAATGGTCAAAGTCCATAGTTTAGCCATTATGATGAGAGTGTCACTTCCATTATGATTGTGATGGCTAGCTATGTCACTCAGGCATACCAAAATCTATATATGTCCCTTGCTCATTGTCATAGATTCCTTTTGGTATTTGTTGATCTCTCTTTGTCACATCAAAGCTCTCGTGATTCAACAATTTGGTTCCAACTATTTACTTCCAACTCCCAATCTCTTGGGCTTGCTTTGATCATCTATCTCCGTCAATGTACCACATGTCAAAGGAGGCGAATATTATCCAGCCTGTTGTAGGCCATTTAATGCAGCGGCAACAGGCTGGTTGGTCGTTGGATCTCAAGATGCTTGAGATCCAACGGCCAACCAGCCTGTTTCCGCCGCATTAAATGGCTTGCAACAGGTTGGATAATGTTCGTCGTCAAAGGATGCTACACTTGGTGACTCTGAAGCTCTTGGGCTTGCTTTGATCATCTATTTCCCTCAACCTACCGCATGTCAAAGGATGCTACACTTGGTGACTCCCAAGCTCTTGGGCTTACTTTGATCATCTATTTGCATCAACCTACTAAATGTCAAAGGATGCTACACTTGGTGGCTCCTCTTTATTATCTTGGATCCCTTCATGTTTGTATGTTCATCAAAATAAATTAGGTAATCAACTTTATACTTGTAAGTTTACTGTGTGGATTGTTTGAATTCTAAGTTTCATAATGTTATTACATTATTTCAATTATATACATTAACCTACTTCACTCACATATCATCCCTTCATACCCTTGCATATACCTACTTCACTCACATATCATCCCTCCATACCCTAATTATAAGTGATTAATTTGAAACCAATATTTAACTTAGTAGCCTACCCTTATCTTCCTTTCTGATTTCCCTCTTCTTGTGCTTTTAGTTATCTCCCAAAAACTCACTCCAACCCTTATAACCTTAAGGTTCCTTTAATAAATTTAGTTGCCTAGCTTCTTTTTCCTCTCTTTATTTTTTTAATTATTTATTTTTTTAATTATAAACATTTTAATTGATGTACTTTTAATATTGATTATGATTCGATCCCAAACCACTCCACTATGATTCCCGAAAAATATATTGTGAACACGTTTTCTATGTCGAGATTCTTCACTGCAAACGTCACCCTAAAAATATATTGTGAACACGGGTTCTATATCGAGATTCTTCACTGCAAACATCACCCTAGCTCTCAGAACATCGATAGTTATATATATATATATTCTCTTCATTCATGGAATCAGTCTCCTCTTATTCGTCTCTGTGACTGAAACATCAAAAATGTTACAACACCTAAATCACCACGTCTTTATTTCCAAACCTAACTATATACCAGCATACCACCATTATGTTAAAACTCTAATAAATTTATTATGTCGTTTGTAATGATAAAAATAAACTATGTCCATTTGTTTTGAAAAGTCTGCAAATCTGTGTTTGCTCATCACAAAGCCTACGGTAGTATAAAGCTTCAGTTTCCCTTTTGACGATCGGTTCAATTCAACACAGTAATATAAATATAAAGCGTATAATTTTTCATGAAGCAGAAAAAGGCTGAGAATTCAGGATTTAGTTTTGAGTACTGTTCAATCCTTAATAGCAAAGAAAAAATAAAACAGCAGAGTAACCGTTCAATTTGAAGAGGAAGGGAGAGTTAACAGGATATCATGGTATTAAAAAAAATGGATTCTAACGGATTTAAATGGCTGAGAAGCCGGATTTATCACAATCGTTAATAACTTATTATAAAAAATATTTAAATTCAATTAAAATCGTAAAAGTTATTCCAGAAACCCCATATATCTGTTTAATCTGGAGGGCACTTCGTCCAAGTTTAACAAAAAGTCTATGCTGATTTATACGAGAAAACACTCGTGTTTTTCTTTTCGACATCAGGGAAGATCTCGCCAGCAAGTTTCACAAAATTTCTATGCTGATTTATGTGAGAAAACATACGTTTATTTATTTATTTTTTACATCAGGGATTATCTCCCCACAACTGGCCAGTTTTACAAAAAGTGTGAGGAAACATCTGTTTTTTTTTTTTTCTTTCAACAGGGATGGTCTCGTCTCCCACAGCCTGTAGGCCCTCGTTCTCTGATAACAACCAACCAAAGCCAGAAACGTATTTTCCCCACCCAGAGAAATACTATCACTTATATTAACGGCAAACAAAGGCTGTTAGAGCTCCTCAAATTTAAGCTAAAAAAAAACCCTTAGGATCTTGATCCGGCTTTGCTATTGACGTTCAGTAGGACATGGAAAACGCTTATACCCATGTGTCGCCAGTACTGAATCTATACCCTGCAAGAACCTCATATACTCCCTTACAGTATTACAATTACAAACACTTGAACATATAACAAGGAATATTGATCAATACCGCGGAGTAGTTATTGGTAGATACTGTACCTGTGATCTAGTGACTACATATTCTAATAAGGCTGTGGTTATATTTCTCTACAATATATGTATTACAGATAGCCGAGGAAGTCGAAGCTGCTTCAGTTGCGAAATAGGGAGATTTTTTGTTTTTTTTAGAATCCGTGGAACCCAAGCCACCCCATTACTGTCGCAATACTGCTTCAACTTGAATGAAAATCACTGGCAAAGACCAGCTTTACTGTCCCAAGAAACTTTGTAGTAATAATTTAATAAATAGCCTCAGCGAAAATTTAAACCTGGACTTCTATCAGATCAACCATATTAACGGATTAACCATATTAGAATTAAAGGAGCTTACCCACAAAATCCTCTGGAGACTCAAGTCCATTAATGGTGTAACTAAATCCTGTAACTAAATCCTTTCATAGCTACGAAGAGTAGTTCCATCGGGAAAATATGATCTTGAGTGCTTGCCCAGAATAGATCATCGGTTCCAGCCAAATTCATATCTGTCTGTAAGTTGGTTGGAGTAAACCAACAATATAGTCCGAATGAGATTTGACCACAGAAAACAGGAAAAAAATTACTAAAGCCTGTAATACTTTTTACTTTATATTAGACCGACGACGTTACAGCTTAGAAGTATAGATATACTTCAGGACTGGTGGTCGAACTCGCCATACTATGCAGCAGTTGTTACTCCCCTTGCTTGGACGCGGGTTCGATTCCCGTCAGAACGTCGAGGCCGCGGTGAGGTCGTCATTACAGAGCGTTTCAGGGCAGCAGAAGCGCATTTTTCACTCTGTTCATCCATGTTTATCTGTTTCAATCGGCACTCCACGCTGCAAAATGCTCTATCGCCCCTGCACACAAATATGACAGTAACCTAAGCTTTACTACACGATATCTAAGAGGAACCTAGAGGATATCTAAGAGGAACCTAAGTTTAAGTACAGGATATATAATCTAATATTATAGATTAGCCCATAAAAATAGCAACCACTATTATTAGACTTCGTGAAAAAAAATCTAGGTTTTCCGCCATATAAAAGGAATAACAACAGCAAACATTAAAGAAATGATTGATTCATTACCTGTACATGTAGATGTCTAGTCCAGGACCCAGAGATCGTTTACAGAGGTAACATGCATCAAGAAAATCTATAGGAGGGAGTGGTGTTTTGGCAACAACGTTGCTGTAAACAACTGAAGGTGGAGACAAAAGTACAGAACTCTGATTCTTGGAACTGCTACTGGGTGACCGATCTTTACACTGTGCGGCCAGCATTGATTTATTAACTATTTGCGGTTTGCCTTTGCAAGCCGGTGTGATTTTAGCAGGGCTACCCTTTGTATATCCTGAAACTGATTTCGACTGATCCTTGCAATAGCTATTATTACTCCATGAGTTCTCAATAACAATACTCAGACCAACGCTCTTGGGTTCCTCCTGCTGATCCGCCTTTCGAAAGTTTTTCAGCAGGCGTTGAAGCCCAGATAGTGGATAGCCATTTCCAGGCCGGGATGCTTCAGGAAGCGAGCGATGCTTCTTCTTGGAATCGCAATTAAAACCATCTTTGGGAATATTATTATGAAGCACAGCCGCCGCAGGGACAGGGGGCCTCATCATCTTGTCCCGTAATGGGAAATCTGGGGGTGAAGACGATGAATCTGCACCCCTTCCCATCACGTGAATATTTTTTTTGTGGCTCTCTCGAGACCTCTGGATCTCCGAATTTAATTAACTTCTTGGATATCAAAAGCTAATTTAACTCTTGCACTCAACATGAATATCACATCACATATAGCACAAGTTTTTCTTCGGATCTCAAAAAATCTGAAGCCAAAATCAAACTCATCCCTCCAACTTCATGGACTGGAGTAAACAAACAAAATATATCGCAGGAGTTACTGAATACTGAAGGGTTTTAAAGTAGATGCATAATATCGAAAAGTTAAAACTAGGAATACTGCTGGCCGACTTCAATTTGGCTTTCATGCCAAATCATGGCGATGATATTCTCGGATGGCTCCTTCCACTGGTAAACCCATCACGGTGAGGAGAACTGATAATGATAGAAAGGGACGGGCATTTCAGAGCCGGCCCCATGGTCACAAGACTCCAAGCACCACTCGTCCTCCGATCAAATAAACATTGCAAATATGAACATCAGTCCACTGCAGCACCGCCCACCGACTGTTCAAGCAAATAGCGCCACATCCACCTATCTAAATCTTTCCTTGTCTCTTGTAAACAGTAGAGATAAAAGTAGAGCGCGTGGATAGATTTAGGAAGCCAGCATTCACCCTGTTAAAAGCAGGAGAAATTATGAAAGGGAACGGAATGTAAGCGATGAGACGAAGAAGTGGTCCACTATATGGGAAAAAGTATGACAAGATGAAAGTAAAGCGGGTAGGTAAAGAGTAAAACAGGCCAGCAGATCTGGTCGGAATCTATGACGCACAAAGGGTTTTGCAACACATATAGATCGCGTATCTGTGCTCATTTTGCACACTCTGCCCAAGAACGATTGTTTCACCAATGGTTACCCAAAGAAACTAGATGCCCCCATTTACAGCTTAGGAATCCGCCCTCCGAATTTCTCTTACCACTATTCTCTGTCTCCATTGGAACACGCATAATATTCTTCATCCAATTTTCCTTACTGTTCCGTTGCTACGCTCAAATATTACACAAACTTTTTTCCTTTCTGTTCCGTTGTTACACTGTAAATCTATACTAATAGCTATTTGGTTGCCAGCTGGAGTTAAATAGAACAGAGATGAAATAAAACAGAAATTAAATAATGGCAATTTCACATAATTTGATACAGAGATTTTAGGGACTTATTGCTCAAAGTTGGAGATTATTAACGGCAAAAACAAGCTTATAACCATTCATCATATTCACTCACAATATATAATCCAAACTTAGGAGAATTGGTTGTCACATTATCCAACATATTTAACTTGTGCTGGGTGAATGTCCATAAACCACAATTTAAGTGCTATCACATGCATATTCTTCATCTAATTTTCTCTTAGTTGTTATATTACACAAAATTCCATACTAACACACATACTTAATTTGTTGTCAACTAATATCGAACATAATTAGTACCATTAGCAGTGTTGAAATTTGACTTCATTTTGAAGTGCATTTTTATTTTTACACATCATTAATGTCTATATCCCAAATCTATATATATGTGTGTGTTACTCTTACTAATTAGTTATTAGTACACATATTCTTTTTATTTTAATATTTCTAATATGTAAATTTTGATTTTGTCATGTGTGGTTATCTCTCCTTGTTAGGTAAATTTGACTTGGTCGTGGTTTTTTTGGGACCCGTAGGTGACCCATGGTAATGGCCCATTGTATTGCTTGGGAAGAAAACTATTTAAAGGTTTCAAGGATAAACATTTTTTGTCATTATGTGTGTACCTTTTATTTTTGTATTATATGAGGCATTCAATGTTTCATATAGTTATTTTAAATGTTATTTAAAAAAAAATCAACTAAAATTTTATGAATGAAGGGTAAAATTAAGATTTAATGTCAAATGGAAGGCAATACTAAAATTAAAACCTCATATAAAAAGCTCCATCCAAATTTCTACACTCGAATATCACACAAATATTCCATATTAATTTAACTAGATTTTGCTTCAACTTTTTGTGACACCCAAGCTCTATTTAATTTGTGATCATAAACCTTCATAGGTATAATTTCCTTTTACACTCTTTCTACATTCAAATATTACACAAATATTCCATATTAGAATAGCTTGCTTTTGCTTCAACTTTTTGTGGCAGCCAAGTGTTATTTAATTTGTGGTTATGAATGTGGATAGGTCACAATTTAAGTGTCACTACACCCATATTCTTCTTCTAATTTCTTTCTTTTGTTTAGATGGGATAGGTCACAATTTAAGTGCCACCACCCATATTCTTCTTCTAATTTCTTTCTTTTGTTCAGTTACTACAATCAAATATTATATAAAATTAGATATAAACACAATTACACAATTACAAATTTCTTTCTTTTGTTCAGTTACTACAATCAAATATTATATAAAATTAGATATAAACACAATTACACAATTACAATTAACTTGTGGTGAATGAATATCCAACATAATTAAAACCATTAGAAAAGATATATTCTTCATCCAAGTTTTTATACTTAAATATCACACAAATATTCCTTATTAGAATAGCTTGCTTTTGCTTCAACTTTTTGTGACACCCAAGTTCTCTTCATGGCATGTGGGTTTAAAGGTTTTAGGTTATTATTATTTTAGCCAAAAAAGTAAGATTCTTTTTTAAATAAGATTTTATTATTATTTAAAATATAAAGAAGATGTATTTAAAAAATTATTTTTGATTATATATATATATATGAAATTCTTTTTAATTATATATATATTTATATATATTTTGATGTTGTAAAAATAATTTCAATAAATAAATTTGAAACTACGTTTAAAATTTTATATTTTATGAATCTATGCACATGTATATTTTGAAATAATTTCAATTTCAAGATATACATTTTAAGTACGAAATTTGAAAAAGGTATTATAAAATATAATTTATTTTTAAAATATTTAGAATAACTTAGTGTGATTTAATAGAAAATAAGGTGATCAAGTTTGTTTGTATTAACGTGGAGACCTCAAGTTTAAAATTATAATTTTTCAAAATTTGTAAACTTAACATTTAGATTTAAAGAGAAGTTGTGGTACAATGAAGAATTAGAGAAAACGAAGATACTATAAGAAGGTGATCAACCTTAATCACTTTTTTTTTTAATGTCTTCCATATACACATTAAATTCTATTAAAAAAAATCATTCAAACATAGCTTTTTCATGACATGAGTTGCATAAATATAAGCATGATATTATATTTTTCATTAAGCATGACACACATATAAATATAATCATATGTGACTCCTGGTTTCATCTTCTTCCAATGAATAGGAGTAATAATAGATAATATACCTAACCATAAAAATTAGGTTTCCCACATTTCCCCCTCATTTGAAGGGTTTTTGAGAGTCCAAGAATCTTTCATAAAGAGAGATCAAATTTGGAAGAAGACACCTACAAATGGTTGAACCCATTACTAAAGTGCTCTTTGAATTGGTGGTTTTGGATGACCACAAACCAACTGGTGGTTTTAGGATGACCACAAACCAAGTGTTAAAGCAAAAGTTGATGTCTTCTATTAAATGATGGTTTTTGGATGACCACAAACTTGGTAAATGGTGTTTTAGGATGACCAAAAATTGGCGTAGATGGTGGTTTAGGATGACCACAAACCTGGTTAGCATAAGATAGTGTCTTTACTAAATGGTGGTTTTGGATTTGATCGCAAACCAACTGCAATTAGAGCAAATTTAGGGTCTAAAATGGGCCTTATAAGAAAATGAGCCACCTCCTAAGAAAATGAGACATTGAATTCAAGAACCAGTAGAATTTCAAGAAAAGAGTCAACCATAATGGTTGAGTTGGCATATTTGACATTTAAAAAAGTACTTTTTTAATTCGTATCTTCAACATTTTTTTTCACATGTGGTTCGCAAAACCCCCAGTGGGGATACTATGTCCACAGTAAGAAATCACAAGGGGCCCACCTGAAGGAGTTGCACCCGATTCACTCTTATTACGAAGCTAACCCGATGGGGACATCAAGTGAGGTCCTTATATAGCAATGTATAACCACCCGAAGATTTGACCCCAAGACCTTCTGCTCACAACTTACAACACTCAACCACTTGAGTTAGCCCACCGAGCTAGTATTTTCAACATTTCTCACTATCATTTTACTCAAATTTCGAGCAGGAGCACTTGTTGGATGTAGAATTAAATTCTGCATCCAACGAGTACCTACACTGCATACTTTTGAGGTACCACACCCCATGAAAAATGATAAATACATAAAAAAATGTTTGGGTGGGGTCCCTCAAAAGTATGCAGTGTGGGTACTCGTTGGATGCGGAATTTAATTCCGCATCCAAATTCTGCATCCAACGAGTGCTCCCACTCAAAATTTGAGTAAAATGACAGGGAGATATGCTAAAAATACGAAGAAAAAAAAAGTATTTTTTTCTTTTCCTCCAAAATTCATCAATATTATTTTATTATTTTCCTTAGGAGGCTCATTTTAGACCTCAAATTTGCTCTAGTAGGTGGTGATTTAGGATGACTACAAACCAAGTTTTATTGGAAGCTAATGTCTTATACTAGATGATGGTTTTTAGATAAACATCGACCTAATAGATGGTGGTTTAGGATGACCACAATCTTGGTGTAGATGGTGGTTGGTTTAGGTTGACCACAAATATGGTTAGGCGAAGTTGGCCTCTTCTACTAAATTATGGTTTTCGATCACCACAAACCAAGTGTAGATGATGCTTTAGGATGGCCACAAACAAAGTATTAGGTGGAGATTCAATGTCTTCTACTAAATGGTGGTTTTGGATGACCACAAAACAAATGGATGGTGGTTTAGGATGACCACAAAACTGATTAGTATAAGTTGATGTCTTCTACTAAATGGTGATTTTAGGATGACTACAAACCAAGTTGATGCTATGGAACACATATGATCCAGGTGGATATTGGTGGCCACCCACCTATTCCATGGAGTTACAACGGTTCTCCATCTTCTTGGAAAATTTCTACAGCTTTTCAGGTCCCAAACTTTCGTGGTTGTTTTTAGGCTCTAAATGATGTTTTTGGGTCAATCAAGGGGCCAAGGGTTTCCATGGAAGGTTACAAGGTAGCACAGATTAGAGAGTTACTTTATTGATTATCATGGTGTCCTCAATTATAATGGTGAGTATTATAGTTTTCAATAACTCTAATAATTCATCAGTTTAATCCATTTGAAAGATTGAATCGGAGTACCTTAGAGGACCTTTTACAACTCCACCCTTTAACAATAAGACTTAATAATTGAAAATCCAACTCAAAAAAAGAAGGTTGGTGGTTTCTACTAAGAATTCACTTGATACAATTCAACTTAGTTTTGATTTGACACTCACAAAAAACTATTCAAAGTAACAAAATAGAAGAGAACATTAAAAAATGATTGTTTGCAAGGTGAATTGGTCTCCAAAATGAATTTTTTACCTATGCAATCACAAAATAGGGCTCTAGACATGAATTCTCTAGGTTCTTTGATAATGATCAGTTGTGGTGCCAAGGCCACATTGAGGAGTTCCAAGTGTAAAAAAAAAAACTCGGTCTACACCAAACTCTACCAAGGTCACACGTGCTAACCAACCTCCTACTAAATGACCAATTAAGGATATTATTTTACCATTAGTTGGAACTTTCTTCAGAAACTAGACACTAAGTGGAAGTATAAATTTCTGGTCTTTGTTCTAAATGTTATACAAAGAGCTCTATTATTCAAAATTACCTTAAAGACTATTCTCAATGTAGCATGTGATTAAAAACTAGCTACAATGCAAATAATGATTAGTAAAGTAAAATCAAGGCTACAGAAAACATTGTTATCATTAAGGACTTTGTCTTTAGGGTTTTTTTATCGGATCCAAATATCTTCCATTGGTTCGATACCTGATTCGTAACTAGTAGTCCGGTTCTTGACCAGTAGGGGCCAAAGCTCCGAAAATCAAGGATGCAAGAATAGGTAAGAATGAGGCTAGATATTAATGAAAATATCCAGCCAGAAAGTATTCTATTTTGGAAATAGGAACATGAATATACTCCTTTTAAATAGATTCAATTCTTACCCTTTTCCGTCAAGTTCTTCATCATTCTCCCACCCACCACGGGTGGAAGACCAAAGGACCGAATAATCAATACAATCAATTATAATTGATTCACATATTCTTGTTCGTTTCGACCATGGCTTATTACAAAGTTAATTCAATGAAATGTTACTGGAATGTCTATTGATAATACTTTACATTAATAAAGTATGAGAGAAAGAATGTGATTGGGTCCCGAACTACCCAATTTAAGATCTGAGTCTATACTCATATTATAGAATGAATATGTTGATGATCTTTATCCAGCATCCATGGCTGAATGGTTAAAGCGCCCAACTCATAATTGGCGAACTCGCGGGTTCAATTCCTACTGGATGTAGGGTAACTGCACATATTCATTCTTTATGGAATGGGAAAAAGTAGGAGGGATAACAACAAACATTTGAAGAATACCAAACCTTTCATTTTATTGAAAGGCTTGGTACTGTTCAGTTAAGCAATACACGATAACAATCCATCAGAGTATTATCCGCCTATTGAAATAGATTCAACAACAGCTAGATCCAGAGGAAAGTTGTGAGCATTACGTTCGTGCATAACTTCCATACCTAACCTATGATATATCTGTATAATTCAATTTGTTTATGATTCGATATAATAATAACTACAGGCATTACGGGAAAAAAGGTCAACGGAAGAAAAAATAGAAAAATGAGAGGAGGGATAAAAATTTATGGATGAAGTGAAATATCCAGTACTTACGGAGAAAAGTATTCGTCTATTAGAAAGGAATCAATATACGTTTAACGTCGATTCGCAATCGAACAAAACAAAGATTAAAAATTGGATTGAGCATTTCTTCAATGTGAAAGTGATAGCTATGAACAGTTATCGCCTCCCTGAAAAAGGAGGAAAGAGAGGGTCAATGATAGGACATCCAATACGTTGTAAACGTATGATTATTACACTTAAAACCGGTGATTCTATTCCACTCTTTTCAGAACAATAAGAATTCAAAATTGAAACTAAATGGCCATCCATTCAAATAGAATTTTAACTCCAGACACACTCAATAGATCTGTATCAGGTTTCGATGGAAGAGTGCAGTTTGATCCGCAGAAAAAATTGACCTCTGGACAGCATCATTGTGGGAAAGGTCGTAATGGAAGAGGAATTATTACCGTAAGACACAGGGGAGGGGGTCACAAGCGTCTGTATCATCAAATTGATTTTCGACGGAATAAGGAAAACATATCGGGAAAAATTGTGACCATAGAATACAACCCTAATCGAAGTGCATACATTTGCAAGGTGCACTACAAGAATGGCGATAAGATGTATATTCTGCATCCCAGAGGGGTCATGATTGGAGATACTATTCTTTCTGGTCCAAAAGCTCCTATATCAATAGGAAATGCCTTACCTCTAAGTGCGGTTTGAATTATTAATTCATGTAATCGGAAGCAACCGATTGGGTTTACAGCAAAACCTATAAATCTATCACTGATCCAACTAGGACACTTTTACGGGACGAACCCCAAAGGGAAACTGAGGATAAATGACAGCAGGTGATTGGATCCAAAAATTGTTCGTATCAGATCATTGGTTTCGAAGATATGATAATATGGAGAGGACCAGATTGTTTGTCCGAAGCATGAACAAAATGGGATAGAGGCACCCTCAAAAAAGACAAGTTACTCACATTTGATCTGATGGTCAGAGGCAGATTCAGAGCTGGACAGTGGTAATAATTCCCAAAAGGAAAAGATGGGGAGAGGAAAAAAAGTAGAAAGAGAGAGAAGATAAAAAGATGTTGAATATGCCTCCTACGTTATCCATAACATACGAAAGTACTAGCGTAATTTGATAAAGTCATTCATTCTGAATGCTACATAAAGAATACAAGCCAGATGATGGAATAGAGAGACCTAGGATGTAGAGAATCGGGACATAGAGAATACAATAAATAGAGGCCCTTTCTAATCTCGATTCTATTTAATCAATATATGTGAATGAATATCATCTCATATACATCCAGAAAGCTGTATGCCCTGAGAGAGGCTTGTACAGTTTGGGAAGGTATTTTTATTCATCGGAATAAGAATCTACTTCAACCAATATGCCCTTAGGAACGACTATACATAACATAGAAATAACACTTGGAAAGGGTGGACAATTAGCTAGAGCGGCAGGTGCTGTAGCAGAACTGATTGCAAAAGAAGATCGATCGGCCACATTAAGATTACCTTCTGGAGAAGTTCGTTTAATATCTGAGAACTGCTCAGCAACAATTGGACAAGTGGGTAATATCACTGCAAATAATAGAAGTTTCTTTAGGGGTTTTTTATCCAACTTCTTTGCACAACAAAACGTACAAAACCCAATTAGACACAACATATTAAGAAGATGAAATATAAGATGCCATCATAACTCTATAAGTGAATTCAGTGTTGATTATAATTCTTCATTTACATGTTAATGTTAATACAAGAGATGAACAACATTTATACACTTAAACACCCATTCAAAAAACATACTATTTGAAGAAGACATGCAAGTTAACCCATAAATAAATCACATATATATGAAATGCCTTTATTTTATTTTATTTTTGAAAACATATAAGCAATGGAATAAGACAAAGCACAATAACATCCTACCTAAACAAATTGAAGACCAACATCATTCATCATAATTCAAGTGAGATAGTAATTAATCAATCATATGAAATGCCTTTTTTTTAACATATGAGCGATGTAATAAGACAAAGCACAATAACATCCTAGCTAAAAAAAATTGAAGACAAACATCATTCACCATAATTCAAGTGAGATAGTAATTAATCAATCATGTGACATCTTGCATTTAGTAAAAAGTGAATGACTGTCCACTCAAATTTGTCAAACCGATTGAAGGGATACTAATTAAATTGTTGTGTAATTCATTTGAGCATTCAATATAATATACAAACCATTTGATTGAATTATTTAGTGTTTACAACAAATTCCTAGCCATTAGGAGGTTTCACTTTATAAATCTATGACATAGCAAGTGTGATTATAGAATATTATTTCTCTAATTTTACTAGATATTAGAGAATGCCTTCAAAAATACTTTTAATGAACCTCGAGTCTCAATACACCTTTCCAATTAAAAACACTCTATATTTTAATTACATATTTTATGTATCCATTTTTCCGTCATTTTTTTTAATTCTTCTTTTTATATTTACCATTAGTATGGTGACATGGTACATTTATATTATAACTTCTTGAAACCTTGCAAAGTGAAATATGAAATCTTAGTGACAGAAAATATTTAAAGATGAGGAACAACCCTTTGAACACAAGTTAGCTTCATACATGGTTGTTCCAATCAACTTCACACCACATTCACCTATAAATCATATATATTCAAACACTAGTCTAAATCCAAACAGAATTGGATTCACACCACCTTCAAACATAGAACATATTGATTAAAACACTATTCTAACTTCACAGAGTCATATTTAGACACGGGGGGTTCACTTACTGAACTTGTTACATAGCACGATCGTTCGCATGATATTAAAGAATATCCCTAATTTCACTAAATATTGGAAAATTCCTCTTAAACTTTAATTGTTGAACCCCCCCTACCAATATGCCTTTCCAATTAAGAAAACCCCTAGTTTCACCAAATATTGTATGTATCCATTTTTATCAACCCATTTTTAATACCCCCTTTATATCATATTATCAGGTTGTAACAAACAAGATCCCTAACTCCCACCGGGATTGCAAGGGTGACTGATCAATTTATAGCGTTGGATAGTGGTAGACCCAACGAAATAGTATTGGGAAGGAAAATGCGTAAAAGGAAACACGGTCAAGAGATCAACATAACAAAGAATGTAAAAGGATGATAGTCCTATAGTTAGTGCAATGCTTAGAAAATATGAGAATTGCAGATGTTTTACACCATAGTCTATCAATCTACCAATTTTATATCATGTAAATATAAGTATAGTCATAGAGAGCTCATGTTTTCTATAAGCTTAATAAATTAAATTCCATAAAAATTCAAAATTGAAACCCTTTCGTGGATGGACTCCCCTACTTTCCTATCAAAACAAACATCATTTATGTTTGAACCCAAATGAACATACAAAATTTCTCTTACTTTCCAATAACACCATATGATCATGTGCATAGCTTGGATTTGGGTCACTCACAAGATGTAATGAATTTCCTCCACTTCCTCTACATTTATTCTTGCAATGAAGCGATCTAACAACATTTAGTTACCTTTTCTTGGGTAATATCTAGTTTTTTTAAAATCTTTATTGGGGAGGGAAAAATCTCAATTGTTAGGTTTCAAGCATGGAATAGTTATAAAGATACACATATGGTGAAAGGTATATGATGCCATTTCATGGTAACGATAACACATAGGGTATGTAAATAAGGATTAATATTTTCACCTATGTTCATGTCAGTTTCAATAAAATATTAAGACAGATGCCTTGCATATAAGAATTGAAATTACAATTATGAATGTGCCAAATATAACTCAATCTAACAACTATTCCTAACTGGCAATGTGAAAATGTTAAAGAAGAATACAAAAAGTTGAAAGAAATAATCGGTCAAGAAAGATTGATCTCACTTTTCTTGGTTGCAATGAGCCAAGAAAAATTGATCTCACTTTTATGAGTTGTCATGGAGCAAGGTTTGATTGAATCTCAATACCCACCTAAACCCCAACTGAAAAAATGAAGAGTTAGATCTTTTACTTGAATACCTACAATACAATTGTTCAACTCTGGAACTCCCAATTAGCTACATCTCTTAACTTAAAGATGAAAAAAAATATAACATCAATAACCAAGCCTAAATAAGCTATTAAATGAGTATGGATCAAGGCCAGTAATCCAAAGAGACTTCCATCGATATTATCATTGGTGCACTATTATCAGATTTATGCAACACTTAGGATCATAAGCAATATCAAATAAAAATGGAGGGTCCTTAAGTTTTTGGTGGGTATGAATTGAGCCCATGATTTGGAAGTATGAATCCATCCCATGATTTGGAGGTTATTCCTCAGCCCACCCAAATAAAATAACGCTCAATATTTATATTACTATGTCAAATTAAAAATTCCCCTTGACCCCTTAATATGGGGCAATATATTTTTTAGGTTTTTAAGAGTATTCAAACCTCCAATATGAATGGACGTGATATGATATTGCCTAGCTAGTGAACCCCCCGTGTATTTAGACTACTTTAAACATAAAGTACCAATTCAAACCCCCCAATAGTCTATGCAAGCCCCTATATACATAATTATAAACTCCCCTTAATACCTATGTGTTTTTAATATATTAAAAATACCCCTTGACCTTTATATACTATGAAATATATTGTTTCAATTTTTAGAGTATTGAATCCCCCAATATGAACTCATGTGCTATAAGATTTCCTACCTAGTGAACCCCCATGTCATAAATCAACCAATTCGTCCTCCCATTAGCATGCAAACTTGGAAAGAGGAATAATTATGGTCTGTATGACCCTATAAGTTATAGAAAAAACCTAGGAAATTATAAAAACATTCTAGGAAACACAAATTCACTCTAGAGATGAGAAGGATGCCCAGGCAATCATAAAATGTCTAGGGAAACTTTTATGGGTGAAATTTAGCCCATGGGATAATTTTTTACTTTTTTTTTTCCCAAAAAAAGCTTTGTCTTCACCCAAATTCCACGGGATAAACACCAAAATTGTCCAGAAACTATTTAAAACTCTTAGAAATTTGAATATTTTTAGAAAAATATAGTGTAATATTTTATGGTTGGAAATTTAAGAATTAGTATGATTCGCCAATGTTTCTACACTTTATGAAAATTATAGATCCTTAAAAAAATTGCACACAACTAAACTAAATGGATTATTTTTACCTGTGAATTAGTTGTTGATAACTATAGACTTGGAGAGACATTAAAACACTAAAGGATACTCCATTTCTTTGGATATGGATTATGAGTGTTCTTGAGAATAGTCACTTTAATCTCAAGGATTTTTCTTGTTCACATAACTAAATATAGACTCTAAGATAATTTTTCCTATTCACATGTGACTCTGACTCTTGAACTGAATATAGTAGAAATAAATAATATACATAATCTTAAAAATTTTAAAATTTCCAACAAATTGTTTATCTTGTACACCTATGTATAACATAATATCACCATCATTATTATTTTAGTATACATATTATTTAATATAAAAAAATATACATTACTACTTAAGTTAATATAAATTAAAACTTTGAAAAAATAAAACTTAAATTAATATAAAAAATTATTATTTTTATTTCTAGTAATTTTCTAAATCGATTCTTTAAATGGATTTAGTAAGTTCGTTCATCTAAAACGCATTATCTTCTATAAGTAAGCATAAATAAGTGAATCATGTTTGATATGGTGTAAGTTTAAATATACTATAATACAATTTCATATAAATAAACATAAAAGAGAATTAATAAATGTTTATTGTTTTTTAAGTTGAGAAGATTTTTAAAATAACTTTATTTTAATTTCCAATTCATTTATCACTTGATAAAATCAACAAATCCCATATACAATCTTTTTCTAAAGATGCGATGTTAAAATGAATAAATATTTATCCCAAGCAATTCCAAAATATGCCATAAATATAAGATAGGTCGAACTTTTAAATTATATAACTTAACATTTAATTAAAAGAAAATTAACATGGATCTAATAAATCATATTTTTAAATTATCTAATTTTAAAAATAAAAAATAACTTAAATTTAATAAATCTTTAGAAGATAAAAAAGAAACATAGATGTTTGTTGTTTAAATGATTATCATGAATTTATGATTTATTTTATTATATAGTTTTATAATTATTGTGATTTATTATTATTATTATGATAAGTTATAGTGTAGATTAATGCGTAATAAGTTGCACCGTTATGATATGTAGAACTATAGTAGTAGCGATTAAACTATTTTATAATTTAAATAAAAATTATAAATTTAAATAGAATAAAATGTCTTAGCTTCTCTTTATACACTTTGTTTAAACATCTACGACATTGTTTATGACTATAAACGGAAGTTATATATATATATATATATATAGGATTTAATAAACTTATTCTTTTCCTTTAAGAAAAAGTTTGGTTAATTAAACTATAATCTCCTTTCCCTTATCGAAAAACTATATTACAAGTTTTTTAATTATCTATAATGAACATTGAATAATTAAATTTTCACGTTTACTTTTTTATTATTTACTCCATATTTTTCAAGATTCCATGTAGGCCATATTGACATGACATTACATGAAGAGGCATAATAACCACTCATTTAAATATAATTTAATTGAAAGAAAGATTAGTATCATATAAGCTGTATAAAATAACGCGGAGGACTATGGAAGTGGGGGTTAAATCATTAAAGAAGTGAAGCTTTCAATCTTAAATTAATAATCACGGTAACCTATGATTCATTTAAAAATATGCAAAAAAAATGAGTTTCAACGTTTTAATGGTATTTACAAATCATTGCATATTGTTTTAATTATTTGATAGTCTTCACCTCTCAATACTTTAACTATTATTATCTACTAATTTAATATTGAACTTTAATGTCACGCCACCTTGGACCACAAGCTAAAAAATATCACTATCATCATCTTACCATGCATATTTTTAAATTAATCCAGGTCTAAAGTTTGGTTGGGCATTTTATCACTTCGCCATGCGTGCAACGCTTATATTTAAATTAAATCCTAAGATTAAAGCTTGGTTGGGCTAAGCTGGGAAGAGAGAGTTGGAGATATTGAAATTAGGTGTCTAGGTTTACTTCTTTGAGATATTTTTTTATAAATTTACAAGAGCATATATTTTATAGAAAGAGATATAAATGAAAATAGAATACTATGTTAACTTTAAAGAAATAAGATATTTGTCATGATTACCATACGTGATAAAGAAAGAAAGCTTCACTCATCCAACTCTCCTTATATTTGGACGTTTAATATTTTGTATAGATTCTCATTTGGATGTCCTTACTATTATATAAAATATATATGTACTTTTTATAATAATTTTAAGTAAAATATATATGTACCTTTTATAATAATTTTAAAAAGTTATAATGATTAATGATTTTTTTATGTAAAAAATAATATATTTTTATTATTTTCAAATTTACAAATTTATAAAAAAATGTGATTATATATGTATGTGAAGGGGGAAAAAAAATTAAGATATTACAAGGAGGTTATTAATTTTAATTTTGAAGATAAAAAATATCTATTTTCTTTAACTAGTGTAACATAAAGAATAAGATCCACAGCTAAAATAAGAGGATATGTCATCTTAGTGAGACTATGAGTGTTGAGGATGACAACAATTCCTCTTAGATTGTCATATACCCACATAAGATCTTACTTTAAAAAATTTGTATTTTTTTTGTAAGTACTTGCATTTTGTATTACCTTTCATAAAATAAAATACAATTATAGGTACAAATACAATTTTCCTGGCCTAGGCTACCAAGATTGGAAAGTAGCCCAAGACCAAAAATAGTTGCAAAAAACATATGCAGTTTCAAAAGAGACCACTACAATGCTACATAAATTGAAAATATGCCTGATTTCTATATAGAGCATCTAACATATCATAGAAATGCTAGTGAGCCAAAAGAGAGCAACATAGAGAGACAGGACGACCTTCCTAAAACATTTAGTCATCTTTCCTAGTGCTATTGTTCTCGTGATTTTGCTTCATAATAATAGGGGTACTCTGGCCTGCCACATTTGGCATATCCATACCCATCTCTTGCCAGTGACGAGCCAGAATAGTGCAGGTGTCCTAGAATCCAGTTGAAGTGCAACTTCCAACTATTCCATGCAATAACGAAGATAAACCATCTTGCCTCTAATCTCAAAGAGGAGGTGCTCGTTTTCCTGTTGGCGTAAATCTATTTTTCCTTGCCATTCACATCGAGCAACGGCTTGTCAGCTCTGTGATCCTCAATGGAACACTCCTCTCGAAGCTTATTGAGAAGAGAATTTAAACTCTAAAGCAAACCAAGTAGTTCCTCACTTTTCTTTCTTAAGGTTCGATAGACCAAAATTGGTCTAAGTGCACATTAACTATCGGGATGGTGCAAGATAATGAGGGTCTCTTTTGATGCATTATATGCAATAGAAAACCGAGAAAACAAGCATCCCTCAACTTACATTGATATTTTGAGATACTTACACAATAAATCATGATTTAAGTAAAAAAAAGAATTGTAGGAAACTGAATCACATTTTTGAATATAGAAATTTTATCTGTTAAAAATGTTCATAGCTATCCCAAGTTTGATATTTTCTAACTGTTACATTTTATCTTTTTGGCATATGATAAGGTAAATGTCTTTTTGGGTCCCACCTTTCAGTGCCTAAATGATGGAATCAACCTACAAAAATTGGTAGACATATAGAGAACAAATAGTACTAGCGCGACACTATTTTTCCAAAATAAATTTAGTAATTTAAAAAAAAAAATTATCTAAGTAACAAAACCTCAAAAATAGTACGTCAAGTGTGGGTCCCACTTTTGAAGGTCTTAATGCAATGATCATGCAATGTTTTTTTAATAGCATGTAGAGGTTAGTGTCTAGTAGTGCAACATACATTTTTTTTAATGCTTGAGAAATGAAAAAGTTATGGAAGAAGCACTAACAACATGTTTTTGGAGTTAAGGAGTAATGACATAAGAAAAATAGGAAAACAAAAATTACATATATTTTTAAAAATTACATATTTGGAATTTGTAGAAAAAATGCTATTTAGGTCTAAAATTTCATAAAAAATGAATGTGTGTAGCTTACTATAATGAGTGGTAAAACATAGGCATATTGGGAAAATGGATGAAATTCTCAATTAGCTATGGTTTACCATATTCCATAGAAGGGGTTTGGTTAACCCAAAGCTAACTTTGAAGCAGACACATAGTAAGAGGTATGACACCTGAACACGTGATGAGGCTCGATTTAGGTGGTAAGAAACATGAGCACGTTTCATTTAAATTCAATTTCCCTTTCCTACCAATCTCGTTGCCATGAAAACCAAAACATGTGCACACTTTAACTCTACAAAACACATGCACGTTTTATCTCTACAAAATGCACACGCATTTTGTAGAGCTGAAAAACACATGCGTTTTGGTGAGCTAAAACGCACACATGTTTTGTTGAGCTAAAACACAAATGTTTTTGGGTGAGCTAAAACACATGCGTGATGTTAAAGGTCCATCAAATTTACCTTAGGGGTAAGGGGTAGGAGGGGGGTTGGGGGAGAGAAAGAGATAGAGATCAAGGTTGGGGGGGTCAGGGGTTTAGGGAGGATTAGGGTAGTTAGAGGGAACAAAGGATATAGGGTGGGGGATTGTAAGTGGTAGGGGGAGGGGATTAGGAGAGATAGAGAGAGAGAGGGGGGGGGTAGGGATAGGGGGAGTAGGACAGACAAAGAGAGAGAGAGAGAGAGAGAGAGAGAGAGAGAGAGAGAGAGAGAGAGATAGAGAGAGAGAGGGGTAGGGGGAGGGGGAGTAGGAGAGAGAGAGAGAGAGGGGTCGAGGGGGTGGTTATGGGTAGGGAGTTTGGGAGAGGGTTTAGGGAGAGAGAGAGGGAGGTTAGGGGTAATGAGAATGGGAGAGAAATATAGAGGGGTGATGGTAAGGTGTCAATAGAGGATTAGGGGAGAGAAAGAGTGAGAGATGGGGTTAGAAAGGGATATGGGGGAGGGAGACAAAGATTAGGAGGGGGGGTTAAAGGTAGGGGGAAGAATTGGGGGGTGAGAGAGTGAGAGAGGGGGTTATTAAGGGTTAGGGAGATGAGGGGGGAGAGAGAGAGGGGGGGTTAGTTGTAGGGGGAGGTGTGTGTGTGTGTGTGTGTGTGTGTGTGTGTGTGAGAGAGAGAGAGAGAGAGAGAGAGAATAAGGGGGTTAGGGGAGAGAGATAGGGGTCGAGGATAGGGGTAGGTGGAGGAGTATAGGGAAGAGTAAGTGAATGAGTGAGAGAGAGATCCTCAGGGGAGGTGTAGAAGGGTTTGTGTGATTAGGGGTAGGGGGGAGGAGGGGGGTTGGGAGAGAGAAAGAGATATATCTCGTGGTGAGGGGAGGGGTAGGGGGGAGGAGGTGGGTTTGGGGGAGGAGTAGGGGGGTGAGAGAGTGAGAGAGGGGGTTAGTAAGGGATAGAAAGAGAGAGAGAGGGGGGGGGTTAGTTATAGGGGGAGGAGTGTGTGTGTGTGTGTGTGTGGGTGTGAGAGAGAGAGAGAGAGAGAGAATGAGGGGGTTGGGGGAGAGAGAGAGAGAGAGAAAGCAGTCGAGGCTAGGGGTATGCAGAGCAATAGAGGGGTGAGTGTTAATGAGTGAGTGAGATCCTGGGTGGAGGGTGTGGGTGATTAGGGGTAGGGGGAAGAGAAGGTTAGAGGAGATAAAGAGGTAGATCTCATAGCGAGGGGAGGGGTAGGGTGTAGGAGGTGGGTTTGGGGAGAGAAAGAGATATATATCGGGGTGGGGGGAGGGGTAGGTGTTTAGGGAGAATTAGGGAAGTTAGAGAGAAGACGTGTATAGGTTGGGGGAAGAGAGAGAGAGAGAGAGAGAGAGAGAGAGAGAGGGAATGGTGGTTATGGGTAGGGAGACTAGAAGGGGAATTAGGGAGAGAGGGGGGGTTAGGGTACTAAGAGTGTGTGAGAGAGAGGGTTAGGTGTTAGGGGGTTTGGGTTTGGAGAGAGAGAGAGAGAGAGAGAGAGAGAGAGAGAGAGAGAGAGGAGGGGGTTAGGCATAGGTGGAGGATTAGGGGAGAGAGAGACAAGAGAGGGGGTTATTAAGCATTAGGGGGTAGAGAGAGGGGGTTATTAAGCATTAGGGGGTAGAGAGAGGGGAGGGCATGATAAGTGGTAGGAGGAGGGGGATTAGGAGAGACAAATAGAGAGGGGAGTTTAGGGAGAGAGAGAGAGAGGAGGGGGTGGTTATGGGTAGGGATAGTAGGACGGGGGTTAGGGAGGGAGAGGGGGGTTTAGGTGTACTAAGAGTGTGTGCGAGAGAGAGGGGGTGGGTTTTAGGGGGTTAGAGAGAGAGAGAGAGAGAGAGAGAGAGAGAGAGAGAGAGAGAGAAGTTTAGTAAGGGCTAGGGGTTAGAGGGGAGAGAGAGAGAGAGAGGTGTTAGGAGGTTGGGTGTGGGTGATTAGGGGTAGGGGGAAGGGGTTTAGGGGATATAAACAGATAGAGATTGAGCTGGGGAGAGGGGTTTGTGGTTTAGGTATTATTAAGGAAGTTCGATAGAAGGGGTGTATATGGTGGGGGTAGAGAGAGAGAGAGAGAGAGAGAGAGATTGTAAGTGGTAGGGGGAGGGGAATTAAGAGAGATAGAGAGAGAGGGGGTTATGGGGAAGGGAATTAGGAGAGAGATAGAGAGGGGCTTAGTGGGTGTTTATGGGTATGGAGAGTATGAGTGGGTTTAGAGAGAGAGGGGGGGCTAGGGGTAGTGAGAGAGTGTGTGTGAGAGAGGAGGGTGTTAGGGGGTTGGGAGAGAGAGAGAGAGAGAGAGAGAGAGAGAGAGAGGGGGGGTTATGGAGGGTTAGGGGGAAGGGGGATATAGACAAAGGAGGAGGAGGAGGAGGAGGTGTTAGAGGTAGGGTATGAGTAGGGGGTGAGAGAGTGAGAGATGGGCTTAGTAAGGGTTAGAGATAGAGAGAGAGAGGGTTAGTGGTAGGGGGAGCAGTATGGGGGTGTGTGTGAGAGAGAGAGGGAGGGGGGGCTAGTGGTAGGGGGAGGATTGTGTGTGTGTGTGTGTGTGTGTGTGTGAGAGAGAGAGAGAGAGAGAGAGAGAGAGAGAGAGAGAGAGTGGTGGGGGGTATGGGTTTAGGGAGCATTAGGGAAGTTAGAGAGAAGTGGGATATAGGGTGGTGGAAGAGAGAAAGAGAGGGAGAGATAGGTTTATGGGTAGAGAGAGAGGTGTGGAGGGGGTGTTTATGGGTAGGGAGAGTATGAGGGGGGTTAGGGAGAGATGGGTGGTGTTAAAGGTAGTGAGAATACGTGAGAGAGAGAGGTTAGGGGTGTTAGGATGTTGGGGGAGCCAGAGAGGGGTGGGGGTTAGGTGTAATTGGAGGAGTAGGGGAGATAGAGAGTGAGAGAGAGGGGTGGGGATTAGGTGTACATGGAGGAGTATGGGAGAGAGAAAGTGAGAGGGGGATAATGATGTTTAGGGAAGGAGGGTTAGGGAGACAAATTTAGGGAGGGATAGAGAGACGGAGGGAGGAAAGGAGAGAGGGAGAGAGAGGGATGGGGATGTAGGGAGGGATGAATGGAAATGTAGCTATTTTAACATGTCTTACAAAATGTGTGCACATTTTGTAACTACAAAACATGTGTAGGTTTCTATCTTCCCAATCCGCGTGTCAATTGACTTGTTAAACTCGAGCTCCTCCAGTGCTAGCGCCAAAAAAAGTTTACACATTTTATTTTTGCAAAGCAAAAACATGTTTCACAAAACTATAATTACACCAAAAGAATTTCTCAATTTCATGGAAGCACCCTATCATACTTACACACGTAAATAATTATATCAATATGAATAAAATTGATTATAATTATTTATTAGTATTTAATAAAACATAAAAACTAAATATTAAACAAAATAAATTTATAAAAATAAAAATTCTATATATTTTTAACAATATAATTTATTAACTTTTAAATGGTCAAAATATTTAAGAACCAATACCGTAATATTTACAATTCACATTATCTTCTTACACAAATAAACCTTAAAAAAAATAAAAAGACGTTGCCACTTAAAATCCCCCAACAAATAATAATTAAAATATTTAAAAGTCTCTACCATAATATTATTTTCACGTTAATGCTTTCTCTTTTTCAATTTTAATTTTTAAAAAGTTATTTATCGCATTAATTTAAATATTTCAATTATTATATAATTTTTTAAATTATAATAATATTTTGTGTGACATCAAAATCTTACTATTTGAGATTGTATTTATGTCCATGATATATTATATTATTATTATTATTATTATTAACCTGATATATATTATTATTATTATTATTATTAACTTGCTATATTATATTATTATTATTATTATTATTAACAAGGCTTACATTATTAACATTTTCACTCTCACTAACATCTATTTTCATTGGGAACATTATTAATGGATAATGGTTTCATTGTATTTTTGAAATTCATTAAATTATTTTTAAAATTCTTAATAATATATCTTATAAATTCTTTATATATTTTTTTTTAAATTATTGATAGTGATGATGATAGTTATTAAGATCATTTTTATTTTATTGGACCTTAAAAAGGTAAGGAGTAATTTGATTTTCTTTAAAATTTTATTTATATGCTCGAAAATATTTAAGAGAAGCATTCTCAAATCTCCTTAGTTATGATGAGTTAAAAGGTTAGTAATGTCATTATTGTAGAATTTTGTTTGAAATTGCGCTCTAATGTGAGTGTACGCAGGACATTAGATAAGAAAGTGGTTTTCACCTTCAACCCTCTTTATGTCACAAATAGGACAAATTCTTTCATCCCATAGAGTTTTAGGAATTGTCCAATGCACTATTTTACTATGGAGCTTGTGAGAGTTTGTTATTATTCTAGTAATGCTGATTTTCTTCTGTGAGCTAGTTAAAACAAAGAAATAATTTTGATCTTCTATATTATGGTCAATCACCTCCTTATAATTTCTTAAATTTCTCTTATCCTCTAACTCTTTATTGCTCAACATTTTCTCCTTAAATTTATATGTAATAATACTTTTAATATTATCACTATTCTATAGAATGACCTTTTCCTCAACTCCCCAATGATTTGGCCACGACTTGGCATCTTTATGCCAACCTCACTTAATTTGTAGGTGGTTTTGACTATAGTAAGAAGCAATCTTAGGAATCCTCTTGTCTCCCATGTTGTTTATCTTTTTCTTATATATTAGGTACATAGTCATAGCCATGCTCTCAACCAGGGAGAGACTCACTTTTATGAGGAGGATAGGATAGGGTGTATTGCCTTTAATTTTGAGATTTATGTTATAAAGAGTTTTTGGATTTTCTCTATCCTTATCCGTGATCCTCTAGAGATGTTGCAACCCCAATATTCACAACCATATAAGATAACAAGAGTGACAAGATCTTGAAAGAGGAGTTTCTTCCTATCCCAAATCTAGAGGTATGTTGATTTACAACTATTTTCAAGTCCAGAATCAGATCTCCACCATCAGTTAATCATTTTCTCAATGTTATAGTTCCAGTTAATGATATGATCAACATCAATTTTGAGATATTTATATGAAGTCACTTCATCCAAGTTGTTTTTGTCATACATGAAATAATCATAAGTGATCTTTTGGGATTTGATTATCATAATCTTTGTTTTTTGTCATTGTTAACAGTCATGCCCATATTAGAGAAAAAATCCTTGAGAATTTTTAGTTTCTTATTGATATCACAGGGATTCCTGACCATAAGAACATATAATCAAGATAGAGAAGAAGGATGATGACTATACAAGCCAAAGTTGTTTGAAACCAACCCGCCTCTTCTAAACAAACCTCTAGCCTATCGATGTAAATACCAAAAAGGCTAAGTGATAGTGGAAAACCTTGCTTGACTCCTATATTACTATAAATTAATTTCTTCTCACCAACCCTCAAATTTCTTAAACATGGTAATAACCTTCTTTTACAAACTTATCACAACAACTCTTAACTGAAACAAGACTTTTAGATTTTCTAATCTATTCCAAAGGTTATTTCTAGGCACCATATCAAATGATTTTCTAAAGTAAACAAAGAAACATAGAAGATTAGTTTTATTATTAGTGACACTCCTCGACAGTGGTCCTAAGACAAACAAGGTGGTCTATAAGTGAACTATATAGCCCCGAAATATTTCCTATCATTTAGCTATTTTTCCGTGACTTTCTAGTCATCTGTTGATATTATTTTCTAGAATAATTCCATATAATTTGGCTAAAAGAGGGCTAATCATAATGGTCTTATACTTATATGTATTGTTTTTATCTCAAATTTTAAAAATAGGAACAATGAGGATTTTTGTATAGGGTTTAGGGAAACCCTACTTCGAGACTCCGATGGAGAATATTGCATAAAGAGAGAAATATTTCAAAAACAAGATGATTCAGCCCACTAGAGAGACATTGTACCTTTCCTAGAAAGTTAATAATTAATGAAATGATGCTTTTAAAGGAGAATGCGGTAAGAGAGGACGTGGAAGAAATAATTTCATAGGAAGTGGTGTATAAAAAACCACAAGAAAAGAAGCAATCTTCATTGTGCTCATTGTGGAAATAATGGACATGATGCAAATCATTGCTGGGATCCATGCGAGACTATTAAAGAGAAGGATAACTAGAAGGAACAAGACAAAGGTAAAGCTCATGAGAGTAGTAAATCTCTTGAATCTTGTCACTTTATTATTTATCATTGTAATGTTGGAATAAATGAAGTCATGTTCAATACTTCATTTATTGGAGAGCTACTTGGTTTCTCAACACTAGTGAAACCTCCCACATTACATTTAGAAGATATTTTTATGAAAAAAATGGATTACAATGTATATAGTGTAGTATATTTTTCTCATAAATCCATCCTCAAGCCCAAAGGAATTTGCTCCATCATTCTCAAACCACATGGAGCCTTTGACTTTATGTTGCATAATGTTCTCTATCTTCCATAGTTGCAGAGAAACTCGTTGTCCTTAATGAAAATTTGACAGCAAATGCATTCCATCCACATGTTTGATGCAATGGTTGAGATTGGGAGATCATCATACATCCACGTCATCATGACCAGATATGAAGATGAGAAATTGTTGAAGCTTAAAGGAACACCTGCAAGAGATCATATTTTTTCCTTCCTATCTTAGCATGAAGAAGGTACATTGTCTTCCAGTCCTTTATGGAATGCTATATATGGAAACATCAACTACAATGGGCTCTAATTATTGAAAAATAATGGTGTTTCATGTTTTCCCACCATTCAAAGAAGTTGAAACACTGTTATTCTTGTCTTATTGGAAAACATAGTAAGCATCATTTTCATGAGTCAAATTTTAGAGCATGTAGAAAAGTAGAATTGATGGACTCTGATATGTGTAGCACTAGGCATGTTCTTTCTACAAATAGTAATAAATATCTCATGACTTTTATTGATGATTACACCAGGATGTGTTGGGTCTAGTCACTAAAGAATAAATTTGAGGCATATAAAACATTCAAAAATTTCCATGTATGGATTGAAAAAGAAAAAAACAATCTCACATTGGCACTCTTCATATTGACAATGGAAAAGAATGCACTTCTAATGATATTCAAAACACTTATAATGAATTTGAAAACTATCTTTGTCAACATGAGATTAGGCATAAAACCATAGTTACATTCAATCCTCAACATAATAGTGTGGCTAAAAGAATGAACATGACACTCTTGAATATGGTACACTCCATGCTATTTTTTATGAATGTGAAATTGATGTTTTTGGGTGATGCATTTTTATGTGACCTTATTTGGGAAACAAAATCCCAACTCATTCTCTTGGAAATAAGATTCCATATGAAATGCCACATGGTCGCATTCCTTCGATGATGCATCTCAAGGTATTTGGTTCCACTTGTTATGCCTTAATTCCAAAGGAACAAAGAAACAAGCTTGGTGCAAGTAGTTGAAATTTCATTTTCTTGGGGTAATCAAACACCACCAAGGAATATCATATTTACAATGAGATAATTAAAAAAAATTATGCTTTACAGAGATGTCATTTTTCTTGAAATGAATAAAAATGACAAGACTATTGAGAGACAACTTTATCGTTTGGATAAATTTAATCATGTAAAGGCATTTCATGAAGTTGATAGTGAGATTCCACATATTGAAGGGGGTATCCTATATTGGATCAATATTTGGAATCTCCTTTTGCAACATCATTTCCCCGTCATTAATAAGTTCATGTCGCTTCACCAAAACATCAGGTTCAATTGGATGATGTGATTGAGAGGATTGGAAGATTGAATCTTAAAGAGAATGGAACACCACCAACTGAGTAACCTATACCTTCATGGAAAGTTCCAAATTGGATCATAAAGACACTTGAAATTGTTCATCGTAATGAAGTCATAAATATGGGAATGAAAATTTTGACCAAACAAGAATATGGAGGAGATGGAGATAATTCAATTTCAACTGATGTAGAAGATACCGATGCTTGGTATGATTTTGAACTAAATTTATCTACTAGAATTGAACTAACTTCTTTTGAAGAATATTCTACTCATGATGAGTGGCAAGAGTCCATGCAAAATGAATATGATTCTCTCTACATTAATAATGGGACATGGAAGTTGGTGGACCCTCCATTTGGATGCAAGTGGGTCTACAATAACAAGTACAAATCAGATGGCTCACTTGAAAAGAATAAGATGAGGCTTGTGGCAAAAAATTTTGCATAGAAAGGAGGCATTGACTGTGAGTAGACTTTATCCCCCATAAAAAAATGGGCCACCATCTATACTCTATTAGATTTGGCCACACAAAATGGGTAGAAAGTTCATTAGATGGATGTGAAGACTACTTTCTTGAATGGAAACTTGAAAGAGAATGTCTTTATGTCTCAACTAAAAGTATTTGTTGTGAAGGTACAAGAACAAAAGGTATGAAAATTTATCAATTCATTGTATGGCTTGAAAAAATCACCTCGTGCATGGTATTAAAAGTTAACTGAGCATATTCTGAAATCAAAATTCAAACACTTTAATCTTGATGATGCAACATCGTCTGTAAATAAAGTTGGAATATATGTTGTATATCTCGTAGTGTGTGTAGATGATATTTTGATGATAGGGAATGATGAAATCTACATTGCATCCATAAAGAAAGAATTGAATAGGGATGTGAAATGACATATTTGGGACATCTTCACTACTACTTAGGAATTGAAGTGACATAAAATCCTAAGTATATATTCATCTCCCAAAAGAAGTACATTGGAGAGTTATTAAATAGATTATGCATGACAAAGTGAAACCCTCTCTCTACTCCAATGGAACAAAGTTTGAATATCATACCAAAAGAAGGAGATTAATTTGAGGATGCAACTAAGCATGCATATCTTGTGGGAATTCTTATCTATATTACCACAACTGGACCAGATATTTTATTTGTTGTTGGGATCCTTTCTAGTTTTATGAAAAAATATTGTGAAGGACAATGGTCTACTACCAAAAGAGTTCTAAAATACTTGAAGGGGACTCAATATTTTGGACTCAATTATTCTAAGGTGGATTACTCCAAACCAATTTTCTATTCTGATTCATACTTTGATGGTGAGAAAGAGAATGGAGTGTCTACTTGAGAATACCTCATGAGTCTTGGATTGATAGTTGTCTATTGGATATCATGCAATAATATATTCCAACATATTCCACAACAGAGGTAGAATATGTGGTTGAGGCATAAGAAACAAAGTAGATTATGTGGATTAGTAAAATATTTGAAGATTTGCAAGATAAATAGGTGAAGTTTACTCCTCTACTAATTGAAAACACTTCTGCAATCAAGTTGGCCAAGAATATTGGATTCCATGATCAAAATAAGAACATCAACACAAAGTACAATCTGATTCGATATCATGTAGAGGCCTAAATAGTTCATTTTAGACATTGTTCCACAAATGAAAAAATTACATACATCTTCGTCGAATCTCTTGGAAGAGAGAATCTTAAAAAGTTTAGAAAGATTCTTGATTTCACAATCACCCCTTCAGATTAAGGGATAGAATGTTGGAAACCTAATATTATGAGAATCTGGTGAAGATGTATATAGTGTAATTATCTAGTTGTAGGGAAATGAAGAGTCATAGGAGAATAAAACATACCTTTGGAATATGAAATGAAAATTCACCTCATCTTGTATAAATCAATGATTCTCGTTCAATCCACTTCATGTGATAGTGGAGTTATTCCTCAAGCCTAAAAAATACCATCACTTAGTGCTCCATAATGCCCACTAAGCTTATAGGATCTAATTAATACATGAGGAGAGTTCATATGGAAACTAATTCAAGATTGGGGTTTTATTATTCACCTATATAAAGAGGTCATGGGGATCCATTTCATATCAAAGAAGATAAATTTTATGCTATTGGAATGCCAATAAACATATATTAATATTTCCATACTTTCTCTCACATCTGTTGGAGCATTTTCAAACCTCACATCATTCATTTGAGCTTCACAGCTTAATTTTCCACTTATCCTAAGTATTTTGACTCAATTATGTGCTTACATCATCAGCAGATCATCAATTTCAGTGAACTGGGCCTCCTCCTTCATTTGGGGAGTTAACTGGGCCATTAAGATCAATTAACTGGGCCTGCTCCATCATTCAGGGAGTTAATTGGGCCATTAATATCGATTAACTGGGCCTGCTCCATCATTCGGAGAGCCAACTGAGGTGATTTGTATGACTAAAGCGCCCTACTCATTCCAACTGACAACATTTATTATTATATTCATCCAAATGGAGTCAGAAAGGCTCCCTCATACTCAGTTTGACTTCATCTAGTGTTATTTTCACCTAATATTCAGTTAACTGAAGTCAGAAAGGCGCCCTCCCCTAATTTTTGGTATTTAGTTAAGTTATGGATTCAGTTAGAATCAGTTAGACACTTTCAGAGTTTTTTAGAGTCAGCTACATGGTAGTTAATTGGTTAACTGATGTGCTAGGTGGTGTTAACTGCCAAGTAAGCCACTCTCATGCATTCAATTCGAATGACATCTATAGGATTCAAATTGCTTAGCTTATTGTAGCCATTGTTACACATTGTAATCATCTTTTGAGTTTATGATAGTGCATGAACTATTGCAAACCTTTTGCATTAGTGTTTTGACATACAATTTTCTGTATGCATCTCTAGTAACTGTTCTATTTTTTTCATAGATCTGTCGTGCTTGAATTTTACATGGTATCAGATCCATGGAAGGACACGATGACTCTTCTACAGATTTCTTCAGATAAAGATTGTGTAAGTTTTTTCAAAAATATTCCAACACTGCACCAGAAGATGAAAGTTTTCCACATAAATTATGGATAATGTGCATCTGACTTATCAAGATTGCTTGATAGGCTATGCCGGGTGTGATGCAACTTGAAAAGTACAGGTTGTCAACCTACAAGTTTTTTTTTTTGTGACTGCAGGTTTCTCACAACCTCCTATTGCATTCACTATAGCAGAGATGGACTCTTCTTCACAAAATATCCTTACTCCTTTCAACTATCATCAGTGGAAGGATGATAGAGAGATTGTATTGTGCTCCAAAGGACTCTACATAGTTACTATGGGCACATAACCAGATCCTAATCCAGCCATGGAGAAGTCCAAGTTCTTAAATACGATTGATGAAGCTTATGGTTTCTTAAGTCTCAATATTTTGAAAGATATTATTTTCCATCTCAATGGATTGAAGACTCCAAAAGAGATATGGGAACAAATTGACAAACTCTTCGGCAAGCAGGATGAGATGAGGGATTATCAGTTGGAGAATGAACTGATTTCCCTAAATCCTGATAATTTTGAGACCATCAATTATTTTTTCACCAAGTTCAAGCATTTGGTGCTTCAGTTGAATCAATGTGGTGTCGAGAATAAAGATGATCAGTTGATTCTTTCAATCCTTATGAAACTAGGAGCATATTATTCAGTGTTTGTCTCTACTTTCCATTCGGGAAAAATCACCATTCCAAATTGGAAGATGCCTACCTTGAATGCATTCATTGAGTTCTTAACAATAGAGCATGACAAGCTTTTTCATATGGGGTCCATGAGATCCTCCAAAAATCAATCCCTATTTGCTGGAGGACCCAGAGCTATGAATGGTAAAGGAATGCAAAAGAAAGAGAAGAACAAGTTTTATCATTCCAAGCAAAAGGAGAAGACCAAGCAGTTAGATGAACCCTCAGGTTCAAGAAAAGACAAGCAAAAGGGAAACGAGAAGACAAAGTGTGCTTACTGTGGCAGGCTATTTCATCTTGAAAGCTCATGAATGAATAAAAATATTGATTAGATGACCCTTCTCCTGGAGAAAAAAAACATAACTCTTCCAGATGACGCAAGGAAGAAGGGCAATAATGATCATGCAGAAAGAGGTCATGCACTCATGGAAAGTGTTTCAAATTCTATAGATATTCTCATAGATTCAAGAGCTTCAAATCACATGGATGAAAGCAAAGACTCCTTCTCATCATTAGACTCCTACAACTGCATCTCCATCCACATGTGAGATGATTCACAAATTTCTTTGAAAGGAAAAGGTACTATTCATTTAGAACATGGCAGTTTTCAAAATGTTCTCTATGTTCCTTCTCTAGCTTCGAACATGCTTTCTGTGTAACAGATGACACACACTGGTTTTCCAAAGAAGGTTGTATTCAGCCCTAATGATGTTGAAATTTCTGATATTAGCACCAGAAAAATCATTGCAACAGGAAAGGAAAATCATGTTGCCAAAACCTATGTGTTTTCTCACTTTTTTCCATATTCAAAGCCAAGTGATCTTCTGAGTCATGGAAATGAGGTTATCTGGATATGGAATGAGAGTTTTGGAAACCTAAATTATAAATATTTGTAGCTTCTACAAAATAATTCCATGGTTGAAGGCCTTCTGACCATCAAATCCTCAAAATGGATATGCAAGGGTTGCATCATTAGCAAGCATCCTGAGCACAAGTTCGATCGAGGAAAAGCTAGCAAGGATTCTTGTATTTTGGGGCTGATTCATAGTGATATCAGTGGTCATTTACAAAATCCCTCCATGAATGTATCAAGGTATGTTTTGACATTCATTGATAACTTCTCCAGATTCACATAGGTCTACTTTCTCAAAAACAAATTGGAAGTGCTTGAAAGGTTCAAGAATTTCAAGGTTTCTGTTGAGACTTCCACTGGGAGGAAGATCAAATCTCTTAGATATGATAATGGTGGAGAACATATCAAATCATAGCTACTGCAAATTTGTGCAGAAAACGGAATCCAAATCCATCACACAATCCCCTACACACCTCAACATAATGGTGTAGCAGAGAGGAAAAACTAAGCATTGAAAGATATGGCTACTTGTATGATTGAGTCGAAAGGTTTGGATTCAAATATTTGGGCTAAGGAAATGAATGTTGCTACATAAATTCAAACCATAGTTCCATACTCATCCGTCAAAGGTACAAATCCTTTCGAATCCTACATTGGTCACAAGCTTAATCTCAGGGTTTTTGGCTCCACTGCATGGGATGGAATTCCGATTGAGAAGATAAGATAGAACCAAAAAGTAATGAGTGAATCCTCATTGTATATGATGAAGAAACCAAAGGATACAAACTCATGGATACCATATCCAAAATAATATTCATCGAGCGAAGTGTCCAATTTGAAGAACCGCTTCATGATCTACAACTAGTAGAGGAAGAAATTGCGAAATTAATTCCTCTTCCAGAGGAAGATTCAGAAGAAGATCTAATGAAATATTTTGTTATGATATTTTTGATATTGATGAACATGAAATATCAGGTCCAGATTCAAATCCATATGAGCCTCCTCAGTTTCCAAAGTGGGTAGAAAAGACTCTCACATCTGCCCGTTCTAACATTGGAAATCTTGTCGAACCAAGAAGAACCCGAGTAGACTTTCAAAGAGAAGGTATGGATATTTCATATGCTTATACATTCATGTCCGAATTTGGTTTTGATGATTGGTTCAGATCCTAAATTATACTACCATTCCCACCGAGATCCAATATGTCAAACCACCATGGATGAAGGGTACAATTCTCTTCAGAAAAATGCAACATGGGAGCTAGTTTCTCTTCCACATGGGAGGAAATTAGTTCAATGAAAATGGGTCTACCGAACCAAGGTTGTTGCTGATGGTTCAACTTGAAAATAAAAATCTAGGTTGGTGGTAAAAGGTTTCTCGCAAGTCCATGGTATGGACTACACAAAAAATTTTGCACCGGTTGCAAAAATGGACTGAATCCGCCTAGTTTTGGAAATTTCCGCATCCAAGAACTGGGAGGTGCACCACATGGATGTGAAGAGTGAATTTATTCATGGGGATATTCAGGAAGATATCTACATGAATAATCCCGAAGGTTACATATCATATCCGACACTTGTTTGCAGATTAACGGAATCCTTGTATGGTTTAAAACATGCCCCAAGAGCTTGGTATGCAAAGATGGATTCCTTTCTTCTGTCGCAAAACTTTGCAAGATGAAAATCAGATACGAATGTGTATATGCAGTAGCATGAAGGTAATTTTATGATCATTTTAATTTATATTGATGACCTATTGATTACAGCAAGCAGTATTGCTTCGATCGACACAATAAAAACCATTTTACACCAAGCATTTGATATGAGTGATTTAGGCTTGTTGAGGCAGTTTCTTGGTCTCGAGATCACTCATAATTTTGATGGGATTATGATTTCTCACTCAAAATATGATTTGAACCTGATAAATAAGTCCAGTATGGAATAATTTAAAGCAAAATCATTCCCATTCCTCTCAGGAATTAGTCTTGAGGATGGTGATTCTACACTGTTGGTGGATTCTACACTTTACCGACAATTGATTGGTAGTATTTTGTATCTAACACACTATAGGCATGATATTTATTATGCCATGAGTGGCATGTCAAGGTACATGCAACATCCCCATTATCTTCATTGGAATACAGCCAAAAGGATCTTGCATTATGTGCAAGGTACGAGACATTTTGGCATTCACTATGATGCAGATTTCGGTCTTTACTTGGTTGGATTCACTGATTCATCTTGGGAAGGTGATATCATTGATCGTAATTCCACTTCTGGATATGTTTTCATGATTGGAACAGGGCCTATTTGCTGGTCAAGAAAAAATAAGGCCGCCATTTCCTTATCTTCAGCAGAGGCAGAGTATCGAGGAGCAGTCAATGCTTGCATTCAGGCAGTTTGGTTGCAGGGTATTCTAGCAAAGTTTGATATTGGTAGCAACACTTCTACTGTCATTTTTTGTAATAATCAGAGTGTTATAAATATATTGAGAGATCTAATTCAGAGATAGAGGAACACACATATCGAGATCCACATGCACTACATCCAAGAGCTTGTGCATGACAGAACCATTGTACTGCAATATTTCCCTACAAAAGAGAAAATTGCAGACATCTTCACCAAGAGCTTCATTGAGAAGAATTTATCTTACCTTCGTTCACTACTGGGGCTGATTTATACTATGGTGAGGACAGATTAGATCCTTTAGTGTTCAGTTTGAGGGGTTTTTCAATTTCCCACTGGTTTTTTCCCTCTTTCCTCACTTAGATTTTTTGAGCATTTTTAGGATTATTTCTGTACTCGGTGACCTATGGCCTTTGTTGCCAGGGCCCTTTTATTATTTTTATTTACTCCTACACATGAGATTAGATTAAGGGGGGTGTTGGAGAATTTTCAAACCACACATCATTTATTTGAGCTTCACAACTTAATTTTCCACTTATCCTAAGTATTTTGACTCAATTATGTGCTTACATCATCACTAGATCATCAATTTCAGTGAACTGGGCCTCCTCCATTCAGGGAGTCAACTGGGCCATTAATATCAGTTAATTGGGCCTCTTCCATCATTTGGGGAGCCAAATGAGGTGATTTGCATGACTAAAGTGCCCTACTCAATCCAAATGACACAATTTATTATTATATTTAGCCAACTGGAGTAAAAAAGGCGTCCTCCTACTCAGTTTGACTTCATCTGGTGTTATTTTCATATAATATTGTGTTAACTGAAGTTAGAAAGGCACCCTCCCCTAATTTTGGGAATTTAGTTGAGTTCTAGATTCAGTTAGACTCAGTTAGGCACTTTTAGAATCTGTTAGAGTCAGTTACATGGTAGTTAAGTGGTTAACTGATGTGTCGAGTGGTGTTAACTGCCAAGTAAGCCACTCTTATGCATTCAATTCGAATGACCTCTCTAGGATTCGAATTGCTTGGCTTATTGTAGCCATTGTTACAAACTGTAATCATCTTCTGAGTTTATGATAATGCATGAACTGTTGCAAACCTTTTGCATCAGTGTTTTTACATACAATTTTCTGCATGCATCTCTAGTAACTGTTGTCTTTGTTTCATAGATCTGCTATGCTTGAATTTTACAACATCCTCATTCTTACTTTACCTTTTTCCTATTATATCATCACCAAACACAAGGAAATTTTCTTCTATTTCCATTGTCTTATAGGTTGAGCATACAAGGAGGAAAAGGGCCCTCCCACAGAGATCTTGGTGCCCACTTGCTACAACTATTCTCTTGAAATGTATTTGTAATTTTTTCTTTCTTTTGTATTGATGTAACAAAAGCATTATTTCGTTCTCCCATTAATGGATATGAAAATCTAAATTAGTAGTTAGATATTTTTTTGAATGTTGTTAATTATTTGCATCTTTGTCTTAGTGTAAACATTATTCTTGCATACAACTTTGTAGGCTTTTTATTTATTTTTGGCTTATTTTTAGTTTCACAACCTAGCAAGTGTTGTTTGCTACACTTGTTCATCAAATTACACACAACACATGACCATTATACATTGTTTGTGTAATAAGGTATATTCATTGATAAAAGGTGATCCAAAGTTTCAAATGTTTGGATGATTGCCAAATATAAAAGGATAATGGAGAGGGAGAATACTTGGCCGTCCATTCTTCATTTTATCTAAAAATGAGTTTCCTTCGTTAAAAAGGAGTTCATATGTTATAAGGAACCATTCTCCATTTACCTAGCAATAGAATTTCTTGATGAATTAAAAGTGACCACCTTTAACACACAAAGAAACTTTTGTGAGGGTGCATAAATGGCATAATATTGTCCTTTATTTTTGTAATAAGATACAAACATGGACAAAAATGTGACAACCCTTATAATTATTTTTAATGATGAATGTACATTATAATGTAATGGAAACATAATGTTATCCTTTATTTTATAATAAGATACAAACATGGAAAAAATGTGACAACCCTTATAATTATTTTTAATGATTAATATACATTATAATGTAATGGAAAGAGAGAAGAGTCAATTCTAGAAATGATGATTGCATTTGTAATTTTTTATCCAAAAGAAGTGTGAAAGTGGCTTACAATCATGAAGAGAGACGAGGAATTATTTATTTTTTTTTACAATTTTTTTAAATGTTTGATATTAAAAGAAATTCAAAAATTTCAAAAATATATTATTTTTCGAATACAAGACATCAAAAACTCAAAATTATTACAATTATTTTTTAAATAAAAAATTAGTTTTAAAAATTTTAAAGTAAAAAAACAATGTAGAAACAAATTTTCAGTTTTAAATCATTTATATGTTTTACATCTTTAAATGGCACAAAATATGTACATTTATAAAAAATGGCAGAGGAACAAATTGCATAGATGATGATAATATAACTGATTATGTCAATGTAGATTATGTTTGTTGAAAACATTAACGAGATGATCACTTTATTCATATATCAAAATCTAATCATGTGTTTTACGTTTAAGATCTACCTGAGATTGATTGATATGTATTTACCACATGTCCTAGAAAGAGGTTGAGTAATACCACATATTGACCCAAAATATGTAGATTTATCAAGAATGGAAAAAGTTGAAAGAACAAATTGTATAGACAATGATAATATAGTTGATGATGTTAATTTGGATTATGTCTGTCCAAATTGTGAAGACATATGATTGAATAATGATAAATAAAACATATTATTCATTGTATTTTTGAATTTCCTTATATTTCTATTTAGAAAAAAAAATCAATTTTTTTTCATCACGACAATTTTAACCATTTCCTCTTTTTGACACATTTTTGATGGAATTTGGCAGAGATTTTGAAGGAATTTTTATGATTGCAAATAACAATGTTTAAATTCCTCAAATATGAGTTCTTTAGGGTTTTTGAAGACGCCAATTCTATTTATGAATTTAGAATCACAATTTGAACAACACAAAATTAGGATTTCTTAAAGAAATCACCAGATTCCAACCAAAAACTCATCGAAAAATATAAAACATCGTATTTTTAACTTCTATTTCAAATGTTTGTTAAATACACATTTGAACTAATTAACTATATATAAATAAATAAATAAAAATCTTACTCAATAAAAAGAGGCAATTACTTTTAATTAAAAAAAACATATTTGGTAGGTAAAAAACTCTCTTTAAATTACTTGGTAAAGCACATATTCATAATTGAGAATTGAAGCCCATATGTTTTGGTATGGTTAGGTTACTTTATAACATTGTATATTGTTTTTGGTTATATATATTCTGCAAAGGCGTAAGGTTAAATCCTTGTTGATCTTACACTCTATTCTTTCAACTAAAATATAAAATAAATTTCTAAAATATGTCATTGTTTATTTTTGTCCAACTACTAGTAGTTTCCTCTACACAATGGTATTGATAGATATATATATGAATGACTCTTTTATTCGGGTTGTGATTTATTGCCAAAGATTTTTTTTCAGCGGAAAAAACCGTACTACTGGTATTCATTATGAGAATCAAATAGTACAAAATGCATAAGTTGTAAATCATGACTTATGTTCAAGAGTTTGACTGCTATAGTCCATTAGTGACAAAATATCAAATTATAAAACTAAGTTCCTAGCAAGTGACTACATCAGATACAAAAAAAAACTAATACACAAATATGTTCACAATACCAGAAACAATACATTGTGCCTCTAAGTATTCCTCCCATTTGATATAGCCATCTTCACCTTCATGAGCCTCTTTGGAGAGTGTATCTGCCATCGCATTATGTTGCCGATAGATATGTTCAAAAGATATATCCCTGAAAAGCTTGATTTTTTCCTTGATTCTATAGCACCACTAATATAAAGAGATCACATTCAGATTATACTCACCTTTTTCCCATTTGACCGTCACCCTAGAATCTCCAAAAATAGACAGTGCATGAAATCCCATAGCATATGAAACTGTAAGCACACTCCATAGCCCAAGTAATCCTACTTTGGTGTCAGTTCCCCTACCACAGTTCAACTTAAGAGTATAGTAGTGGTCTTTTTTTATATAAATCACTCCCCCCACAACACAAAAACCATCCACCTTCGATCCATCAAAAAAAGCCACCGGCCTATGATAGGAAATGTTGGGAGCACTATATTTTTTGGAGCAAGTCATATCAAATACATAACAATAATCTTTAATAATCATCAAGATTTTGTTGCATGATTTAGTCAAGTTTAGATTCCTATCTTCAAATAAGGCTTCATTCCTAGACCTCCAGACATCCCAAGAAATCATAGCAGGAAGAAATGGGAGACTCTTTCACTTTTTGTGCCAATTGCATGCACATATTCCAAATAGACCCGTCCCCCATTGATCAGTCAGTTTGAGCTCCAATGTAATTAAAGACCAAAGTATCTAGTAAAGTCACATTCAACCATAATATGATTGGATGATTCAAGCTTCTCCTACAAAGAAAACATATACTCGGGACAATCCAACCTGTCTTGGATAAGTTATCCCAAGTTCACCATGGAGAGCATGCCACATAAAACACTGAATTTTCAGTGGGATCTTCCATTTCCAAAGAACCTTATACCACCAGTCAACTAGAAATATGCACCAATTATTAATGATAACTCTGTAGGCTAATCTAGCATTCACCATACCTGTAGCTGAGTTATTTATCCAGAGTAACTTGTCTTTATCCATAGTCAATCGACATCCAACAAAATTAATTTTGTTGATGTATTGATCCCATTCTATAGCAGTTTCATCTTGAAATCCCATCTCCATCGCAGTGAGCTAGTATGTTTGATTAACTCCCTGGTTAGTTCTCTTAATTTTACTAAGAGTAGCATAATAAAAGCGATGTAGAGTATTGATAATTTCAGTAGAGCCAAAGAAAAATTGTTTATCAGATCGAACAAAAGACCCAAGTTATTTTCCAACCCCAACAGAATGTTCTCAGTCTAAAGAGAATTTGGAAAATCCGGTAGTAGCATCCAGATATATCCGCGAGTCTGCTTTTCCCTAACAGGATCGAAATCTATGTGCCATCGCTTCAATATGATAGACCCATCCTTAAATGACCACTTCTTCGCCAAGAATATAGTTTCAATGTGCACAACTTCATGTAGGATGAACATAGTCCAAGGGTTAGGGAGAATGTTAACCCTAGGAGCTAGCCCTAAAATGGGTGTCCAATTCTGGCTAACCCAATCCATAATTCCCCCCTTAAAACCAGAGGAAAATTCAATATGGCCTACCAGTGCTCTTCCAGCCAGCATCTCCACCCGTGTTGTCGGGAAATACTACCCTATAGTAAGGAAACAAATACTATCAATTTAAGGGGGTGACAGGTAAGCATACTAACTGTGTTACATAGATGTTTATGAATGGAAATAGGTTATAGGTCTTGAGAACATACCTTTTGAATGAAGTTCGATCCTAGCTCTTATTCAATCTTGCGCTCGATCCTCAAGTCAACCTCCCATTCGATGAACCTGCAACACAAGTACCTTTCTCAGCATATCTTGGATAATATATAATGATGAAATGGAAAAAACAATTTAAACATCAAATATTAACCAAAACAAATCGAAACAAGTACATAACTCAATGAAGACTTGATTTGGGACAAGAAAGATGCTTCAACCTTTTATTGTCAAATGCAAATTGATGATACAAAATATACCTGACTTTGCAGCATGCTCCTGCAACTTGATCCTGGGCTCCTACTCTTCTCTGGCTTGGAAATCTTCCAGCATAACCTCTTTCAACACAAGCTTTTCTTTAAAAGTCTCTCTATAGTTCTCATGTCTAACCCCTCTCTTCATTCCTTCTTGTATTTATAGGACAAGGGAGGCAGTTCAGGTCGAGAGATGGTTATGGAAAAAGTTGGGAAAGCAACTGCAACTAATCCTCTTCGTGAAATTAATTATTTTTTAATCATATTTTGAGGTGTACGCTACTATTTCACAGTGGAGTAGCGCTCAGGGCGCTACTGTAGTGTTTTTCAACTAGCGCTCAACACTTTTTAAATGTTGTACTCTACTCTATTGAAGAGGAGTAGTGCCCATGAGGCTTGAGCGCTACTATTGTACACTGGAGTAGGGTACAGGCACTAGTCTGTTAAGGTAGAGCAGCTCCCATGTCTCAAAATGACATTTTTTAAGGTTTTTCCAGCTTGCAAGGAGGTGGAGTAAGTCAAGGTATCATCTAAGGTCAACATGCTCCTCCATCCAAGTTGTCATTTTGTGTGATCAACAGCTCAAGGTGATCACGGACGGAGAGGTGCAGGTTTGACCTATAACAGATGCCCCCTGATGTGTGAGATCAGAGGGAAACAATGACCGAAATAAATTATAGTCCAAAGCCAGAGGAGGAGCAAGGAACCACGGAAACAAGTCACAAGAACACCTGAAACAAAGATCAAGGTCAGCGAGCAATTACATTCTTGACATCATATAGATGTGTAGTGTGATACAACATGATCTCCGATACATAACAATGAGATGTATATATAGCATGGCCACTTAGAATACAAGCGTGGATCCATGTCAAACTGAGAGATCATAGCCATAACAAGAAACTGGATCTATGTCTCATGGATAGTCGAATATAAGTGAGGCTCAGTCTTGCGCAACTTGGGTGATAACATAATGAGGTAATGTCATCTAAAATCCCAAGGTCTTCATCCAAAACAACTTGAGGTACAAACCCTAACCATGTGAATAGACGAGTTGATAGTTGAACATGGGGGGTATCGTTTGATTACCGATCATTGATGTATACCGTTAACAAACGGGAGGACTTCCACCGATAATGATGATGGGGCCCAATGTACCTAGTACGATCCAACAAGTGTGAATAAATGGACTTGGAGTCGAACACTTGGGGATCCTGTCGAAGAAGAGACATTGATGTATTCTCAACATTCAACAGCGAGGAAAATTGCCACTAGTGACTGCAATCTCCAAGGTACTAACTGAAACTCTAAACTTCATTCCCAGAGAAAAATGAGTTGATGTCGACGGGAAGAAGTCCATTGGAAGGGAGGCCTTAAGGAATCCTCCATCATCCAACTCAAGGAACACTCAACTGGTATGAGCTGATATGGAGTAATATGTAACAAGACTGACAGTAGGATGGTCGACACATGAGGTCAAGGTAAACTGCAGAATGGCCGACACATGGTATATCCTTGAACAGTGAGCATGACACAAAGTGACTCAGGCAGTTTCCGACATAATGGAGCAAATGATAAGCCTGAAATGTAGGAGACATTATCAGACCCTCCATATGGTTGGAAGAATAACCAACCGGGGGAGTAAACAACTCGGAGATCAGGTTGACCCTGAGGTCAAAAACTACCCAACCGACATGATAGACTCAAGTAGGTGCTGTGTCCAAGGATAGAACTAACTGAACTGCCTTTGACATTGAAGATATGACACATCTTTCCCATCCCTTATTATTTTTAGATAAAAGAATACCTTTCTTGTTGTTTTAATGAGTCCAAGAAAGAATGAAAACTCAATAGATCCAACCATGTAAAAAGTTTAACGAGCCCATGGGAGGAAGACTCAGGACCTTCTTCATTGTTTACAGATTTCGAAGAAGAGATAGAAGATTACTCTATATTACTGATCTCTAGACCTTAATATCGAGCCGAGATCTGTTCTTTCTCATCGGTGTTTTCAATTTTAAGGAGTCTGAAAAACTTAAACAATAACTCCATATATCTGCTCGTGGATTTTAGTATCGAGCCCAAGCAAATTAATGCTTGTCGGTGCTTTCTTGTTTATAGAGTCTGAAAAACTTAAACAATCCTCTTTACACCTATCCGTGGATTTTATATCGAGCCCGGATTGGTCTGTGCTCGGCGGTGTTTTCTTGTTTATAGAGTTGAAAAACTTAAACAGTCCTCTACTTACCCTCTCGTGGATTTCACATTGAGCCCGAGTAGGTGAATGCTCGCTTGGTGTTTTCATGTTTAGAGAGCTTGAAAACCCTAAAGAAAGGCTCCAAAAGGTCCTTTTTCATACAGTTAGTCTCCTCCCCCGAAAAAGTATAAAACAAAGGAAGAAGAACTCTTCTAGCGCATACATGAGTATACCTAGAGTATACCTTTTCCGTAATTTATCCATCTAGGCTCGGAAAAGGGGTAATTCTATACCTGAGTGGGTGAGCCTTCGATTACTTTAACGAGCTCGAAGAGTACAAGCTTGCTCGACAATCTTGTTCAGGTTTAAATAGTCCAAACAACAGCTTAAAATGACTTAAAGGTCAGCTTCTGGGATCATAGCTTCATAATCTGCCAAAACTAGGTCTTCAACAAAATATTAGTAATCACGACAAAAATCTCGAATGATATATGAATTTGAACTATTAACTAGTTAACAAGGTCTAACATCGAGAAATTTTATCTTAGGAGATTGGTCCTACACAGTTTTAGTGAAAAATAAGAACCGGATGAGTAAAATTACCTTTGCACCATGTGTATGTATTAATTGATTAATTAGAACATTTTAGTAAAAATTAAAACTATAGGTATTTTAACAATGGTGGGTAAAAATTAAAATCAATTTCAATATATGTAATTTCATTTTTAAAACTCAAATTCCAATTTGTTTTTGTAGGGCAAGAATTTGGGGCAAACCTTGCATTTTCAAACCTCCGTGGCGATCGATTCGAGCAACCAATCAACGTTCTTCTTCCGCCAAGTAAGTTAGAATCTTCCCAAATTGCATTTCTATGGTTTAGTTTTCAATTTTTGAGCCCAAAAACACTTGCAAGGCAATACTCACATCGTTTTATGTGCGGGCGCTACTGTGTAACAAGAATAGTAGCGTATGAAGGGGATGGGCGCTACTATGCTCACATAAAGTAGCACCCGTACGTTATTGTCTAGTATATACAGTAGCGCTCAAGCCTGAAGGTGGAGAAACAAGCGTCGATGACTGAAAAAATTTCCATTTTTGTGCAGGATGGTTCTTCTTTGGAGGGAGAGGGAACACGAGGACATGGATAGGCTGGCCATGCAAGACCCAGCCACTGTCCATGCTCTCCGAAGATGTGGTTTGTTGAAGTTTTACCGAACCGTAAATATGAGGGCCCTAAACAGATTGTTTCGAAGACTTATTCAATAGTGGGATGTGGATACCAATACATTTGTCATCCGAGGGCAAACTTTGGAGCTTACAGTTGATGACATTTACTTCATTACTGGACTCTCTCGGAGGGGAGATGCAATAAATTTGAAGGGGTCTTCTCGTGCAGGTATAGGATCGGTGCAAGAGTACTTGAATACATATTGTGTGGCTGGAGTTGAGAAATTAGGAAGCCAAATCTTGATTTCTACCATTGAAGGCCTCCCCTTAAAGGTGATTGTGAGTATGATTAACTGGGTGGCAGTTAGTGCCTCACTACACCTAACTTCCAAGAACTCTATGCATATTGGTGTACAATGCTTAGAGGGTCATGTCTACGATTGGTGTACTAGTTTACTGGCATCCATGAAAGCTCAAATCATGGGTTGTACATCCAGGAGTATGAATAATTTTGGATATGGCAGCATCTTATGTACCTTCTTCTTCGAGAGGGTACCTGCTATTAGCTTGGGGATGCCTCTACCTTAGGTTAACCCCCGTGAGCCCATACTAGGCCATTGGGGTGACATATTCCTCCGCCAGGGTGGTGGGGAATGTCACTATTGTTATCATATTGATGATTTCTGGGGGTGGTGGGAGAGGCAAGTGCCCGCCTTCGAGCAATTTCCATATGCTGGATTGGATTTTTCGCCATGATCCAGAGCTCGTGCTTCCTCCATGTGGAGCTTGGGGAGCTATTGGTATGTTTAATTTTGAGATTTATTTAATTTTTTGAACTTTTTCAAGTATTTGATTTTTATGAATGAATTTTGAAGTACTAAACAAGTGTCATATGCAGACATTGGGCCTGTTCGTCCTAAGGGACATCCTACCATCTTCGTGAGGCCAACTGATGTGGTTGTAGCAGACGCTATGTTGAGAACCATAGAGAGAAAAGTGAGTCGATTGACTCACGATGTTCCTGCATGCCGTATTGATCAGATACCTATTGATATGCATGAAGATGTAGTTGGGGTGCCCCTAGCATGGCTTAGAGTGTTGCAGAGGATAGCTAGGCTAGTCATATGTTATCAGAATGCAGTAGATGATGATGAGGTGTCTCCTTCTCCATAGGAGAGGGATACATTCTATGTATATTTTTTAGGCCATTGTGCCCAATTTTGTACTTTTATGACATGACTTGATAGACTTGTGATCCAAAACTCATATATTTTTTGATATAGTATCAGTTATTTACATGTGTATGTGTTTGAATTTTATGTGTGCAATGCTGTTTATGAAAGTGTATGATACAAATGCCAGTCTAGAACATAGTTTGCAAATGAATCAACTAAATCGTTTAAATTTCTTGGAATGTGTTCATATATAATAGAATCAAACTGTCTTTCCAATAGTCTAACATGCAGAAACTTACGGAGCAACAAAGGATCTCTAATTTGGTAAACACCCGTTAACTTAAATACAACTAGTTGTGAGTCAAGTCTTACCTCCAAACATTGAATGCCATGAATGAGAGCATCTCGGAGAAGTTCTATAACTGCACTGTATTCAGCCATATTATTCATAGTGGGACCCAAACAAACCCCCCCCGAAGAGATCAGTTGACCAGCGGGTGAGTAAATGACCCAAGCTGCTGAAGCCAACTGTCGAGTGTGGCGACTGGCGCCATCAACAAATCCTAAGAAATTTTTGGTCGACATCTAGTACACGAAACGAAAACACACATAAGATTAACTAACAAGCATAAACGAAAACTAGCTCTACAAAAATATACAGCTATGTTACAAGAAAAAGCACGACAGCCTAAGCATAGTACTTCTTCAGGTAGAGCCCATTTCTAGGCTCGGCCAGCTTATTACCTTCGTAATCTACCAGCTCGTAGGCACCCTTCTTCAGTACTTTGGAAATTATATAAGGCCCGAGCCACATGGACTTGAACTTGCCAAGTCCTAGAGGTTCTTTGTCTTGATCCCAAAGTAGGACCAAATGTCCTTCAAGGAAAACCCTAGGTCTGATGGACTTGTCATATTGTCCTTTGACTCATTTTTTGTGGACCTCGTTTGTTGTGAGCGTGTCGCGGCACTGCTCATCTAGATGTTATAAATGTAACAAATGTTCTTCTAGTACTAAAGTATCCGGTAGTAACTGAACGGCTAGTTTCAGCGAAGGAATCGCGCATTCAATCAGGATGACTGCTTCTATCCCATGCACAAGTTGGAAGGGAGAGAACCCGGTAGCAGTCTTAACATTAGCTCGAAAGCCTAAAGAGCCGGGTACAGCACGATGTGCCAGTTATTTTGACTGGCATTAATAGTTCTTTGCAGTATAACCTTTAAAGTTTTGTTCACTGCTTTGACTTGTCCATTTTCCCGTGGATAGTATGAAAATGAATGTTCTTGTGGAAAACCAAGCATTGTATACAACTCGGTCATCATGCTATTCTAGAAATGACTGCCATGATCAGTCACTATCTCTTTAGGTATGCCGAACCATGCAATAATCTGATTAAACATGAAATAAGTGGCATTTTCTCCATCTGCCTTGATAGTAGGCATTGCCTCCTCCCACTTGGTAAAGTAGTCAACGACAACGATGATGTAATGATGCCATCCAACTGAGACTGGATTGCAAGTGATGTAATCAACCCCCCATTTTGTGAAGGGACCTGCTGTAATTACAGGATGAAGAGGAGCTGGGTGTGCCCTCATTTTCTTGGTGAAAAACTAACACGAATAGATGAAACCGACCTTAAGCAAATTTTCAACCTCTGCCTTAATGGCGGCCGCTTTTCGTGGATTCATAGGACAGAGCTTTTGTCTCACAGGTTTTATGTTAGGGTATGTTGTGATAACATGCTCAATGATGGCTGGGTCGATGCTTGGCATCCCCTCATTTGACCAGGCAAATATGTCGCGGAATTCTTTAAAGAGCTCGGTATATAGAGCTATCTCTTCTGGAGAACAATCTGTTCCAATATAAATGTTTTCCATGACCCCGAATTTAGTGGAAATGTTAATCAAAATTGTTCTCGATATATTAGCCATATTCCCTTTAGCATAAACGACTCTTGAAGTAGAAGGAAAAGATGACAACTCAACAAATCCACTGGGTCTCAAAGAGAATTCTCCTCTCTATCCTGTCTAAGTTTGGAAGTAGATAGGACCTATGATGCATATGTTCCCATGGTTGTTCTAGGCCCATCATGACTTCCAAAATGTCTTCATCAGATGGTAAGACCGTATCTAAACAGTCGAAAGAGTGGGTAGAATTCAGTGACCATGCTGGAGCATAGTCCATATCTGACTTAGTAGAGACAGGCGGAGTCACGATATGTTCTATTGCAGCATGTTGTGCTTCCATGTAGGCTACTTCTGCAACTGATAGAGGCACTGAAGGTTTTGATGTAGTGGGAAGGATCCACGGATCAGTTCTTAAAACAACTGTGAATGTTTCAGTAGAAGTACCCACATCAGAGCGCATAAAAAGAATAAGGGAGGGAAGGTCGAAAGTGCCTATTAACGACCCGTAAAGCCCTTATCCTAAACTCTCACTAATCGGGGCAGTTTGATCAACTAAGGGAATCATGGTTTCTGAAGAAGTCTGGTTGTTTCTCTGAGTGAAAGAAAGCCGATCGACTATAACGACCTTACCTTCAAAAGGGAACATAACAACTTGAAAAACTGCCAATGCAATAGCTCGCATGGAATACGTCCAACTCCTACCTAATAACATGTTGTAATAAAGAAGAGCGTCCAGAACTTCTACTTCTACAGCAACTGTCTTACCGGCCAAAGTGACATCAAATGATGGTAAAACCCCATGTGGACGGAAAGTTCTGCCATCAAATGAGTAAGTAGTGTGTTAGAAGGGGCTAACTCGGGGGAACCCAAAGCTTTCCAACACGAAATTGACATTACGGACATTGACGCGCCCTCATCCACGACATCTCGTCTAATGGTCATTGGGCCATGGACGAATTCTATCTAAAGGGCAACGTGGTATGGCAACTGGTATTTGATATCAGCCATATCAAATCACACAGACATGTTAGAGGATTCCATGCTTCCAATAGCTGCCAGAAGTGCATTTCGTTGTAAAGGACAACTTTGCAAGAATTCTAAGGTAGGCATAGCATAAGGGGTCTGGGCTAGATCCTCAACTACATTGTAGTTGGAGGCAGCCCGAGTTTTGGGATTGTGCGATGCCCGTTTCAAGACACCTTTCGGGATCTTGGGCACTTGGTCCACAGGTATGTGGAGTGGAGTGAAGGATTCTAGAATCTCTTTATCCTTTTTCTGTGCGTCCGGGGTATAATTCCTGGCTCTCGTTTGTAAGAGTGCGTCCGAGCTAACCATGTTAATAAAAGTTTGATCCATCGAAGCATGTGTGGTGCCCCCAGTATTGGAGGTGCCAGAAACTGAACCCTGCCCCTTGGGGAATGGAACTTTAAGTACAACAGGTTTCTTTTCTTGAAGTAGCTTCTGGGCTTCTTCGAGTAGAGGGCATTGGTGGGTGAGGTGGTCCTACTTGCAAAGTTTATAAGGGAACTTAACCTTCTTCTTCTCTTTGTTACCCTCCTCAACATTCTCTTTTTTGGGCTTTTGATGGTTCCCCTCTCCTTTCTTTCCCTTCTTTTTGTTGTTGGGATACCAAGGGCCCTTTTGATTGTTTTGAACCTGGTTGACAGATTCAAAAGTAGAAGGAGAGGTTGTGACGGAAGTAACCTCTGCAGTCGATTGTTTGACAGATAAGGCATGAACCTGTTTGGTCAATGCTTCGAAAGCTGCAGAGTCAACTGAACGTACTATGCTGTCAACATGTGGTCCAGGTTTAGGTTTGCTCAGATCAGTATTTGATCGCGGTGCATCAGGTATGATTTCATAAAGTAACCCAGATTGTGCGTAAACAAGGTCTAACTACTGGGTCCGTAATATGGCTTCTTCCTCTATAGACACTCGAGAAGTATCTACTTCCTTAGAAATATAAGGAAGGAGTGATTTCAAATACCACTCAAGAAGGAATTCTGGAGGTATGTTGGCTTTAATGAGCATCTTCCATCTTCACCACTCCTGAATGTGATCAGATAAGTGAGTGGCTTTATTTTGTCTAAATGTAGAGAAAAGGTCTCTTCTGGCATCATACCAAACATGAAGCTGGAAGTGGTTCAGAAAAACAGTCGCGAGATCCCCAAAGTTAAAGAATGTAGCTGCAGGTAACTCAATGTACCATTTGGCTGCAACGCCGGTTAAGGTTCTTTGGAACAGTATCAACCTGATGGAATCTTCATTTAATGAGTTCGAGGAACACCATAAATGGAAAGTAGTGACATGGTCACCAGGGTCCTCGCCCATTTTGCCTTCGAATTTTGGAATGTCCGAAGGTAACTTGGTAGGGACAGGTGGCCATGTGGCGTTGTGATACATCGGATCGTTTGTCAACTTGGAAAGGTTTGTCAAATTTAGAGTTGCCAAAAACGGTAAACGAGGTTTGTAAGACGGCATTTGATAAGCTGGGGTCATACAAGGGGAACCACCCATAGTTTGAACCATGAACTACTAGTAGGGGTTTTCCCTAGCCATCTACTGGTAGGGGTTTCCCCCAGCCATCTGCTGGTAGGGGTTGCCCCCAACCATTTGTTGTTGCGTGAAAGTATTATTGAAATTTACCCACCCATATGAAAGTGGGTTAGTGCTCTATGGGTTCATCCACTGTGGCTAGGTGTTAGCCCCACCATATTGCTGGTTAAAAATGTTACTCCCTCCTCCTGAAAATAAGGAAAAAGGGACGTTTCCTGCAGGTATATTACCTTGATTCGTGTTGGGACTTGCAAAGGTATTAAAACCAGTAGTAGGTGACGCAGATGGTGTGGTCATGGTACTCATGAAAAACACAGTTGCATAAGCACTTGGCCCTACAGCGGGTGTGGAAATCCAAGTACTGGGTATGTGATATGACGGTTGAGTCACAGGAGGTGGAACTAAATTAGATGCACTGCTGGGTCCAAAAGTAGGTGTAGAGACAAATGCCATAGTTGTTGAACTCGGCATGCCTAATGTACCAGTATTAAAGCTGAAGGATGGAGTGGACACAGAGGTTGTCTATGGCGAACTCAGTGTAGCAGTAAGAGGAGGATTTACAGTATTTGTGTTCATCCCTATGGTGGGAGTCTGTGGAACTCCCAGTTCTCCTCCCGGATTAGTCATAAAATGCTCAGGTGTGAAATTATATGCACTATAATCTAGTTGTTGGAAACCAACGGGTATCAGCAGTGGAATTCTACGATTAGTCAGAGGAGGATTAAAAGGAGTACTGAACTCAACAGAAGTGAGATCTTCAATCTCAACTGAACTAAAATTTCGTTGATCTGGAGTCCCCGGTTGTGGTTCCTTAGGAACCTCTATTTCAGGGCTTTCTATTGCAGTTTGTAGTTCTTCAGGAAACTCAATTTCAGGTTGTAGTTCCTCAGGAATTTCTATTTCACCAGTGGCTTCCAAAGGAACACTGGGGTCTACCCTTTGTCGTCTAGTTGGTGGTAGTGGTTCTGTTCTAAGTGGAGGAAGGTTTTGCAACCTTCTTGACCTATGAAGTTCTTGGTTTTCCACGATTATATATAAAAATAAAACTAGAAAACCTAGTGGCCGCTAAGACTGGGGGGCAAACAACACACCACTAAAAAAGTCCTAAGTATGCAAACCAAGCAAACAAGATGCCTTCCGGAAAAGAGTCTGGGATGATGAGGGCCCAGAAAAGATCAACGAAGGATGAAGAACAGTTACCCGGGGTCCACAATACAATGACTAAGGGTGCAAGCATTGGAATCACCCAACCGCCCTCCCAAAGACTTGCAAGGGATTTCCTCCCACGTCTGTCCTAGGTAAAACAGATATACCCTCCGCTGTCACTTGTGTATGAACCTATGGTTAGATACTAAGGATACCACAACACCGAAAACTCCTGGGGGAACAATCTCAGGTCGAATCGGAAGGCATGGGCAGGGTAACTGAGCCCAAAACTCAAAAGAGTCCCCAAATGCGATCCAATCCTGGTATATGCTCGAAACAGAAAGTAGGAGGAGTATTCCCAACAATCTGATCTCACAAGACCTACTGCATAGATCCCAGACAAGCTTTGAATGAAGTGGGTTTACCTGTGATAGTCAAACTACGATTTTTGCGTAATGTGTGACCTTGGATGGTTTAAGGTGATTTAAACCCAAGATCCTAACCAAAACTAGTTGGTGTAGTGTATCCCTAAAAAGGAAAATGGTTGCTATTTAATTTTATTAAAGATTTTTAGGGCTATTATTACTCAAAAGGTAGTGCGTTTGTGTGGCGTGGTTGCAACAGGAAAGCAAAGTGCATAAATTATAACTTTCAACAACAAAACTTTTTATTTTTTCATTTAATGTTCTTTCCAAATTGAAACTGAAACAAGTCTAAGCAAATTTTCTTTTTTGTTTTCTTTTAAAATTATGAACAAAACAAACTATGCTATTTTGCAAAAGATATAAGCCTCACTATTCTTAAGCTATCAATTTTTTTTTTTTTTATGAACAAAAAAGAACTCTAAAATTATGAAGCAAATAAGACTTATACAAAATGTGTAAGTATGGCAAAAAGGGGTCTTCTCACAGCTGTCAAAACAATGGTTTGACAAAGGCTTGTCTTACAAGTTTTTTTCGAGAGAAAAAACCTTCACACTTGGAAACAAAGTGGATAGAAAACAAAGAGGCAAAAATGCTACAAACTGGAACTCAAACTCAAGAGGAATGTCCCAAAGCACTTAACCCTAAAAAGACCACTAAGCCAAGAAATCGGTAGGCAAGGGAGTTAACAACCACCCTACTAACACAAAGACTAAAAGGTAAAGCGAACTGAAGTGCTCCAATCTCACTTGATACTGGAAACAAATAAAGAAGTCTAGAAATGTTGGAACTCCAAAGTTTGGAAGACACCCTAAAGGCTCCAAAACGGACCAAAACCTAAAGCAAAGGATAAGATGTCTAAAGAGAAAACAAATGTTGCCACAAACAGCAAATGCAAAGCATATAGGTTTGTAGGTCAGTAACACACAGTCAGGGCAAAAAAAAAAACAATTGTGTTCACTACAGAACAATGCTTACTCTCCAAAAAGATTAAAAATGAACCAAACACTTCACCGGTAAACAAGTGACCTAAAGATGGCAAAAAGACTCAAAGAGAGGTTCTGAGACTCAAAGAAGAGTTACAGACCTTAAATACCAGTCAAGGAGACCTAAAACAAAGTCAGAAAACCACCCAAAAAGGCAAAAAACTCAACCAAACAACCAACAAAAGGCTACAGGAATGTACCCTACTGTGCAGTAGGGAAACTAGCGCTCCTGGAGGGATGGGCGCTACTGTATGTATAACAGAGTAGCACTCAGGTTTAAAGAGTCCAAAACCTGACTTTGAAAAGATGCAAAAAGACTGAGTGAAGCAGAGAGAAGCAAGCAGGGGATACCTACAGGGTCTATTCGCAGATTAAAGGAGTTAAAATGGTTCTGGGAAGACAAACAAGAAAGGTTTCCTAAAGCAGAAAAACAACTTTCCCCAGTGGAGTCGCCAGTCTGTTGGCGGGAAATACTACCCTATAGTAAGGAAACAGATACTATCAACTTAAGGGGGTGACAGGTAAGCATACTAACTGTGTTACAGATATGTTTATGAATGGAAATACGTTATAGGTCTTGAGAACATACCTTTTGAATGAAGTTCGATCCTAGCTCTTATTCAATCTTGTGCTCGATCCTCAAGTCAACCTCCCGTTCGATGAACCTGCAACACAAGTACCTTTCTCAATGTATCTTGGATAATATATAATGATGAAATGGACAAAACAATTTAAATATCAAATATTAACCAAAAAAGATCCAAACAAGTACATAACTCAATGAACACTTGATTTGGGAGAAGAAAGATGCTTCAACCTTTTATTGTCAAATGCAAATTGATGATACAAAGTATACCTGACTTTGCAGCATGCTCCTGCAACCTGATCCTAGGCTCCTGCTCTTCTTTGGCTTGGAAATATTCCAGCTTAACCTCTTTCAACACAATCTTTTCTTTAAAAGTCTCTCTACAGTTCTCATGTCTAACCCCTCTCTTCATTCCTCCTTGTATTTATAGGACAAGGGAGGCAGTTTAGGTCGAGAGATGGTTATGGAGGAAGTTGGGGAAGTTGGGAAACCAACTGCAACTAATCCTCTTCGTGAAATTAATTATGTTTTAATCATCTTTTGAGGTGTACGCTACTATTTCACAGTGGAGTAGTGCTCAGGGCACTACTATAGTGTTTTTAAACTAGCGCTCAGCACTTTTTAAATGTTGTACACTACTCTATTGAAGAGGAGTAGCGCCCATGAGGCTTGAGCGCTACTATTGTACATTGGAGTAGGGTACAGGCGCTAGTCTGTTAAGGTAGAGTAGCGCCCATGTCTCAAAATGAAATTTTTTAAGGTTTTTCCAGCTTGCAAGGAGGTGGAGTAAGTCAAGGTCTCATCTAAGGTCAACATGCTCCTCCATCCAAGTTGTCCTTTTGTGTGATCAACAGCTCAAGGTGATCACGGATAGAGAGGTGCAGGTTTGACCTATAACAACCCGGTCCAAATTAGTAGTATCCTCAATAAAATATCACTCCAACCCTTCTCTTTCTTAATAGTATTCAGTCGGTGCTTGTGTCTAGCCTTATCCCCACTCATTCCATTCCTTCGAGAGATAACTTCCTAAGAACAATGTGGTAGTGATGAACCAGGCTCACCACAGTCCTTGGCAGCTTATACACTGACTCTGGTTGATGTAATCTCCTTACCCAACTTCAAGTGGTTCCTAATTATCTAGTATTTGTTGATGAGGATGAAGCAATGAATTTAGGGAAAGAAGCCACCCTGTAGGAAATTGAAGAGACACTGAAGGGGTTTTCCAAGGACAAGAGTCCTGGTCCCGATGGATGGACAGTAGAGCTCTTCCTTGCATTTTTTGACATTACGGGAGCATATATTCTTAATATGGTTGAGTTCTCTAGAGTGGAGGGTTACATTCCAAGTAGTATTAACTCTACTTTCCTAACATTAATACCTAAGACTGGCAAGACTGGCACATTTGGGTATTTTCGTCCGATTGCCCTCTACAATATGGCCTACAAAATTATTTCCAAGATTATATCTATTCGATTGAAGCCTCTCTTGTCTAGATATATTTTAGGTGAGTAGTTTGGGTTCTTGAAGGATTGTCAAATACTGGATGCCATAGGCATTACACAAGAAGTAATTCATACTATCAAGAAGAGAAATCTGACAACTTTGCTGCTCAAAATCGACCTTGAAAAAGCTTCTGACAGGGTGGATTGGGAATTTTTACGATTGATCCTTATTTAGATTGGCATTCCTCCTTTGGTTCTTCGGTGGATAATGGCGTGTGTATCTACTGCTAGTATTGCTATTTTGATTAATGGTGCACCATCATAGTTCTTCAAAATCACTAGAGGGGTTCGACAAGGTTGTCCATTGTCTCCACTCATTTTCCTACTGATCATTGAGGGGTTGAGCAAGTTGATCGGGGCAGCTAAAGCTACTGACACTATCAAAGGTATCAACTTTTCATCTAAGTTGTCTCATACACATAGCCTATTTGTTGATGATGTTCTTCTAGTAGGGTTAAAATCGGTTGAGGAATGGCAATGCTATAACCACATTATCAGGGAATTCTGTGATGCTTCAGATATGCTGGTAAATAATAGGAAGTCGAATATTTATCATTTTGGGCTTGGAAATTGCAATATTGATGCTTTTAAGAGATTGTTACCATATAATTTCTTCCCATTAGAGCAGGGGTTTAGATACCTTGGATACTTCTTAAAGCCATCTGCATATAGGAGGAATGATTGGTTATGGCTTATTAAAAGAGTAGAACAAAAGATAAATCACTGGACTTACAGGTTACTGTCTATTGGAGGGAATCTGACATTGGTTATATCTATGTTTACTGGCATACTAGTATATTTGTTTTATGTCCTCTAGATCCTAGTTTATACCATTAATTGTTTGAGAAATCTCCTTTTGAACTTTCTTTGGACAGGTGGCTCGGCTAACAATAATCTAGTTATGACCAGATGGGAGAATATTGCGCTGCCAGAAAGCAGTGGTGGATGGGGTATCATGAATTTTTCCTTATTTAGCTGTGCTTTCAGGTTGAAAATATTTTGGAGGGGGATTTTTGGGCTCACACTTTGGTCCAAAATACTCTCGGTTAAATATATAAAGGGTGATGTGATAAACTAGGAATCCATTGAAGTAGACCAAGGGAACTTCTCCCATTTGGGCTGGTTTCATCAAAGTCTATAATTGACTAGCAGAAGATTTATCATGGCTAGTCGGAAATGGCAAAGATATATTAGTGGGCTTTGACCCTATTCTAGGGATGGATGAAAATTATTGCCAAAAATGTTTAAATAATTATTAATTAAATTTTAATTTATCTAAAAATTTAAAAACCTTAAAATTTAGCTATGAAACCTACTAAAGTCAATATCAAGGAGATGTTTCTTCTTTCCATATTAATGATACCTTTAGTTTTTAGGATAGATCTTTGTACTTCACGTTTTGAGATATGATATATAAGTATTAATAGATCTCGGTTTGTTAAGAACAATTAAGTGTGGCTTGTAAAATACTACCGAACTATATGACTTTATTTATATGTTATTTTTTATTTTCCAGTGACTTGAAAACCTTGTAAATATTTATGAATACAAACTAATGGAACTTGGGTCACATTCATTTGATATTGTGCTATATCAATAACTTTCTTGCTCATAAATGTGACAAACTTATGTATGTGATTTCCCAGGTAAGAGTACTTTCAATAATAAAATTTGAGGTTAAAATATAAAATGTGTATGGGTAGTAAGGGAAATGAATATACTTGATATTGATATTTTGTATTTCAATGTAATTTTTTTTATATAATTATGGGTAATAGTCATAATTATGGGTAATAATCATAATTATGAAAAAAATAAATTTTCAAATCAAATATTTAATGATTATTATAAATTGTCATCTTAATAAGAATAATTAACTTTGACAATGGACTTGCAGTCATTTAAAAAAAAATAAAAAAAAAGTCTTTCACAACAACAAACAACCACATACATCAATAGGCATTTAATAGTTCAGTAGAGTTGTCATCTATATAGAGATGGTCAAACACATATAGTGGCCTTTATTGGTAGTCACCCATGGTATCCTATCATAATGCTTCACACCTATCATAATAAACATAGAATGGCTACTATATGATTGATTATCTAGTCTTCATCTCATGATGGTATCCCAACATTAATGTATGTTCTCAATGTAAGGCCCCTATGGTGATTGTCACTAAACATCATAAAAGGTTTCCTTTGGAGACAATCAACCTAATCACTAGATATTTACAAGAAATGTATCTATGTCAATGGTCACTAACCATTTCCTTTGGATTATTTTGGCTACATACTATGTCGTTTATCACTTATTTTATGAGAAATGTATGAATGGTGACATCCATAGACTATTTCCATAACTTCCATGCATGATATGATGTGCTTGTTACCCCAATGAAATGAAGCTACGTTAATGCAAATTATTGGTAATCATTTTTCCTTTTTTATATGACAACTAAGATAATATTTCATGGTCATTGTTGTTGATTATCAAGGGTGAGCGTTGCCCACCTATCACAGAAACAATAAAACATCTAATGATGGGGATTGTTATTCATCAATGGGTTCTTCCCTATTCTATTATTTCAATTGTAAGGATTATAGTTGTTGCTCAACCCATATAGTGTATATCTTAAGATACACAAGGTGTAACTCTCCCTTAGATTTATACTTTTAGATTTACATAAGACTACACCACATTGTTATCATCCTTAACCCTTAAACTTGAATCACCAAAAATATCATAATGCTCTATGTTGTATTTATCAAAATACCCTAAATGTGTGGAACATGGCTCAATAATCCTTTTATGGAAGGAATCCACTCTAGTTCACACTCCTCTTAAGGTTGTGTGACATCTCTATGAGATAAGATCCAAATACAATATTCTTCCACGCCTCTAATAATGTAGAATCCATCCTTATTTATAGCTAACAAGGTAACCCTAATCATAACAACCTCCTAACTACCTAGTGGACCTTTTAGAAAGAGGCCAAATTACATTTATTCAATACTAACTACCATAGTAGGACTTATTTAATAGCAAAAACATAATGGACGTAATCCACCTTAAACCTTGATTTCATTAAACTTAGAATTCCCAGTGAGAATCTAGAATTACAACATGTTCTGAAAGTGTGACTATTAGTTTTCCATAGTGTGATTATTGGTTTTCATAAGTGTGATTATTGGTTTTCAGAATTGTGACCATTGGTTTCTAGAAGTAAGATGATTAGTTTCCAAAAGTATGATTAATGGTTTGTTAAAGTGTCATTATCGACTTCCAATAATGTGAATATTGGTTTCCAATGTTGTGATTATCAATTTCCAAAAAATTCATTTTCATTTTAAAGACTTATTAATAATGAGTGTAATTACTCTAACCATTGGATTTCATGAGTTCAACATGTCTCTTTTAATATTCACATAATTAATTCCTTTACAATGACAAAGTATCTTGTATAGTGAGAAAGGACACTTGCTCTTTCTTCTCATCACCAAGGTTCCTAAATTTTAATTCCAATCACATGAATTACTAAATTGTGAGAAAGGGCTTGTGATATTTATCCTCCTCATCCCAATGCCCACATTTTGACATATGGTGGTTTATATGCCTCCTCGTATGGGGGTCGATTGTCGGTGAATCTATCAGAGTTTGAGGTCGAAGATTGGTGGTCGACCGTCAGAGAATCTATATAGCAAGTTCTATGAACATGAAATTTGGAGCTATGAAAAAATAACCAAGGGACCGTTGGTGATGACCAAGCACTTAGGTGTAAAGGAACTAGGCTTGGATGTGCATATCAGCCTATGAAAAGAAAAATCGATGGCCAGTAGGAACAACACATCATAAAATAGTGCAGAAGATAAATTAGACATGATGAGTCATTGGCCCAAAACTTCTAGGGAACATGGCATATTCAAATTGACAATGACTCCCAAATTAGAGTTTTGAAACCAATTTGGGGTAGAGGTGTTACTTCCCAGCCTGGAAGAAGGGAAAATAACAACAAATATATCTACATGCCCCACCCTAACTCAGAAAGAATATGAAACTTAATAACTTGGGAACAAGTTCAAGTAGCTATATGCAGTTCTAAGATGCCTCCATAAAATCAAAAGATAGAAGTAGGGGTCAAGAAATCAACTGAAGAGACACATGAAGATATGGAAATAGATGAGCTAGAGATGGGGCCCCTACGGAAAAAAAAAAATAGAACATGAGAAAAATCAAGAGGTGAGCTTTCCATGGTAGAACACACACATGGTGAGGAATTATTGAGTGAAGCAACAACATCATCAAAGCTACCTCAAACTAGCATTAATATTCCTCCTTTCAATATAACTCATTATCCCTCGCTAGTGTTTGGACCAGCTTAGACACCAAGCTTGTTGATCTCTGATCCTCTCTAAAGGGTAAGAGTCAAATTCGTAGGATGGTCTCAAATGGAAATTGAGATATTCCATATGTTTTTATAAACATGGTAAGTCTCTTTTCTCACTTAGATAAAGACGATTAAATAAATTGCATTACCAGAATAGACCAGGTGGTATAAACAACAAATTTTGTTCTTCTACTATGCATTCCATACCTATTTTATGTCGATAAATTCTGTCGATATAATGAAAGTGTTGAGAAACAAGCTTTTCACCATGCTTATAGAATTGATATACATGTATGCTTAGTATTGTGATTGGAATAGATATTTCATGTTAATATGACCTTCGTTCCTTCATCTATGTTCATGGATTGATAGTAATTGATGGTTTCTGGAGTTATTTGATTATATGAATGTATTGGTTGTCATGGTCAAGCATTAACCAAGAATGATTCGTATTTTGTTTAAACTACTTAGTTCACCTTCACCTTGCCCTGGCATAGTCCAAATTCAGCCTTGGAACATCTCAGGGGAATTAACAACATTCATAGGGAATTAAGATGCAGGAAGATCCATCTTCAATATTTCTTTCTTTACTATGACCAAAATTATATAGATGACGAAATAAAAGCCCATATCTTATTTTCCATTGATAAATAAATCATATTACAAATTGTTTGTATGGTATGGCGATAGAGTAATTTGGAGAGAAATTACATCTCATATCGACCTAAATAGGCTCGTTATATTTCTTCAAACATAGCAAGAATGCCTCATTTACCATCACATAGATTTGATTCCCACTTGTTCTTGATATATCTTAATGGCCATATGTCCCTTTTCATCTATTTTTACCTTGTCTTCCTTTGCATCCACTTGTAATTTCCAAGCCTATATTATACTATCCATGTCAATGATATCATATTTATCTCATTCAACTATCCACTCTTTAGCTTTTTTATCTCAGTGTGCATATCCTCCATTAGGCTTCCACCATTGTACTAATACCTAGTGTCTCTCCATATCAGACATGTCTTTGTAGAAATCACCTAATGCCCTCCCTAACCATATTGGCTTACTATCACTTGGTTGTACAATGAGCATATGCCATTTCTTTACATCTTTTCTTGGATCGAATTCTTATGTAGTCTTGTTGCAGGAAGGACCCACATATATTTCATCTTCAGTAGGGACTCTTTGACCCAAGTAATCCTCCATGAGATAAGGTTGTTGTTGAATATTCGTGTTTGATTCTTGTCTTGTTTTGGCCAAAAGTTTCTTACTTGATTAACTAATGGCACATCTAAAGCCCCCAATTTTTTTTGAAAGTATGTTATCTTTGGAGGACATAATTATTCCCCTCCATCTACCATTGCTGCACTGAAATGTGTAATATATGACTTTATTCCTTTCTTTAAATCTTCTATTGTTTTTAGTGTTTTGAATGGTGACAATGCCGGTTCCCCCATAGGCAAGTATGACTTATCGTTGGCCCCGTTTTTTCATATATTTATGCAATGATACCAATGTCCATCTCTAATAGTTTCCTTACATTGGATTACAGGGGTGCCATAAACCATACTGAATATGAACTATTGGGGGGATTTGATACCCACAATCTTGTGACTTCCATCCAATAAGTGTTTTCCCACGAAGGTGTTAAAGTCATAAATATCCTCTATCATGTATGGAGGGAAACTGCAATCATATTGGATTGTTCTATAGTTATCCATGATTTGTGGTGGTGATAATATATCTTGTATATTCAATTGAACCGAAAACCTCCTATATGTTCCATCTATATCTTCATGAGTGTGACCAACTAGAAGGAATATTATATATACAGTTGTAAAAACACTATTTTCCATGAGCATGGATGCAAAATAAAAGAGGTAATGATTCTTGATCTCACCTCCATAATTGTCGAGATGCAAGAATAAAACCAGTGGAAGTTTGTTCAAGGAAGCATTTGGCATTGATAAATCTTGCATGGACTCACTTTAATATTCTTTTCACTTTCCATAGGATTCATTTTGTAGAAGTGCATAATGCAATGGATACATTAAAGACCCTTTCTCATACAACAAATTCCCAAATTCATCAAACAATGGGTCCTCTAGCATCCACAAGCATAAATATATGTATGATACAGTGTAGTTCGAACCACCATCTAGATAAGGGATCCCAAAGTGTCAAAAACCCCCATACCTGTACCCATGGGTAAGCATGCCAATTAGACGAAATATGATATTATAGGCATCACTAACTGAATTTGGCTTCCTTCCCATCCTTGGTATGGATGTCTTCCTCTTGTCCATCTTGTCATGCACAATGCTCAAGCATTTGTTTGGCTTGCACTCTGATTCCAATCGATGTGCATAATACATTACACGACCGCTGGTAATGTAATAATTGTGAAATTTATGACTTGGTTCCTATATTTTATCATGGTTGGGTTTGTGGTGCCTTTGTGTTTTTGTAAAATTTCACAACACTCATCACACTGTGTAAAGTAGATGTTCTTTGTAATTGAAACCTCTGGGAAATGCCTATCCCATTTATTGCTTAAGTTGGACCGCGACACTGGAGGAAGCATAATCTTGGAAATGTTATTATTGCACTTCATAAGAACTATTTTCTGTGTATAATTCACAGATAATAATCTAAGAGTCATTCTCGTTCCATCCAGATGCAATGATCGGGTTTGGTGGGGAGATATATCTAAATTTTCATTGACTGTGTTTCTTAGACTAGCTATTGTTGCTAAAGTATTAGGTCTTGGCTTTGTTGACCCGCAATTTCCATTTACTAACCTTCTATCACCATTTACAATTTTCCTCTTATAACCAAAGAAGGTGGCTCTTGGTATACAAAAGGCTAAATACCTTACATTTTGAAAAACCTTGATGCCATCAAATTTCATGTAAAGAAAGATCCTTTTCTTGATTTTGTCTCTTATTTATTGTTAGAATATTAAAAACCCACTCCATACTTAGGATAACATATATTAATCAATTTTGGTTAATTTCCTAGTTGTTGTTAGGAATTATGATCCAAAAATGTAATAAATAGAAGTTTAGTTTAATAAATGTAAAAGGGCATCTACACACTCACGTGATTATGTGAGGTGTCCCTTAGTTAGTTTTGGTAACGGTAAATTAGTTGTTACTCTTTGGATATTTAAATCCATCGAGTTTTCCATGTGAGGTAATATTTCGGGATTTAGCCCTCACATCTCTGTGATGTAATTATTTTCCTTCTTCATTAATAAAGTTATGTGTCTGAGGACACTTTGTCAAAGTGGTATCAGAGCACGTGGTTGAAGCTTGGTCTGGTTGGAACCTGGTTGGAAGGTGCTAAAGGTTGTTTGAAGAAGGTGACTTTCAAGGTTTCGGAATAGTGAAATTTTAACCGTAAGTTAATGCTTCCTATTCTTTTGGGCTAAAAAGAATCTCTGCAGAATTTTTTTTTTTGGAGTCTCAGTTTTTTTTTTACTTGGAGAGAGTAAAATATTATTATTTTAAGGCACGCGGTTATTTAAAAAATTTTGTGGAAGAGAATTTAAAAAAAAAAAAAGGAAGAGCTTGCATAATATTTTTCAAACAGCGATTCCACAGCTTCAAGCTCTCAGAGCCATAAACTCGAAACTTTGGTTTCCTTGTTGGCCTCACGGATTTTTTTGTTCCCCATGCATCAACAATTCGAATTTAATGTTTCTGACGGGCTTGAAAATGGATTGCTCTAAAGGCTGAGCGTCCTCTTCCATGACCAGGGTTTCGACGCCCTCGCCATAGACTTCTTCTGCGGTGGGATAGTATTTATTTGTAGTTCTCTCCGACGCATTTGCTGAAACGTCCAAATAAATGCTGAGATCTAAATATACCCTAACAATATTCCCCCCTAGCAATTCTCTCAATCAGATTTGTATACGCGCCAATTTCTCTTGGACAAGAGAGAAGATCGACGGATTCTCCAGAACCCAAATAGACACAAATTCCTCTCCATAACAAGGCTGTCTCCGTCGTCTTCTTATTCTTTGTCTGATTACGATATATTTGATTGCACTCTGAACGTTCCAGAGGCTGGATTTTCGCAGAGCAGGTTGTGGAGGAAGGACTGCACATGGTCATCTGGTTATCTGAGCCTGATCGTGGAGGAAGGACCGCGCACCGGAAGCCAGTGTGAAGCCTGTGTGAAGCCCATGAAAAAGATCCAGCCACCACCGAGTCTGCAGGAGAGAGCCGGTTCATGCTAGAGTTCGCGAGACTGTTTATGTTTCGGTTGGGGAGAAGCCATCCTACGTATAGAGACAGCTCCGTTGGAGAGTGAGGAAGCCGACCAGCCAGTCCTGTGGTGGTCGCCCGTCTAAGTGGTGGTTGCAGCCGATTGAAGTTCCAATCCTGTGGTGGTCGCTCCTCTAACCTGCGTGGAGAGTGGTAAATGTTTTCTCAATTATTTGTCCGGAAAAGCACAATCTTGTATAATTTAAGCACAATTTTGTATAATTTTTTCACTTGTCTTCTGCAAATACCATTTGGCCTTCCATGTCGACGTCCTCATCATCGTCGGGGCCTTGATTGTGGTGGTCGAGGGGACTGTGGGTGAGAGCGACCAAGTGCCCGTCTTTTTTAAGTTCAACATGGACGACAGTCTGTATGACGAATTCGGAAACTACATTGGTCCAGAGATAAGGTAATATTTTGAAAAGTGAATAAGTTTTTTTGGAAAGATAAGGTATTTTCATATTCATTTTTATTTTTGGAGATTTTTTATATTAAGAAGAAAAAGGTGGAGATATAAAATTTAAAAAAAGAAGAAGTTATTTTTGAAGTTGATGGGATTGGATCTTGTGACCTCCCACTCAACAATATTGTATCTTTCCAATTCACTTATAAAGACTTGTTATTTTTTGGAGTAATAAGGTGTAATTGTTTTGGGCATTGGAGTAATAAGGAGTTTTGTTGGTGTCATAAGGAGTACTTGTATTTTCACTCAAGGTTTGATTAGAGCAAAGTGAAGCTCTATCAAATTCTTTTCTTGAGGCTATAAGTGGGTCAAGGCCAAGCCCCTATAGCTTTCTTTTGCATGGTGTGTGGTGTTTCTTGTAGCATTTCTTTCATGGTGACTCTTGTTGATGAGTAATTTTCTTTTCATATTGGTGGTGATATTTTTGCATAAAATCTTCCATTGATGATATAAGGTGATTTATTCTGGTGACATAAGGTGCTTTCTTTTTTAATTCTTGGAGCTATAAGATTTGCATAATACACATCTTCTGGAGTTACAAGGTGTTTATTATTTTTTTACAATGTCTAAAGTTATAAGTCTTTTTAATGAATCTGACAAGTTGGAAGGATCAAAAAATTATAAAGTTTGGAGTCGTCATATTCAAAGCACTCTTATTTACAATGAATTGTGGAAGGGTGTCTGTAATGCTAAGCCTACCAAACCAACTAATCATGATCAGCTTGCAAAGTGGGAACTAAAAGATGAAAAGGCCTTAGCATTGATTCACAGTACTGTTTCTGATGATATTTATGTGCATATTGAAAATAGTTCTGATGCGTGGTCAGCTTGGAAGACATTGAAAGATTTATTTGATTCTCAGAGTGAAGCTAAGAAAATTGATCTTCAATTGAAGTTGTTTCAACAAAAATTGTCTTCAGGAGGTGATGTCATGGAGTACATTTCTAGATTAAAAAATATCAGACAAGAAATTTCAAGAGCTGGTTTTGATAAAATTGAGGACAACATGATGGTGACCATTTTGATCGTAGGATTTCCTGAGACATATAAGCATTTTTTGGAAACTTTACAAATTACAAATAAATTGGATAAAATTTCTTTTGATGAACTAAGTGAATTACTTGCCACACATGAAAATTTTTTTGGTCAAACAAAGCAAGCAGGAGAAGATGTTTTGGTTGCAAGTACTAGCAAACAGTCTCCAGGTAATCATAAAAAAGGCCATGATCAGAAAGCTTTTCAAAATTCAAATAGAGGTCGTGGTCAGGGTTTTGGAAGAGGAAGAGGCCGCGGAAGAGGAAGAGGAAGAAATCAAGGAAGAGGTTCTAAAGAATTTGAAAGTACACAGTCACAGTTTTCTGGAAGAGGAAGAGGTTCAGGAAACCAACAGGTCTCTGGAAGAGGAAGAGCTAATAAACAGGTCATATGTTTTCGTTGTAATAGAGTTGGACATTATGCTTCAGACTGTAGAGTTTCATTTGAAAAAATTCTAAACGAAAGAGAATCTAAAGAATCTTCATCAGCGGCACATTATGCTCATGCAGACGATAGTGAAAATTGTGAATATGTCTTTATAGCACTTGGACAATCAGAATCAATGGATTTTGTTCAAGTTCATCAGTTGGAATCAGTGAATTTTGTTCAGTCTTCTTATTGTTTCAAAAATGATTTTGAAGATGCTTGGATTATGGATACAGGGGCTACTCAGCATATGACATATAGGAAAGATTTCTTTTGGAGTTATGAAGATTGTCATTTAAATTCAATTTTTCTTGCAGATGATTCTATTCATTTACCACAAGGAAAAGGAACAGTTAAGGTTGATTTGCCTGGAATTGGAGAAAGATTGATTTCTAATGTTTGGTATGTGCCTACATTTAAGAAAAATTTGTTGTCTTTAGTTGTCATTCGCCAATTAGGACATCAAATTGTAATGGAAGGTGGTATCCTTTTTGTTAATTCAACAAAGGATGCATACAAAACAGTTATGACAGGTTATGAAGACGGAAAGCTTCTTAGGATGAAGGGAACAGTCATTCCTAGATCAAAGGAACGTTTGAAGGAATTTGCAGGTTTAGTTGAAACTGATGTTTCACCTATCCGATTGTGGCACATTCGTTTTGGGCACTTGAATGTTGATAGTCTTGTACAACTTCAAAAACAAGGAATGGTAAAGGGGTTGCCTACTTTTCGGAAGGAAAATGCAAAGTGTGAAGCTTGCATTTATGGCAAACAGAGAAGGATAGTTTTTTCAAAAAGCACTTGGAGAGCAACAAGGAGATTACAACTTATTCATAGTGATGTTTGTGGACCTTTGGAAACTTCACTTGGTGGTTGTAAATATTTTTTGTTGTTTATTGATGATTTTAGCAGAATGGTTTGGGTGTATTTTTTGAAAGAAAAATCAGAAGTGTTTGAAAAGTTTCAGTCATTTCAAAATTTGGTTGAAACAGCAACAAAGGAAAAGATTGCTACTTTGAGAACTGATAATGGTGGTGAGTTTACATCAAATCATTTTTTGACTTATTGTCAGGAAAAAGGGATTAAAAGACAGTTGGCCAATTTTTATACTCCACAGCAAAATGGAGTATCAGAAAGGATGAATCAGACTTTATTGGGCATGGCTAGAGCAATGTTATTTTTCAAAGGGTTGAAATCATGTTATTGGGCAAAAGCAGTTCATACAACAGTTTATTTGAGGAATAGATCTCCTTCATCATCACTTGATGGAATAACTCCTTTTGAGGCTTGGTATGGATTCAAACCTATGGTAAAACATTTTAGAGTTTTTGGTTCAGTTTGTTATGCACTTGTCCCAAAAGAAAAACGAAAGAAGTTAGAGTCTAGAAGTGTTAAGTGCATGTTGATTGGTTATTCTCATGAGAAAAAGGGGTATAGGCTTCTGTCAGATGGAAAGTTTATTGTCAGCAGGGATGTGATTTTTGATGAAACTGAAAGTTTAAGTGTAGAAGAGGTTGAAAAACAACTTAGTCACTTAGAGGAAAAAGTAACTAAGGAACAATTAAGGATGCAACACTTAAATAAGACAAGGAATGAACAATGGTTTGATCTCACTTCAGAAGTACAGGATGATGAACAGGTTGAAGATACTTTGAATTCTTCACAAGTTAACTTGGATGATTCAAATCAAGTTAACATTGAAAAGAAGAAACCAAAATGGGCAACTAAGTTACTTCAGGATGTTAAGTCTGATGAAAAAGGCAAAACATGTACAAGGAGTTCTAATACGGGTTCAGAAAAGTTTGCTCTTTCAGTTGTTGAACCAACTACTTTTAATGAAGCAGTTGAGTATGATGAATGGAAAATGGCCATGCAAAGTGAGTATGATGTAGTAATGAAGAATCAAACTTGGAAAATAGTTGATTGTCCACATGATGTTAAACCCATTGGTTGTAAGTGGGTTTACAGAATTAAGTACAAAGCAAATGGAGATATTGATAAATATAAGGCAAGATTGGTGGCAAAGGGTTTTGCTCAGAAAGAAGGGATTGATTATGAAGAAACTTTTGCTCCAACAGCGAAATGGAATACTATCAGGATTGTGCTAGCTTTAGCTGCACAAAATGGATGGAAAGTGCATCAAATGGATGTAAAAAGTGCATTTCTAAATGGTGATCTACAAGAGGATGTTTATATGACTCAACCTCCTGGTTTTGAGGTTCCAGGGAAAGAAAATCAAGTTTGTAAACTAGTTAAGGCATTGTATGGATTGAAACAGGCTCCCAGAGCTTGGTATGCAAAAATGGATGCCTACCTACAGAAAGTTGGTTTTCTTCGTAGTGAGTCAGATGATACTTTGTATGTTCGAATCCAGGAAAACAACTTAGTCATCTTGGTTATGTATGTTGATGATTTTCTCATAACAGGTAACAATAATGATCATATATTTCAGGTTAAGAAAGAACTTCAAACAGGTTTTGAAATGACAGACTTGGGTTTACTTCATTACTATCTTGGAGTTGAAGTAAAGCAGCAGGAATGGAGTATATTTATTTCTCAAGCTAAGTATATATCTGGATTATTGAAGAAGTTTGGAATGGAGGAATGTAAACCAGCGATTACTCCCATGGAGCAAAATTTAAAACTTTCTAAGTTTGAAGGGGGGGAACTTGTAAATTGTACTGGATATAGACAGTTAATTGGATGTTTCATTTACTTGATGAATACTCATCCTGATCTATCTTATGCAGTTAGCATACTTTCTAGATATATGCAGGAACCTAGAGAAAGTCATTGGAATGCAGTAAAAAGGGTGTTAAGGTATCTTCAAGGAACAAAGGATTTTGGACTTGAGTTTAAAAGAAACAAAAATTTCAAGCTTGTTGGCTATTCAGATGCGGATTTTGCTAGAGATGTTGATGAAAGGGCATCTACTTCAGGTTACTTAATGAATATGGGATCAACTGCAGTGGCATGGAGTTGTAAAAAGCAGGATACAATTGCAAATTCTACAGCAGAAGCAGAATATATTTCAGCTTGGGAAGCTGCTTGTGAGATAGTTTGGTTAAGAAGGCTTTTGCAAGACCTCAAAGTTGATCAGAAAGAAGCAACTTCATTATTTATTGATAATCAGTCAGCAATCAAGTTAGCCAAAAATCATGTTTTTCATTCAAAAACTAAGCATGTGGATACTAAGTATCATTACATTCGGGCTCTCGTCGTCAAACAAATCATCAAGCCAAAGTATTGTCCATTAGAAGATCAAACTGCAGATATTTTTACAAAATCTCTTGGAAGGGTCAAATTTGATAAGTTTAGAAATGAACTTGGTTTTTGTTCAAAAGAATTTTTGGATCAAAGGGGGGATTGTTAGGAATTATGATCCAAAAATGTAATAAATAGAAGTTTAGTTTAATAAATGTAAAAGGGCATCTACACACTCATGTGATTATGTGAGGTGTCCCTTAGTGAGTTTTGGTAACGGTAAATTAGTTGTTACTCTTTGGATATTTAAATCCATCGAGTTTTCCATGTGAGGTAATCTTTCGGGATTTAGCCCTCACATCTCTGTGATGTAATTATTTTCCTTCTTCATTAATAAAGTTATGTGTCTGAGGACACTTTGTCAGTTGTTGACCAGGTAGTTGGTCTCATTTTGGATTCTTATGCCACCACTTTCCATCATTATCCATAGGAGTGCACTTGGATAGATTTTGGATAAGATTTTATTTGATTCTATCTAATTTTATATCCATCCTGGAATAGTAAGTGCGCCTTCCTGCTTTAGAAATTTTTATTATGCTTTTCTCCTTTTAGTGGATAAGGATAAATCTAGTTTGACTTGGCAAAATATATTTTTTTGTTAGAACAATATTCCCATCATAGACATGCCATAGACCCTTATGTTGTTCTACCTAGTGTTGTTTGGTTCATTAGTGCCTAGTCTAGTGTCTTGGACCACATGTTTGTCGACATTTGACTACTTATACTAGTGATATTCCTTATCCACCTTGTATGTCCACAAGAGTGTCGTCTTTCCTTATTTTTGGGAGTCAATGCGCCCATTCCCTAGTTCTTAGGATGCAATTATGACAGTTTCCCTATTTTAAGGAGTCTAAGGGCCCTACATGCTTGATTTGGTCAAATCGGTGTATTAATGGCCACTAGTGCTCATAAACCCACTACTCCAATACTTTGGTCCACGCATAGGTTGATAATTATCCACTCATGGCTTTCATATATGTTATTGACCAATTCATGAGGTCCAAGTATGAGTTGGATGGCAATAATGTTACTTAGTGGGGAATTATTTTAGGTAAGCCCTCTTTATTGTAAGCTACTCAACTTTCCACTAAGTCTCTCGATTTTTCCTCTTGAGAGATCTATATATTGTACACATGCTATTGAATACTAATGTAATGGAAGATAAATCCACATGAGTGTTTTTCTCTTGTGTTCTACTTAATATTTTCTTCATATTTGTTCTATTTTCTTGTCAATGTTTGGTAAATTCTAAGTGAAGCTTGCTATAGTAATGTAGATCCACCCGTGACACATATAGAATTTGACATGGTATCATAGCTTCATAGGGGATCCTAATCTTGATTCCAAAAGAGATTTCCAAGTGTGTGTTTTTGCAGGTGCCTACAACAACTTCAATATGGATTCAAAAGTAGTTCCTCTCCTCCATTTAAATATTCAGAGTGGAAAGAAAATATTTGTGCATATCTCAAGAGATAATGTCTCTTTGATGTGTCCATTGGTGCTATGAGCGAGCCAGAATATTATGAAGAGAAGTGTGATTGGATCAATGACTGTGATAGAGCATATGGAACTATGTGTCTAGCTATACCTCCTAGAATGCATTATCTCATTGATTCTTGTTGAGTATCCATTTGAGATTTGGATAAATATATATAGAGATCTTGGCATGCAGAAAGAATATATTAGCTATACAGAGAGAAAGAAAATGGACACCTCCTCATGTGTTCTCCCTCCAAAGGTCTCGGCCTCATGCATTTCTCAAAAAGTTGCTCAAATTGAAGAAGAAGAAGAAGATACAGATTCAACAAATGATCCAGCTCAACTTTCTTCCTCTATTTTCCATGAAGTTGTTTTCCATGAAGATAACATAAGAGTTGCTTTCATCAATACTATTGAAGAGATGTCTCTCCATTCCACTTCTTTCTCCTCTATGTATTCTATTACGAATGTTGAAGATGGGTTGTTGGTTGGTGATCATAGTGAGCCTTCTCTAGCAGAGGTTCTTTCTTCATATGAGAGTATTGGTTCGAAATATGGTCAAGGAGAAATTTGGAAGTCAAGTGAATATATCTAATTGCTTCACACTCTTTTTCTTCATATGTATTCCTACACCATGACTAGCTGAATTTCTTCAAGTTCACTTGAAGATGGAAAAGCTTTTTCCATCAAAGTGGCACATTTGGGACTCCTGTTCCTCTTTCTTGGAGCTCATTACAACTCTCTTGGTTCAATGTTGATGCTTCAAGAGCCTTATTATTCACTTGGGGTTACTTATTCTCAAGCATATCAAGTATCTCTTGGACCTGGCACCTTGGTTGGTTCGAATATCAATTTTGAAGAGCATCCTTCGCTCTACTATCAGTGTTACTCAGTTGTTCTACATGGCTTCAGCTTCCATCATGCAACTGTACATGTACATGATCTAGTTGAGCACATTCCTCTTCTTCCCAAGAATAATTTTCCTCTAGACATATGAACAAGTTCACACCTACTTTTGTTTTGGAGTAGTTTATTTTTGGTATATTTCATGTCCATTTTAGAGGGAGGATTTTTCCCAAGTGGTTTTTCCTGTTTCCTCACTTACATGGATTAATAATGTAAAGGGTGACCATAATCCTTTGTTGCTTGGGCCATATTTTTCATGCTCACACATTTTGGCTTAAGGGGGGGGTGTTAGAACAATATTCCCATCATAGACATGCCATGGACCCTTATGTTTTACTACCTAGTGTTGTTTGATTCATTAGTGCCTAGTCTAGTGTCTTAGAACAAATGTTTGTCCACATTTGACTACTTAGATTAGTGATATGCCTTATCCACCTTGTATTTCCATAAGAGAACCATATTTCCTTAGTTTTGGGAGTCAATTCTTCCATTCCCTAGTTCTTAGGATGCAATTATGACAATTTCCTTGTTTTAAGGAGTCTAAGGGCGCTACATGCTCGATTTGATCAAATTGGTGTATTAATGGCCACTAGTGCTCATAAAACCACTACTCCACTACTTTGCTCCACACATAGGTTCATAATTATTCACTCATGGCTCTCATATATGTTATTAACCAATTCGTGAGGTCCAAGTATGAGTTGGATGACATTAATGTCAGTTAGTGGGGAATTAGTTTAGGTAAGCCCTCATTATTGTGAGCTACTCAACTTGACACTAAGTCTCTCAATTTTTCCTCTTGAGAGCATCTATATATTGTACACAAGCTATTGAATAATAATGTAATGGAATATCATTCCACATGAGTGTTTTTATCTTGTGTTCTACTTAATATTTTCTTCATATTTCTTCTATTTTCCTCTCAATGTTTGGTAAATTCTAAGTGAATCTTGATCTAGTAATCTAGATCCACCTGTGACACATATAGAATTTGACATTTTTGGCCGACTTGCCCTTCATCTTTTTCTTCTCTCCAAAATCCATGATCACATTCCTTTTTCATCACTCATTAGTTACCATTCCATATTTATCTGATTCGTGAGCCTCTTGACTGATTTGGAAGGTGATTTTGCCACCTTTGGGGGTTTATGCTTTTAGTAATCCTTCCTTTTGTGAGCTTTTCAAACTTGCCTCTAAGGCACTCAAATTGTCTCTTGAGGATGCATTATTTATTGTAAAATTATTAATGAATAAAATACAATGATTTTTTCTCAAGTTACCTTCTCTATTCTTCTTCTCATATTCTCTGAAAATATTCCAAGTGAAGTTGTCTTATTGAATATAGATCTAGGAAATATAAATTATCACATGGTATCAGAGCTAGTATGATTCAAAGCAATTTCTAGAGTGATTTTTGTAGGTTATTTACATCACCAGGAGTGCACTAGCATGGATCAAAATCAAGTTGTGATGGCTTACTCCCTTCAACTACTTTTACTGGAAGGCCCACATGATCATCTAAATTTGAACTAAAGGTCTTTATAGAGTCACTATTGGGCTTGAAATTGAGCCAAATGATATTGCATGAAAATCTAAGTGGTTCAATAGGCTTGATGGAGCTTATGGCTTTATTTTCCTCTCTGTCTCTCAAGATATTCTATTCCATGTTGATACTCTGACAACTCCAAATCAAGTGTGGACAAATATGGAGTGTGTCTTTGGAAAGAAATATGAGATCAGAGGACATTTATTGAAAATTGAGTTGATATCACTGAGTAGAGAAATTTAAATTAAATGGAAGAATTCATCTCAAAGTTCAAGAACCTAGTGCTTCAGCTCAAACAATGTGGTTTTGAGAAGAAAGAAGATAAAATAATTATTTCCATTATGTCAAAATGGAGTCTTGAATACTTAGTATTTGTGTCTACATTTCATGCTTGTGACATCCCCACACATACAAGGTGGCCTGTAGAGGTGATGAGCGACACCATTATGTTCCCTTCACTTTTTTTTTACACAGCTACAATTGGGCTCGGATCCGCAATCTGCATTCCGCAATTGCGATCCGTAATCTGCATTCCGCAATTGAGATCCGCAATCCACATTCCGCAATTGCGATCTCCAATCCGCAATCGACAATACGCATTCCACAATTGCGGGGTTCGGAATGTGGATTCCTCAAAATGGTCCTTCCGACGATTCCTCTTTCTGCATTCCGTAATTCTGTAATCCGTAGTTGCGGATGCGGAAATCCCTATTCCATCTCCAGAACCAATTTTCCTTCCCCAATCCTCAATCCACATTGTGAATGCGGAATGGTCCTTGGTTACCCCTTTCTGCATTCCATAGTTCCGCAATGCGGAAATCGGAAATGCGGAAGTCCAAATCCAACGTTTCTTTCCAATGTTTGCAATCCGCAATCTGCATTGTGGATGCGAAGTTGTAGAAACACCTCTACTGCACCTGCAAACTTCTCAGGGGAATAAATCCTTCATCCTTTAACCAAATTGGGAAAGGTTGGTACTGTTGGAAAGATAGTGGAGATCTCTATCCACTGGTGTACTTCCCTACCCAAACAAGGTCTATAACCTTGTCATTAATCCAACTAAATTTATTTTCCATAATCTCCTCAAAGTTCCTTTAACCTTCTTCAAGGAATGTGTCTACCTTCTATCATGACTCCATCTCTTTCCCCTGACTCACAGGGAATCATAGATCACACCAGGGCTCCTCCAAACTTTTCCCATACACAGATTAAGCCCTACAATCCATCCCCAAAGGAAAGTAATGCATAACAATTACACAAGATTCAAGGACTAGGTCTAACCAACATATCCACCACATGGAATATTTAGAATGCATTAAACTCATGCAACTGAATGAGGCATCTAACATGAACTCATCCTTCTACTCAAGCTTATACATAATATGCATATTGCTCACATTCATATAAACATTTATTCAACAACTTAAACAAAACAAGAATAATACAACACATGAAATATCAACATTCACTTCACAGAAACACTTATCTTTGGATCTTGAAGCTGCCCAAGCAATTGACCAAGTGAGTACAATGTTCCACCCAACCTTAGGTCTCTTTCCATCCTATACTCTTTTAGCTGAGAGACCACCCTCGAGTTGGGTTCTGTATACACTAAGGAGGGCAAAGGAACTCTCTCTTTCTCTCTCTCTCAGTCAAGGTCTCATCCTAATGCTAAGCCAACCTAGAGCTGGGTTTGTCAAGCAATATAGAGAACATACTCATTCTAATCCAATCTACAGTTGGGTTTATCAAGCATACACATGCTAGACCAACCTTCAGTTGAGTTTATCAAGCATGCAAGGGAAATAGGGAGGATGGTGCTAATCCAGTGAGCTCAACCACAGAGCTGCAAGAATCTCAACACTCAACAGACATGGCACCGAAAATACCTACCTCACAAAACACAAGGAAGGCCCTATTCTCTATTGAGCAGTCCCTTAAGGCCTCTTCCCTCTAGTGCTATTCAGGGTGGGCATAGAAAGGTCCAACTGCTAGTTCTATGAGACCAAATACTTCATTGGGTTTATCAAGTAGTCCAACTCTAATCGACCTTTTGATACCACTCTATGAATAAACTCGGTTGTTCACAAGGTTGCAGACTGAACTCTATCCCGCAAATTGACTTCTCGGTAGACCAAACCAAGTCTTCTCATGACTTACCGGAGCTACTCATGCTTTGCAATTCATATCCGTGTTTTACTTTCATGGGCTTCTCAAACCGATATGGATTACGCACCGGGTTTCTATGAGTATTCCACTATGTAAATTCGGCTTACATAGAAATCACGTTCTTTCCCTTCTTCGCTCTACGAATTGGATTTGTGACCCATAGTGAATTTATCCTACGTGAATGAATCCCTTCCCATTTAGGGTCAACCATAGGATAGTCCTTCGGGTCTGTGAATTCCCAGGTGGTTAAGTGTGTTGGCTTAAACTAACCCAGAGATTTTCAACTAGACCCAAGTTCTTTGCGGTTCTTCCTTTGACCAACAAAGCCCCTTCGCACCGGCCCTTTCGGCAACAACCTGCGAGCAGGTTGAGGTCTCACTCGAGGTGTGTCTTTATGGGGTACTGTGGAATCAGGTTTCCACAGTAAATGATGAGTTGTTTATCTTAACAGGCTCCGCAGCGCAGGACAGAAGGACGGCAATACGGGCAGAGTGATGTGGTATGCAGCAGGATCTATGCTGCGAACAGTACCGCACGGTGCAGGAAACACTGTGGGCTGCACCAAAGGTTTCTTACTGCTGCGAATATTCTATTGGGGTTGCGAATCACCCACAATTATCCTCTACTTGGAAAATCTCGAAAACGTTAAGGCACTGAAATGAATATCACGCATCCATTCATTCAGCCACTTACGGGCTATCTTTCTAGCATTCGTCGAGCACTTGGATTATAACAACATGAACTGAAATAATAAACATGACTAACTGTGCTGCGTTCCTTCACTGTGTTTAAGAAAGTAATTATACTTAAATGACTGATTCACGGCCTTAACATAGAATTGAAGTGTTCACCATTCATCTGCTTCCATGGAACCTAACATATCATTCCCAAACCTCTCCTATTCATAAATGCATATCAAAGTTCTCATATTACAGCATGCAAGGAAACATTCAAGCATTTATTCTACAGAAAATACAGACAGTCATTCATTCATAAACATTATCACATAACACAGGATTTAACATGGTTCACTTCCTTGGATGGAAAGCTACGTCCACAAGAACGGCTGGAAATATATTTCTTTCAAAAGGGATCAGGCAACCGTTCTTGGTCTGCGTACTCAGCTGCAGACTCTTCCTTCTCTCGGCTAGGTCTTTGAACACATAGCTGCAGAGCCTTTACAATATTCTCAGCTCAAAGAGATTTTACAATACAAAAGGTTATCTCCTTAAGTTCTTAGCAACAACAAAAGACTAACAATAATCCAAAAAGAGAATAACTCTGAGAACCCCCATCCCATACAAAATGTCTTCTTAAATAGACCATGCCCGAAGGTCATGTCTGTACAATGCTGAATACCTAAGAACCCAAAACCCTAAGGGTTTCCAAAACTGTGTCGGTTTTCCAAACTGGCTTGCTGGCTCTTGGTAGCATCTGCTTGATCATGACGGATCTCCACGTCCTCATTCTGTCGCTATCGGTCTTCCTGTCGCACGCGTGCCTACAAGCTGCTTCTTCCGAACCATTTCTCTCTAATTGTTTTACCTTCTGCGCATGCCAAACGTCGCTTTCCTTAACAACCCACGTGTGGTCACCTTCCTGTTTTGCCTACGTCCACCGCTCGGCAATCCTGAAGTATCTTTCCAAAAATGGCTGCTACCGGTCTAGTCGGTAACTACACTTGATATTTGTCCAGTACACTGCTTTGCTGGCTCCATGTGGCCTCCTAACTCTGACGCACTGCTTCTGTGCAGTATTGGTCTTCGCATCACGACCAAAACTTTGACGCTGCGCGGAACTCCGCAGTCTCGTCAAAAGTTGCATGTTGCACGCAACTTCATATCATTCTCAATACTTAGCCAAAATTGTGTTTCTGAGCTGTGATAAGTTCATCTTTCACTCCTTGCCTCAAAAAGGTGCTTCCCAAAACTTTAACTCAACCTGGGCCCAACATGCCCCTAACACTTACATGTGGCTCGTCCCTGAGCCACTGATTGTTTCAGCTGTCTCACTCTGCGCCGCGACTGATGGGACAAACTTGGCCGCGAACTCGTCAAATGTACCGCACAACTGCGCCACTCCTTCTCTTGTATCCTCCTCAACCTGTTTAATTGCCTCAAGCAGTGTTGGAGTTATTTATTGTCCAATTTGATCTTGTACCTGCTCCTGGTTATCGCGCAGTTCTATTATCTTATATTCAATCTGCTGCGATACTTCCATGGCATTCTCCAAAAGCTGCTGCGACTGATTATCCATCTTAGTCTATTTTTGTCGTCATTCCTGCACTTCTTTCTTTAAGCTGGATATCTCCTTGTATCTTGACATCCTTTCTCTAGGTGGCAGAGCTTTCACCTTTGTGTTCAACTTGTCCAGCGCGGTCTATTTTTCTTGTACCATGGTCTTGACATGCAGCAATCCTTGATCCTCTTCAAGGGCCGCGATTGGCTGTGAAGCTTTATCCAGGAGAGATTGGCACTTAGCCATCTCACTTGTGATGTTTTTCGAGGCGGCACTGACTGCTTTCTCTCTGACTTGCTGTTCGTTTAATGGTGGCTACTTATTTAGCTTCTCCTTCAATGTAGCAATATCGGCATCATAATACATTTCTTTGTCCTGCATCTCCGACTGCAAGGATCTCACCTTATCTCTGATCCTCAGAACTGTGTCTGCAGGATCATCCTGGATGTCTATGTCTTTTATATCCTTCACCACATTGGATATGGTGGTCTCCAAATTTGATCGATGGTCCTGTTCGTTGCGTAGCTGTATTTCTTCCTTCTGCTGAATTTGTCTGTTTGCTGTAGTGAGTTATGCCTGTAACTTAATCGCTTCAACCGTCCGGTCATGCATCTCCTCCACGATCTGTGTGTGGATGAAGTGCAATCCTGGAAAAGGGATTTTTGCTAAGTCAAGCTCTACCCTCTCGACTCCCTTTGTGTCCAAGGCCACTTGCTCTGCTATTGGCAACACAACAGCCAATGGGTCCACATGGACAATCCTAGTTTTCGACGGCAACATTATTACTAGCTGCTAGCTTCCTTGCTGCGAGGTTCCTACCGACCTCCTTTCAGCCCCTGCTTCTTGTGGCACAATAAGGATTTTCTAGACATCGTCCATTTTCTTGATTAGGCCTTGCATTGCGAGCCTCGTCTGGTGCAGGTCATTATGGATGACCTTGTCCTTCTTTTCTTTATTCGCCATAAGCTCCTTCATCTGCTCTGAGACTATTTCAGCTATCATCTCGTAGTCATCATCATTGAGGACTTCCTGTGATTGAATCTTTGTAGCCTTCACCTTTTTCCTCGACTTTGGCTTCTCCGAAGTCTCAGGTTCTTTTCTCTTCCCTGTTTCTTCAATGATTGGGCATGAGAGCGGGATCAACTCATCTTCTTCTGAATCTGTCTCCACGTCCATGATCTCTATGCGGAATTCTGCCAGCCAATCTTTCATGAGGTCCTCAATATTCTGCTCGTACATGTTGTAGTTTCCTAGGAACCACTTCGGTTTCCTCGTTTGTGCTTTCGACGATATGATACATTTCATATCCGCCTCAAAGTTGATGATGCGGATATACTTCGTCGTGACCTGCTTTGTAATGGGGGGTGTCTTCGTGATTGCGTCGCGCAGCTGCATATAGTACTGGTAAAAGACTTCTACGGTTGCATGCTGGCGCTCTGGATTTGTGTTTACCCAGAGGTTGAGAAATTTAAACCCTCTAGGATCCTTGGGATCCATAACGACACCCGCATAATCTCGCGGTTCCTTCCATCCACAAAAAGCAATGAGGACGATGAGCCAGGTGAAATGGAACTGGCCACCATTCACCTGGGTGTCGTTGAGTTCTTCAAGGAACGCATTCAGTAGAAACTGAAACCAATTGAAGTTGTGGCCTTCGGCCACTACGGCGCCAAGGAGTATTGCGCCCGCAGGCACTTCCAAAGGTCTAGCTGTTTTGAGCATCTTTCCTACAAGCAACTGCGTTACGAATCTTGTTGCTCGGTCCTCTATGTCTTCTGTCGGGAATCCTCTTTTTCCCTTTACCACCGAGTGGGTCTTCTTCATCTTCTCAACAACCTATTTTTCTTTGCTCTTCCCCTGGAAGAAATGCTTCAGATCCTTACCGCGCTTGCTTAGTCCGGTAATGCGGTGGATCAAATCAATATTAATATCCATGTTTCTGTCCAGCCACAAATAACCTTGAAGGATTCGCGCCATGAGTGTGCGAACCACGATATTCAGTTCTGGGGAACGGTCAAAATGTCGCAATATTAACAAGTTCAGTAGCCCTGACTGAACGACAGGTGCTAACCAACTATCAGCTACCAAGTTCAGAGTTCCCTTGGCGTCCTTTTTCCAGCACATATACTGGTCTGGTTGAAAATCCGGGTATTTGGGAACATTTGGCTCATCTTTCTTCATTCCCAAGAGGTCATAATCCTCTCATTTACAATCTGCTATCTTTCCAAGCAGATTCTTACCAACATTTACATGCTCTGACATAGGCGATAGCGGGATGTCATATCTCGCATTCTTGAGCAATTTAAACACAGGGGAATTCAATGCCCGTGGAGAGATATATTCAGGTGTCATCTTCAAAGGTTCTGTTTGAAAGGCTGGTGCTTTCTGTGTTGAGGATCCTAACTTTATGATGTTGGAGTGAGGTGCAGTTACAAATTTTCCCTTATCTTTTGTTTTTTCCTCATCGTGGGATTAATTCTTGGTGATCTGCGGGATCCTTCTCCTTGTTCTATGGCTACCTTCTTAGCTGGAGTTTTCATTAACTGTTGAATCCCTCCTTGCTGAAAGATCCTCAGGGCTTCTTCAAGGGTCAGTTCTTCTTCTCTAAAGGAAGGTTCGGACATTCACATTTGAGGTAGCGGCTAAGGCAGACAGACTACAGATGGCTACTAGCTCAGAGAGGTTAATCGCAAGAAAATTCTAAGTGCTTGGTAATGCCCACGAGTCTCCCAATGGTGTTATTTATAGGTGTAGCAGACCCTCTTCCACACCCTTCAACGGTTAGATAAGCATTTAATGTGGTTTCCATTGGTGAATTTGAGCGGATCCTTCGGTCTTTTCTGTCGTCAGCGTGCTCAGAACGGCTATCTTTTCTTTAAATGCTGAAGTGGTTGCTGTAACGGTCATCTAACGCCTGTTTTTCTGAAAAGCCATGCAATGGCTATTTTTCTCTGGGTGCTGCGTTGAACTGTGCGGCAAGCCATCTGCATCCCTGTGCAGTGCCGAAAATTTCCAACTGCATGGCTACTTCGCAGTGCCAAAAATTTCCAACTGCACAGCTACCACTCTATCTATTTTTCTTCTTCTTTTTCTCTTATTTTCTTCTTCTTCTTTTTTTTCTTTTCCTTTCGCGTAGCTTCAACAGTGCTGTGTGGTGCATAGATCATTCTTCTTACCATACATTTTTCCTTTTATCATACATGTACAAACTCCTTTACAATTCTAGTGTCCTCTTTCAACTGTACTTGACACTTAGAACTTCCTTCCTTGGTTCATTATTCAGGGTTCTACGAAGCAGTGCTATCATGGTATAGCTTTAGCCTACTTCCATTTATCAAAGTTGGCAAAGTATCCCCCGCTAAATTGCCAAAGAATATGCCTCATTTCCTCCAACGTTATCAAGCAATTCGTCGGTGAATGGAGTAGGAAATGGGTCGTGCATGGAAGCATTGTTCATCTTTCTGAGATCCACACAAATCCTGATTTCGCCTTTTTCTTTCTTATCTTGGAAAACCATGGGGCTAATCCATTCGGATTCTTCAACTAGTTCAATGAATCCTACTTCCAGCATCTTATCTAGCTCTGCGCGAACTTTTTCCTTATAGCGCGGATTCAATCTGTATGGCCTCTGCTTGATAGGCTTATCACCTGGTTTTAAAGGCATTTTCATGACCCCTAGGTCTCCCAAAATTCCTTTCATCTCTATAAATTTTGTTGGAAATAATTCTTGATACTCATGTAAGGTATCTGCGATCTCTGCAATAGTTTAATTGTCCCAATAATCTCCTATTGATGCGAATTTGGGCTCTTTGTCTGTGCCAATGTTCACATTTTGTGTTTTTACTAGTCCATTCATATCTGGGATTTCCAACGGAGGTCCTTCTACCTCACGCGTGCCTTCTGATTCAGGTATATCTATGCTGCGCGGGTCGTCCTCATCATATTCATTTGTATCATTGGTATCTTGAGCTAAGTTGTAACACTCGATCAAGTGCTCTTCATGTTCCTTCCATTATGATTGTAGGTGCGCAGGAATGCACTGTGTCCCAAAAAACTCTTGCAATGTTATGTTTTGATGATGACAGTCGTCTTGGAATATGCACTTCTTTATTAGCTGTAATGCTTCATGGATTAATGGTTTCTCGTCTTCAAAACTAAAGTCCTTCTGGAAGTTCGCAACAAGCAGCTCCCAATCAGTGAGTTCACTACGCAACTCCAAGTCGAGGTACCATTTCTCTGGGATACCCACATCCAATGTATGTACAAATAAATTTACCCATTCTGTAAGTGGTCTTTCCACCCATACCTTTGAACATATTTCAATGTGCTGACTAGGGTCTGTTTTTCCGTTATACTTTTCAAAGGCTAAAGTAACCTTTTCGGCGAATCAGATCTGCATATTAGTTCTGCATTGATCCCAAGTGGTCAATGTTTTCTTATGTGCATTCCACCATCTGGCAGGTGTATCGTGCAATGCTATATCTAAAGCTGGCAGTCTATGCTTATCTAGTATAACTATAGTATATTCCCTTATGAAACTGTAAACATTAGAAGAACCATCATATGTGGGAATAGGACCTACCTCTTTTCTGATCCAGCGTAATGATTTCGTAACCTGTGCACATCTTCTTGCTGGTACTTCATGCATGCGACTTTGCCAATTCTCCAGTCCTGTATCCGAGTCAGAGATACAAGAAGTGTCACATCGCCAGCTGAGCCTACCATCCATCGTAGGACTAATGTAGTCTTCCTTGTTCGCAGTCAGCTGGTATAGTCGGTCTAAGTCTTGTGCTTCGGATTTCTCCTGAATCGACTCACTGTATCTATCACCATCTTTAGGATCCAATGGTGCGATGACCCTAAGATGCTTCCCTTCAAAGATCATCTTCTTTGTCTTCAAGTTTATGATGGCCAAGTTATCCATAGCTTAATCAATTCCCAATATTGCTGGAAAAGGTTGACTATCATCTACAATTTCAATAACCTCAAAGTCTACATGACTCTGCACTCCGTCAATGTCAACTACTACATTAGCTAAGCGGCCAATAGGTATGACCTTCTCCTGATTAGCACTTCGTAATTGGATAGGTGACCAGAGCAACTTTGGTCGACGCATCTGCTGCCATGTCTGCTTAGTCAAGACATTCACTTCTGATCCTAGATCAAGGATGACTTCATCCATTTCAAAATCTCCTATCTGCGCAGTAAGCCTCATCTCTCGGCCTATTCTTTTGTGCTTCCTTATATGATGTATAGCGCTATTTGGGGTATCTGTTGCAATTTGAGGTTCATATTGGCTTATAAGCTTCTAGATCTCTAATATGGCTATTTCACTTTTTAGTAACTTCATGCAGCTTCGCAAAAACTGCGCAACAGAAGTACGGACATCTGTCGCCGTACTTGTTTTGTCATACATGTTAAATTTTCAGAATTTACTTTAATCTGATCTAGGATCTTAACTGAGAGAACAACATGTACAGCATATCTACAGCATATCAATCATGGAGACAATAATGCAAGCACACAAGAGACACAAAAATTTACTTGGGGAAAACCATAAAGGTGAAAAACCCCAATAACTTCCTCAGAGATAGATAGAGAAATGATACAACCAACCATAAGAGATAGACACAACCTAGTAGCAGATCCTCCTCCTCCATAAGTGCGCCACTCCTCCTTGAGTGCATGTGTGTGAAGTGAGTGAGCAAATAGAGTGCCTCCCGCACTCTATTTATACTTGACTTGACTTGCCTTTTTACCTAACTCATGTAGGCTCGAACTTAACCACATAACATAATGCTGAGTGGGCCAACCCCCAATAGGGTGGTCTAATAACCCTTTGACCCACATGGCCGACCCCCAATAGGGTGGTCTAATAACCCTTTGACCCACATGACTTATACAGGGCCGACCCCAAACAAGGTGGTCTAATAACCCATCAAGTATAAGTTACGACACTTACAATATAAATGACGACACTTTCTTATAGAGGAATAATACCATCTCTATAGGAATACAATATACATATATGTGAAATACATTCCGAAGTTACATATACATCAAAACTCCCTCTTAACTAGGAAAGTATTTCTCAGCACAGTTCTTTTAGCACAAGTCATCTTCTCTGGATCATCGTCACTGGATAATCATCATCGAGTCATCATCATCGTCACTGCTGCTACTATCTCAATCAATCTCTGAATCTACTCGTCATAGGAAGTTTTACAGAGCCAGTCCTTTTTCATACTAGATGTAGGCCCACCACCTGCAGGTCTTCGTCATCACTAGCCATACTGTGGAATCCTCAGGACTTATTACGTGCGTCACAAAACCTCGAAAGAGCATCCCAGGATGTTACGGGTACACAACCCCGACCTGTAGGATCTCCAAGGGCGCTATTACATGTGGCCCCACCACAAAACCTCGAAAGAGCATCTCAAGATGTTACGGGTACACAACTCCGACCTGAAATCTCCCAGGGCACAAATTACATGTGGTCCACCGCAAAACTTCGCAAGAGCATCTCAGGATGTTACGGGTACACAACTCCGACCTGAAATCTCCTAGGGCACAAATTACATGTGGTCATGGAAAAACCTCGAAAGAGCATCTCAGGATGTTACGGGTACACAAATCCGACCTGAGATCTCCCAGGGCCCAAATTACATGCCATAGGACAAAACCTCGCAAGAGCATCTCAGGATGTTACGGGTACACAACTCCGACCTGAAATCTCCCAGGGCACAAATTACATGTCCTCCCAGAGCAATGTCTCGAAAGAGCATCCCAGGATGTTACGGGTACACACCTCCGACCTATAGGATCTCCCAGACATGCTCATCTGCACAACCTGATCCACGACCACAGAGTATCATCCTGATACTCACCATACATCATCCTGATGTACACATGATCATCCTGATCATCATCACTGCAACGTCCTGCTGCATGTCATCTGGAGCAACATCCTGAAGCTCATCATCCATGATCATCCTGATCATCACTGCAGCATCCTGCTGCATGTCATCTGGAGCAACATCCTGAAGCTCATCATCCATGATCATCCTGATCATCACTGCAACATCCTATTGCATGTCATCTCGAGAAACATCCTAAAGCTCATCATCCACGATCATCCTGATCATCACTGCAACATCCTGCTGCATGATCCACCTGATCATCAATGCATCTACCTGATGCATACCAAGTATCTACCTGATACATATCATCATACATGATCCTCCTGATCACACAATGTATCCACCTGATACAAATACAAATACATGATACATATCACCATACATGATCCAACTGATCATATCCAACATCAACATGATGCGTACATACATAAAAGATGATCCAACTGATCATATCCAGCATCAACATGATGCGTACATACATACATAAAAATGATCCAACTGATCATATCCAAGCAGAAACCAAAACATCAACTTGATGCTCATCATCCAGCGCTTACATCCACAGCCATGTGAAGGTTCCTCCTTTCAACATGCTTGGAATGGCTTCAACAAATGTGTCCATCACTTCTTCCTCGAAGTGTCCTCGATCTGAAGAACGCCAAGCCTCTCTCTGAAGTACTCGAACTTCACTCTGGATAGTGGATTCGTCAGCACATCTGCAATCTACTCCTCCGTCGTAACATACAGAAGCTTCACAGATCCTCTCTGCACCATATCCCTGATATAGTGATATTTGATCTCTATTTTTTTCAACTTGCCATGAAACACTGGGTTCTCGGACAACTTCACACAACTCTGGTTATCACAGAAGATACTAGTAGCCTCCAAAGGGAGATCAAATAACTCAGACAGTAGCTTTCGTATCCATACTGCCTCACAACTAGCTGAACAGGCTGCAACATACTCTGCCTTAGCTGTACTTAGTGCTACGCAGGACTGCTTCCTGCTAAACCAAGAGATCACACCTGATCCCATACTGAAGCAGCACCCAGATGTGTCTTCCTATTTGCAGCACTACCAGCCCAATATGAATCAACATAACCCTGTAGGTTAAACTTTTGATTCGCTTCATACTTGAGCCCATAATCCACTGTACCCTTCAGGTACCTCAGAACATGCTTTACAGCAACCAGGTGAACACTCCTCGGATCCGTCAGGAACTGGCTCAATGTGTTCATAGCAAAGAAAATGTTTGGTCTCATGTTCGTCAAGTACATCAAGGATCCAATCATCTGACGATACATAGAGACATCAACTGGCTCAGATGAAGCATCACATAGAAGCTTCAGATTCGATGCCATCGGTGTGGCCATGGCCTTGCAATCCATCATCCCGAATCTCTTCAGGATATCTATTGTATACTTCCCTTGACCAAGGAAGATCCCTCCTGCACTCTGCCACACCTCCATGCCAAAAACAAATAGTGCATCATCCCCAAGTTCCTCAACTCGAACTCAGCAGCAAGCTTCCGCTGCGTGTCGGCAATCAATCTATCCTCACCTGATACAAACAAGTCATCCAAATAGTAGTATCGCTGGATTGCCTTCCTCAACCTTGTAGAAAAGGTTGGAATCCACTTTATTCTTGGTAACGCCCAAGCTGGATAGAAAGCTGTCTATCCTACCATATCAAGTTCTGCACACATATATGACTACACCATGATGTCTTGAAATCCATCTGGTGCATCTTCTATTTCATCACTTTTGTATTTCTCAATGCTGCCATCTGCAACATGCTTGATCTGATAGTTCTATTTGGAAGTCACAACAGACTTCCCTTTAGCTCTTGGGATCGCATCCCAAACATCATTCTTCATGATCGACGGATCATGGAATTCCATTTCTTCATCCCAGATCCTGGGAACTTCAATATCTTCAATAGATATCTTTGTTGCTGGAACAAATGTTGTAGTCCTTTTGTAGGTGAAGATATACAGTCTTTCCTACAAAACAGGTTAAATTGCATGATTAAAACATCTCATAATTTTCAGAACAAATTCTTACACATAAAGAAATATGTCATACAGTCATGCAATTATCTTAGCCAATGCTTCAATACAACATTTATCCATATCCCGTAACTTTCTAGATGCCTTCCAATCTCTACCAGAACATTGTTAAGAGCGTGCACAACTCCCAACATGTCAGCAAAGAGGTTTCATTCTAGATAAGTAGAAATGGAATGTTGTACAGTGCCATAGGCCACTTACCCATGTATATTAGTAGTATATTGTTCATCAATGCAACTATTATAATATGCACAATACATATCCTAAGTCTAGGAACATGAGCATATACATCATTGAACAATTTTATTTAAACAAACATATATGCAAGAAATGATAATTAAAATACTTATCTTTGTTTGTTTGTTGGGTGGACTCCCTCTGAGTCTTCGATTTCTTGCAGGAGCTGCTGGAGTCCTAATCTGCAGTAGCTTCTTCTACAACTTTCTGTTGTGGAATGTAGAGAGATGGTCAACTCCCTCTGAATATCTTCATCCTTTCATAAACCACTGAAGTGTACTCCCTCTTGATCTTTGCTTCCTGGATTGCCTGTTCTTGAACTCATATTCATCCTTGGTCCCTATGCATGCTTATTAGTATCATGATTGTGTTATCCTTGTGATCTCATATAAAATCATACATTCATTAGCATACTATTAAAACACAATAATCTCAAGCATGTATAGTCATGATCATTTCAAACAGAAATAATAAGCATTATCATTCAAGGTTTATGTAGGATTCTTATGGTTAGTCAAATCATAAGAAGCATAACATGTCTAAACCTATAATTACTCAAACCTATGAATCTTTAGTTGAATCATCCATCAAGATAAGAGATATAATATGCATAAAACCTGTGATTATTCAAACCTATACCTTCATGGTTCTTTTGGTTAGTCATATCATCAATTATGGTAAGAAACATAATATGCATACAACCATGATTATTCAAACCTATGACTCTTTGTGAATAATCATTATCAACAACACATTAGTATAAGATCCTAACACAAGGTAGGATTCTAGCTTGATATAGGAAAAACATACCTGGATTAGCATGCTAGCTATTTATGTCTAACATACCCGCATAATGTCTTCTGGTTCTCTTCAGTGACTTGTGCTAGTAACCTGCATGTCTCATAAGTTAACCATTGTAGAAACAAGTTATACATACCTCGTAAATGGATCTTGTATGAGATCCATGAAAATGGATGAATCTTTGTCCTCATGTTATCATGATCATATGTTCTTGGACCAGAACATGATTTGCCTTTCTTGGTCTACCTTTCATGTTAGTAGACAACATAAACCTCATACAACACCATAATGCATTAGTACAATCATAAGTGTCAACACCCTAACTAGTGAATATCTTCTATCATGCATTCATAATTTTGTTAAGGTTATACGACAAATCTAGAATCAAAATTGTACTAACCGTAATAACATGAAGACAAACATACCATAAACTTAATCATGGACAAATATCGAAACATACCTCGATGAGTCATACCTGTCGAGATCGCTTGTAATCTCCTTATGTAAAGCCTTAGCCTTATCTCCCTCTGAAACAGGAACTTCTTCACTCATGCAGATGATCAATCCATCTTCTTCTAGGATTAACCCAATCCACTTGATTTGCAAGAACTGGACCTAGAGCTGGATATGGGTTTGTTAGAGAAACCCCAAAAATTCAAACTTTGAATTTCAAACTTCTGAAAGGATAGAAATATGCGCCTTGATGAGCCGATCAAACTGGTATATTCAGAATTTGAAAACTGCAAAGTTTTACTCCTCAATTTTGCCTTTGAAACTTCCGGATTCATTGGACGTGACCCTGAACTGGGGTTTGATGAAGCCCACTCTTCTACCCAATCAAAAGGTTTGATCCAAATCTCTAATCTTCTATTTTTCTAAGGAGCTTCCAGCCATGGTCACAGATTTCAAAAATTCCAATTTTTACAGAAGCCCTAATTTTCCACTTTCCTGATCAAAGTCCCGAACTAGGGTCCGATCAAGCCCGACCTTCTGCCCAACCAAAAATTCTGATCTTGGTCTCTAAATTTATATTTTGATGAGTAGCATTCATCCATGGTCTCCGATTACAAAAATTCCAACTTTCTCCAAAGCCCTAAATTCCGGAAGCCATGAATGAAGGTACCAAAAAATAATTCTGTTTTGACAGAAATATGTACCTGATTGTTTCTGGTGTAACTCCAAAATTTTTGATCCACAGGGTCTGAAAAAGTTTCCTAAGATAGCTGACCTGTTAGCTTTCCATCGTGACAGGTCTGACCTCAATTGGATTTTCTGAGAGAGAGTTATGCCAAATGTCGCAACGTGACCTGTTTTGGGATAATACAGGAGAGCGAACTTGTACGGCGTGCCACGTGTCACTGTTTCAACTTAGGCCTTTGAAAACCTTTTCTGAGATAGCTCGGCCTGTTATATTTCCATCCTGACAGGTATTACCTCAATTGGATTTTCTGAGAGAGAGTTATTCCAAGTGTCGCAACGTTACCTGTTTATGGGATAATACAGGAGAGCAAACTTGTACGGCGTGCCACGTGTCACTGGTTCAACTTCGGCCTCTGAAATTTTTTTCTAATATAGTACAGTTTGTGTACTACCTGTCAATTTTCACGAAATTTCATTTGGAGCTTCCTAACCCAAGTTATGACCTTTTTCCCAAGGTCACCTGATTTTGACTCAGATCTGGAAGAGGCAGAAACCCTATATAGTACAGATCATAAATCACAAAGTACAATGAATTAGAGGTTGTCCTTTGGACACAAGGTACATGGGGATCTTAGCGTCATCCTGTAACAATTTAAGATCCGAAACCTTCTCCAAAACGGATTTATAGTGAAAGTTCTACGATGACTGGTTTTTTCTATATCAAGCCCTAGCATCGTAAGTGCAACAAGTGTCATACATGCCATATCATGCCTTCTTTCAGGCTAGCTCTGATACCATGTTAAATTTTCAGAATTTACTTCAATCTGATCTAGGATCTTAACTGAGAGAACAACATGTACAGCATATCTACAGCATATCAATCATGGAGACAATAATGCAAGCACATAAGAGACACAAAAATTTACTTGGGGAAAACCATAAAGGTGAAAAACCCCAATAAATTCCTCAGAGATAGATAGAGCAATGATACAACCAACCATAAGAGATAGACACAACCTAGCAGCAGATCCTCCTCCTCCATAAGTGCGCCACTCCTCCTTGAGTGCATGTGTGTGAAGTGAGTGAGCAAATAGAGTGCCTCCCGCACTCTATTTATACTTGACTTGACTTGCCTTTTTACCTAACTCATGTAGGCTCGAACTTAACCACATAACATAATGCTGAGTGGGCCGACCCCCAATAGGGTGGTCTAATAACCCTTTGACCCACATGACTTATACAGGGCCGACCCCAAACAAGGTGGTCTAATAACCCATCAAGTATAAGTTACGACACTTACAATATAAATGACGACACTTCCTTATAGAGGAATAATACCATCTCTATAGGAATACAATATACATATATGTGAAATACATTCCGAAGTTACATATACATCAACAATACAGTGCCGGCATGTCTTCAACATGCGGTGTTTCACTGCGCAGCGGGATCCTTGATGACTTATCCGCTTGGTCTCTAAAGGTATCCTATGCGTCAATGAAGATCTCCTTGTTCTTCTGTAGGTTAAGAGGGGGTGATTTTCTTGGAGCTTTCCTTATCCATGCTGTTCCAAGGGGATCCTTCTTTTTATGTGCTTCCCTTGATGTTGAAGCTTCTGCTCCTCTGTTGCGGCCTGTCTCAGCGCCACTGCGCATGACCACATTGATGCTTGGATCCACTGGTCTATTCTCTACTACGATCCACTGGACGTTTAGATTCAGAGCCTTTGTTCGTCTTCTCTTCTGCATTTCCACCTCTAATACTGGGAAATATTGAATGACATGCTCAAATGATTTACAATAATTGCATGTAGTGCATGGGTTAACACAATCTCTAGACACATACCCGGGTTGGCCACAGTTATAACAAATGACTTGGTCGCGGCCTCTTCCTTGTGTCGGACCAACATTTCTTCCTCTGCCGCGGTATCCACCACCACGACCTCTATATCCTCCTTGGTCATATTGTGCATTTTCGTGTTTTGGTTAGGTATCTTCTTGTACGCGGTACAAGCCAGTGCCTCGCATTGAGTCCATATCCCTTTTTATTTCATTCATTAATTCATATGCGCGACAGTTGGATTCATCATGTCCAACTGATTTACAGAAATTGCAGTATAAATTCTTAGAGGTTTTCACATATTTCTGGATTAGGTAACAATCTTCAGGTCTATGTCCTGTGGTTCTGCAAATTTCACACCATGGGGCCTAATTCTGATTTAATGGGTTAGGTGCATCATTGTTAATATAGTCGCGGAATAGAGGGAAATTCTCGCGGTCATGACCTTCTCCTTTACAACTTGTACACCAGACCTCCTGTCTAGGTTCATATCTTTGTTCTTTACCATTTTTCATACTTTGCAGTTCAAGTGTCAGGGTGGTCAGCTGGTTCTGGATCTGAGACATCCTAGAACTAGTATCACCAATCGGTGAAGCTTCCAGCTTCATTGCAATTTCCAAAGCCTCTTCTTGGGATAGAACCTTCTGCTGCATCAATGGTAATGTGATATGAGGTAACAGCACAACAATGAACCATTCTGTATGCTATACTGGTGATATAACAAAAATTACTTGGTTTAGTAAATTCTTAAATTTCTGATCAAATTCCTAGACTGTTTTAGTTGGTCTCTGCTTTATTTCTTTCAGCTTAGTTATACACTAAGACTCAGACTTAGGTTTCTTGAACTCTGCCACCAGCGCGACTTTAATTTTTGACAGGGTTCTCGGCTGTACGGTAGAGTATTTCATAAACCAATGTAGCACTCTATCCCTGAAAGTGGTGATGAGCTGTGCTTGCTTCACAACATCGTCCTGGATTTGTCTTACACTCCATACGGCTTCACAAAGGAACCAATACTGATCAGGGTCTTCTAGGCCAGTGCCTCTGAATATTGGCAGTTTCATATCAATGTTTTCCATTGTGCTACTAGGTGGTGGGCCGCCAAGATTAGTGTGCGGCTGCTGTAAAGGGATCTGTGCAATAAATACAAATGGGACTATCGGGAGAGGTGGACTAGGCTGATTCTTCTGCGAGGTGGGCTGCGTAGCGGGTGGGTTCTGCGATAAGGGTGGTGCAGTTTGTGCAGCCGGTGGATTCTCAGGGGTAAATGGTTGTGTAACTTCACAATCAAGATCAAAGGGTATCTCAGTATCTAAATGAATTTTAGGGCCTTCCGGATCTTTATTAATTTTATATCTTTACCACTTCTAAGAGTATGTGTCTCTTCGTCATAATCAATATATGTACTGTTTATCATGACAAACTTCAAGCATATTACTGCATTCTTAGAACACCTTTCTCAGCTAACAACATCTTAATGTATAGACTGAGGTTGTTCAGAAACTTACCGTGGAATCCTTCGAAAAAATTTGCTTCTGCTTGGCTGTAGGATTTGAGTGTGTCTACAGCAAATTCTATTACAAAGCCTTCTAGCATATGATCAACCTAGTAATCAACTGCGCGTGACAATGGGCTGTCTAACTCTTTAAGCTATGCCGTGAGCTCGAGAGTCCACTTCATAGGAACTCCTCCTTGGAAACAATTTTTCTTCTCTGCGAGCCGCGAGATCCATGCATGCAGCTCGTTTGGAAACAATGCCCAAAATATCTCGTGAATGTCATCTAACAGATATCTATCCGACCACTTTCCGTCGCTTAGATGCGGATGTTTATTTTATTGTCTGTTAAAATCGCTTATGGTATTATCCCACCAAGCTTGGATTTTTGTCTTTTCAGGATGCCAATAGTCAGACCCTTCAGGGAACTTATATTCTTCTTCACACATCGTGATCGCAACTCAATGAAATCATTTCAACTCATCATGGATTATAGCGCGACAACGAAACCATTTGTTGGCTTAAACTGACCCAGAGGTTTTCAACTAGACCCAGGTTCTTTGCGGTTCTTCCTTTGACCAACAAAACCCCTTCACATCGGCCCTTTCGGCAACAACCTATGAGCAGGTTGAGGTCTCACCCGAGGTGTGTCTTTATGGGGTACTGCAGAATCAGGTTTCCACAGTAAATCATGAGTTGTTTATCTGAACAAGCTGCGTAGCGCAGGACAGAAGGACGACACTGCGGGCAAAGTGATGCAGTACGCAGTAGGATCTATGCTGTGAACATTACCGCGTGGTGTAGGAAACACCGCGTGCCGCACTAAGGGTTTCTTACTGGTGCGAATCTTCTATTGGGGCTGTGAATCACCCACAATTATCCTCTACTTGGAAAATCTCGGAAACATTAAGGCATTCAAATGAATATCACTCATCCATTCATTCAAGCACTTACGGGCTATCTTTCTAGCATTCATCAAGCACTTGGATTATTACAACATGAACTGAAATAATAAACATGACTAACTGTGTTGTGTTCCTTCACTGTGTTTAAGAAAGTAATTATACTTAAATGACTGATTCAAGGCCTTAACATAGAATTGAAGTGTTCACCATTCATCTACTTCCACGAAACCTAGCATATCATTCCAAAACCTCTCCTATTGGTAAATGCATAACAAATTTCTCATATTACAGCATGCAAGGAAACATTCAAGCATTCATTCTACAGAAAATACAGACAGTCATTCATTCATAAACATTATCACATAACACAAGATTTAACGTGGTTCACTTCCCCGGATGGAAAGCTACGTCCACACGAACGGTTGGTAATATGTTTCTTTCAAAAGGGATGGGGCAACCATTCTTGGTCTGCACACTTAGCTACAGACTCTTCCTTCTCTCGGCTAGGTCTCTGCGCACACAGCTGTAGATCCTTTACAATATTCTCAGCTCGAAGATATTTTACAATACAAAAAGGTTATCTCCTTAAGTTCTTAACAACAACAAAAGACTAACAATAATCCAAAAAGAGAATAACTCTGAGAACCCCCATCCCATACAAAATGTCTTCTTAAATAGACCATGCCCGAAGGTCATTGTCTGTACAATGCTGAAGAGCTAAGAACCCAAAACCCTAAGGGTTTCCAAAACTGTGCCAATTTTCCAAACCGGCTTGCTGGCTCCTGGTAGCGTCTGCTTGATCATGGCGGATCTCCACATCCTCATTCTGTCACTATCGGCCTTCCTGTCGCACACGTGCCTACAGGTTGCTTCTGCCGAACCATTTCTCTCTAATGGCTTTACCTTCTGCGCATGCCAAATGTCACTTTCCTTAACAACCCATGCGTAGCCGCCTTCCTGTTTTGCCTACGTCCGTCGCTCAGAAATCTTGAAGTATCTTTCCAAAAATGGCTGCTACTGGTCTAGTCGGTAACTACACTTGATACTTGTCCAGCACACTGCTTTGCTGGCTCCACGTGGCATCCTAACTCCGTAGCACTGCTTCTGCGCAGTACTGGTCTTCGCATAACGACCAAAACTTCGACGCTGTGCGTAACTTCGCAGTCTCGTCAAAAGTTGGATGTTGCGCGTAACTTTGCAGCATCCTCAATACTTAGCAAAAATTGAGTTTCTGAGCTGCACTCAGCTCAGCTTTCCCTGCTTGCCTCAAAAAGGTGCTTCCCAAAACTTTAACTCAACCTGGGCCCAAAAAGTGTCTTAGGGAACAAGTAAACAGATGCCATACCCTTCCATATGGATTCACAGGGAATGCTCCTTACTCAATCTGCCTCATGAATAGGCTTATCAACTACCTTTTGTAACAACATTAATGTCAGCAGGGGAATTCAAACAGGTTCATAAACATACATGTGGCAGTATGGGTTCCAATCCCACAACCTCCTCACCTCTCCCTAGTGGATACACATAGACCCTTCTCATTAGTTGCCTCCTTAGCCAGTTGCTTGGGTATTTTATTGCATGATAATTAATAATTACATCATTTACAATGTTGCATGACTTAACAACCCATGGTTAATCAAATTGTCAGATACTTTCCTATGCAATTAACTTAAATATCTACCAGTGGTGCGTTGGCCTTGAGCTCCACACTAGGGAAATTACACACCGTATTTACACAGTATTTACATGAAGCCAATAAACCATAAGGGCAAAGTAGGGGTATTACAACTCCCTCTCCCTTAAAATAACACCTTCCTCGGTGTTCTCAAAACTGAACACAAATGGGAATGCCTCCTTCATGGCATCATCCAGCTCCCACGTGGCCTCTTCAGGGCTAAGGTGCTTCCATTGCACCTTTACCTGCCCTATCGCCCTATTCCGGAGCAAAGTGATGTTTGTGTCAAGGATGCATATAGGATCCACTTAAAAATCTCCTTCTGGTTCCACCTGTATCACATTCCAATCAATGATGTGATTAGGAGCATGTACATATTTCTTAAGCAAAGTGACATGAAAAAGATTACGATCCTTCATGTTAGTAGGAAATGCAATCCTAAATGCAACTAGTCCTATCCTATCAAGGAATTCAAATGGCCCACAATATCTTGGTGCCAACTTGGCACAACTTCCCAACTTCATGGAACTGTTCCTTGGTTTCACTCTCAAGTAGACATGATCCCCAATTTGAAATTCCTTATGCATTCTTTTCAGATCTGCATAAATCTTCTGCATGTCATGTGCTTCTTGTTAAATTTTCAAAATTTACTTCAATTTGATCTAGGATCTTAACTGAGAGAACAACATGTACAACAAATCTACAACATATCAATCATGGACACAATAATGCAAGCACATAAGAGACACAGAGTTTACTTGGGGAAAACCATAAAGGTGAAAAACACCAATAACTTCCTCAGAGATAGATAGAGCAATGATACAACTAGAATACAAGAGATAGTCTTCTCCTAGCAACACAGCCTCCTCCTCCACAAGTGCACCACTCTCCCAAGTGTGAGTGAGATAATAGAGTGTGTAAAATGAGAGAGACACACTCTCTATTTATACACTAACTTGACTTGACCTTTACTCAACTAGGTCGGCGTCAACTTAACCACTTAACATAATGATGACTGGGCTGACCCCCACTAGGGTGGTCTAATAACCCTTTGACCCACATGGCCGACTCCCAATAGGGTGGTCTAATAACCCTTTGACCCACATGACTTATACAGGGCCGACCCCAACAAGGTGGTCTAATAACCCATCAAGTACAAGTTACGACACTTACAATATAAATGACGACACTTCCGTATAGAGGAATAATAACATCTCTATAGGAATACAATATACATATATGTGAAATACATTCCGAAGTTACATATACATCAACACTCCCTCTCAACTAGGAAGGTATTTCTCGACACAGGTCTTCTAGCACAAGTCATCTTCTCTGGATCATCGTCACTGTTTTTGATATCTCAATCAATCTCTGAATCTACTCATCATAGGAAGTTCTACAGAGCCAGTCCTTTTTCATACTGGATGCAGGCCCACCACCTGTAGGTCTTTGTCATCACTGGCCATATGTGGAAATCTCAGGACTTATTACGTGCGTCACAAAACCTTAAAAGAGTCTCTTGACTAGCAAAAACCCTAAAGAGCATCTGAGGCCTTTTTCATCCTGTCCAGATATACAGTACTTATTAAACCTCGAAAGAGAATCCCAGGACTGATTACGAGCACAAGGCTCAACCTATCGGATCTCCCAGGCCACAAATTACATGTGGTCACCACAAAACCTCGAAAGAGCATCCCAGGACTGATTACGAGCATGTCACGTCCCCATTTTGACCCCCTTTGTAAATGATGTAAATATTGTAATTTAATCATGGTGAGGAGCTCAAGGCCAAGGCCCCACCATTGATTTAGCGTTTCATGTATCGGCAATTAAAATAGATGCCTATGGTTCTTGTGCGAGATGGGCACAATGTATATAAGACATCATGTAATTACGAATTTTTAATGAAAAACCCACAATCGGCTATGCAATGCAACAAAAGAGATGGGGCATGGTTCTACAAGGAATAGGGAGGGAAATTATTCAAACCCTTGAGCCAATGGTATTAATCCATGTGTCAATGGGGAAACCCATAAACCACCAACTACCCATTTTGTCTCATGCACCCAATCATTTAATTCTCCCAAGAAATTGGTTAAGGCAGTTAATGCCTTGGAAATGAAGAAGTATGGGAAAGCCATTTTTCGTGCATGGGCAAGCCATCAACCTGGAAATTCGTGTTTTTGCTTGTGGGGCAAGAAAAAACCCACAAAATGGTGCCCAAAGCCATGGGGAATGGGCAATCTTCACTCATTCACGCAGATAGAGAAGGCTGGGAGTTACAGTCATGTTTTTAAGCAAAAATGCAGGGTTCTCCCTACCCAAAAACCCGTTTTTGGTTTTGGATAGTAGCTGGGAAGGAGGGGCTGCGATTTGAGACTGTAGGGAGTTCATTTTTTCCCCAATTTGCCATGGGCGTTTTCCCTAAAAATGTTTTCTGCTACCTGGGGTTTTCTCCAAACCTCCATTGCTCATTTTTAACCTTCCCACGTTTTTCAGAAGCCTAAGGGATCATTTTCATGCCTGTCACTGTACAAACGATTTTCATTATGCCCATAATTGTGTTCTGCTGCTATGTGCACCCTCGTTTTTGGTTTGAGCCTGTGAATTGAAGTTTTGGAGTGGTAGTGGACAGAAGTGGCTTGATAAACCTAGTGTGGAGACAACCTCTCAAGAAGATCAAGAGGGATTTGGTTACTCTTCTATGCATGCCCTGAGAGCAATAGATAGGGAAGGTATGGCTTGAGGGACTGTATAGCAATGAAAAGAATACTTCCTTGTGCTGGGTGTGTAGGTATTGTGGGTGCCAAGCTAGATAGATATTGCAAGGTTATCCCTGGCTCTGTGCTGGAGCTCACTAGCTTAGCAATTCTTCCCTCCCATGTCCTAGCAGCCTGATAAACCCAATTGCAGATTGGCTTGGCTCATCTTGGTGTATGCTTGGCTATGTGTGAGTCTGTTGTTCCTTGATTCCTTGTAGAGATCATGCCCAGCTCGGGGGTGGCAGTGGTGCTGAGAGATTGAGGAGAAAACTAGCCTACGGTTGAGTGGAACGTTGCAGTTGCATAGCCAGTTGCGTGGGACTACTTTCGTATAAGATAAGTATCCTCTTGTGTTAAATTGCAATTACCATTTGATGAATATTATGAATGTGTGAAGATTGTGTAATTCATAAATAAATTCCACTGTGATTTCTGATAATTATGCATCTTCATATCTCTATTTTAAAATCTGAATGATTGTTTGAATGTTTCTTTATAATGTATGGGGCTAGATGCCCAGTTTAACCTCACGATCCTCTCCATCTAGCTGGTAGAATGGGAGGGGACGTGACAGAGCATAAGGCTCAACCTATCGGATCTCCCAGGGAACAAATTACATGTGGTCATGGAAAAACCTCGAAAGAGCATCCCAGGACTAATTGCTTTATCTCCTTAATCAATTTTGGTCCAAGTACTACTTTGTTTACTGGGATGTCCCAATTCACTGGAGCTCTGCATCCTTTTCCATATAATAATTTGAAAGGAATCATCTTCAATGATGCTTGTTGTCCATTGTTGTAAGCAAACTCCACCAAATGTAAATAGTCTTCCCACTTAGATGGCTTGTCCATCACATACATCCTCAACATGTCTTCCAGGACCTGATTTACTCTCTCAGTCTGACCATCAATTTGAGGATGATAGGTTGTGCTAAAATTCAACCGAGTTCCCAATTCTTGGAACAACCGCTTCCAAAAATTAGATGTGAAATTTGTATCCCGATCTGAAACTATTGCCTTGGGAAATCCATGAAATCTAAATATCTCTCTCATGAAGATATCTGCAATGTCATTGGCCTTGTGAGTGGACTTGACTAGAACTAAATGAGATACCTTTGTTAGCTTGTCCACCACTACCATGATCGAATCATGCTTCTTCACTTTCATTGGAAAACCTATTATAAAATCCATATAGATCACTTCCCAATTCCATTCTGGAATGGCTAATGGTTGCAACAATTCTGCTGGATGTTGATGATCTTCCTTGACTTGTTGGAATTTCTGACACCGAACAATGTACTCTGCTAAGTCTTTCTTCACACCATGCCAAAATTATTGCTTCCTTGCCGTTGTTATAGTTTTCTGATATCCTGGATGCCCAGAATATGGCCTTTGATGCATCTCATCCATCACAAGCTTCTTCAAATCTGCACTATAGGGAATGTACATCCTGGTACCATGATATATGAGAACCTCATCATCACCCAGTCGATATCTTGCATACTTTTCATCTACAACACTCTGCTGCAATTTCTCCTTGACTCTAAGTTAGACTTCATCACTGTTTTGAGCTTCTAGAACCCTTTCCTTCAGGTCTGATTTACACATACTTACTGCTGCAATATGGATTTTTCTATTGAGTGCATCAACAACCTTATTCTCGTTACCTTTAACATGCTTAATCTCTAAATCAAACTCACAAAGAAACTCCATTCTTCTTGTTTGTCTAGCATTCATATTTGGTTGGTCAAACAAGTATTTTAAACTCATGTGATCAGTTCTGAGTTCAAATCTTATTCCCAAGAGGTAGTGTCTCGATCTCTTGAGAGCATGCACTATGGCTGCTAGTTCTAAGTCATGGGTGGAATAGTTCCTTTCATGTTCCTTTAAATTTCTGGACTCATAGCAGATTACAAACCCTTCTTGCATAAGTACTTCATCAATCCCTTCAATGCAAGCATCTGTGCATACCACAAAGTCTTTCATTGGATCTGCAATCTTCAGAACATGAGCACTGGTAAGTAATTCCTTTAGCTTATGGAAACTCTTCTGACATTTATCAAACCATACAAATTTTATATTCTTCCTCTGCAATGAAGTGATTGGGTGAGATATCTTGGAGAATCCTCCAATGAATCTTCTGTAGTAACCTGCCAGACCCATAAAATATCTAACATCAGCCGCATTTCTTGGAGTATGCCAATCCATGATGGCTTTAGTTTTCTCTGGATCAACTGCAATGCCTTCTACTGATATAACATGACCCAAATATTGCACTTTCTGCTGATAGAAGTCACATTTACCCAGCTTTGCATACAACTATTCTCCCTAAGGAATTGCAATACCATTCTCAAATGCTCATTATGATATTCCTCATTCCTTGAATACACAAGGATGTCATCCAAGAATACAATTAGAAACCTATCTAAATATTTGTTGAAGACACTATTCATGAGACACATGAATGTGGCAAGTGCATTGGTAAGACCAAACGGCACCACTGTGAATTCATAATGGCCATACCTTGTCCTGAAGGCTGCCTTATGAATGCCTTCTTCCTTAATTCTCACTTGATGGTACCCAGACCTCAAGTCAATCTTGGAAAATACTCTAGCTTTCTTCATTTGGTCAAACAAGTCATCAATCCTGGGAAATGGATACTTGTTCTTAACCGTCACGTTATTGAGCTTCCTGTAATCAATACATAGCCTCAATGTTCCATCCTTCTTTTGGACAAACAACACAGGTGCACCCCAAGGAGATACACTAGGTCTGATATATTCCTTGTCCATTAATTCTTGCAACTGCATCTTCAATTCTACCAACTCTGGTGTGCTCATTCTAGAGGGAGCCTTGGAAATTGGTGCTTCCCCCGGAGCAAGGTTAATGGAAAAGTCAATCTCTCTCCTGGGTGGTAGCCCTGGCACCTCATCTTGAAATACATCCTGGAACTCTTGTAACAGTTGAAAGTCCTCTAACCTGGGTCCTTTATCTTCTGCTGAATCTGATATATGCACATCATATAAGTAACAACCATTTTTACAAAACTTTATCAACTGTAAGGATGAAATATGCCTTACTGAAACATGCTTTGGAATTCCTTTCATTAGTCTTGGCCTTCCTTCATCATCAAGGAATTCAAGTGCTTTCTCATAACAATCCAACTTGGATCTATGTATTTCCAACTAATCCATGCCAATTAGGGCATCATATGATCCTAGTGGGAAGACATTTAACTCAGCATGTGTGAGGAGTCCGTTCAATTCTATAGGGCACTCGTTCACCACTTCACTTACCTTCCTCTTGGTACCTATGGCTAACTGGACTAGACAAGCCTTACTATGCTTTACTTTACGAAGAAAAGAAATTTCAACTACCCCAGGAGACACATAACTATGAGTAGACCTTGAATCAATCAAAACAGAAATAGATTGCTTATCAATCTTACCTTCAATATCCACCACTGCTGATTGATGGTCGGCTTGGTGATCATCCAACGCTGCATAAATCCTAGGTGTTTCTATTGCCATATATCCCACTGTAGTTGCTCCTTCAACGTTGTGCAAGTTCCTTGGATTTTCCCTTCGATGTGGGAAATATTTAATCATATGGTTTCCTTTGTATCCCCAACATTGGACTGGCCCTTTCGGTGCCTTTTCCACTGCTACATCTCACTTGAATTCTCTTCTTTCCTTTTGTCCTTGTGGAAGATTCCTGGGATGATTTATGAAAGGTGGTTTGAATCCACTTCTCTTGTGTTCAAAACCTCCCTTGGGTTTACCTTTCCATGCTAGGTGCATGTTGGCAGGCGGTTTGAATGGGTCAGCATCGCGGATGCTGTGCAAGGCCGAAAGGAGGAAAGTAGCGCGCAAGTAGATTAGCTTATGTAATTTTGGGTCATTCGGACTGCATTATGTGGGATTTTGGGTCATTTGGACCGCACTATGTGGGTTTTGGGTCATCTTTTTGTAGATTTTGTTAGGAAGTAGTTAGACGGTTGCCTAAGTGGACTGAAAATGTAAAGGCGTAAGCCTATAAATAGACTTAGCATTGTAAGTGTTGAGAAACCAAGAGATAGTGATACCGGGTTGGAAATGCATGAGCTGATGAATTGAAGAGACAGTTGAGCACGAATGATTTTGCTCTTCTGTTAATCTGGGTATGCGACATAGGAATTATTATTGTATCTGTGGGTTGTTGCAGACATTAATACGATATGATGTTGAGCTAAATCACTGTGTCGTTTCTTGTTCCCTTATGATGAATGCATTATGTGACATAAATCCGTGAATGATGCGATGCTTCCTTGCTGCGATTAATGTTTTACTATTATATCTATCACGCATTTATGGTTCTGTCAATGATGATATCTTTTGAATGATGCTATGCTTATGCTTAATGCCTAAGTTGAATGCTTAAATCTATTTCTGATGTCGCAATAAGTTGATCAGTTAATGCACAAAATCCTACTTCATCCAGTGGAAACATAGTTCCATCAACTCTCCCTTGAACATCTCAGGTGAGACCTCATCTGCTCCGCAGGTGTTGCTGGACAGGGTAAAACTTGTCTGGGCCAGTGCTCAGGGAGACGGCGGTGGGTTGGATGTCAAAAGATTTATGGAACCCCTGTCGATTGTGTTGTGTCAACAAATGGTTCCTTTGTTGGGACCTATGTGAAGTGAAAGGAGGATATGTTGTGGCATCCGACGAGACCAGAGATCCAGGATTGGTTCGACCTAAAGTTGTGAGAGTTCGCCGAAAAAGAAAATTAGAACCCTGGGTTGTCGACAGATTGGTGGTTGGCAAGTACATACACGACGGTCCACACGAATATTTTTTCTGTGAGTTCCCAATCATCCTGTACGAATGGTTAGCAAAATTAACCTATCAGAATAGAAACTTCCAAGGAGGTGAGCTGATAGCTTGGACCCCAGAACTAATACAGAAGCTGCAAGAAGTTGACAACAAAGCATCGCGGACTGTTGAGGTCTGGGTCAACAATATACTGGAAGGCTATATCACTGCGTTTGTGGTTGATACAACAAATTATTATTATAGTGAAGCATAAAGGGAGTTCTTCAATGGACCAAGAGGTAGGTTTCTATTGCCGCTACAGTTGTCCACTAAGATGCTCATTTGAGAAAAGGGCATACTGAAGATGCACCTAGACCAATAGAACCCTGGTGGGAGGAGGCTGTGGATACCGTGATGGCAGGGGGACAGTACACGGAATGATATGGGGTAGATGGGTGCAAGTTATGATGAGACGATGAAGGAATCCAAGGAAGAGAGTGGTCTTACGAGAGGAGGAGCAAGGTTTCGATAGGAAAAGAGGCAGAGGACAGGAGAAGGTCCTGCTGCGATCGAAATGCAAAACCACGAAGGAATACCACATGGGACACAACGAAATCACAGTGCCGACAAGGACAACTAGGCTATGCCTAGGATAGAGGTAGGACCAACCCCTAGCATCAACGTTCCCACACCTTCGCTCACTATCTCTCAACTAGGAAGAAATACAACTTTGACACCATCGTGTTCATCATCTCAATAGAACTTGATTGCTAGTAGCTCAGCGACTGTAGGAAGGAAGCCTATAATGGTGGGCGAAGATGCAAAGTTGCCGCTGTTCCACATAAATGGAACAGATAATCCCAATCAAAACTGGTTCTTATGCGAAGCAGTATGGACTGTCAAGCAAATTACTGATGATGAGGCCAAGAAAGGACAATTGGTGACAACTCTTCAAGGTCCCGCATTGGACTAGTTTATCAAGTTTGTTCAAGTTCCCGCAGGAACCACAGAGAAGATGCTGGAAGAAGTTAGAAAAGGATTGATTGCAGAGTTCAGAAAACCCAAGTATGAAGCGCAGTATATTATAGAACTCAAAGAGATTAAGTAGTATCCCAATGAAACTATGTGGGATTTTGACCAACGGTTCAAAACACTGATAGCAAGGGTCAACTTTGACATGAGATATGTCTAGCACAAAGAATGGTTCATCGCAACATTGCTACCTCACACTCGACTGCCACTAATGCAACAGAACATTACAACGTCGAGTGAAGCCTTGGAGATTGCAATGCGGTTAGAATCTTCGTTGATTGGTGAGAATGCAACTGGCATGTCGTAGATTAAAACACAACTGGACAACTTGACAATACAGTTGCAAGACCTTAAGAAGGGTAAGGAACATCATGAGGAGGCTTAGTGGAGGCGATGTTGTGCAGAAGGGAATACTAGGGATAGCTGCCCAAACTTCCGCAACTATCTGGTATCCGGAGCACCGAACCCATTGAGTGGCAGCGGTATGCCATGGTGCCGCATCTATCAGGTATATGGGCATCGACTTGAGGAGTGTTAATACATGCAGAAGATGGTCACAAATCCAACTAATTTGTATTATACATTTTGCAAGTCCGTGCGACATGAAGATAAGGATTGCCATGCTTATGGCTTGCTTCAAGAAAGAATGTACGATGCATTCTATGTGAAGGATGACCAGCATGTTGTACAACAACCGCAACCGCAGCCAAAGGTATCCCAACTGCTACCTCAACCATAGATACAACAGTTTATGCCACAATATACTTAGATGCTGATGTCTCCACAGAAACCACAGTACGTTCAGCTAGCACCGTGTGTACAACCCGGATAGTGTGTGCAGCTGCAACCGAATCCCATGCCACAACAGTTTCCTCAACCAAAGTGTCAGCAGCAAGGGGAATTCTGCAGAGAATTCTGGGGAGGACGTGGTGGAGGCTTTGGTCGCGGAGCTGTCCAATGTTATAATTGTGGAGTGTTGGGGCACTACCAGAGAGATTTCCCACAATTGCAGACACAGTGTACATTTTGTTTTGTTAATGATCACATGGTTGAAAACTGTCCGCAGTTGATTGCGCAATGGCAGGCAGGAAATATACCGTAGTTGCAGAATCAGAACCAGTTTCCAAATCATAATCAACCGCAGAACCAAAACCAGTGTCCGAATCAACCAGAATATGAATTAACCTAGGAACCCACCGCCAAACCAAAATCAGGGACCAACTGTTGCGACAATTTGAGCAGAGCCGAGGATACAAGATGTTGTTGTTTCTGTTATCACTCGGGGAGGTGCGATGATAGGCAAAGATGGTTCGCATCCTCTGATCCGGCTGGCTAGGAAGAAGAAGGTGCAGTCTGATATTGATGTCGACCATGATGCATTCTTCCAAGCGCATACTACGATGGAAAAATATCCCAGTAAGTCAATTGTTTATGATATGCCCTCGACTTTTGATTCAACTTCGGAAGTAGGTCCATCGTGGCAGTATGGTACTCTACATAATTTTTTTGAAAGTTTCTTATCGCTGGCAAGAGATCCTGATGCGCTTACTGAGATCGAGGAGTTGTTGCATCGACCAGCCAGAGGACGAAGAGAATCCACGGTAAAATCTTTACAAAGGCGGAAGACGGTTAAAGAGATGCGGATGAATATCCATATTGGGGATTATGACGTTGATTCAGTTCTTCTGGATCTACGCTCTGATGTTAACATATTGACAAAGCAAGCATGGAAAAAGATGGGGATTCCAATGCTGAGCTGGTCCTCTGTACAGCTGCGGTTGGCTAATCAGGATAAGGTGACACCCATTGGGAGGGTTCCGCGCCTTGTTGTGGATATTGAGGGGATGACAACATATGCAAATTTTGATGTCATTGAGATTGTTGAAGATGGAAGCTCCTATCCCGCATTGCTGGGGATTGGATGGGCTAATGATAGTGCAATAATAATCAACTTTATGAAGCGGATGATGACTTTTGAAAACCGTAACCTTAGAGTTATAGCTCTTTTGGATCCAACTAAAGGACGCAAGTATGTTGAACTGGTGAAAGATGAAGTTGGAAGCATATGGGACCATGTGTACAATATTTCAAAAGATTACATTCATCCGATTGCCGACAGTGAGATTGAGTGGTGAACCTCTAGTTCTGCATCTTTAGACTCTGATGACGCTTTAGAAAATTTGTAGAATCACTTGCATGAGGTGTCAAATCGCAAGTGTGGGATGATCACCGCGTTGCTGCGTCGTGTTGCGACTAAGACTATTGAGTTTTTGGTATACGAAGGACTGCCTAGATTGTCTGAATTTCTAGCTGCATTTGAAGCCAAGGTGTCAAAACCGCAGCGGTTGCTAGCATTAGAGGAGGCATTGAAGGCTACTCCAGCATGGTGGTGGGAAAACCATAAGAAGTCGATTACTGGTTGGTCGCAGTGTTGAAGGTTGATGACGGTTCACTTTGATGACACAAAAATATATCATACTGGAAGATATGATGGGAAGAATGATCTTGGAAGTCATCTGATGGAATGTCAGACTTGTTGTGGCCACAATAGATCCCATGCTTATTTAAGCATGGGAGCCCCGATCTTAATAAACACTATGTTGTTTGGGTGAGTCATTTTGTAAATATTAAAGTTTTATCACCCATGCCTTTGATTTGCTTGTTTGCAACTGTTGTTCATTTTTTCCAAGGTATTTCGATTTGAAAGGAAAGGAAAGCTAACCTTTTGGTTATTTTGCTGATTATTATCATCATTCCAAAAATCAGCATTTGGAGTCTCCGAAACCCGCAACCCGACATTTGTGGGTTGCGACATTGTTGTTTAAAATTTTGGAGTTTGGTGATCCCGCAATCCGCGACCCCACATTGCGGGTTGAAAAATTGATCGGTAATAAGATAAAGGAATAAGTATCCCGAAAATCAAACTCCGCAATGGCGGCATTCGGCTTTCGAGATGGTTGTTTTCGTTTATTTGCTATGTGCTCCTAAAACCCACAGTTCATGAATTTCGGAATGCGGCTTTCGGGATGGTTATACCGCTTCACAATGTGATGTTCCCGAGATCTGTTACCCGCATGGTCGGTTTTCGGCTTTCAGGAATCCTTTTCTATTTCCATTTTTGCTACCCACAAGCCACAAACCTGCACTTTCAGATTTCGGCTTGCGGAATCTTTGAATAAAACTTCATGAACATAATTGAATTCGATTTCGCATCCCGCTCCAGCTAATATCAGCCATCCATTGTTATGAACTTACGGTTATGTTGATTTTGGGTAATAAGTTATGTTAAGATGCGTTATTTTGTCTGTTGAAAAGTGGTTCTCCCAAATCATTATTTTTTTTTTGTAACAATGGATACTACTACAAGATTATCAATTGCTTAGTGTTGGATGGACACCATTGCTCTTCCTTAAGTTTGTCGTGTCTGATCTCGAGTCTTGACAATTTGTCGTTATTCTTCCACTTCTTAATGATCATGTCTTTTCACTCAAATTCTGACTTCAAAGCTTATTTTCTTTCTCATGTGTTAAAATTCAATATGCTAAGACATAAAATAGCAGCATTACATTCCATTTTCACAATAATAGCATATACAGGATCACTGAAGAAACAACAAGAATAGCATAAACACAAGAGACACAAATTTATCCTGGGAAACCCTCATGGGGTAGAAAACCCAGTAAATCTTCCTCAATATAGATGACCAACAATATACAAAGATGCAAACCAAAGACATGATCTCCTCCTCCACCATAGCAAACCTCTTCTCCACAAGTGCGCCTCTCTCAAGTGAGTGTGTGTGTCAAATGAGGAACACACCTCCTCTATTTATACACTACACTGACATATATTTTACACAAGTACATGTAGGCTCGTATTTAACCATTAGGTTAAATACCCTATTATAACTGACTGGGATGACCCCCACATGGTGGGTCTAAGAACCCTAGTTACCACAACTTCTTGGAGGAATACAAATTTCCGGATTCATAGTATAATCACATCGGAGGTATGGAACATCTCCGGAATAAATAAAGTACAATTATAATATTCTTTGAAGTTACAATATTTCAACACTCCCCCTTAACGAGAAGGATATTATAATAGCATCTGCATGAGCAAGGAGTCATCAACATCATACATGATACATCTATAAATCATTGGAAGCTTTCTCAACATCATCAATAACTCAACCAGTTACTGGAACATCTTCAATACTGGAACATCAACATCTTCAGTACTGAGTCTTTATCTTCTGCAGCACTCAAACAGCTACAACAACATCAATATCTAAATCCTCACGATCGTCAGCATCATCATCACACGATCATCAGCATCGTCATCACACGATCATCAGCATCATCATCACACGATCATCAGCATTGTCATCACACGATCATCAACATCGTCACATCATCTTGATCTACAACATCTGGTTCATCACGATCTACAACATCGTCATTATACGATCATCAACATTGTCATCATACGATCATTAGCATCGTCATCATACGAACATCAGCATCGTCATCATATGATCAACAACATCGTCATCAGCATCGTCATCATACGATCAACATTTTCCAGGGTGGTCAATCCTGCTCTCTTTAGGACATACATCCATGGATGATGCAATCCAGTCATGTACCTTTTGAACCGAAGTCCAGGGACGATCCAGTCCTATCATGTACCTTTTGAACCGAAGCTCAGGGACGATCCAGTCCTATCATGTACCTTTTGAACCGAAGCTCAGGGATGATCTAGTCCTATCATGTACCTTTTGAACCTAAGCTCAAGGACGATCCAGTCCTATCATGTACCTTTTGAACCGAAGCTCAGGGACGATCCAGTCCTATCATGTACCTTTTGAACCGAAGCTCAGGGACGATCTAGTCCTATCATGTACCTTTTGAACCGAAGCTCAGGGATGATCCAGTCCTATCATGTACCTTTTGAACCGAAGCTCAGGGACGATCCAGTCCTATCATGTTCTCGGAGACCACATGTCTACGGCTCAGTTTACAAGACCAAAGTCCAAGGATGATCCAATCCTTACTGTACATTTAGGACAGCATCCAAGGATGGCTTAATCCTCAACCGTTCATTTAGGACCATGTCCAAGGATGACTTAATCCTCCATCGTACATTTAGGACCACGTCCAAGGATGACTTAATCCTCCACCGTACATTTAGGACCACGTCCAAGGATGACTTAATCCTCCACCGTACATTTAGGACCACGTCCAAGGATGACTTAATCCTCAACCGTACATTTAGGACCACGTCCAAGGATGACTTAATCCTCCACCGTACATTTAGGACCACGTCCAAGGATGACTTAATCCTCCACTGTACATTTAGGACCATGTCCAAGGATGACTTAATCCTCCACCGTACATTTAGGACCTACGTCCAAGGATGACTTAATCCTCCATCGTGCATTTAGGACCACGTCCAAGGATGACTTAATCCTTCACCGTACATTTAAGACCACATCCAAGGATGACTTAATCCTCCACCGTACATTTAGGACCTACGTCCAAGGATGACTTAATCCTCAACCGTGCATTTAGGACGTACGTCCAAGGATGACTTAATCCTCAACCGTGCATTTAGGACCTACGTCCAAGGATGACTTAATCCTCAACCGTGCATTTAGGACCTACGTCCAAGGATGACTTAATCCTCAACTATACATTTAGGACCTACATCCAAGGATGACTTAATCCCTCACCATCCACCAAGGACTTCATTCTCAAATACTTACGTCTACCACTCTTCTTTAGGACTGAAGTCCAGGAATGATCCAATCCCTTCACATGTTCACCAAGAACTTCATTTTCGAAGACATACGTCTACGGCTCTTCTTTAGGACTGAAGTCCAGGAATGATCCAATCCCTTCACATGTTCACCAAGAACTTCATTTTCGAAGACATATGTCTACGACTCTTCTTTAGGACTGAAGTCCAGGAATGATCCAATCCCTTCACAACATGTATAACAAAACATGTATCCTCATCATCAAAACATGTATAACCGCAACATGTATCATCATCATCAAAACATGTATAACCACAACATGTGGCATCATCATCAAAACATGTATAACCACAACATGTATCATCATCATCAAAACATGTATAACCACAACATGTATTATCATCATCAAAACATGTATAACCACAACATGTATCTTCATCATCAAAAAATGTATAACCACAACATGTATTATCATCATCAAAACATGTATATCAAAAGCATGTATACATCTATCATAAAAAAACTAACATCAAAGGCATGTATACATCTATCATCAAAAGAAAGAATATAAGAGTCTTAAATCTAAATAATTCTAGGTAACTAAGTGCAGTAAATAGGTAACCTCATCATTGATGAGATAGACTTGTTATCGGATACTGTGCTACTCCCCCTTTCGAGGAGGGTCCTTCTGAACTACACCAAGCTTGTATCGGAAGTGTTCAAACTTTACTCGAGACAGAGGTTTGGTCAGGATATCAGAAATTTGATCCTTAGTGCTTATATACTCGAGCTTGATAGCTCCTCTCTGCACCATATCTCGTAAAAGTATCGGATCTCTATGTGTTTTGACTTATTGTGGAATCATAGGATTTTCAGTCATCTTAATGCAGCTTTGATTGTCACACATAATCACAGTGGGATCCATTTCTAAGTCAAACATTCCATATAAAAGCTTCTGAAGCCATACTGCTTCACAGCTGGCAGAGCAGACAACCATATATTCTGATTCAGCAGTACTGAGAGCCACATTAGATTGTTTCTTGTTGAACCATGAGATCATGACAGATTCAAGACTATAACATCCACCTGATGTACTCTTTTTGTCTGAGACACTTCCTGCCCAATCAGAATCCGAGTAACCATGTAAACGGAGTTAATGACCTCCAAGATAATATAGACCAAAAAATCTAAAGTACCTTTTAGGTACCTTACTACATGCTTTGTAGCTATTAAGTGAACCTTTCTAGGTTCTACTAGATATTGACTTAGGGTATTTACAGCAAAGCATATATCTGGCCTAGTATTTGTTAAATACATCAATGACCCAATGATTTGTCTATATAGGGTTAGGTCCACTAAATATGATGAGTCATTAACTAATAACTTCAAGTTGGAGTCCATGGGAGTGGCCATGGATTTATACTCCAACATATCAAATCTTTTTAGAAACTTCACAGCATACTTACCTTGATTTAAAAGATTCCTTTTGGATCTTGCCATACTTCTAGACCTAAGAAGTAGTGCATTAATCCGAGATCTTTTATTTTCATTTCTGCAGCCATTTTCATGACCTGTTTCTCATTCCTTGTCAGAAAGAGATCATCGTCATACAATAATGGTATGATAGGTTCATCATCCACAACCTTAAGGTAAAGGTTAGGAACAACTTTACTTTTGGTAAAGCCCGAGCTTTGTCATGAAGCTGTCAATTGTCCATTATTCACACTCTGCATTGAGTAATCTTCTGCATATCTATCTGTGCCATCTCTCGTCAGATGGGTCTACTAATATGAGCCTCAAAATCATTCGAACTCTATGGTGAGTTCCTTCTTGCATACATGTCATATGTGTTTAGAACCCATATTCAACCTTGTAGCAAAAGTTGAGATCCACATCACCCATGGTGATCATTAAGCTCATCAATTGACTACCGATCCTGGGAACCCATACAGAACCTGATTACATTATTAAGAGAATGGTCTTATCTAGTCCCTTGGAGCAAAACATCTCATCATGATTCTCTTCCTCTTTCTAAGAGAATCTCTTAACCACAAGCTTTCTATAGTGTGTTTGATTTGTAAATCTTTTGTTGAACATCCATCGCTTGTTCATAGTTCATCATTCATCATGATCTTTCCTACAAATCAAAATTAAATACATGATTAGTAATACTTCATAATCATCAAATCATATTTATATGATAACCTATTATGCATACAGATATAATTTACATAGTTATGCAACTATTTTGACCAATACTTTGGCACAACACTTTCCCATATCCTGTATGCATACAGTGGCTACTTAGATGCCTTCCATCTCTACCAGAACATACTATCGAGAGTGTGCACAACTCTCAGCATGTCAGCAGAGAGGTTTCATTCTAGACAAGCAACAATGGAATGTTTGTCCAATTTACCAATCATATGCATATTAGTAGTATACTGTTCAATGCTTTATGAATGTTTACACTCAGCATGATATATTCCAGGAATACAAATATGCATACAAGCAATATCATTTACTATTTCTAATAACAACCCAAATACTTATCTTTTATGTTTGTGTGGTTGCCTCCCGCTTGATCTTCTGTATGTCTTCTGAACTTCTATTCATTCTGTACCACTGTGCATGCTCAAGTGTACACTAGTGTCATCCTCATGATCTCATACACAAACATACATTCATTAGTATATTCTCAATATTATCAAAACATTCTAATTCTAAATAATCTTGAATATGTACAGTCATGATCATTAGTATTCAGGGTTTCAAGGAAGTCTTCTTTTACTCATGCATATTCTTGTTTGATCTAGTTAGTTAAATCATCAACCAAGATAAGAGACATAATATGCATAAACCCTTGAATACTAACCAATCATACCAAGTATACTGACACAAGGTAAGATTCTAACATGACATAGGAAAACATACTTGGATTAGTATACCTGCTTAATTATGTACAACATACCTAAACAATCTCTTCAATGATTTAGAGATCCTGAGCTAGAACCTGCATGTCTCGTAGGTTAAACATGATATAACAAAGTCATACACACCTTGTGAGTCTTTGTCTTCATGTTGTCATGGTCATGGAACTTGATTTGTCTTTTGTGATGTACCTGTGTCTTGTTAGCAGACAACATCAACCTCACACAACACCATAATGCATAAGTACAATCATATAGCCCTAATCAATGAATGTATTCAATCATTCACATGCATTCATATTGTTACTAGGGTGATAAGACAATTAATAACATTAATCAAGATTGCACTAATAAATAACATGAAGACAAACACATTATGAACTTAATCAAGAATCAGATTTCAAGGCATACATAAACTTACTTAAGTCATACCTGTCGAGACTTTTGGTAGTCTTCTTATGTATGGCCTTAGCCTCAACTCCCCCTGAAACTTGATCTGGAGCTTGATTAGGGTTTGCTAGAGAAACCCTAAAAATTCAATCTTTGACTTTCACACTTCTAAATGGATGGAAGAATGTGTCTTGCTGAGCTGATCAACCTAGCATTCTTCAATTTTGAAATCTCCAAAATTTGACCCCTCAAAATTGCCTTCGAAACTTCTGGATCTCCTGGACAAGAACCCGTACTAGGGTTTCATGAATCCCACCCTTCTGTCCAATCAAAAGGTTTGATCCAAGGCTCTAAAATATTATTTTTCTAAGGAGCTTCCAGCCGTGGACTCCGATTCCAAAAATTCTAACTTTCTCCGAAACCCTAAATTTTGGAAGCCATGAATAAAGGTGCTCCAAAAATAATTCTGTTTTGACAGAAATATGCACCTGATTGTTTCTGCTATAACTCTGAAATTTCTACTCCACAGGGTCTGAAAACGTTTTCTACAGTAGCTTGACCTATCATCTTTCCATCTTGACAGGTCTGACCTCAATTGGAGTTTCTGAGAGAGATTTATGCCAATTGTCGCAACATGACCTGTTTATGGGATAAAACAGGAGAGCGAACTTGTACGGCATGCCACGTGTCACTGTTTGAACTTTGGCCTCTGAAAACTTTTCCTGAGATATCTCTCCTTGTTATATTTCCATCCTGACAGGTCTGACCTCAATTGGACTCTCTGAGAGAGAGTTATTCTAAGTGTCGCAACGTGACCTGTTTATGGGATAAAACAGGAGAGCGAACTTGTACGGTGTGCCACGTGTCACTGGTTCACCTTCGGCCTCTGAAAACGTTTCCAGCGATAGTAAGGTCTGTGTAATACTTGTCACGTTTTACGAAATTTCATTTGGAGCTTCCTATCCCAAGTTATGACCTTTTTTCCAACGTCACCTGATTTTGACTGAGATCTGGAAGAGGCAGAAACCCTAACTTGTACTGATCATAACTCATAAATTACAATGAATCTGAGGGTTCCCTTTGGACACAAGGTACTTGGGGATGTTGTCTACGACCTGTAAACTTTTCAGATCCTGAAACTGTGCATAAATGGATTTATGGCGAAAGTTCCACGATGACTGGTTTTTTTCTATATAAAACCCTAACCTTCAAATTGTCACAAGAGAAGCAAGTGTCGTAAGTGCCATACATTGCCTTCCTTCAGGTTAGCTCTGATACCATGTTAAAATTCAATATGCTAAGACAGAAAATAACAGCATTAAATTCCATTTTCACAATAATAGCATATACAGGATCACTGAAGAAACAACAAGCATAGCATAATCACAAGAGACACAAATTTATCCTGGGAAACCCTCATGGGGTAGAAAACCCAGTAAAGCTTCCTCAATATAGATGACCAGCAATATAAAAAGATGCAAACCAAAGACATGATCTCCTCCTCCACCATAGCAGACCTCTCCTCCACAAGTGCGCCTCTCTCAAGTGAGTGTGTGTGTCAAATGAGGAACACACCTCCTCTATTTATACACTACACTGACATATATTTTACACAAGTACATGTAGGCTCGTATTTAACCATTAGGTTAAATACCCTATTATAACTGACTAGGCCGACCCTCACATGGTGGGTCTAATAACCCTAGTTACCACAACTTCTCGGAGGAATAAACATCTCCGGATTCATAGTATAATCACATCGGAGGTATGGAACATCTCCGGAATAAATAAAGTACAATTATAATATTCTTTGAAGTTACAATATTTCAACATCATGGAACTTGGGTCAGATTAATTCGATTTGATATGTGTGAAGAACTGATCACCAATGTACCGAAACTCCTAATCGAGACTCTTCGCAGGTCATTTCTCTCACCGCAGCCTCCGTTTCCATTATTAATTACCAGTTATAATTATTGATCGGGGATTGCTTATAATGATGTGATCGTAAAGGCAATTCGAAATCATGCAAGCAGTAATTGAGCCTGTACTTCGCATAAGCTTAAACTCAAATCTCCACTTGTTCATAATAGTTGAATTAATTATAAAGGGTTCGCTGCGTAAGTTTAATCATTGCAAATCACCCCGCTCAATTGATATCACCCTACCTGTTGGTCTTAAAGTAGCAATTAACGTGAAGATTCTACATTGTTCATTGCTTTCTATAATAGGAAACATTCTGTATAGCGTTCTGGGCATCTTTTTATCCAAGGTTTTCCGAGGATGAGTGATTTTCATGTAGGAGGTGAACCTTCTAATATTCTTGTTGATGATGAAGAACTTCTCCCTTTGTTATATCAAGAAACGTTGTCACCACTATTTGATGCAGGTTTTCCCGATTTTATCAGTGGCAGTATTGAAGAGGACTTTGAAGCGTTATCTTTCTATGTGCAAAATTCCATGGAGCAGAGTAAGGAAATTCTGGAAGAATCAACTGACTTTGACGACGATCTCATACAAGACTTTATAATCAATGGAGAACCTGACGTACCGACCACTGTTTCTGAAGTAAGTCCTTTAATGGATTTCTCTGTTTCTGGCCATGAATCACCTGACCCTGAATTTCTTACACCAGATGTTCCACAAGCCATGCCATTTGTCGGAGATAATGAGCAATCGGTTTTGTAATCTCTATGGTGCCACGAGACCTTACCTAACTAAAGAATAATTCTTTGTAAGATCTTTAGGAGATAAGGTGGCGGAAAATCTTTCAAGCTGGAAAATAGCAAGTTTTATTGGATCGACAGTTGGAGCCGATTTTGTAATTTCTATTTTGTATAATTTCTCCTTTTGGGATTTTGGGAAAAATTTAGTATTTAAGGAGGAATGTTTCCCTTAGCAAGGGGTTGGGAATTTTGGAATTTTGATTCAGCAGGAGTATGGACTGAAGATGCTCTATCTATTCAAGCCATTGTAATTTTTGTACAAGACTTTTATATGCAGTAAAGTCATCTTTTCTCCACCTTCTTGAGTTCTTCAAATTTCTTTGAGAATTGCTGAGTTAAATGTTTCAAATTGTCATCAGTTATGCGTTTAATCTATTGTAGGTCACTTATTGATGTACATGTTCTTTCATATTGATTTTTTTGTATGTTTTGATCCATGTTCTGAATTGTCCGATTAAATTTCTTTAATTGAACAGTTCTCATATTTATATTTCTGCAAATGATTCGATGCAATTAAATATGTATAATCAATTGTTAATTTTTCAATTAACACAATGATTACAGATCAGTTGTTTGAATAAGCTCAAAGCACGTAGAAGAGTTGTCTCTTAATTTTTATTGATTGATGATCCTTCAAGCTACAAGTGGAAGAACCCAAAGACATTTCTGTTTAAGGTATCTTATACTTATTAATCACATTTTAAACTTGATTTGCACAATATCAACTTTCCCTCTTTAGGTTAGATCTGACTTAGGATAGATTCTTTCCTTAAGTAGGTTAGGTTAGGTTTGTTAACCAGTTATCACACTCTGTTTTTCTTAAATAGGAAAACTGGTCTTTGGAAGATCAAACCTTTTACTCTTAGAGTGCCAATAGAGGCCAAATATCCGTGGGTGATTACCACACCAAACAGCTTGAGGATAGGGTAACTCTTGCGTAGGGTTAACTGAAGCCTTTGGCTGGGTTTTCTAGTACCTTGGAACCCATTCCAGCACTTTGCACTTACCCTGCACACCTAAGGCATCAACAAATGGCGCTAGAAGGAGGGAAGCTAGTAAAGCATGCCTAAACAAGCTATTAATAAACCTCCTCTAGTAAGTACTTCAATGGTTCAAACCCGAAGCCAGAATAGGGCTTCAACATATGAAAAACCAACCGACTCGCTATACCTGTCACACCTGTGGTACAACAGGAGAACAAAAGAGAGTTTATTTTCACATCACCCACAAGTGGACCCATCTCATTAGAGCAGTTATTGAAAACATCTACCGAAAGGGTTTTAAGAGTTGAACAACGTCTTGACGATCAAAGAAGATGCGGCTTGGCAACTTTAAACTTAGAGGGTGTTTTGCAGGCTAGCGATTGGGAAGAACACCAAGTTCCCACTTCACACCCCTCTGATCCATTGGTTCAAAATACTGATATTTTTAACACACAGGATCAACATACAACTGATCACCAATCTAAAAACCAGGATCAAATTAATCAACAAGATTATCCTGAATATAATTGTGAGACCACTCACACAGCAACACAAGTTCAGCCAAATCTTGGAGCAGGCGGTCCACTACCGTCCCCTTCTTCATCTTCATCATCTTCCTCAGACGAAGAGAATTCCTCTATTTCGTCATATGAAGAAGAAGAACAAGAACCTCCAATGGATGGAGAAGGTCAAAACAGACCTTGGCTTGACCAAGGTGCAATTTTCATACTAGGTGATCAACACAGATTACCAAAGAATCCTGAGAAATGGCTGCCTAAATACAACCCTAATGACAAGATACCTGCGTTGGACCACATAAAAACTTTCATGCAAGCAATTAGGCTTAGAAGTGTGGTACATGAGGATGTAGTATGCAGACTTTTCCCATATACCTTTAAGGGTAGAGCCGCCACTTAGTATTTCGCTTTGCGGGCTCAATCTATAACTTCCTGGGATGAATTCGAGAAACATTTTACCCAGAAGTTCAAGGATGAGAAAACACTGCATGATCTTGTCTTAGAGTTGTCCTCCATGAAAACCAAAGGAAAAGAAAGAGTAAAAGACTTTAATCAAAGGTTTTCTTATCTCAAAAAGAGAATTCCTGCCAATCTCCTTCTTGTTGAAGAGTTATTGGTGGCTTATTATGAAAAGGGTCTGCCTCCCCCTATTGCAATATGGGTCAAAAGGGCACAAAAGGGTACTTTACTGGAAGCTTTTGATGAAGCAATAGAAGTTGATAAAGACATCTTTTGTCTGGAAGACAACCCTGAAACTTCAGAAGGGCAACCTTCTACTTCTAGGAAGAAAACTGATAATATCCCTAAAACCACAGTTCAGAACAAGGATACATTTGATATGACTGAGATGAAAAAATTCCTTCAGAAGATGTTAAATGAGATGGTAGATTTGAAGAAGAACACCAATGATAATCATAATCAGAACAGAGGTTTTGTAAGGCCACCATTCAGGAGACCTTACCAGCCTCCACAAAATCCACCATCACCAAATCCAGTATATGCACTCACAAATGAGGAACTCTTTTCCATTTTTAGATCATTGGCAGTAGAATCTCAAGTCAATCCCGACACTTCCAATGATCAGACTACTTCTGATTCTCCACTACCTGAAGAAGAAATGGAAGGTGACCCACATGTTGATGTTGTGGGATGCTTTTTAGAACTACCTATGTGTGAAGAAGAAGAAGAACCTGAGGCGGTGTTTAACACACAACATCCTTATAATACAAGGTCAAAACCACAGCCACCTCAACAACCTTCATCCTCTTCCCCGATTCCCATGAGAAACAACCCTGTCCCACAAAAGGATACAGTCCTCCCTCAAATGGAATACAACCTGGTTGAAGACTTAAAAAACTCAAAGCAAACATCTCTCTATTTGAGCTACTTAAAATTCCTGTTATGAGGGATTCTTTACCTAAAAACATGGTAGTCAAATAGCCTAGAGAGTTACAAAATAATAATCTAGACTCTGTCACTAAAACTGATGATAAAAAAACAACAAGTAAGAGAACTCCTCCTTTTTTGCTCACTTTTGAGATTTTCAATCGGAATGTGCACAACTGCATGATAGATTCATGAGCGTCATCGAATGTGATGCCCCTATCTGTTTGAAGAAAATTGAATGCAATGTGGGAACCCTATCCAACCCAGATTGTGCAACTTGACAGATCCAAAGTCAGAGTGGTTGGAAAATTGAGGAATGTTCTGCTTACATTGTTAGCTGATCCCAGGATCCATCAGATAGTTGACATTGTGATAGCTGACATCCCAAAAGATTATGGGATGTGGTTGAGCAGGGACTGGTCAGAGAAACTTAAAGGTTATTTTGCAACCGACTGGTCCCACTTATGGTTTCCATATAATGGTCAACCGAATAAAATTAAGATCAGCAGAGAACCTCTTATGAAACATACAGTTACTGTTCTTAATGATTCAAGTGAGCTTGTTGGTTATCCCACCTCTCGTACAGAGCAATTTACATTTGAGACCTTTTTTGGTGAATTCCAAGCTGATGTTTCACCAGAAGAAAGCATTCATAACGAATCACATATCACTTAGGTTACTTCTGTACCTTTTTCTGGTGAAATTGTACATAATGTATATAATGTGAATACTAATTTTAGACTAGACCCTGTCTCCTGGACTTTATTTTTCGATGGTTCTAAATCCAAGGAGGGAGCTGGAGCGGGTTGTGTTCTTATCGATCCTACAGGAATGAAAATCATGATTGCGTATAGATTAGAATTTGACTGCACTAATAATGTATCCGAATATGAAGCTCTTGTGTAGGGGCTCAGGAAAGCCATTGATTTGGGTGTTCAAGCAATAGAATGCTACGGGGATTCCAAAATTATAGTCAAACAAGTCAGAAATAAGATACACTGCTTATCTCCGCATTTGGATAATTATCAAAATCTGGTAAGGGAACTAACCAACTCATTTTCAACATTCAATATTAAATCAGTTCCTAGATCACAAAATTTTGATGCAGATCTGTTAGCAAATACAACTTCTAGACTGATTCCGCCGAAAGGTCTGTCCCCTCAAAGCTTTTAAATTGAATTGATGTACATACCATCTATTCCAGATAATGTGACTAAATGGAAAGTGTTTGATGATGATTGACAGATAATTGACTTCCTCACTACTCAGGACACGTTCCAGGACATGGTCATCGATGAAGCAAAACATGAAAACTCTCTCACTGATTCCTCAAACGTCATCCCGAAGTCGGTGATCAATCTAGAAATTTTTTACGATTTACAGGACAAATTCAAATCTCAGACTAATTGTAAAACTCAAAGTTCATCTCTAAATTATGAGTGGGTCAACCTAGGCACCGAACAGGAACCTCGTTTCATCAATTTGGGAATTGATTGCACCCCTGAAGAACGCATAGCCATTATTGCGTTGTGTAAACAGTGTAAAGATGTCTTTGCCTGGACTTATGACGAATTGAGAATGTTTGACACTAGTGTCATGCACAACATACCCATGAAACCAGAGGTCAAGCCACTTCAACAAAAGCTGCGAAAAATGCACCCTTGTTTAGAGTTTTCTGTTAAAAGGGAATTAGAGAAGTTACTCAATGCTCGGATTATATTTCCGGTCAGGCACACTCAGTGGATTTCCAACTTAGTACCTGTCCGTAAGAAAAATGGAGAAATTCGACTCTGTGTTGATTTCAGGAACCTAAATCAGGCTTCTGAGAAAGACAACTACCCTGTTCCACCTATGGAGTAGATTCTTCAGAAGGTAGCCGAGTCAGAGATGTTTTCTCTCTTGGATGGTTTTTCGGGGTATAACCAAGTGATGGTTGCCCCGGATGATCAATTGAAAACAACCTTTAGAACCCCATGTGGTACTTTTTCTTACAAACGGATGCCTTTTGGGTTGATCAATGCTGTAGCTACTTTTCATAGAGATATGGATATAGCTTTTCGAGGGTTAATGCATAATTCTGTCGTAGTTTATCTTGATGATATCACTATTTATTCTAAGAAATTACATGAACATGTGTTTGCTTTGAAACAAGTTTTTGATCGCTGTAGAAAATTCGGCATTTCTCTCAACCCGAAGAAATCTATTTTCGCAGTAACTGAAGGAAAGCTTCGGGGCTTCATTGTTTCGAAAGAAGGTATGGTTATTGACCCTGAACACACAGAGTCCATTTCAAAAATTGGTTTACCTAGTTCATGCAAAGAAATGCAATCCTTCCTAGGTAAGATCAATTTTGTACAGAGATTTGTACCAAATTTTGCCCAAATAGTCAAACCATTGCAACTTTTGGTCAAGAAAGACGTGCAATTTACTTGGTCACAGGAATAGAGAGACACATCTATAAGAATTCAAAAGGCCATTGCAGAAGCTCCTGCCCTCATGTCCCCAGATTTTGATAAGGATTTCTTTCTTTATACTTTTGCCACTGATTTTTCATATGCAGCTGTACTAACGCAAAAGCATGACAATGATGCAGAAATCCCCATCTCTTTCGTGAGCTCAACATTCAAAGGCGCAGAGCTTAAATATTCACAGATCGATAAGCAAGCCTATGCAATGTATAAATCTGTCAAACATTTCAGACCCTACTTGCTAAAGTCCCAAACCAAAGTCATTGTTCCATATTTTGCTATTAGGAACGTCCTCATTCAGAAAGAGTTAGGGGAAAAGAGGGCCCATTGGATGACTGCCCTACAAGAATATGATCTTGAGATCATAATAAAAAAAATTGTAAAAGGACAGCGCCTTTGTCTTCTTATTTCACAATCCAATGACCCCACACGACATCAGTCTGCATGGGATCGCGAGGAATAAATTCCCTCAGGTGTTGTTAACGTTATCGATGCCCCGACATTAGAATGGTATGATGATATCAAATTTTTTCTGAACCATGGATTTGCTCCTGAAACTCTTGATTTTAAGAAAAGAAGAGCTTTAAGATTAAAGTCTGCTCCTTATCAATTAATTGATCAAGTTCATTTTAGAAAAAATTATGATGGAGTATTTCTTAGATGCTTGGAAAAACATGAAACTGATGATATTTTGTTTCAGTTTCATGCAGGTCCAGCTGGAGGCCATTTCTCAAGAGAAACGACAACACACAAGATTCTCAGGGCTGGTTATTATTGTCCCACACTGTTTAAAGATGCTTATGCTTATGTGAGAAAATGTGAGCCATGCCAGAAATGTATAGGGAAGTTTAGGAAACCTGCATTCCCTTTACAACCAGTTACGATTCAGTTTCCATTTCAACAATGGGGACTGGATTTTGTTGGGCCTATAAATCCTCCTTTGTCTCTCCAACATAAGTATATTCTCACAGCTACGGACTATTTCACTAGATGGGTTGAAGCAACTCCTCTTAAACAATGCAACACCACTCAAGTGATCTCTTTCCTTGATAGCCATATTGTCACACGCTTTGGTGCTCCAGAGTATTTAGTTTTCGATAATGCATCCTACTTCTCTTCAATCGATATAACTGAATATGCCTTTGAGATGGGAATTAAGCTTAAATTTTCTACCAATTATTACCCTCAGGGTAACGGCTTGGCTGAATCATCAAATAAAAACCTAATTAATATTCTCAAGAAAATTGTATCCTCTCATCACAGAGATTGGAATACACAGTTGTATAATGCATTATTGGCAGATCAAATCACCCCAAAAGCAGCAATTGCAAACTCCCCATACTATTTGGTTTATGGCAAAGAAGCCATTCTCCCCACCAACCTTACCATTCCTTCGCTACAATTGGCTTAGTTTGTTCAAGAAGATGATTCTTCTCCCCTCCAACAGAGGATTGATACCCTTGTAAAGCTAGAGGAGGACAGGCAAATCACCAAGAACAAGTTGTATCATCATCAACAGATGGTGAAGAGATGGTTTGATGAAAAATATTCTTCTGATAGGGAGTTTTCCATTGGTGAACTGGTTTTGAGATGGGACAAGCAAGGTAAAGATAAAAATCTGTACACCAAGTTCCAACGTCTTTGGCGAGGACCTTTCATTATTACAGAAAAGATTGGTCCCAGCACAGTTCGATTGCAGACATTGGAGGGATTTGTAGAGACCTACCCGGTGAATATATCTCTTCTTAAGAAGTATTTTGTCTGAGCAATCTGATGCTTTTGTATATAGGTGTGGTTTGTTTTCAGTCATTTCTTTTCTAGTATGGACATTCTGATCAATTTTGTTCTTTTGATTTGGTTTTAGTAGTAAGGCTTCACACTTTTTGGTAATGGTCTGGGATCATTTTTTTGGGGGGGGCAACAATTGTTTCTGAAGTTTCAGATTTGTTATTCATCCTACTTCCTGGCTTATTGTTAGAATTTGCTCTGAGGAATAAAAAGGCAATAAGTGCAGTATTTATGGATTCTTTTCACCATGATCATTATCTTTTACAATGCTTCATTTGTATAATTGAGGTATAGAGAATGGTTACCATTTTTCTATCTGATGTTTCATGGTCGAACAACATATCATAATAGCTTAACCAACTTCGATTGCTCATGGATCCTTTTACAATCACTTTGAATATAAATTTTGTTTAAAATTATAAGTTACAAGGTGGGTGGTCTTATTATCAAGATAGCCCATTAGGTTCACAGGTGCTTAAAGTGGAATGACATCTTCACATCAAGCCACCACACTTGGAAGGTGACTTTCAGTTATCCTGAAATATGGAAGATCCTATTACAGGTCTGTCCATTCATGATCCGCAAAGAACTAGTGAGTAACATTATCACTAAATGGTCACCAAGCCATGGTAATGCCTTGTAGCTTATGCCATAATAAACTTTTTCCTTCTGATAATATTTTGTTGTATACAAGAGCAGGGGGGTCTTATTACAAGCCAGCCCTGCTATGATCATGGATTTGAACTTGGACTGGGATTATCACTATGTGGTTACCAAGCCATGATAATTCTTTTGGTCTTACAACCAGAAGACAAGGAGTCTCGTTATCGAGCTAGCTTGACTAGTTTCCAGATCAGGCCTGTGAATGACACTATTTCATCTAATCACCAAGTCAGTACAGTGGTCTTGTATCGACGAAGTTTTATGTATAGTATGTAGTTATCTTTTCTCCAAAAAAAAAATGAAATGAAGAAGTATACTTAGCCCGAGAAAATTACTCAATCAATAAACCAAAGAGATCTGTAATTAGGATATCCATGAGCATTTATAAAGCTTCTCTCAAGTTCAACTCAAGCTATTTTTTCAATGCCTACATCATGATAAAGATTCGGTATCACTCTCTAAATCTCCTTATCAGATAAGTGTTACCTTTACAATGATCATTGATTTAGATTTATCCATTTTTATGTTCACTGTTTGTTGGCTGTTATCTTTTCAGTATCTTCTATGACTTAGGTTTCAAGAATAGGTTGATTAACATGCTGTCTTTAGCTGGATTTGATTGCAGAGATAACTGGTTCTTCCTAGCCGATCGCCATTTGTTGTGGCCACAATAGATCCCATGCTTATTTAAGCATGGGAGCCCCGATCTTAATAAACACTAAGGTGTTTGGGTGAGTCATTTTGTAAATATTAGAGTTTTGTCACCCATGCCTTTGATTTGCTTGTTTGCAACTATTGTTCATTTTTTCCAAGGTATTTTGGTCTGAAAGGAAAGGAAAGCTAAAATTTTGGTTATTTTTTTTATTGTTATCATCATTCCAAAAATCAGCATTTGGAGTCTCCGAAACCCGCAACCCTACATTTGCGGGTTGCGGCATTGTTGTTTAAAATTTTGGAGTTTGGTGATCCCACAATCCGCAAACCGACATTGCAGGTTGCGAAATTGATCGGTAATAAGATCAAGGAATAAGTATCCCGAAACTCGAACTTCGCAATGGTGGCATTCGGATTTCAGGATGGTCGTTTTTCATTTATTTGCTATGTGCTCCCGAAACCCGCAATTCGTGAATTTCGGAATGCGGCTTTCAGGATGGTTATATCGCTTCACAGTGTGACGTTCCCGAGACCCGTTACCCGCATGGTCGGTTTTCGGCTTTCGGGAATCCTTTTCTATTTCCATTTTTGCTACCCGCAACCCGCAAACCCGCACTTTCGGATTTCGGCTTGCGGAATCTTTGAATAAAACTTCATGAACTTAATTGAATTCGATTTTACATCCTGCTCTAGCTAATCTCAGCCATCCATTGTTATGAACTTACGATTATGTTGATTTTGGGTAATCAGTTATGTCAGGATGCGTTATTTTGTCTGTTGAAAACTGGTTCTCCCAAATCATTATTATTTTTTGTAACAGTGGATACTAATACAAGATTATCAATTGCTTCATGTTGGATGGACACCATTGCTCTTCATTAAGTTCGCCGTGTCTGATCTCGAGTCTTGACAATTTGTCGTTATTCTTCCGCTTCTTAATGATCATGTCTTTTCACTTAAATTCTGACTTCAAATCTTCTTTTCCTTCTCATGGAAGTTGGGTCAGATTAATCCGATTTGATATGTGTGAAGAACTGATCACTAGTGTACCGAAACTCCTAATCGAGACTCTTCGCAGATCATTTATGTCACCGCAGCCTCCGTTTCCATTATTAATTACCAGTTATAATTATTGATTAGGGATTGCTTATAACGATGTGATCGTAAAGGAAATTCAAAATCATGCAAGCAATAATTGAGCATGTACTTCGCATAATCTTAAACTCAAATCTCCGCTTTTTCATAACAGTTGAAGTAATTATAATGGGTTCGATGCGTAAGTTTAATCATTGCAAATTGCCCCGCCCAATCAATATCACCCTGCCTGTTTGTCTTAAAGTAGCAATTAACGTGAAGATTGTACATTGTTCATTGCTTTCTGTAATAGGAAACATTATGTATAGCGTTCTGGGCATCTTGTTATCTAAGGTTTTCCCAGGATGAGTGATTTTCATGCAGGAGGAGAACCTTCTAATATTCTTGTTGATGATGAAGAAATTTGCCCTTTGTTATATCAAGAAACGTTGTCCCCACTATTTGATGTAGGTGTTCCTGATTTTAGCAGTGGCAGTAGTGAAGAGGACTTTGAAGCATTATCTTTCTATGTGCAAAATTCCATGGAGTAGAGCAAGGAAATTCTGGAAGAATCAGCTAACTTTGACGACGATCTCATACAAGACTTTATAATCAATGGAGAAACTGACATACCGGCCACTGTTTCTGAAGTAAATCCTTTAATGGATTTCTCTGTTTCTGGCCATGAATTACCTGACCCCAAATTTCTTACACTAGATGTTCCACAAGTCATGCCATTCATCGGAGATAATGAGCAATCGGTTATTGAATCTCTATGGTGCCACAAGACCTTACCTAAATAAAGAATAATTCTTTGTAATATCTTTAGGAGATAAGGTGGCGGAAAATCCTTCAAGCCGGAAAATAGAAAGTTTTATTGGATCGACGGTTGGAGCAGATTTTGTAATTTCTATTTTGTATAATTTCTCCTTTTGGGATTTTGGGAAAAATTTAGTATTTAAGGAGGAATGTTTCCCTTAGCAAGGGGTTGGGAATTTTGGAATTTTGATTCAACAGGAGTATGGAATAAAGATGCTTTGTCTATTTGAGCCATTGTAATTTTTGTACAAGGCTTTTATATGCAGTAAAGTCATCTTTTCTCCACCTTCTTGAGTTCTTCAAATTTCTTTGAGAAACGCTGAGTTAAATGTTTCAAATTGTCATCAGTTATGAATTTGATCTATTGCAGGTCACTTATTGATGTACATGGTCTTTCATATTGATTTTTTTGTATGTTTTGATCCGTGTTCTGAATTGTCATATTAAATTTCTTCAATTGAACAGTTCTCATATTTATATTTCTACAAATGATTCGATGCAATTAAATATGTATAATCAATTGTTAATTTTTCAATTAACAAAATGATTACAGATCAGTTTTTTGAATAAGCTCAAAGCACATAGAAGAGTTGTCTCTTGATTTTTATTGATTGATGATCCTTCAAGCTACAAGTGGAAGAACCCGAAGACATTTCTGTTTAAGGTATCTTATACTTATTAATCACATTTTATACTTGATCTGCACAATATCAACTTTCCTTGTTTAGGTTAGATCTGACTTAGGATAGATCCTTTCCTTATGTAGGTTAGGTTAGGTTTGTTAACCAGTTATCACACTTTGTTTTCCTTAAATAGGAAAAATGGTCTTTGGAAGGTCAAACCTTTTACTCTTAGAGTGCCAGCGGAGGCCAAATATCCGTGGGTGATTACCACACCAAACAGCTCGAGGATAGAATAACTCTTGCGTAAGGTTAAATGAAGCCTTTGGTTGGGTTTTCATCCCCTGTTGTGTGCCTTGGAACCCATTCCGGCACTTTGCACTTACCTTGCACACCCGAGGCATCAACAAGACTCTGTGGGCTTCACGACCATGAGACGAATGGGTCCATGCTTTTATCCATAGTTTGGACAAAATGCCGCGGTCATGGTATGCTTCAGATGAATTGCGAGGGGATATTACCACTTGGTTAGAGTTGACATATTGTTTTACTCATACTTTCAGCTTCACGGATACCAACCCAGATGTCCATAATGCTTTGCAGCTCATCCGTGATGTTTTTCTGAAGGTTTTTCCAGTGGCATATCCTGCGGATCCACATACACACTGTAAGATGCAATCAATGATAGAATGTTATAATATCATTGACGAGACAGAGGATGGTGATGACCCGCATAATGTCAATATTCCAGAATCAGAAGGAAGTCGAAATGTTGTAGCACCTGACGCACCAACCAATCTGATCAGTGAGCCGCTAAAGCTTAGGAAGGTCAACATTGGGACAATAAAGAACCCAAATTTTGCGAATGTTGGCAACTATTGGGATGACGAGATGATGGAAAAGGTCACCGACCTATTGAATGAGTTCCAAGATTTGTTTCCTACAAAGTTTTCGGAGATGAAGGGAATATTGGGGGATCTAGGGGAGATGAAGATATCGTTGAAATCTAATGCAAAACCAATTAGGTAGCGATCGTATTGATTGAATCCACAACATAAAGAGCGGGTCAAAGTTGAACTTGAATGCATGTTGGATGGTGGTATCATTGAACCGGTTGAAGAATCATACTGGATTAGTCCTATGGTGGTGCAGGACAAGAAGACAGGTGAAGTGGGAATTTGTGTTGACTTAGGGAAGCTGAATGACGCATGTCTGCATGATCCATTTTTGACACCATTCACTGATGAGGTACTCGAGGGCCTGGGTGGCCAAGAGATGTATTCTTTCACGGATGGGTTCTCTGGTTATCATCAGATCAGGATTGCGAAAGAGGCTCGCCACAAGACAACATTTGTGACTGAATGGGGTTGTTTTCAATACACGGTGATGCCGTTTGGGTTGAAGAACGCACCTACGATATTCTCTTGGGTTGTTGTTGCTGCTTTCAGGGATTTTATTTAAAAGTTATTGCAAGTGTATATGGATGACTGGATGGGTTATGGGTTGATAAGCGATCATCTGGAAAACCTACGGCTTATATTGGAGCGCTCTCGGCAACATCAGATATTGCTGAACTTGAAGAAGTGCATTTTTTGTGCACCGTTCGGGATATTGTTGGGTCACATTGTTTATAAGTAGGGATTTTTGGTCGACCCAGCAAAGATTGTGCTCATTCTGAACTTAACATTGCCTACCAATGTCAAGCATTTGAGAGCGATGTTGGGGCACACATGGTACTATCGCAAATTCATCCGGGGTTATGCTGCGATCATGGCCCCTATGGAGAAGTTGTTGAAGAAGGATGCATTATTTCAATGGAGCCCCAAATGTCAAGTCAGTTTTGAGACATTGAAGGCCAAGATGGCTTCAGCACCGATATTGGTCTTTCCAGATTGGAGCAAGGAATTCCATGTCCACGTGGAATCGTGGATGCATCATCGATTGCATTGGGAGTGGTGCTTACGCAACAAGGGGAAGGAGATGTGGATCACCCAATTTCTTTTGCAAGTCGAAAGTTGTCATCTGCAGAGAGGAATTATACCACTACAGAGAGGGAAGGCTTCGAGATGGTATATGCGCTGCAAAAGTTTAGGAACTACTTGTTGGTGGGTCACATGAAGATGTTCACAAATCATTATGCTTTGGAAGTATCTGGTTAATAAGCCTTTGTTGGGGGGGAATATATGTCGTTGGTTACTTCTCTTTCAGGATTTTGATTTCGAAGTCACTGTGAAGCTCGGTCGCTTGAATGCTGGACCAGATCATCTATCGCGGATTGAGACAGGGGAGGAACCAACTAACATTGAAGATGGGTTTCCAAATGCACAAATATTCAGGGTTGAAGTAGCTGATGACTACTACGAAGAAATCATTCAGTTTTTGGCGACAGGAACTGCACCAGAGGGGTTCACCACCAATTAGACGAAGCAGCTGGTGGTTAAGGCTGCAGATTTCCAGTTGATTGTAGGACAGTTGTACAAACTGGGATCAGACGACATATTGTGGCACTGTGTCCTGCCTCATGAGCAAGGGAAGATATTGTCAGAAGCACAGGTAGGGGTGGCTGGTGGGCACTATGGAGGTAGTGTGACTTCCAGGCAGGTACTTTGCGTAGGGATTTGGTGACCCACTCCTCACAATGATGCGATGAATTATGCGTGGACCTGCGATGTTTGTCAGCAAACTGGGAAGACCTCCAGGAGGGATGAGATGCCGCTAATACCTCAAGTGACACTGCAGCCATTTGATAAATGGGCAGTGGATTTTGTGGGACTGATCAGCCCACCTGGGAAGCTCACTGTCGCATGATACATAATCACAATGATGAATTATTTGACAAGATGGGCGGAGGCTGCACCAACAGTCGATTACACTGCTGTGACAGCAACATGATTCTTGTTCGACAATATTGTCACTCAGTTTGGCTACTCGAAGGTATTGATGAGTGATCAGGGCAGTCACTTCATCAATCGGACAATCACCACATTGACAACAGAACTTTAGATACAGCATAAGAAGAGTACGCTGTATCATCAGCAGGAAAATGGCATGGTGGAATCTTTCAACAAGGTGTTGGAGCATGCACTTACTAAGGTTTGTAATGAGAACCGGGATGAATGGGATTTGAAGATTCTAGTAGTGTTGTGGGCATATCGCACATCTTGTAAAAGGTTGACGGGACATACACCCTTCAAATTGGTGTATGGGCAAGTAGTGATTATTCCTATGGACTACATTGTTGCGAGTCTACGCATAGCGGAAATGACATGCATGAATGATGAGGCAACATTGGCAGAGCGTCTGGAGCAGCTGGTACAGCTTGACGAAGACCGCTTTATGGCTGGTTTTCACCAGTGCATGGAAAAGGATCAACGAAAATCTTGGCATGATTGCCATATCTAAAATAAATGGTTCCAATAGGGAAAATTGGTGCTGTTGTATGACAACAAGCTTATGAAGCATCTAGGGAAATTACAGATGCATTGGATCGGCCCATATTGCATCAGTAGCATAACATCAGGAGGCGCAGTACAAGTGCAACAGTTAGATGGAGTGATGCTCCCAAAGTTAGTGAATGGTAGTAGGTTGAAGCCCTACATGATGGGCTCAGAGCAGCGTGATGACTGAGTTGCATCGGGAAAAAAGAGAGAGCAGAGTGCAGGAGGCTAGGTGGTAGGATGGCGCCCTAGCAGGGACAGAATGAGCATGATTTGAGCACTTGTATCGTCGTTTAGGAGCTATGCTATGACAACTATAGGGTCGTGATGTAGTCACATCAACAAATAATGAATAAAGTTCCATACAATTAACTAATGGTATTAGATGAAGTGACATGCAGTGAAAACGGGTTTGACCGATAGGATGACAGGATTGACGACGAAGTCCAGCACATTTGGCACAAGGTGACAGCATGGCCGAGGGCACTAAGCATCGATGTTTCACACATTGTGGCACGTATGACAACCGATGGAAGCATGGTCTCTACTCTGCACATAAGAAGTCCTATCTACACACACATACTATGGATCCACCTCACCAGGAGATGACAGAATGGCATGATGAAAGGATCGGAGCCTTATGTGAATGGATTTGCGAATGATTTCCTCGGCAGGTGTCCAGGACAATGGAGATGCATAAATACCGACCACTAAGGCTAGCCGAGCAACAAGGTATCTATCCGAGAAGAGGAATTCATGCTGCGAGAGGGTTAGGAAGTTAGATAAGTTAGGAATTCCAAGGAGGATGTGGAAATGATCCATTTCATTTCGTACGATAGCACACTAGGTGCGTTGAGGGCATGAATGACGAGTGTGCATGAGCACCTACAAAAGGAAGCAACGAGGACACTCAGGTGTAGAAGAGATGAAGTCTCATCCGATATGTATAGATATGTGGTGGTAGTTCGAAGCTTCATGGTCCTTGCGACCACCAGAATGACAGGGGCGGAAGTCCCTTGGTCCCGCTAGTAGGGGATCCGCGGTGCGAAACATATGTGCCATAGCGGTTGGCTTGTTTCGCACCTCGGTGTTGTTCATCAATTTTTCCTCAGTCTGCACCAGGTCTCCAGAGATTGGAGGATGAGTTTGAGAAGTACATGACAGCAAGATGGATGATCACCGTATGGGTTTGAGAAGTACATGACAGTGAGCCAGAGATCACCATGATAGAGGAATGGTCCAACGACAGACAAGAACAAGTACACCATGTCTAGCTGGTGTGGCTCGAGGGTGAGCCACAAGATTGTGTTGGGGGCTTTTTGGAAGGCAGTTTGGATGGGTCAGCATCGCAACATTGCGGATGCTGCGCAAGACTGAAAGTACCGTGAAAGGAGGAAAGTAGCACACAAGTCGATTAGTTTATGTAATTTTGGGTCATTTGGACCGCATTATGTGGGATTTTGGGTCACTTGGACCGCACTATGTGGGTTTTGGGTCATCTTTTTGTAGAGTTTGTTAGGAAGAAGTTAGACAGTTGCCTAAGTGGACCGTAAACGTAAAGGTGTAAGCCTATAAATAGACTTAGCATTGTAAGTGTTGAGACACCAAGATATAGCGATACTGGATTGGAAATACATGAGCTGATGAATTGAAGAGACAGTTGAGCACAGATGATTTTGCTCGTCTGTTAATCTGGGTGTGCGACAGAGGAATTATTGTTGTATCTGTGGGTTGTTGCAGACATTAATATGATATGATGTTGAGCTAAATCACTGTGTCTTTTCTTGTTCCCTTTTGATGAATGCACTTTGTGACATAAATCTGTGAATGATGTGATGCTTCCTTGCTACGATTAATGTTTTACTGTTATATCTATCGCGCATTTATGGTTCTCTCAATGATGAGATCTGTTGAATGATGTTATGCTTATGCTTAATGCCTAAGTTGAATGCTTAAATATATTTCTGAATGTCGCAATAAGTTGATCAGTTAATGCACAACATCCTCCTTCATCCGGCGGAAACATGGTTCCGTCAACTCTCCCTTGAACATCTTGGGTGAGACCTCATCTGCTCTGCAGGTGTTGTTAGACAGGGTAAAACCTGTATGAGATGGTGCTCAGGGAGATTGCGGTGGGTTGGACGTCGACAGATTGAGGAACCCCTGTCGACTATGTTGTGTCAACAGTGCATTTTGTATTTACCTTTACCCTGCTCATAACAATGCTCTGCCATTCTAATGGCTTCATCTAAACTTGGTGGATTTACAAACTCTATTCTATCTCTATAACTTTGTGGTAGACTACTAAGGAAACATTGTATTTTAACCCTTTCATCCTTGATGTAATCCATGGTATTCTTCCATAATTTGAGTTCATTGAACTCTTTTCTCTTGTTATCATAATACTTAGCTGATAAGTACTTCTCCTGGAAGTATCTCTTAAACCTTTCCCATCTGACACTTCTTTCACTAATTCCCTTCACTTGCATGAGGTGTTCCCACAAAATTGAAGCTCTTCCACTAAGATTATAGATGGAAACACTTTCTTTTTCATTTTCAGAATACTCATGCATTCTGGAGTACTTTTTAATTCCAAGAAGCCATGCTTCTGCTTCTTGACCTTCTTTTCTTTCTCCATCAAAAGTGGGAGGCCTCACCTTCCTAAACTCGCCCTGTGGAATACCTCTGTGCTTCTTCCTGCTCTTACTCTTCTTGGGAGTATGTCTTCGGCTTCCTTGGGAACCCTCAGGTTCATCTGACCTGTTGGAGGAAGACCTAGGAGAGGGTGTTCTGTGCCTTATGCTCACAAAACTCCTTCTAGGGCTCGGAGTTCTGTTCCCTTCACTTTTTTTGTACACACAACCTCAATTGGGATCGGATCCGCAATACACAATTGCGATCGGCCATCTGCATTACACAATTGCGATCCACAATCCACATTCCTCAATTGCGATCCACAATCTGCATTCCACAATTGCGATCCGCAATCCACAATACGCATTTCACAATTGCGGGGTTTGGAATACAGAGTCCCCAAAATGGTCCTTCCGACGATTCCTCTTTCTGCATTCTGCAATTCCACAGTCCTCATTCCGCAATTGAAATCCGCAATCCACAATATGCATTTCACAATTGCAAGCTTTGGAATATGGAGTCCCTGAAATGGTCCTTCCGACTATTCCTCTTTCTGCATTCCGCAATTCCGCAATCCACATTTGTAGATGCAGAAATGCGGAAATCGCTATTCCATCTCCAGAACAGATTTTCCTTCCACAATCCGCAATCCACATTGCGGATGTGGAATGGTCCTTGCTTACCTCTTTTCGCATTCTGCAATTCCGCATTGCGTAACTCAGAAATGTGGAAGTCCAAATCCATCGTTGCTTTCTAATGTCCACAATCCACAATCCGCATTGCGGATACGGAGTTGCAGAAACACCTCCACTGCATCTGCAAACTTCTCAGGGGCATAAATCCTTCATCGTTTAACCAAATTGGGCAAGGTCGGTACCATTGGAAATATATATTGGACAAATCTATCCACTGGTTTAGTCCCTTGACCAACCAAGGTCTCTAACCTTGACATTTATCCAACTGAAGTTATTTCTCATAATCTCCTCAAAGTGCCTTTAACCTTCTTCAAGAAATTTGTCTGCCTTCTATCATGACTCCATCTCTTTCCCCTGACTCATAGGGAATCATGGAGCACCCCAAGGCTCCTCCAATCCTTTCCCATACATAGATGAAGCCCTACAATCCATCCCAAAAGGCAAGAAATGCATAACAATTACACAAGATGCAAGGACTAGATCTAACCAATATATCCACCAAATGTAAGATTTATAATGCATTAAAATCATCCAACTAAGTGAGGCATCCAACATGAACTCATCCTTCTACTCAAGCTTACACATAATATGCATATTTCTCACATTCATATAAACATTTATTCAACAACTTAAAAAAGAAAGCATAATATAACACATGAAATATCAACATTCACTTCATAGAAACACTTATCTTTGGATCTTGAAGTTTCCCAAGCAACTAGCCAAGTGAGGACAATGTTCCACCCAAACTTAGGTCTCTATCCAGCCTGTACTCTTTCAGCTGAGACACCACCCCCGAGATGGGCTGTGTATCCACTAAGGAGGGCCAAGGAAATCTCTCTCTCTCTCTCTCTCAGTCAAGGTCTCATCCCCATGCTAAGCCAACCTAAAGCTGGTTTTATCAAGCAATCCAGGGAACATACTCATGCTAAGACAATATACAGTTGAGTTTATCAAGCATACACATGCTAAGCCCACCTACAGTTGGGTTTATCAAGCATGCAAGGGAAACAAGGAGGGTAGTGCTAAGCCAGTGATATCAGCCATAGAGCTATAGGAATCTCAACACTCAACAGACATGGCACCCAAAATACATACCTCACCCAACACAAGGAAGGCTCTCTTCTTTGCTACGAAGTCCCTCAAGGCCCCTTCCCTCCATTGCTATTCAAGGTGAGCATAGAAAGGTACAACTTCTAGTTCTATGAGACTACAACCTTCAATGGGTTTATCAAGTAGTCCAACCCTAATCCACCTTTTGATACCACTTTGTGAATAAACTGGGCTCTTCACAAGGTTGCAGACTAAACTCTATCCCGCAACTTGACTTCTCGTCATACCAAACCAAGTCTTCTCACAAATTCCTGGAGCTAATCATGATCTGCAATTCGTCTTCGTGTTTTACTTTCATGGGATTATCAAACCAATATGGCTTATGTTCCGGGTTTGTATGAATATTCCACCATGTAAATTTGGCTTACACAGAAATCACGTTCTTTTCCTTCTCCACTCTACAACTTGGCTCTGCAACCAATGGTGAATTCCTCCCGCGTGAATGAATCCCTTCTCGTTCAGGGTCAACCATAGGATAGTCCTTCGGGTCTGCTAATTCCCAGGTGGTAAGTGTCTTAGGGAACAAGTAAACACATGCCATACCCTACCATACGTATTCGCAAGGCATGCTCCATACTCAATCTTCCTCACAAATAGGCTTCTCAACTACCTTCTATAACAACATTAATGTCAGCAGGGGAGGTCAAACAGGTTCGTAAACAGACATGTGGTAGTATGGGTTCCAATCCCACACCCCCCTCACCTCTCCCTAGTGGATACACAAAGCCTCTTCTAATTCGTTGCCTCCTTAGCCAGTTCCTTGGGTATTTTATTGCATGATAATTAATAATTACATCATTTACAATGTTTCATGGCTTAATATCCCATGAATAATCAAACTCTCAGATACTTGCCTATGCAATTAACTTAAACATCCACTAGTGGGGCCTTGGACTTGAGCTTCCCACTAGGGAAATTACACACCGTATTTACATAGTATTTACATTAAGGAAATAAACCATAAGGGCCAAGTAGGAGTATTACAATGCTACAAACTTGCAGTTACCAACTAGAAGATGGCAACCTTGGATGCATTCATAGATTCACTCACTTAAGAGCAGGAAAAGCTAGTTCAAATGGGAGCTCTGAGTCTCTCCAAGGATCATGATATTGATTCTCATGAATATAAGGGTTCAAAAAATGTCAAATCCAAAGGAAAGCAAAAGATGAAGGAAACTATGTTGTCAGATGATAAGGACTCTAATTCAACTGATGAAGATTCCAAAACCGAGAAGATGAAGAACAAGAAAGAGAGATACAATTACTCTTATTTCTGCAAAGGTACCCTTTTTGAGCAATCTTGTTTCAGGAATAAATTGGACATCATGACCAATATGCTTGAAGAACATAATACTGATGTTCTTGATTTTGCAAGAAGAGAAGAACGCATTTTTTTTGTTGAACAAGAACAATGTATCTATGCTACTCACAAAGGTAATCATCTGTATTCCATGAGTGATCGAGTCAAAAATATTTCCCATGTTTCTGATTTTGATTCACATTCTGATATATCAGAATCATAAACCTTCATCCATTCCTTGGAAGAATCTCCAAACAGTTCACCAAAGTCTCCTCCCAAACCTAGTTATTTTTCACTAGTTTTTTATTTGTCTTATGAAAGTTTCATCCACCTCCATTCGAATATTTCAAATTATCATTTGGAATATGATATGAATATTGTGATATTTAGTTCATGACACCTCCCACACCATTTCCTAAACCATTGGATGCACAAAAGACCCTACAACCCCCAAGTTTTCCAATTGAGAAACCTCACAATTCCATGGTTTCCTACACTGTGTAACTTGTCTCTATTGTTATTACGTATTTCATATATTTAATTGGATGTAAATTTGGAATTGAAGCACAACAGATCTAATTGAACAAGAAAATCAATTACAACATATGCATAAGGAATAATATGTGTAAACTATTCAAGAAAATTGCAGCAGTGCTCTATTGAACTCAGAAGTAGAATACAATACAATGTGCAGTCACAATGACTGAATAGGCCAAGCCAAGAAATTCGAATTAACCAAGGAGGTCAATCAAATAGCCTGCATGGTGTAGCATGTCTCAACTAGGATTCCTAATCATCAGATCAATGGTGTCATCAATGCACAAGTAATGGTCAACTAGGTGTCAAACTAAGTCGAACTGAATGTAGGTAGGTGTAATTGGTGCATGGAGCACTAATGTAGTGAAGGAGAATCCAAGGAGGGCGCATGAAGAGATTTCTGGAGTTAGAACTAGAAATCTAGTCTCAATGGAGGTCCAATAGAGTGTTTCAGTTAGTTAACTAGTCAATCAGTCCTCAAATCAAGGAACATATCCACAAATCAAGCAACTAACTGAGTGATAACTAGTGGTAGGTGAGAGAGGTGCACATGTCAAGTAGGAGACTGAAAATTGGTACATCTTGGACTAGGAGGGCCGAAACTGAGCAGAAAGAAGCTCCCGGGGCTAGCAAACTAGGGACTAGGTGCTGGGTGACACCTCACTGATGACTGAGTTGCATGCAAATTCATGCCTGCATGCCTGTATGATTGCATGAATGCATGATGGTGAGAATATCCTAACACCCCCCCACAAGCTATACTATGAGGTAAAAAATAAAATATAGGGCCCTGGTAACTGAGACCATAGGTCACCCCAATACATAAAACAATCCAAATAAAGAATAGTCTATGAACCAAGGAAATGGAGAAAACCTCATGGGAAAACCCCCCCCTCAAAATAGACTGAAAACGCGCCAAAATATCAATTGATCCAAACTCAAGTAGATATGTCTGGAGATATTTTACTCTTTGGAGGAAATGGATCATGCTTCAAAAACATGTGCTTGTATTCTCCATCAGTGGAAGCAAGCGAATATCGAGACTTTATGAACTTGCTCTTCAGACCGATCATGGTGAAAACAAATATGAAAATATAACAATCATCCTAGGGCCTGTAATTAGAACCAAATGAGGTAGAATTAGATCCAATCAGATCTAATAAATCTTGAAACTTGAACTTCAGATCAATGGAAGTCAAATCAGCTCCAAGAATTGATAAATGGTTTCTTGTGATCTTCTTTGAACCAATAGTGGTGAGATCAAAACAAAAGACATCAAAAAGTGCATGAGACTTGAACTCAAGCGAATGGTAGTGTTCTTCATCTTCAATAAAAATCAGAGAACATGTGCCAATGATCGAACAAAAGTATGTAGGAAGCATGTTATCAAGGAGAGCGAATGCCTCACCTCCAAAATCTGATTTGACCTCCAAAACATCAAGTAGATCATCATTCTGCATACCGAAAAACTCATGCGAAGGAGAGGATTCAATATGCTCTTTGGATTCTAGAGTATGATCTGGCTTATCTTGCTCAGAATTCGAAATAAAGGATATTGAGAGAATGAGTGTTGAATCTACAGTTTCTTCTTCATCTTGAATGTCAATGGTTGAGGCTGAGACATAATCAAAGAGAACACATAAGGAGGTCTTACTAGGCTTGTTCTCCAAATGGCTAGCATGATCCTCTTATTCCTGCTTTCCAAATTCTCTATCGAGTTGGGCCCATAGATCACTTGGATTTTCAGCAGTTAAACTGAGGTAGCGCATACAAGGATCCATAGCAAGACATATTGTCCCAAAAGCTCTATCACAATCATTAAGCCAATCATTCTCCTCTTCATCGGAATCAAAATCTCTTGTAATACCAATACACATATCCAAGAGACATTGTCTCTTCAAACATGCAATCATATTTGGTTTCCATTCATCATAGTTCAATGGAGTAAGAAGATTTTGTGAAGAAGAATATTCCATCTCTGCAATAGCGAATGCAAATGGAGGAAGTAAGAAACCTGCAAATCACAAACAAACAAGAACCATTTAGGTTGACAACCTGCACTTTTCAATTTGCATCACACCCGGCATAAGAAAATCAATCAAGCTTGAAGATCCAATGATCAATATCTAGGAATTATGTGGAAAATCTCATCTTCTAGTGTAGAATTGGAAAAAATGGCATGCAGTGCAGAACCACCTGTGCAGAACCACCTGTGCAGAATCACCAGTGCAGAATCACTAGTGTAGAATTGGCATGTAGTGCAGAATCAACATGTAGTGCAGAATATGCATGTAGTGCAGAAAATGCATGCCAATGCTGCAAATATTGTGAATAAAATCACTCAATCTTCATGAATAATCCATGCAGAAAAGAATTCTTGTCCCCTCCATGGCTCTGATACCATGTGAAATTGAAGCACAACAGATCTAATTGAACAATAAAATCAATTACAATAGATGCATAAAGAATAATATGTGTAAATGTGCAAGAGAATTGCAGCAGTGCTCTATTGAACCCTGAAGTAGAAGACAATACAATGTGCAGTCACAATGACTGAATAGGCCAAACCAAGCAATTCGAATTAACCAAGGAGGTCAATCAAATATCCTGGATGGTGTAGCATGTCTCCACTAGGAGTCCTCATAATCAAATCAGTGGTGTCATTAATGCACAAGTAACATTCAATCAGGTGTCAAACTGAGTCTAACTGAATGTAGGTAGTTGTAAATAGCACATGGAGAACTAATGTAGTGAAGGAGAATCCAAGGAGGGTGCATGAGGAGCTGACTGGAGTTAGAAATTGAAATCTAGTCTCACTGGAGGTCCAACAGAGTGTTTCAGTTAGTTAACTAGTCAATTAGTCCTCAAATCAAGGAACATATCCACAAATCAAGCAACTAACAGAATGATAACTAGTGGTAGGTGAGAGAGGTGCACATGTCAAGTAGGAGACTCAAAATAGGTGCATCATGGACTAGGAGGGTTGGAACTGAGCAGAAAGAAGCTCTCAGGGCTAGAAAACTAGGGACTAGGTATTGGGTGACACCTCACCAATGACTGGCCTGCATGCAAATGCATGCCTACATGCAAATGCATGCCTACATGATGGTGAGAATATCCTAATAGGAAAACCATGTATTTGGCCATCATTGGAATATTGGTCCACATGTCTGGACTTGATCTCACCACCCATGGTTCAAATTGCAAGTCCTCAAATCCTCTAGACTCGCTCAACTATTAGTGTGATCTAGTTGCTCACTCTTTTCCTACCGTGACCCTATCCAATCATGGACACACTATACCTTTGTTTTTTTCTTCTCCATTTGACTTATATTATGATATTTCATAACTTCATGAGATCCTTTACAGTCTCATGAAGGTACTACATCTGTTTGAAAATAAGGTACATGGTTATGTACACCATATTGCAGTTGCACAAGAAATTGATCCCGTTGAGTCCATTGATTCTCTTTGGGAAGGAGTTTGCACAAATCTATTTTCCATAATTTATTATGTATTCAGATCATATCGTGTATTTTTTAATAGCAATAAGAATTCATATGATGCCCCACCATCACCAGATGATGAGTTTCATGGGGCCTCTACACATGTGTTTTGCTTACACTACATTGATACATTGGTGCATGATCATGGAATCTACAATATATTCATTGATCCTTTTACCCAAAAGTAGTTCATTTAGCTCATCCAAGTGAATAAAAATACAGTTTGAAGACATTCTAGTTATTTCTGTGCCATGTCCATTCTTGAAGGGGGGGGGGTTTCTTCCCAAGTGATTTTCCCTCTTTCCTCGTTTTTTATGGAATTTTTTTTTTTTTGTAAAGGGTGACCATAAGCCTCATTAATATATGCTAATCACTCTAATTAAGTATTAAAGGGGGCTTTTAGAATATCAAATACCCACTCCATACTTAGGATAACATTTATTAATCATTTTTGGTTAATTTCCTAGGTGTTGACTAGGTAGTTAGTCTCATTTTGTCTTCTTATGCCACCACTTGCCATCATTAGTCATAGGATTTCACTTGGATATATTCTAGATAATATTTTTTCTAATTCTATTTTATTTTGTGTCCATGGTGGAAGAGTATGTGCGCCTTCCTTCTTTAGATAGTTTTATTCTACTTTTTTGCTTTTAGTGGATAAGGACAAAGCTAGTTTGACTTGGAAAACTATCTTTTTTTGCCAACTCACAGTCCATATTTTCCTTCTCTCCAAAATACATGATCAAATTCCTTTTTCATCACTCATTAGATTCTATTCCATATTTAGGTAATTCATGAGCCTCTTAACTCATTTGGAAGGAGATTTTGCTACCTTTTGGGTTTTTATGCTTTTAGTAAGCCTGCCTTTTGTGAGATTTTCAAACTTGCCTCTAAGGCACTGGAATTCTTTGTTGAGGATGTATGATATATTGTAAACTTATTAATGAATAAAATACAGTGATTTTTTCTCAAGTTACCTTCTCTATTCTTCTTCTCATATTCTTTGAAAATATTCCAAGTGAATTTGTCTTATTGAATCTAGATCTAGGAAATCTAAGTTCTCACATTTATAAATACATTTGATTCTAATGATTTGAGAACAAATTCCCTTCTATAATTCTCACCCTTGGATTTAATCACATGCCAACCATTAGCTAATGATCCATTAGGTATTTTAGATAGACATTCATCTTTACAACATCTTTTATTTCTTAATTGTTTGAGGAAGTGATGTTCATCCTCATCTTCATTAAAACTTGTTTTCATTGCACATCCATGAGATTAATTTGGCATTGGGCGTTTGTGGTGATTGTATGGTTTGGTTTTCACTAATTGGTCATAAGATCAATAATTGATACCAATGGGATATTCCAATTCTGGAAGAGGATATTCCATTGCACTCCACATATCCACTTCTACCTACAGTAACATTTATTTCACCACTAAGGTGCAAAACCTGGTTAATAGGACACCTTATCAAAGAACCTTCTAATATACTTAAGTGGTTGCAATTTTGTGTGAAGCTTTTATAGATATGAATACCAAAATGAAGACCATCTAACCTGGATAATTGTACCACTTCTCCTTCAAGCACATTTGTAATAGTCCCCTCAATAAAATACTTATTCTTAGATGATAATAGATGATTTAGCTTCACTGATATTCCTTTAAAATTCAAGTTATGATCTTCAATGTGGGAAGAGGATGATAGTTTTGATTGGTGTATACCTTGAACTTGCAATAAAGTTCCAATTTTTTGGTCTAAAAAATTATCTATTGGCCAAGATATTATATTCATGGGTTGGACCAAGAGGGAGCACATGGTTCAACGTCATATAACTCTTTCCACCATTACAGGAAAATTACATAATCCCATCATCTCTCCTGTAATACTATAGTCCTCAAGCACATTTGAGATAAAACCCAAGTCTATGCATTCCTCTGTATTTGAACATATATGCTTAAGTATCACATGGTGTGCAAGGAATTCATTCCCTTATTTGGGACCAATATTCACATAATCATGTTGATCCCCCATATATTCACACTCTGATGCAGAAAGTTACCCTAAAGTTGTTTCATCATCTGAATCACTGTTATGATTTTCATCATTGTCATTCCTAGAATCACTATCCATTGAATGACCCATAGAACCCTGATCTATTTGAGGTACCAAGCATTCACCATGCTTATACAATTGCACACTCGACCAAGAAACAAAGTACATTCCACAACGAGTGTCTTCCAATGTCTTAATTTCTTCCGTAGGACTGGATAATGGAACCTCTCCATTTAGAACATTTTCAACATTGACAAAAAATCAGTCAGATCTAATTTTGTTATAATGTAGAAGCTTCCTACTTGGGTAGAATTTTCCTTCTGTAACCTTCGAATTTCTCCAAAATAAGTCTATGCCTTCTCCATCCACGAATGTAAGGACCTCATTATTGACAATCTGCAATTCAAGCAATTCATTATTTGAGTTATATATTTCAACATTAAATATATATTAAAAACTTAAAAATATTTTGTATTGATGCATATTTTTAGTAACAAAATGACTCGATCTAGGGATAAAAAAATTGAAGTCATCACTGCTGGTCAAGAGTCTTCTAGCTCATCATAGAAGTCTAAAAAAAATCCCTTTGCAAATGAAATTTAAAATAAAAAATATAGTTTTGGAGGTTAATAAGTTGAAAATATGAAACTATTTATGTATAAGGAATCGGGTATTACGAAGAAGTAATAGTACTTTAAAATTTACGTAACCCTGAAACTACTCTTGTCAACTCATAATCATGGATTCAAAATTTCGAAGTGGAGGACAATAAGGCACCAAGCCTACCATTGCATATTTGTAATCTATCATGTGATATGATTTTACATAGCCACTCAACAATGAACACCTCATAAACAAACTCTAGGTCGACCCAAGAGTTGGTGTGCTATATTAACTTACATCTTTATATGTCATGTATAATGTTATATTATATATTGATATATAAATATTTGTAATCCTTAAAATAATACTATGATAATAAGATAAAATATTTACATATATACTATGTAATTCTTTAATAATACACTATATACAATAGGATTTCATGCATTATCATGTAGGGAGAAAAAATATATATGGATACCATGTGATAGGTATCAAATCGAGGGTAACATATATATAAACTACTCGCAATGAAAAGTAATTTAATTGTATTTAAACCAATGCTAGGGTTTCATTAAAATGTTTACAGATTACCTCGACTGGAACTAGAATTAGTTATGATCCTATAGGGGACACACCCCGCATTAAACACACGGGTTTCAATTGTTTAATGAACACCCATAGAATTGGGAAGAATATTTGAATATCTCAACTATTCTAATGATAAAGCAATAAACCTTAGGGATTATTGACCATGATACAAATTAGAGATTATGAATCCATAATCTGTGTGATATTGCATAATATAATTTCTAATTCTAAAACTATATGGCATTGAATCTTGTGTGCATCACATCATCTGCTACAACCTCTTCAAATGAAGTAGCCAAGTATGGAAATCAATAGCATCGGAGAACCATAACCTGTACTGAAAAAATTCAGTGTTTAGTATCTGTAACAACATTAGTATTTAGTCTCTGTGTTTTGTCTCCGATGACCTCTTTGGAAGTGTGAGGAAGGGCTAATCTAAATAGAATAGGGAGAGAGATGGCCAATATTTCCACTCCCCCTCCCAACAATCTAAGGGAGTTCCCATGCTACTCATTCAAATGGAAAAAGTGTGGGAAATGGATAATGCATCCTAGGGCCCATGCTCATCCTACACCTCTTCACTCCTCATCACTTTAACCTTTTAAGGGAGATAAAGGGTCAATGCCTTTTCTCCTCCTTACTCAGATTTCAGAAGAGGGAGAGAGGGCTAGTGTAAATATAATAGGGTGAGAAAGTGCCAATGTTTCCACTCCCCCTTCTAATAGTCTAAGGGATTTCCCATGTTATAATTCAAATGGAAAAAGTGTAATAAAGGGGTTAGTGCTCCTTGACCCTTCCTCCTGTAAAATACCAGAGTAAGAGAAAGGGCCAATTGCTCACTCAAAGACCAATTCTAGAGTCTGAGAAAGTGTAGATGTTTCATATCTACCTCCTCACTCCTCATCACTCTAACCATAGAAGGGTGAGAAAGGGCCAGTGGTCCTTCTCCTCCTTACTCAAGTTTCAGAAGTGTGAAGAAGAGCCAGAGCAATTTAGAATAGGGTGATAAAGGGACAAAGTTGCCACTCCTCCTCCCAATAGTCTAAGGGAGTTTCTCACTCAAATTACAAGAGAAAGGGTGAGATTATCACTCAAATTAAAAGAGTTTGTGAGGGGGCCCATTTTACTTATCCTCCTATTTCCTAAAATTACTCACTTGTTGGAAACTGATGCCACCCGACCTCCTCCTATAAAAGGGTGAGAAAGGGACAGTGCTCCTTCTCCTCACTCTGATTTTAGAAGTGTGTGAAAGGGATAGGATAATTATAATAAGGTAAGAAGTGGTGAATGTAGCCAATCCAACTCCAAAAAGTGTAAGAGAGTACCCATGCTACTGATTCAAATGGAAAAAGTGTGGTTTAAAAAGGTTATTGCTCCTTGTATCTTCCTCCCAAAAATTACTAAAGCGAAAATTACTGAAGCGATTTTAAGGCTATTTACTAAATCAAACTACAATAATTTGAGAAAGGGAACATGCTCATTCGCCTCGAAAAATTCTAATAGAGTTCCCATGCTACTAATTAGAATGTGGTGTTGTTCCTACAAAGTGCACTTTTCAATTCCAAAAGTGTAATTTTGGATTCAAATGTTTTTGGACTTTAGAAAACCTATTTTTTGGCTTTATAAAACTTGTTTTTGTTTTTTGCAAAGGAATCTAGTCTTGAATTAGTCTATATTTAATTAAATGGGGTGTCTCATCGGACAACATAGGAAACTCTCAGGGTCCCACTTTACACTTAAGAAAACATTTGTGCAATGAAAAATCCCCTCGACATATAACACTGTGGGCCGCGGGTCGTGAATGGGGAACCATTTTTGCTGCAAAGTTATGATAATTACTTTCATTTATATCACCCCATTATAACCACGATGCCACACCACAGACCTATCATGCAAAGCTTACCAACCGCTTCAATGGTTGCCCCGTCCATTATACGAGATGTGGTTTTGCGACCGCGTAGGAAAATACACAAAAAAGGCTGTCATCCATTAGGAATTGTACCTTCATTACATTTAATGTACATCCATCCCAAATATTACGCATGATAACACATTTAATATCCTTTCACAATATCACGTGTGTGAATGAATCTAATTAGAAACTCCTAGTGTTCTGGAAATGAGAGTCATCATGATTAATTATTGCTCATTTACTTAATTACATGGTGAAATTTATTCAACCAACTGCGTGTCAATTAATGCTAAGGCGACAACGCTGGTAACTATTGGATATCAAGCAATAAATTCATCCTATAGGGTCGCATTTAATGTGCTAGTGGGTGCATATACACAATTGGATGCATTGCATCGCATCCAACAGTGTATTTGAACCCCACTAGAACATTAAATGCAACCCTACAAGGTGCATATTAATCACCTTCTTTTAGTTCTTAAATATGGATTCGAAATAATATTTGGTTATTTGATATTTTTGTTCTTCTGCTCACTATTGATAGCTCAGTGTCTAATGCACCTGATTTGTTTCTATGTTTTTACCAGATGTTGAAGAAATCTTCATGTAGAGCTCCTCCCCATAGTCATGTAGAGGAAATACCTCCACCAACCTCGGTAGAAGGATTGATATTATTAGACACTAGTGCAATGATGGTGTTTGAAGGTGATACCGACTGGGAAGAAATTTATCAGATATTATCCATGGGGAAGTTTCCCCTGGATAACGATGATTTGGACACATATCAGAACATCTAGAAGAGATGTGTGCATGCCATTGTAAAACGGATGACCTCGATGCCATTCAAATTGAATGATGCAGCTACGTGGTTATTCGACCACATTTATTTGCAAAATCGAGTGATCATGGACACAAAAGGAGAGGTAATCACCTCCCTCCTGGATGACTCATTCCAATGGATGTATAAGATAAAGGTTTCTGAGGTATTCCTATACCACATCTTCATCACAACAATTTCTAGTAATCACCCAAATCCTTTGGAACTCATCAAGGAGTGGTGGGATGAGGACCATCCCTTCATAGAGAAGTCTAGTAAGAAGTATAAAATACAGTATTTCTAGAGGCCATATAGGCTAATCATGGAAATTATATGTGGGTTGTATGGCCTTGAACATTCTAGACACTTCCAGTTGGATTGGGAACCCTTGGTGCACCATGTGACAAAAACCAGAGAATTTGTCAATTGGGAGAACATCCTATCCAACAGCCTCTTTGCAACCCTTATATATGCAAAACAGGTACCTAACGTTTGAAATTTTTTGATCTGGAAATGAATTTCCATCCATGAACTGGAACTAGAAGGGAGATTGTTTTCTGATTCATGTTTACTACAAAGAGATGTAGATGTCTTATTATATTTGCACCCATTTTTTCGCATCGTTGTATTTTTTATTTTTAGAAAACCCATACGAAGGCTAACTGACCAAGCCATGGAATCCATGTCATAAAATGGTGATTAGTAATGCCTAGATTTATTTACCTACATTTGAGTCTTTGGAGTGACTACATCCCCCCATTTGTTACCAATATATGTTCGTGACTGATTACTTACCCGTGAAATTGATTACCAAACTATCGTAAAAGGAATCGAAGCCCATTTGACTCGTATGAGTAATAAATATTGGCCTAATTTACCCATTTACATCAGATCGTTCACCTTATCTAATTATCATCACGTCGATAAGGAAGTGAATATATTGGAAGAGATGAAACTTGTATTTGTGAAGTCAAAAAGGCGTGACCCTAGGAAGGTGATTGAAGGACATTTCAGGTCATTATTGTTATGTAATTAACCTAGATACATGAGGTAGAGCTTGGAGAAACTTTGCTTCAAGGGGATACTTCATTTGATGATTTTTTTGAGAAAATATTGGAATGAGAGTAAAGGACACTACATAAATTAAATTTATCCATTCAAGATACTATTAGAACTGAGAGAAGTGCTACCTTTGTAGTTGAGGAAAAAAAATGATGAATTAGAATAAATCTAGAAGAAAGAGAGAGGAAAGGGTAAGCAAATGTTTTTATGAACAAGTGAAGCTGTGGTGGCTTCAAACACAAATTTTGTCCCAAGGAGAGGAATTTAAAAATGAAGCCAAGCAAAAATCTCAAGAGGATGCTTTGCGAGCGGAAGAGGATAGAAAGAAATCCCTAGAAGAAGAACGTTGTAAGGAAATTGAAGAAGAACATAAGATCCTAGAGAGAAAGAAATAAGATGACACTGAATTGGCGCAACAAGTGGTTGAAGCTCAAAAAGTAGCAGCGGAAGAACACCATAAAGATATGGAGGAAGAAGGCCGCAAAGACACCGAGGAAGAAAAATGAAAATATGAGGACGAAGAACAATGCAAAGCCACAGAGGAAGAAATTCACAAAACCGTAGAGGAAGAATGTCACAAAGCCACAGAGGAAGAGAATCGTAGGGCCATAGATGCAGAAGAAGAAGAGTAGAAAAGAAAATAAGAAGAGATCTGGTAAGAAGTGGAGGAAGAGAAGAAACAAAAAGAAGAGGATGACAAAGAAGCATCAAGGATTCAAATCCTCCAGGAACACCAACAAAAAGAGTGGGAGGAAAAAAGCAAGGCCGATGAGGAAAGAAAAAGAGTGGAAGAAGAAAAATTGCAAAAACTTGAACAAGAGTGAAAGGATAAGCAAGTTGTTTTGAAAATGTCACCCATAAATCTCGAGACTCCACTGGTTTTGAGATCTGGAGGGTACCTTCAACCCATGGAGGTAGATATTACAATCATCTCCTTGGGAGATTATTTTGTTGATTCATAAAGTAAGAGTATTTTAAAAATGTCTTCCAAGAGATAGAATACCAAAGGAAATACTAGCAGCATCACAATGTTTGAAATTGAAGGAAAGGAACCAGGTGAAATTGTATCTGACATTGCCTCTTTGATCAGAATATTGGAAAATGTCAATGCGTCTTTGAAAAAATATCTGATAAAAAAGTGCAACAATGTAAGGAACAAATAGATAAATATAATTAGTTGACTAAAGAGATGAAGCACCATTTCAATGAAGTTCATCACGAGTCGTTCATGGAACATGAGGAACTAAAAGAAGCACATGAGGATGACATGGCTCTATTGAAAGCATAACATGAGGAGAGAACGAGGGAATTGGATATGAATAGAGACTATACTGAGTTTCAAATCAAGCTTTTCCAAAAGGAAAATGCATTTCCTTTGTTCCAAGTAAAATAAGAGGCCATCAAAATTAATTTGAAGCTGATGGAGTCTTAGAAGAATTTTAATTTTCACCTAGAGGAATTGAAGCAATACTATGGAAGCTTTAGAAAGTTTGCAAATCAATTCAAATCATTCGAAGATGAATCTAAAGTGATTCAATAGTATGTATAGGACATTTATAAATGGTATCAACAATATGAGGAAGTCCCTGTGAATATTCCCACAATTGAGAAGAAAGAGTTGGCAATAGTATGAGCCTCAAAAAATGCCCGAGATTCCATCCAAGGATAATCAAATGAAGCTATTTTGAAGGTGGAACATATATGCAAACAAGTTTGGAGCTTTGATAATAATATAGTGAATAGGTTCGACATGACGACCCTTGATGTGTTAATGATTGCATAGGCGATAGGGACAACTATATCTTGTATTAAATTTGAAAGGGATGCAAACGAGATAGTGATTAAATAATTGACCAAGGTTGATCATGAAGTATTCAACAACTATATTTATCAACCTACAAAATTAGCAACATGTATAGATGGTTTCACAAACCTGATCAGGTCAAAGTTAGACAAGGAAATCGAGCCTAAAGTTCTGAAGGTTGAAGTTCAATTCGAACAACTACAAGATGGTCGCTATGACGAGATCAAGGATTTGCATACACAATGGGATAAATTCCAGTAATGATCCAGATTATGACACTCTTGTTTATTTCGTTTTATCTTATTACAATTATTTCTATTTTTTAAGTTGTTGTTAAGAAGGAGATACAACTATTTCAATTTTGGAAGTTAATTCAGTTGTCTCCCATCTTTGAAGCTGCAAGGGGTGGTGGTGGTGGGAAAATCCTACAACATTTTTACACACTTGTATATTGATTAATAGAATATTGTTGACTCTTCTTCAGAATTCTTGGTGATGCTGTGCTTATGTGTTTTATAATATGTGCATTTATATATCATTATGAATTCATGCTTGTGTTTTCTAGTTAAGTATTATTCAACTGCAGAAAACATATATATTTTCTTATAATAAATATTAATTTTCCAAAAATATGAATATATGTGATACATAACTTGGGTAGAATAAGATCTCTTTATGTTTATCTTATTAATATTATGTTTTGTGTCTCCTTCACTAATTTACCATATTCTCATTCATTCATTTAAATGTGTATCCAGTATCAATTAATTATGTGGGAGTAAAATTAATTTTGCTTTAAATTATTTTACTATATTGAGGCCTTAAGTTGGAATTGGAATTTAGGAACTGTTTCTTAGATTCTCAAAGCAATATGACGCAAGATATTTTCCCCTGGGTATTTTGTTGGTTTATAAGTTTTCTACTGTCCTTGGGATAGGTTTTCCCTACACATTATGTTGGTTTATAAGTTTGATCCCATAATTACTAGAGCAAGAGAAAGGGCTAGTTACTTAGCCAAATTACAAGAGTTTGAACTCTTGAGAAAGGGCCCATGCTCGTTATACTACCAAAAATATAAGGGAGACTTCTCACATGCTACTCATTTGTATGGAACAAGTGTGTGAAAGGGGTAGTAGTCCTTGACCCTTCCTCCCAAAAATTACTAGAGCTAGAGAAAGGCCCAGTTGCTCAGTCAAATAAATTACAAGAGAATGAGAAAGGCCCCATGATTCTCCTCCTTTACCACAAAATTACATGCTAGTTGAAAATTTAGGCCACTGCATCTCATCCTTGTCACTCTAACCATAAAAGGGTGAGAAAGGGCCATTTATCCTTCTTCTTCTTACTCGAATTTCAAAAGTGGAAGGAAAGGCCAACGTAACTAGAATAGGGTGAGAATTGGACAAATTTGGGGAAAGGTGAAGACATCACGGACTAGGTGCTGGGCTAAATCCCACTTCTTAAATTTATCTCGGACTTCAAAGACATGCAATTTTTCGAGAGCTACTTCTATGAGCTACAGGGATATGGTTTTGGTTAGGTCAGGTGTAGATACCTTGGCCCATTGGTCAATAAAGGGTAAAACATCAAAGGAGGATATGTCTGAAACACCAGAATGGTGAGAAAGAGATTGAGAGTATGCGCCATAGGTGGTAGCCTTTATATTTTTTATCTCACACTATAGTAGCAGGGTTAGGGTAGATGTTACAACGTATTTTTCCACCTTGTGATCATTTATACTATTTGGCCTTTGATATTCATTTCATTGACTCAGAACCACTTTTTTCCCTTCTGTAGCTAGGGTTTTACCCCTAGCTTGTGCCAATGAGCACCTACTAAGGAGAATGGACTCCTTAGTAGCAGTTCAGTATATTAAACTAATTAAACTAAAACTGAAAATTAAATTAATTCCAAAACAAGCATGAAACATGAACATCAAATGAAAAGAATGACTTTTACTATTAATGTTACCTTGAGTGTCAAGGTTTGATGAAGCCCTTTGCAGTGTCCAAGAGGATGCTCCAAGCTTCAAGATGCTCCTTTCTCCTTCTCCAATGTTGGTGATGGGCCAAAGGTGGCTCTCAAGGTGAAAATAGTTCAAAGGTGAACTAGGGTTTCGAGAGAGATTTTGGCAGAGTAAGGGTGCTTGTGATTGTGGATATGGAATAAGGGATCTCCATCACCTATTTATAGTTTTTTGGTGGTGGAGTGCTGACCCATGGTTTTGGGAAACACGAGGTTTTAGGCAGCTGTATAGGGTTTTTTCCTCCTTTTCCTCATTATTTTATATTTTTTATTCCCTTTTTAGGGGATTTTTGCTATTTTTGGAGGAAAAGGGGGTTTTTTAGCCTTTTTTAGGCTATTTTGAGGGTTTTATGGCCTTTTGGAGGCATTTTAGGCCTTTTGGAGGCTTTTTAATGGGATTTTTTGGGATTTTAAGGGAAAAATGGTAGGAAAATGGACAAATGAGCCATATAATGTGGTAATGAGGTAGTGAACACTTTTTGGGTGTTAACAGATTGCCCCCTGATGTGCGAGGGCAGGAGCTCATCGTATGGCCGATGGACATCATAAGTCATGAATGGTTTTCCTGGGTGTGGAGAGAAGAGAAGAAACAAATTGAAGCCCGGAACAACGATCCCGAACAACTGCAAGAACTAAAAGTACATAACCTCAATAATGGATGAGGAATCATCTGATCATATGGACGAGGCGGGCATTCCCATGCTCGTATCAGGATATAACATAATAATAACAATGGGGTCCAAAAAATGGGGACCGGAAATATACATGACCTCAAATACGGAATGAGGAATAATCTCAATATATGGACGAGGCGGGCATACCCATGCTCGTATCAAGATACATAAACATAACTGTGAGGCCCGAAAAGAGGGACCTGTAAGATACATAACCACTATGTACATCATAAGAGTCCAGAGGGGACGCAAATCTGGGACATACTGCTGGGTGGACCATGTGTAAGCTGAAGAACTGGTGCACTGGAATATCAACAGTGCTGCTGACTGGGGTACTAGAGGAACTGATGAACTACTGGATCATAGTGACAGGTAGCTCTGACCTCAATGGTACACTGATCTGGAACTGGAACTGAACTGGGTACTCAAGGAAGCATATAACTGGATGGCTTCCGAATACAATCGCCAACGCAGCCCGGACATCCACGGGAACATATAACTGGGTGTTCCGAAGGGACTCACCAATGTGCTAGAGTCGGGGGAAATCCGGGGTCTTCGACAAATAATGATGGGATATAATCCTACGCGATCCTCAACGATGCGATCAAGGTGCTGAAGTCGAGCATGTGAGGAACAACCACTCAGAGAGGCAATGATGTCTCCTCTCAGAATGGTCCGTAGGCACTTACCACAGATGGTGATAAGTCCAAGGCGTAGGGACCTCTGGGCCTATCCTCTGGAATAGAGGAGCCGTCGTCGACAGAGGGAGACCTGCAACTATCAAGGCAATAATGTTTCCTTGACAGAAGCGCGAGGTGGAGAACCGAAATGTGATAGTACTGATGGCAGGACTGACCAAACTGTGGGGGGAAAACTGGGCAAGTAGAGTAGGTGGACTCAAACTTCCTTTGTTCAGAGTATGATAATGGGAATGATCTGGCAGCATATGAAACTGACTGAGGGGAAAGGGATCATAGCTGGAATGGATCTGGGAGGATAACTGGCTAAGGGAGACTCAAGCTGGTATACAATGGCAGGAGACTGCAGAATACTCTGAACAAAGGCGACCTGATTGGGGGTGCTGCCGATATGATCGATCATAGTGCCAGGAGGCACAGGAGGGTACTTCTTCATGGGTTAAGGGACTAGAAGAAGTTTGTGTAAAAATGATACTGTCGTGTGGATTTTACGAGCCCAGGACAGTTCATGCTCGTGGTTGCTTTCAATTTTAAGGAGTCTGAAAGCGATAAGAAGACTCTGAAATGATGGAATGGTACTGTCGTGTGGATTTTCCGAGCCCAGGACAGTGCATGCTCGTGGTTGCTTTCAATTTTAGAGAGTCTGAAAGCAAGTAAGAAGACTCCAGGGGGTTGCTTTTTCGTAGATTTAGTCTCCAAGGCCCAAAGAAGCATAAAAGGATGCAATGAAGAACTCTTCTAGCCGGTGTGACTAGAGTATTCCTTTTTCGTAATTAGTCTACCCGGTCCAGAAAAGGGTTAAACTTATACCAGATAGACGCCCTTTCAGGTACTTTAACGAGCATGAAAGGAAGCAAGATTGCTCGGCGATCTTTTCATTCTTTTAGGAGTCAGAAAAGGGCTTAACGGAAACTCCCTAAGTGCCTTTTTCGTAAAGGACTTGTCCGGCCCGAAAAAGGGATAAAATTATACCGAACAAAAGGAATGGCCAGGCAAGGAGGAAGTGTTCAATCAAGGTTTAGTAATGATGACCAAGAACGAGGGTAGGTGGGAACACTGATGGACCTCCTTGCGGGGTAGATGAAATGGTGGCAAAATGACGAAACATTTGCAGTATGACAGGAGTGAATGGCTCATGTAACAATGTGGAACAATCCTATGGCGGTCGATGTGGCGCGCAAACCGAGGCAGCAAGGTGTTAGGACCCAATGTTGAAATTGTACCAAGTGAGAGCGAGAAATGATCTCAAGCATCATCACGAGCTCGGAAAAATGAATCCGGCGATATAAAGGATGTCAAAAACGGGTAACGGCCGATGTGGCACGCAAACCGAGGTGACGGGGGCACTTTGAAAAATGCCCAGAAAATCTGGAGGTGAGAGCGAGAAATGATCTCAAGCATCATCACCAGCTCGGAAAAATGAATCCGATGATATAAAACATGTGAAAAACGGAGAACGACCGATGTGGCACGCAAACCGAGGTAACGAGGGCGTTGTGAAAAAAAAAAAATACCCGAAAGATCGGGGGGTGAGAGCGAGAAATGATCTCAAGCGTCATCACCAGCTCGGAAAAATGAATCCGACAGTGCAAATGGTGCGAAAAACGGAGGTCATAAGGACTCCGAAATGGTCAAAGGAAAGAACTATGTGTATCAAATCAAATCAAATATACAAGTGATATGTGACCTAAAAAATGGTTGAGATCACTCATGTGAAAAAGTGAGCAGGGTTAATGACCTGCCCCCATGCTATGTGCATAGGGTTTGTGATTGTAGATCACATATGTGTTGGTTTGAACGATGGGTCCATTGACATGCTGAGATAGATGTGATGGGGAAGATTCAAAAGGATTGATCATGCCCCCTATCCCAGGGTCGAGGTAATCTACTATGCCCCTTGACTCAGAGGTGTCAAGGTGGTGTTCTATAATGGTGGGGTCAAGCCCGGGCAGTTCGGTATAGGACCAGGCAAAGACATCACGGAATTCTCGGAAAAGGTTTATGTAGTCCTCAATCTCTTGTTTACTGCAGAATGCTCCTAAAGTGATGAGTTCAGGGGCACGTCCTGGGGCAGCGATATCAACTTGGATGACAGGTGAGATGTTGGCCATGTTACCTTCCTCGAAGGCATCAGGAGCAGGAATAGGGTCCTTGAACCAGTCGACCTTGGTGGGGAGGAAGTCTTTGGATTCAACCGTGAATTGGTTAGCTGTGCTAGAGGAGGATTCTTCTGGGATGAAATAGGAACGATGATGCATATCATCCCAGGGATAATCCGGGGCAGTAATGGCCTCAAGAATCTCCTCATCGGTACGGAAAGTCTGCGTCGTCAAATCGTTTGACGAGGGGGTAGTGGTTGAAGAGATCATATAGATGGTATTGACCTCTCCGGAAGTTGATGAGTCTGGGGGGTAGATCTCCTCAATGGTAGGTGGTGCCGTCTCAAGATCCAGATTGTTCATCTCATAGAGAGCCGCTCTGTAATCCGGGAGATCGGGACAATGATGTGAATAGTGCCCGTAAATACCGCAGATGGCGCAGGAGTGGTTGGTACGTAGGGACTTATCTTTAGGCTTAGGAGTGGGGTTTAGTTCGACAGTTGGGATGTTGGGGTCATCATCGAGCATTTGCATGTGCTTCTGCAATGCGGGTAACTGTGGGCACTGGTGGGTCGCATGGCCCAACTCGTCACACAGCGAGCATTTGGGAGGAGCACGAAACACTGGAGGGTTCTTGACTGTCTTTGGAAGTGGTACGGCAGTGTAAGGTTGTGGACCTCTGCCCCCAGTGGGTTTGGGAGTAGGAGGAGGTGTCGCGGAGGACGAAGGGGTAGAGACACCGGGAGGTGGCTGAGTGGTAGTAGCCATGGGTTGCACCGGCTGGAAGACGACATCTGGTGTCGGCGGGCGAACGGGAGGCGAAAGATACCATACAGGTAATCCCAAGGTTAACCCAGGGAGGCTAAGGGTAGCCATGACCGGGGCGCTTACTACTCCTGATGGAGGAACTAGGAAGGGGATCGTATGGATCGGTGTAACACCAATGTGGCTAGGTACCAATGGTGGTTTAGGCAACAAGGATGGTTGAGTGTTAGGTGGTAGGATGTCGTGGGACAAGGTACATAAGTCAGACATTTCGGGCGTAGATGACGGCGGAGGAATGGAGTGAAAGGTAGAGGTCATCGGCGCGTCTGAGTAGACTCCAGGCCCCGTAGAGGAAACAAACGAGGTGGTGGCACTAGAAACCGGTTGTTCAACCATGGGGAGAACATTCTCAGGTGCCGCGGGAGCACTGGGATCATAGTAGGTGAGTTGGTCAATCTTAACCACGCGTCCTTCATGGGGGAACATCATGGTGCGAAAGACCGAAGAGGCAACCGCCCGCATGGCATACATGTAGCTGCGGCCAAGTAAAAGGTTGTAATCCAATTGGGCGTTGATTACCTCTATATCAATAAGGACAGTTTTGCCACCTAACTGGACGGGGACATTGGCTAGGAGGCCTTGGGGCTGAGCCGAACGACCGTCGTAGGCACGTAACGCAGTGGTGGACTGCTGGAGAGGAGGGGATCCTAGCTTCTGCCATACAAATGTAGACATAACGCATGTGGAGGCACCCTCATCGATGATGCACCGATGGATAACAAGATTTCTAACGGAGACAGTAACTTGGAAGGCTAAGCTGGAAGGTAGGCGTGGTTCAGACTGGTCTAAATCAAACGCCATCAAATGCGAATCAGTTGGGTCAATGCCCCCAATGGAGGAAAGTAAAGTCTTGCGCTGGGAAGGGCAGTTCTTCAAGACTTCTAACGCAGACATGGCTGCGGGAGATTGGGCTAGGTCGTCTACGATGTTGTAGTTTGACGCAGCGCGCGCGTTAGGGTTATTGTTGATTCGGCGAAGTGGGAAACGAGGTGCTTTTGCAGCGCCGTCTATGGGAGGCGGAGGTATACGTAACGCCTGATCGGTGGGATGGGCGTTAGTAGGTTTATCCGTGGGAGGGGCTTCAGAGGTGGAGCCATATTGGTTCCGACGGGTCTGGAGGTTGACATCAGCAGATGACATCATCAGTAAGTGGTGGGTACCTGAGTCAAACATGGGTTGATCAGGAGCAGCGTAGGTGATCTGTTGTTGTTGGGGCGCATTGGCTTGATGGGGAGCCAACGGCTGAGTGTTCACTACGCCTTGGGTCGGTAAGGGGTTTTGTAGCACCAAAGGGGGTTGTTGAGGTTGGGGAGGGTTGGGTGGCGCTTGGGGAGCCGCATGCCCTTGGCGATGGGCCTCGTCAACCCAGAGTTGCCGAGCTCGCTCCAAGTGTGGGAAAGCATGGGTATAGTGTCCATAGACCCCGCAAATAGAACAAGGGTGGTTCGTTCGCAAATTGGGGTTTTTAGCCTGCTTGGGCGGGCGATCAGGGTTTTGATTAGCGGGGGCCGCATTGTTGTTGTCAGGGGGATTAGCCGGTTGACCAGCTTGGTCTGCAGGTTGATTGTTTCCCCGATTACGGCCCTTGCCGCGGTTCTGTTGGCCCTGGTTTACGTTGGTTGTTCTGGTTTTGCTGCGGGCTCTGTTGGGCCCATCCCCAGTGGAGTCGCCAAAACTGTAGCTAGGGTTTTACCCCTAGCTTGTGCCAATGAGCACCTACTAAGGAGAATGGACTCCTTAGTAGCAGTTCAGTATATTAAACTAATTAAACTAAAACTGAAAATTAAATTAATTCCAAAACAAGCATGAAACATGAACATCAAATGAAAAGAATGACTTTTACTATTAATGTTACCTTGAGTGTCAAGGTTTGATGAAGCCCTTTGCAGTGTCCAAGAGGATGCTCCAAGCTTCAAGATGCTCCTTTCTCCTTCTCCAATGTTGGTGATGGGCCAAAGGTGGCTCTCAAGGTGAAAATAGTTCAAAGGTGAACTAGGGTTTCGAGAGAGATTTTGGCAGAGTAAGGGTGCTTGTGATTGTGGATATGGAATAAGGGATCTCCATCACCTATTTATAGTTTTTTGGTGGTGGAGTGCTGACCCATGGTTTTGGGAAACACGAGGTTTTAGGCAGCTGTATAGGGTTTTTTCCTCCTTTTCCTCATTATTTTATATTTTTTATTCCCTTTTTAGGGGATTTTTGCTATTTTTGGAGGAAAAGGGGGTTTTTTAGCCTTTTTTAGGCTATTTTGAGGGTTTTATGGCCTTTTGGAGGCATTTTAGGCCTTTTGGAGGCTTTTTAATGGGATTTTTTGGGATTTTAAGGGAAAAATGGTAGGAAAATGGACAAATGAGCCATATAATGTGGTAATGAGGTAGTGAACACTTTTTGGGTGTTAACAGATTGCCCCCTGATGTGCGAGGGCAGGAGCTCATCGTATGGCCGATGGACATCATAAGTCATGAATGGTTTTCCTGGGTGTGGAGAGAAGAGAAGAAACAAATTGAAGCCCGGAACAACGATCCCGAACAACTGCAAGAACTAAAAGTACATAACCTCAATAATGGATGAGGAATCATCTGATCATATGGACGAGGCGGGCATTCCCATGCTCGTATCAGGATATAACATAATAATAACAATGGGGTCCAAAAAATGGGGACCGGAAATATACATGACCTCAAATACGGAATGAGGAATAATCTCAATATATGGACGAGGCGGGCATACCCATGCTCGTATCAAGATACATAAACATAACTGTGAGGCCCGAAAAGAGGGACCTGTAAGATACATAACCACTGTGTACATCATAAGAGTCCAGAGGGGACGCAAATCTGGGACATACTGCTGGGCGGACCATGTGTAAGCTGAAGAACTGGTGCACTGGAATATCAACAGTGCTGCTGACTGGGGTACCAGAGGAACTGATGAACTACTGGATCATAGTGACAGGTAGCTCTGACCTCAATGGTACACTGATCTGGAACTGGAACTGAACTGGGTACTCAAGGAAGCATATAACTGGATGGCTTCCGAATACAATCGCCAACGCAGCCCGGACATCCACGGGAACATATAACTGGGTGTTCCGAAGGGACTCACCAATGTGCTAGAGTCGGGGGAAATCCGGGGTCTTCGACAAATAATGATGGGATATAATCCTACGCGATCCTCAACGATGCGATCAAGGTGCTGAAGTCGAGCATGTGAGGAACAACCACTCAGAGAGGCAATGATGTCTCCTCTCAGAATGGTCCGTAGGCACTTACCACAGATGGTGATAAGTCCAAGGCGTAGGGACCTCTGGGCCTATCCTCTGGAATAGAGGAGCCGTCGTCGACAGAGGGAGACCTGCAACTATCAAGGCAATAATGTTTCCTTGACAGAAGCGCGAGGTGGAGAACCGAAATGTGATAGTACTGATGGCAGGACTGACCAAACTGTGGGGGGAAAACTGGGCAAGTAGAGTAGGTGGACTCAAACTTCCTTTGTTCAGAGTATGATAATGGGAATGATCTGGCAGCATATGAAACTGACTGAGGGGAAAGGGATCATAGCTGGAATGGATCTGGGAGGATAACTGGCTAAGGGAGACTCAAGCTGGTATACAATGGCAGGAGACTGCAGAATACTCTGAACAAAGGCGACCTGATTGGGGGTGCTGCCGATATGATCGATCATAGTGCCAGGAGGCACAGGAGGGTACTTCTTCATGGGTTAAGGGACTAGAAGAAGTTTGTGTAAAAATGATACTGTCGTGTGGATTTTACGAGCCCAGGACAGTTCATGCTCGTGGTTGCTTTCAATTTTAAGGAGTCTGAAAGCGATAAGAAGACTCTGAAATGATGGAATGGTACTGTCGTGTGGATTTTCCGAGCCCAGGACAGTGCATGCTCGTGGTTGCTTTCAATTTTAGAGAGTCTGAAAGCAAGTAAGAAGACTCCAGGGGGTTGCTTTTTCGTAGATTTAGTCTCCAAGGCCCAAAGAAGCATAAAAGGATGCAATGAAGAACTCTTCTAGCCGGTGTGACTAGAGTATTCCTTTTTCGTAATTAGTCTACCCGGTCCAGAAAAGGGTTAAACTTATACCAGATAGACGCCCTTTCAGGTACTTTAACGAGCATGAAAGGAAGCAAGATTGCTCGGCGATCTTTTCATTCTTTTAGGAGTCAGAAAAGGGCTTAACGGAAACTCCCTAAGTGCCTTTTTCGTAAAGGACTTGTCCGGCCCGAAAAAGGGATAAAATTATACCGAACAAAAGGAATGGCCAGGCAAGGAGGAAGTGTTCAATCAAGGTTTAGTAATGATGACCAAGAACGAGGGTAGGTGGGAACACTGATGGACCTCCTTGCGGGGTAGATGAAATGGTGGCAAAATGACGAAACATTTGCAGTATGACAGGAGTGAATCGCTCATGTAACAATGTGGAACAATCCTATGGCGGTCGATGTGGCGCGCAAACCGAGGCAGCAAGGTGTTAGGACCCAATGTTGAAATTGTACCAAGTGAGAGCGAGAAATGATCTCAAGCATCATCACGAGCTCGGAAAAATGAATCCGGCGATATAAAGGATGTCAAAAACGGGTAACGGCCGATGTGGCACGCAAACCGAGGTGACGGGGGCACTTTGAAAAATGCCCAGAAAATCTGGAGGTGAGAGCGAGAAATGATCTCAAGCATCATCACCAGCTCGGAAAAATGAATCCGATGATATAAAACATGTGAAAAACGGAGAACGACCGATGTGGCACGCAAACCGAGGTAACGAGGGCGTTGTGAAAAAAAAAAAATAACCGAAAGATCGGGGGGTGAGAGCGAGAAATGATCTCAAGCGTCATCACCAGCTCGGAAAAATGAATCCGACAGTGCAAATGGTGCGAAAAACGGAGGTCATAAGGACTCCGAAATGGTCAAAGGAAAGAACTATGTGTATCAAATCAAATCAAATATACAAGTGATATGTGACCTAAAAAATGGTTGAGATCACTCATGTGAAAAAGTGAGCAGGGTTAATGACCTGCCCCCATGCTATGTGCATAGGGTTTGTGATTGTGGATCACATATGTGTTGGTTTGAACGATGGGTCCATTGACATGCTGAGATAGATGTGATGGGGAAGATTCAAAAGGATTGATCATGCCCCCTATCCCAGGGTCGAGGTAATCTACTATGCCCCTTGACTCAGAGGTGTCAAGGTGGTGTTCTATAATGGTGGGGTCAAGCCCGGGCAGTTCGGTATAGGACCAGGCAAAGACATCACGGAATTCTCGGAAAAGGTTTATGTAGTCCTCAATCTCTTGTTTACTGCAGAATGCTCCTAAAGTGATGAGTTCAGGGGCACGTCCTGGGGCAGCGATATCAACTTGGATGACAGGTGAGATGTTGGCCATGTTACCTTCCTCGAAGGCATCAGGAGCAGGAATAGGGTCCTTGAACCAGTCGACCTTGGTGGGGAGGAAGTCTTTGGATTCAACCGTGAATTGGTTAGCTGTGCTAGAGGAGGATTCTTCTGGGATGAAATAGGAACGATGATGCATATCATCCCAGGGATAATCCGGGGCAGTAATGGCCTCAAGAATCTCCTCATCGGTACGGAAAGTCTGCGTCGTCAAATCGTTTGACGAGGGGGTAGTGGTTGAAGAGATCATATAGATGGTATTGACCTCTCCGGAAGTTGACGAGTCTGGGGGGTAGATCTCCTCAATGGTAGGTGGTGCCGTCTCAAGATCCAGATTGTTCATCTCATAGAGAGCCGCTCTGTAATCCGGGAGATCGGGACAATGATGTGAATAGTGCCCGTAAATACCGCAGATGGCGCAGGAGTGGTTGGTACGTAGGGACTTATCTTTAGGCTTAGGAGTGGGGTTTAGTTCGACAGTTGGGATGTTGGGGTCATCATCGAGCATTTGCATGTGCTTCTGCAATGCGGGTAACTGTGGGCACTGGTGGGTCGCATGGCCCAACTCGTCACACAGCGAGCATTTGGGAGGAGCACGAAACACTGGAGGGTTCTTGACTGTCTTTGGAAGTGGTACGGCAGTGTAAGGTTGTGGACCTCTGCCCCCAGTGGGTTTGGGAGTAGGAGGAGGTGTCGCGGAGGACGAAGGGGTAGAGACACCGGGAGGTGGCTGAGTGGTAGTAGCCATGGGTTGCACCGGCTGGAAGACGACATCTGGTGTCGGCGGGCGAACAGGAGGCGAAAGATACCATACAGGTAATCCCAAGGTTAACCCAGGGAGGCTAAGGGTAGCCATGACCGGGGCGCTTACTACTCCTGATGGAGGAACTAGGAAGGGGATCGTATGGATCGGTGTAACACCAATGTGGCTAGGTACCAATGGTGGTTTAGGCAACAAGGATGGTTGAGTGTTAGGTGGTAGGATGTCGTGGGACAAGGTACATAAGTCAGACATTTCGGGCGTAGATGACGGCGGAGGAATGGAGTGAAAGGTAGAGGTCATCGGCGCGTCTGAGTAGACTCCAGGCCCCGTAGAGGAAACAAACGAGGTGGTGGCACTAGAAACCGGTTGTTCAACCATGGGGAGAACATTCTCAGGTGCCGCGGGAGCACTGGGATCATAGTAGGTGAGTTGGTCAATCTTAACCACGCGTCCTTCATGGGGGAACATCATGGTGCGAAAGACCGAAGAGGCAACCGCCCGCATGGCATACATGTAGCTGCGGCCAAGTAAAAGGTTGTAATCCAATTGGGCGTTGATTACCTCTATATCAATAAGGACAGTTTTGCCACCTAACTGGACGGGGACATTGGCTAGGAGGCCTTGGGGCTGAGCCGAACGACCGTCGTAGGCACGTAACGCAGTGGTGGACTGCTGGAGAGGAGGGGATCCTAGCTTCTGCCATACAAATGTAGACATAACGCATGTGGAGGCACCCTCATCGATGATGCACCGATGGATAACAAGATTTCTAACGGAGACAGTAACTTGGAAGGCTAAGCTGGAAGGTAGGCGTGGTTCAGACTGGTCTAAATCAAACGCCATCAAATGCGAATCAGTTGGGTCAATGCCCCCAATGGAGGAAAGTAAAGTCTTGCGCTGGGAAGGGCAGTTCTTCAAGACTTCTAACGCAGACATGGCTGCGGGAGATTGGGCTAGGTCGTCTACGATGTTGTAGTTTGACGCAGCGCGCGCGTTAGGGTTATTGTTGATTCGGCGAAGTGGGAAACGAGGTGCTTTTGCAGCGCCGTCTATGGGAGGCGGAGGTATACGTAACGCCTGATCGGTGGGATGGGCGTTAGTAGGTTTATCCGTGGGAGGGGCTTCAGAGGTGGAGCCATATTGGTTCCGACGGGTCTGGAGGTTGACATCAGCAGATGACATCATCAGTAAGTGGTGGGTACCTGAGTCAAACATGGGTTGATCAGGAGCAGCGTAGGTGATCTGTTGTTGTTGGGGCGCATTGGCTTGATGGGGAGCCAACGGCTGAGTGTTCACTACGCCTTGGGTCGGTAAGGGGTTTTGTAGCACCAAAGGGGGTTGTTGAGGTTGGGGAGGGTTGGGTGGCGCTTGGGGAGCCGCATGCCCTTGGCGATGGGCCTCGTCAACCCAGAGTTGCCGAGCTCGCTCCAAGTGTGGGAAAGCATGGGTATAGTGTCCATAGACCCCGCAAATAGAACAAGGGTGGTTCGTTCGCAAATTGGGGTTTTTAGCCTGCTTGGGCGGGCGATCAGGGTTTTGATTAGCGGGGGCCGCATTGTTGTTGTCAGGGGGATTAGCCGGTTGACCAGCTTGGTCTGCAGGTTGATTGTTTCCCCGATTACGGCCCTTGCCGCGGTTCTGTTGGCCCTGGTTTACGTTGGTTGTTCTGGTTTTGCTGCGGGCTCTGTTGGGCCCATCCCCAGTGGAGTCGCCAAAACTGTAGCTAGGGTTTTACCCCTAGCTTGTGCCAATGAGCACCTACTAAGGAGAATGGACTCCTTAGTAGCAGTTCAGTATATTAAACTAATTAAACTAAAACTGAAAATTAAATTAATTCCAAAACAAGCATGAAACATGAACATCAAATGAAAAGAATGACTTTTACTATTAATGTTACCTTGAGTGTCAAGGTTTGATGAAGCCCTTTGCAGTGTCCAAGAGGATGCTCCAAGCTTCAAGATGCTCCTTTCTCCTTCTCCAATGTTGGTGATGGGCCAAAGGTGGCTCTCAAGGTGAAAATAGTTCAAAGGTGAACTAGGGTTTCGAGAGAGATTTTGGCAGAGTAAGGGTGCTTGTGATTGTGGATATGGAATAAGGGATCTCCATCACCTATTTATAGTTTTTTGGTGGTGGAGTGCTGACCCATGGTTTTGGGAAACACATGGTTTTAGGCAGCTGTATAGGGTTTTTTCCTCCTTTTCCTCATTATTTTATATTTTATATTCCCTTTTTAGGGGATTTTTGCTATTTTTGGAGGAAAAGGGGGTTTTTTAGCCTTTTTTAGGCTATTTTGAGGGTTTTATGGCCTTTTGGAGGCTTTTTAATGGGATTTTTTGGGATTTTAAGGGAAAAATGGTAGGAAAATGGACAAATGAGCCATATAATGTGGTAATGAGGTAGTGAACACTTTTTGGGTGTTAACACCTTCAGGAACCCAGTTTTCCCTATTTTTGTTCCTGTACGCGAGATTCTTTTCTGCAACTCACGCATGCACAGGGTGTCCCACTACAACCTGCTTACATCGAGTTAAATGGTAATTTACAATAAAAAACTCTATTTTTACTCCAAAAAGCGGTCTTAGGGTGACCTTTGGCTCTCCATGTAGCATAAGAGCTCAATATATAGCCTTCCAAAAGGTAGATGAAAGATCGAATCCAGTCACCCTAAGACCGCTTTTTGGAGTAAAAATATATTTTTTTACTGTAAATTACCATTTAACTCGATGTACGCGGGCTTTAGTGGGACATCCTGCACATGCACAAGTTGCAACAAAGCAACTCGCGTACAGGAACAAAAATAGGGAAAATTGGGTTCCTGAAGGGCAAAAAGTGGTTCCGAGTCAATGAAATGAATATCAGAGGCCAAATAGTATAAATGCTCACAAGGTGGAAAATACGCTGTAACAACAGATTCAAATGTAATAGAACACAACATGTGTGACCATAGGGGAAATGATGCACAATGCTTACATTGATGACAAAGCACTCTGTAGAATATTTTAAAACAGAAAAATGTTGAGGGATAAGGAGTATACTTATTTCAATATGTTGTAAAAATAACGCATGAGTTCCCTTGTATGATTTTGATCATCTGCATCTCAACTTCAAGGATGGTAAGGCTGGTAAACATATTTCTATGGAGCTCTTAAATGCATGGCATAAACAAAAAATATGAGATAATTGAACTCTGTTGAGATGCTTTTGTTACTATGAAAGCTTTTAAAATAATTAATTTAAGTCTTCTTTAATGTGGATTTTAATGTTACTCTGGAGGTCCCTAGGATTTTTAGTATTTGCTAGTACGAGAAGACTTTTCAATCATTTGCATGCTTATTTGGGTGACACTTATTCCATATTGGACTTTGCAAAATTTACCATTAAAATGGATAAATCATGGGCTCTAGCTTTAATTTTCCTGAATGGATCCTTTTTCATAGAGGGACTCTGCTTATTCTGGGCAGTGAGGAGTTTGCTTTGGCGGTTACCATGACCCCTCTACGAGAATGACTAAGATTGCTTCTGAAGAATTGCATTATTCAATCTAAGCCATACATGAATTAGCTTCTTTTAATTCAATTGACAAATTCTATTCCTTCAATGGTTTATATTTTCCTTGATGGGTCACATGATTAGATCTAATTCATCCTGGTTGCAAGTTTTAACACCTCCAACGTTCCAAATTTATCCTAGAAAAATGCAAAATTATATCTGGTCTATTAGAGGAAAACTTCTCCTTTTATATCCGCTGCATATTTTGATGCCTCCAATAGTCCATATCTGCCTTAGTAAGCTGCATGATCCAATCTAAGCTGTTGATAGGAAAATCACTTGGTATTCCTCTTGCTAGATACACCCCATGAATTACTAAGATATTTTGTGTATGAATCGAAATATTCTATCGCGACCATTTACCATTGGTGCCCGGATTCTTCTTCTTTCATACTTTAATATTGTTCTTTGTAGAGGCTGAAGAATGTTTCAATTGCAGGCAGAAAGAAGGCAACAATAGAAGGAAAAGGACCATGGGCCCTTTCTCAAACTGTTGTAATTTGAGTGAGCAATTGGCCTTTTCTCTCACTCTTGTAATTTTTCTCCCACTCTAGTAATTTTTGGGAGGAAGAGTCAAGGAGCACTATCCCTTTATACTTGGGTAATTGTTTTTCTGAAAAAAATGGTCATTTTTAACGTAACACTTCATTCTAGAAAGGGTAACATTTTAATTACAAATCCATTACCGAAGGGTTAATTTCTCATGAAAACTTCATTGTTGAAGGCCAAACTTTTAGAAAAAGTATTGTTTAATGGGAAGTATAAGAAATAAAAACATGAAAAAAAATTGTTTTAGTGCCAAAGATGAGTATAAATTACATCCCTACTGGTTGGTTCACTTGTTGGTCGGTATTGTCATCGTTAGTCTTGCATGTGGCTTGATCCTCGTTTTATGTATTCTTTGGTCATTGTTGGATGGATTTCCTTGTCGATATTTTTTGTGCAGAGTCGACTGTATTTTTCCAATTGAGACTTGGTGGGGTCTCGTGCCAAGTAAAAGGAACAATGGCCTTTTTTCACCTTATTCTAATTACCCTGGCCATTAATCCCACTTCTTCGAGTAAGGAGGAGAAGGAACATTATTACCCTTTTTTATGATTAGATTGATGATGAGTGAGGAGGTGGAAAAGGATCATACTCCCATTCTGAAACTCTTTGTCTTTGAGTGAGGACCTGGCCCTTTATCTCTCTTTAGTAATTTTTGGGAGGAAGTGTAAAGAAGAACTAGCACTTTCCCACACTAGCTCGATTGGATGAGTACATGAGCACCCCCTTAGAATTTTTGGAGGAGAAGAAGAAATGGCCATTTATCAAATTTTTATGGTTAGAGTGATGAGAAGAAGGTGAAGTGGCCACAATTTTGAACAAGCCAATAATTTTACAATAGAGGAAGAGAAGCAACATGGGGCCCTTCTCTCTCTTTGATAACGCATTGACAACTTTCCATAAATATGCATTCAAGACACTTTTAAAAACATTAAAGGCATAGTAAATTTCAGATACATATGATTCTAGGGACATATATAATGTCATTTCATAGTATCTCAAATAGACATTGAGAAACATTAAAGGCACTTTTAAATCAAACACCAATGGAAAATTTCCTCGGTCCTTCTTTGAAAGTACAACATATTTATTTCATGATACAAGGGGGAATTTATTCATCTCTGCCCTCCAAGGCCCGTTGTATTTTTTCTCAAAAGAAAAATTTCTCTGATCCTATTATGTGAAGAAAGAGGTAAGAAGAAATATAAGTGAATAATGTTGATTTTAAATATTCTCTTCGATGGATGCTCTTTTTGTATGACACCAATGCAATTTACTAGATGTTGTACTAAAAAGGTTCATCTGCAGAAAGGAACACATCTTTCCTTGTAATGGGGTACTTGAGAAATACGACCTAGTCTTCTGCACTCCCCCTTGGTCTGTGTGCATTAAAAGAGACTGAACCCTCAGAGGTAGTCTTCCACTTTTGTGTGCATGAGATACCAAACCCTCCTCGGTAGTCTTCCATTTGTGTGTGTGCGATGATATTCCAAACCATCATGTAGTCTTGCATACATCAGGGATATTACAAAACGAAGATGGAGCAAGAGTGGCAGCGTTAATTATTTTGGCAATCTCGTTCAAGATGGCAAATGATCACTCTCCTAGTAGTTGAAAACATGTAGGATTAGAAGAATAGGGTATTTTAGTGAGCTCTTCGCTAAATGAATAACATAAAAAAAAGGTGTTCTTGTGGTAGGTAAATCAAAGCCCTTGTCTAAATGAACATTTTGATTCCTTGTAATGTTCATTTAGCGTGGGCTTCAAATCTCCATCCAAGACCTAAACTTTGCAATGTTCATTCAAATCGAGTCATGGTTCGAAACGATCAATTAGTTGTTCTACATAGAAGTAACCAACACTAGTTTTATAAGGGAGAACATCTCATATAATAACAAGGGAAAAACCATAGGGGCTGGAGGGACTATCTACATGATCATCAAGGGGCGATACTTGAGAGGATGATCAGTGTCGTGAGTAAGGGAATGAACTTCCATTGGACAAGAATGATACCAGGCCATGTATAGTTGTAGAGTGATAGTTATATGGTTGTTTTCATGTGATGGATTAGACTTGAGATGATTAGTCATGGATCTGGTGGCCGAGCTACAATTTCAATGATGACAATTCGCATGTGAGAGCATTTGAAAAGGTTGGGAGTTATACATGTAAGAGGGAGAAATGATGAATGAGGGATCAAATGGATGGGATGAATCAACTATAAATATGTTGTGACATTGAACTGTCATATTTTTTCTAGATTGACGGACTAGCTAATTTAGGCCAGCTGTGGTTTCGCACAAATGATTAGGCCTTGATTGCTCAAATCAATTATACTATCACAGGGTGGAATAACTACCATCTTGCATGAATGGACCATATCCATCATTCGAATATTGTAATATCCCCAATCTGAAAATAAGAGATATTAACTCAATCAAAGAATCCAATTTCAAAAATTATGAAACGAGGTACAATTTCTAGCTCTTGGAGGCTTACACACTAGTGGACATATAGTTTCCCAAACACAACCAAAGGATCAAAATTTTTGAAATAAAGGTTCTTATGGTCACCTAAAGACTCTAATCCAATTCTATACCACACCAAACATACTTTTAATAGGGTTTACTCATGGTATTTCTTCGACATTTTGCGCATTTCGAGGTGCATCACACCTATGAAGGCCAAAATGAACGAAGGAAATTTCCCCAGGAATTATGTGGAAAATTATCTACTTATGGTGAAATACTAGAAATAAATTGACCCTAACACATATGTATCATACCCTATAATACATACACAGGTAAATACTGGTTTCCAAGTATTTCCAAAGCATACCTAACAAGCACGATTTTATGCATAAACATAGTGTCTGGGTCCTAGTACATACTAATTGACATCAGGGACCCTTAGACATATATTTGGAACATAAAGTAATAGGTACATAGAGCCAAACTTAAACAATGTTTTCCATTTTTTTTGCAATTTACAACATGAGACAATTTTGCACTGAAGATTGAACAATTTCAGAGAGGTAAGCACATTGTATTTATTAATTTTCCAGAGTGGAAATAAGATACATCATAATGGATTCATTTTCAGCAGAAAAAATTAGAATAAATAAATAATAGAAGGCACAGAGAGTGTAGAGGGAAAGAGAGATAAGCTGGCTCAAGACAATGAGGTTCCTTGCATAGATTTCGATCCTCTTGGAGGGATATCGACTACAAACCTGGAAAAAAAATCTTGAAGGGTGTCCACGACCTGCTACATACAAATAGTGGCCAATAGGATGCACACAAACAACCACTACTTGACACAAGTGTGCCCCACATCACCAAAACCACACACACTGGAAACTACTCACGAGAAATCCACACCAAAACTACCTCTTGCTACCACCAACTCCAAACATGAAATTGTTGATGTCCAATTTTTCCATCACTTTTGATCATTGAACATGCTTTGCTGGCACTATTTTTGTCATTTTTGATGTGTTAAGTCATAATTCTTGCCATTCAGACCACCATTCGAACTCAGGTATGAACATATTTTAATATCTCATGGATCTTACCTAATTATCATCTTTTTATGATTTATTAACGTTAACTCAACATTTCTGGACTTGCTGGGCACATAGTTTTTATTCTCCAGGTTCTGGTTTTCATACGGACTCTCATCTAGACGCACATTCACATTCAGGCACCCATCCAAATTCGGACATCCATGCAGAACTTCGTTCGCACCTCCGAATTCATTTGTCAACACATTCTGGAGCATTGAAGGAGAAAACCGCGATGTGGGTTCTGTTGGCGACGTGGCCCTGATGGATTGTGAGCTCTTGTTCGAGAAGATTCGCATCCTCACTCATACAGAATGCCAATGCATCTACTGCTCACGCTAAAGGAACCAACATGCATGAAATGAGGAAAATGGCCAGTGCATTTTAATGGGTCGTTTCTGCAGCAGTAAAGACCTTATATTTTTAGAGAGGTCAACTACGGAAAGGGTCGACCTGCTCTCCCTTTGTAAATGCTATATAAAGATGCCTTAGGTTGAGAAACTAGGAGATAAAAACATTGTATAAGCTTTGCTTCAGTTTAATAAAAAGTCTCTGTTTCAGCTGTTGATGAGTATTTTCATGTTATGTTAATGACTGGTGACTGAGTAGCTTAGGAGATAAACCCCTGTTGCTGGGAAGGGCCCCTAAAAAACTAGAGGTTCTATTTGTGTATATTCAGCAGTGTCTTTTATATTTGCAGATAAGTCATTTCGTTTTTGTATGCATATAGTTTGTTTTCCTATAGATGAGGTTTGGCTGTGTATAAAATATAATTTTCATGTATTTTTATGCAATTTATATCTTCAGAATCCATCAGGCGGGCCATTCACACCATTCGTTCAGACTGCCTTTTAGCCTTACATTTGAATTTAGACAGAATTTTAATGCATTTTCCAGAATTTCTAGTATTTTGTTTTGTGTAGAAATAATTAGTCAGGGCTTAGGTTAATTTTCCAGTACTTCATCATGTTCTGTAGATAGTTTGGGATTCGAATCCACCTCTAGCAATTCATATTTAGTTTTATATTAACTCATAGACTAATTATCTCAGTTTTAATGATGATGAAACTAGTTTACATTCAGCATATAGTTCAGCGTTCAAATGAGAAATAATTTTGGTTTAAGTAGAGTAGCACAGTTGTCTTTTTGCTTATGATTTCGATAGTTCATGATTCACTTTCATTTGCTTTCATACCTAGAACCTATATTAGCTTATGTTTGTTTAAAATGCTATCATAGACCTTGTTAAATATCAATTTGTTTTTGAAATCAGCTTAGCATTTCATTTCCAGTTTTCATTTCAAGTTTATAATCAGAATTTCATTTTCATTTACATAGTGTTCTGTTGTTCTGACTTGGTTTAGTTTCATTGCTTCAAGTTCTTTCATTTCAATAGGTATAACAGACTAGAAATCAGTTTTAAGTTCAAGCTTAATAGTTCATTTGGAGTTTCATGTTGATGCATTAGTTTTCAGTATTTTAAAGTTTCATTTTGAAAGTTCTGATAGCTTAGTTTAATATAGGCTTACTTTTCAAGTTGTAGATCAGCTGCATTGCACTTGCATAATTGAGCAAGCTATCTTAGAATATAGTTTTATTTTCAATAGGGATAGCATAAGAATACTTTGTTTTTCTGTTGTAGGTTTTAATTACAATTTAGCATTGATTCCAGTCATTTAAGTTATTGTCTTGTACTTAGTTTAGTTTGTTTTTCTTGTAGTTAATGTTTCATGAACTAGTTTGAAGTATTGATAGATATCATTTGATGTTGATAGGAATGTGCATGAGTTAGATAAGCATTTCATGTTTTAATTCCAAGTAGTCATTAGAGATTAAACAACTTAGGATTTGTACTTTTGTTAAGTAGTATTTCATTTCAAGTATCGTAGCTAGTTTTTGAATGCCATTTGCTTATGGATGAGTAGTAGTTTACAATGTTCAAAGTCACTTGCAATTGGTCCATTCTTAACTTGCATCTTTTTCTAGAAGTTAAATTAGATTTAGTTCCTTTTTGTTTCTCTATAGCATTCGAAAGTCATTTTGATATAACTCCTTAAAGAGAGTGGAATTAGGTAGCTTGGATAAGTCTTGAGTCATTTATTGTTTGAAGTAGTAGTTGTCAAATGCATGAGTAATTTAACTGTTAGATTAGATTTCTTTGGTTCATTAAGTAGTTGTCTCTTTTAGTGTAGTTGTTGGAGCATAGGCCGCAGCTATGGCAAAGATGCCAATTTTGGGGAAAAAGCACTAAGTTTTGAAGGAAAAGTGCTAATTTTGAGGAAAAGCACCATTTTTGGGCAGAAATGAACAGTGCACGGCACGATGCCAGATGGACGAGCTCACCGCAGATTGCGGTCCAGAAATCGCGGAGCTCGCGTGCACGTCAAAGGAAAGAGTAAATAAGGTGGTCGAGTAGAAATCTCAACCACCACAATAAATGAAGCGGTGGAAGAGGGCTCAGCTACCCTCATTAAGGCAAAGTACAGGATTTATGGTTGCTCGGACCAAGGAAGAGAAACGAGCCGAAGCATTTAAGGCAAAGGAAAAGGAGCAAAGAATGATGAAGCGGCGCCCATACCCGCAATCTGCACCAGAAATCGTGGAGTCTGCAGGAAGCTGCAACGTGACTGCAAGAGGCGCCTACAGTAAACCTAGCCGTGTCAGTGGTTAGGGTTTTTGGGGATCACTGTTGGGAAAGGCCCACAGTTTTGTAACGGTGCGACCCTCAGGGCCACCTATATATATGTGTAATTGGGAAGGTTAGAAGGTTACACAGACAGTCTAAGCTGATGTTTGAGTCTTTTGTATTGCTGTATTTTGTGAAGCCATTAAGGGTCATTGTATGTATGCAAGAGGGCCGCGATCTCACAGGAGACCACTTGGCGTAAAGGCCATTGCATGTATCGATCAGTCGCAAGAGGACTGAGGGGAATGTAATTGTATGTCTTTGTCATTGTAATACCTGTAGAAGAAGAGGATAGATCTAAGAGAAGGGATCCCAGCTATGTGCGTGGAGTTTCCCAGAAATATCTAAGGCTGCAGCTGTGTGCACAGCAGAACTGTGTATCCCCGTCTAAAGATAATATAAGATAGTCCCGTGGATGAGGCTTTCCACCGGGAGGTGAACTACATAATTTCTTCTTGTTGTAGTGATGCGTTATGTGCTTGCATTTCTTTGATTTACTGTCTATGTTTCCATGAATGTTTCGCTGTCTTTACGAATGAATATGTAGAGTAAATCCTTGGAACTCCCTTAGAAGCATACTTGTGCATTGTCAAAGGAGGTTGTGGGAACACTGTCGTTGCAGTGCTTAAGGAGTGTGTTACTACGATGTGGCGCAAGGGTAGAGACGATACCTAGTGTATTGGACGTAGTGAGTAACGCCTTGTGCACAGGTGCGGAGGTACCGCGCAGCTAGGTTGAGAAGAGTGAGTCCTAGCGCTGTGGCGCTGTAAGCCCTGTGAGAGAGATGCTCTGTTCTGAGGTTACCTGCAAGAAGGGAAGGGAGAATACTGTAGACTCCACACCACCTAGGTTAAGGAAACTTGATTCCTTAGCCCCCCCATAGCCACTTCGGGTGAGATTTCGGGCTGCTCGCAGCTCGCTGCCGAAAGGGCCAGTGCGCCAAAGGGGTGTTTGTTGCTGCGAATCCTGAAAACCCGAGTCTGTCCAGATAGCAGCCAACAAATGGTTCCGTTTCCTTGCGACTTGTTATATCGGCGATGTGCGAGATTGATACGAAACCTAGAGAAAGAGGCGGCAAACAAATGATTGCACTGTCGGCTTTAACCCTAGTATTTTGAAGGCAATGTGGTGCTGGAAACCTATAGCTAAAGAAATTCAAGACTTGTTTGATTCAAAGGCTAGAGAGTTCGCTGAACGTGAAAATAGAAGCCCTAGGCTTCAGGCAGAGGATTGGTTGCAGAAGCATATTTATAATGACCTTCACGAAATCTTCTTTGTAACATTTGCAATCGAGTTGCATGAGTGGGTATCCAAGCTAGCAGATACTGAACCCACTGTGCATGTTGAGCGACCTATCGTTTGGACGCCTGAGCTAGTTAGTATTCTGAAGCGGGTAGATAATCCTGTGTCCTGCGCAGTAGAATTTTGGTTGAACAGTCTGCTGGAAGGATTCATCACCGAGTTTGCAGTAGATACGAGAAAGAGCTTCAGCGAGGCTAAGAGGAGCTTCTTCAAAGAATACAGGGGTAAGTTCTTAAAATATCTGAACTTGTGGATTAAAATGCTCTTATATGAAAAAGGAAAACTATGCATAGCTTCCGATGAATAGCATAGACAAGTAATGTCCGCAGATTCTGATAGTGATCTTGAAGTTATTGGTTGCACTCGTAGCGGAAAATGGTATAAAGTAGGCCTCGACCAGCATTCTTTTGAGTCTAGCCTAGAAGATAGTCAAGCTCATAGAGCGAGCCATATAGAGAGACAAGGGAGTGCTCATATCCCTTATCACCCCTTTACACCGCAAAAGCCAGACGGGGCTCAGCATAACCCTGCAGTAACACCCTCTAATAGCCCGCACGGTACTTCTAGTACCTCAACCCCACCTTTGTTTAACCATCTTGGAGGCAGTGCCACAACACATCCACATCAACCTAGCGCAAGAAGGATGGGTGATGACATGAAGCTACCAACCTTTAGAGGAACAGGGCTAGAAGACCCTGAACAACACTGGTTTCTATGTGAAGCCATTTGTATGACTAAGCAAATTAATGATGATGATGTTAAGCTGGTTCAGTTAGCAACCACACTAAGAGAGAGAGCCTTAACCTAGTTTATGAAGTACTCAGCAGCACAGAATAGGACGCTTGCTGATGTAAGAAGTGCTATGCTTAAAGAATTCAAGAAACCTAAATCAGAATCACAGTGCATAATAGAACTTAAAGACATAAAACAGTTACCTACAGAATCAGTATGGGACTTTGACTAGAAGTTCAAAGCCTTGATAGATCAAGTAAGCTTTGAGTTTGCACCGCAGCAACATAAGGAATGGTTCATTGCTGCACTGCTTCCTCATATTAGACTTCCTCTTATGCAATAGAACCTCACTACTGAAGAACAAGCTCTAGAGATGGATATGAAACTAGAAGCTTCACCAATTGTTGGAACAAGCAACGATGTTGCGCAGTTGCAGAACCAAATAGCAAACCTAACCTTGCAAGTGCATGATATTAAGAAAGGAAAGGATGTTAAAGAAGAAATTTGGTGTACAAAGTGTAGAGCACAAGGACATTCAAAGGACCATTGTCCTGTTTTCATAGATTATATTGCAACTGGAGCACCTAACCCTTTACCACCGGCTCAATGGCCTTGGTGTGAAATCTGTAGAACTAGAGGCCACAGACCACAAGAGTGTCACTTATTACAGAAATATGTACAAACTCCAAAGAATCTATATTGCAATTTCTGTAAATCAGTAGGCCATGATGAGAACAATTGCAGAGCATATGAGCTTATGATAGAAATAAAACATGATGTTTATAGAGTACAGTCAGAACCATAGGGACCCACAGCAGGTCCGCAGTATGACCCAGCTCGTGAAGGCCGAGGACGCGCGGCAGGGTTTAGTCGTGGAAGAGGACAGATCACTTGCTATAACTGCTGAGCTCAAGGCCATTTTGCAAGGGATTGCCAAAACCCTACAACCACCTGTAGATACTGTAAATCTTATGATCACGTCATTGAAGAATGCCCTTAGTTGATGGCCAAGATGCAAGAAAAGAAGGCACAGGTTAACCAGAATATTTAGTTGATTGCAGCAGAAAAAAGAGAACCAGACCCCACAATTAATATAGTGACGCGCAGTGGAGCAACCACTAGTGCGCCAGAGTCGGGAACTGGAAAACCAGCGACACAATGGGTGCGCCACGCTAATACTAAAACATCCCCGCTTGACCTACAGAAGCAAAAACAAGCATTCAAGCAAGCCCAAGAATATTTCTCAGATCCGTGAGCTTCAAGTTCTATCGCATTACCGCACAATGATATCAAACCGCATGTGCCACGACAAGAGAACCTGGTACGAGAGCAAGCCACTACATCTGGAAGGCCTGATGAGGAAGATACACTAGACAGTGTTCATGCTTTCCTAAGAAGCTGTTTAAGGTTGTTGCGCAATGAAAAAGCAACTATGGAACTCCAACACCTGTTGGATCATTGTCAATAATTTGTTTCAATGAACACGCCACAACGTGCTATTCATCAGATCAGGAGTCAGACTAGAACTAGAAGAGAGATGAGACTCACAACACAGATTGGAGCATTTGAAATGGACTAAGTCATTTTGGATTTGGGCTCAGAAGTTAATGTTCTCACCATGCAGACATGGGAACAGATGGGTATCCCTCAGCTTGTCAGATCTCATATCCATCTAAGACTAGCAAATCAACAACGAGTTTCTCCATTGGGCAGATTACCCAATGTACCCATTGATATTGAGGGAGTAAGAATTTTTGCAGACTTTGAAGTAATCAAAATTCTCGATGACAATAGACCTTACCCAACACTTTTAAGCATCGACTGGGCATTTGATAATCTGGCTGTCATTAATTTGAAGAAAAGAGAGATGACTTTTGAGGATGACCAGATTAGGGTCATTGCACCACTTGATCCCCTTCAAGGACCACGGTATATTGAACCCATTCGAGCAAAAGAAGAAGTGTGCCACATGGAAAGTTTGTATCAGATGACTGCTAGTCATAATGATTATGTCAATCCCACAGTGGACGGCCATATCAGTTGGCGATGCGATAGCTCGTGCACATCAGATTTGGAAGCAGGACTGGAAAACTGGCAGAATCGCTTACATGAGGTTTCTACAAGACGTTGCGCCATGATGACTAAATCCATTCGATGGATTGGCACAGAATTGAATAACACTCCAATCTTTGATGGTTTAACTGGAGTAAGTGAATTCATACATGCGTATGAACAAGAAATCCCAGATGAGTAGCGCATACAAGCATTGGATGTAGCACTGCGCGCTACACCCGCAAGATGGTGGGGTGCACATAAAGAAAATATCGACACATGGCAAGACTATCGCAGGTTGATACTGAGCATATTTCAAGAAACTACAACAGGAGTTTTGCGCAAATATGATGGACAGAGTGACCCCAGGTCACACGTTGAAGCATGTATTCAACAATGGTCAGATATTCTAGAGGATGAGTGGGTTCACCTATTCATCCACACGTTGGATATAGTTCCAAGGAACTGGTACACTGAAACAGAATTGCGCAGAGGCACCATCACTTGGCCTCTCATGATTGAAAGTTTTCAACTCACTTTCAGCTTTGAGTCAGAACATCCAAGCATCGATCAGGCTTTAAAGTGTATTAAAAAGAAGGTATTTGGACAATGTCCTTTACCAGAGTATTCTCAACCAGATTGGGCTGTCCAGATGGAACATGCCCTGGAATGCTATAATTTCACCACTGGAGAAGAGGATGATGATCCTCTCAACATCAATATTCCAGAGTCAGAAGGGATGCGCAAAGTCGAAGGCCCTCAGCTTGATATCCCTGCTATTACAGAACACATCAAGCTCAAGAAGATTAACATTGGTACAGAAGCCGAACCCAAGGTTGCCTCTATAGGAGATTATTGGGATGATCAAACTGTTGGCCATATTGCAGATTTACTACATGAGTACCAGGATATCTTTCCTACCAAGTTTACAGAAATGAAAGGCATCCTAGGAGATTTAGGAGTTATGCGCATACCTTTGAAAGCGGATGCCAAGCCAGTAAAACAGCGCCCGTATAGGCTAAACCCGCGATATAAAGAAAAGGTCAGAGAAGAAATTGATAAGATGCTTGCAGCTGGTATCATTGAGCCAGTAGAGGAAAGTGATTGGATCAGTCCTATGGTGGTACAAGAGAAAAATACAAAAGGTGAAATAAGAATCTGCGTGGACCTGCGCAAGCTCAATGACGCATCAGCGCATGATCCATTTCCTACGCCCTTTACAGATGAAGTGCTTGACAATGTTAGAGGACAAGAGGCTTACTCCTTCACTAATGGCTTTTCAGGATACCATCAGATCAGAATCCATCTAGAGGACCTCCATAAGACCACTTTTGCGACTGAATGGGGCTCATTCCAGTATACGGTAATGCCCTTTGGTCTTAAAAACGCTCCTGCTATTTTCTCTCGAGTTGTTGTTGCCGTTTTCAAAGAATTCATTCATAAGTTTCTAGAAGTCTATGTTGATGACTGGACTGTGTTTGGTTAACTAAAGAACCATATAGGGAATCTAAGGATGATGTTAGAAAAATGTAGACAGTATCATATCTCCCTTAACTTGAAAAAATGTATCTTCCATGCTCCTTTTGGTATTTTGTTGGGTCACATTGTATGCAGACAAGGACTCATGATGGATTGTGCGAAGGTTGCCATCATTGCTAACTTGCCTGCGCCCAACTCAGTCAAACAATTGCGCACTAAATTGGGACATACAGGATACTACAGGAAATTTATCAAGGGTTATGCAAAGATCACTGTGCCTATGGAAAGACTGCTGAAAAAGGATTTGAAATTCCAATGGACAGAAGAATGCCAACAGAGCCTGGACACACTTAAAGAAAAAATGGTTACAGCACCTATTATAGTTTTCCCAGACTGGAGAAAACCCTTTCATGTTCATGTAGATGCTTCTTCCATAGCATTGGGGGCTGTACTGACACAACCGAGAGAAGGAGTTATTGACCACCCCATTGGTTACTCTAGCAGAAAGCTGTCTACAGCTGAGAAGAACTACACCACTACTGAAAGATAAGGAATAGCTATGGTGTATGGCTTACAGAAGTTCAGACACTATCTATTGGGTGCTCATTTTAAAATGTATACTGACCATTCTGCTTTGAAGTACTTGGTCAATAAGCCAGTGTTAGGGGGAAGAATTTGCAGATGGATACTCCTCTTCCAGGAGTATGATTTTGAGATTATTGTGAATCCAGGTAGATTGAATGCAGGACCTGACCATTTATCCAGGATAGAGTCAGGGGCGGAACCTACAAATTTGGAGGACAATCTGCCTAATGCATAGCTGTTTTCTATTCAAGTAGCAGATGAATATTATTCCGATATTCTTCAGTTTCTCACTACAGGGCAAGCACTAGTTGAGTTCACAATACAGCAGAAGAAACAACTTGTTGTCAAAGCCGCAGACTTCAATTTGATAGCAGTCCAGCTCTATAGGTTTGGCCCTGATGAAGTCTTGCACAGATGCATTTTACCGCATGAGAAGAACTCCATAATCGTAGAAGCGCACTCAGGAACTGCAGGAGGCCATTTCGCAGGAAAGCCGACTGCGCAGAAGATCTTAGCCACAGGTCTTTGGTGGCCAACATTGCACAAGGATACTAAGGAATTCTACAAGTGTTGCGATGTGTGCCAGCGAACAGGAAAACCTTCAAGGAGAGATGAAATGCCGCTAACACCCGAGATAACAGTGTGTGGTTTTGATAAGTGGGCCATTGATTTTGTGGGACCTATCAACCCACCAGGAAAGAGAACTAGTGCAAGATACATCATCACAGCTACTAAATACCTCACCAGATGGGCTGAGGCGAAGCCAGTTAAGAATTACGACGCTGTCATTGCCGCGCAGTTCATTTTTGAGAATATTGTCACTAGATTTGGATGTCCACTCATTCTAATGAGTGATCAGGGCACACATTTCCTGAACGAGACTATAGAGGCCCTTACTGAAGAATTCCACATTAGTCATCATAAGAGTACACCCTACCACTCTCAAGCTAATGGTATGGTGGAGGCATTCAATAAGATCCTGGAGAATGCCTTGACCAAGATCTACAATCAACAAAGAGATGATTGGGACCTTAGAGTCACAGCTGTGTTATGGGCTTAATGGAGAATTGCTGCCCACAATGATCAACGGGAGTCGGATCAAGCTTTATCACGATGGCCACTCCACCCTGTCGACGTAATCAGTTGCTAAAGTTGTCCAGATGTCCAGTGTAGTTGAAAGAGGCATCGCACTTATCAGTCTACACGGAAGTCATGAGACATGCTTCA